>CM073431.1:49437500-50185000 GCA_037114965.1 Monochamus alternatus
CAAAAGAAAGAAGTTCAACGTCTTATTTTTATTGCTTTTTCTTACTGGGTTTTTTACTTTTCATTAATTAGTATCTCGATGTCTGATATTTATATTTAATTTAGAAGCATTTCCTACTGACTTGTTCATTATATGATGAATAATAATTTTATTGTTTTTGACTCTGGTTTTGTCTCACTAGGTAAGGGTGCTACTAATTTTTTTTTTTTTTAAACAAAATTTTAAACTAATATTTTAGTCTAATGTTTTGTTGTTTAATGAATAGTATTTTAATATGTTTTTTTTAAAAAAGATAATTTCACATGTATGTGTAACTATTCTTTTGTCTTTTGTTTTGTTTTTTAAATTTTACATTGTCAATATTGTTTTTTTTTATATATATATTTATAATTCTTATCCCTTGCTTTCTATTGTAGCCCTGAAGAAGATTTAAAATAAATCGAATCGTTGGCTTAGTTAGAAAATCTAGACCATTAGTGTCCTATTTCCGATTATTCCTTTCTAAATACAAGTTTAAGGATATTAACAATATAACACAATAATAATAATAATAATAATAATAATATTGATATAAATCAGTTCCTCAAAGTGGTACAGGAGTACACGCAGGCAGTTGGGATGGAGTTCGGGCTGGACAAATGTGCACTGGTTCATCGCAAGAGAGGACGATGCGGTGCATACGGAGAGGACGCTAAGCTCATAGACGGAAGCATCTTCCACCATCTAGATGCCGGAGAGTCGTACAACTATTTGGGTGTCCCACAGCGGGGCACTCATGAGGTGGCTACGGTGAAAAACAGGTATCGGCACCGCCTCCGACAAATCTGGTCTTCGGAGCTGTCGGGTAAAAACAAGGTGAGTGCCACAAATATGCTTGCCGTTCCGATCCTTCTCTACTCCTTTGGAGTAGTGAAATGAACACAAGAAGAGCTGAGGCAACTCGATGTAAGGACCCGCAAAATGATGCATCTCCATCGGTGTTTGCATCCAAGATCGTCCGTTCCGCGGTTATACTTCCCAAGAAATCGGGGATGCCGTGAACTCTTGAGTTTGGAGGGTCTCCAGGGCAGAGTGGTTTTGGAGGAAGCCTGTAAAGTCATCAGGAGCTCGGATCCCCTTCTCTGCATGGTCCAAAACCATGAAGCAGCAGGGATAGGAGCGTTTGTATATAAGGCAGCGAGAAGAGCAGCCAATGAACTTGGTCTCGTGTTCGATACTGAGCGGGAAAATCCAGACTCTGTCACCGAGTGGGACCCTGCTCAGTTAAAAGCCCAAATTAAAACTGCAGAAGCGCATCATCTTCTGCAGCTACATAAGGATAAGCCAATGCATGGTCTCTTCTACCGTCATCTAGAGGGGCTTGGCTTATCTGAAAAGCTGACCTTCGCTTTTTTGAGGTCAGCGGGGCTGAACTCTGAGACCGAGGGGTTCATAATGGCTTGCCAAGATGATGTAATTAACACTCTCGTCTATCGTAGTCGTGTCTTGGGTAACGAGGTTCCTGATACCAGCTGCAGGGCTTGCCGCCAGGTGCCGGAGACGCTTATGCATCTCCTGTCGGCCTGTCCTGTATATGCGGCCACATCGTATATCCAAAGACACGATTCAGCCTTACGGGTGTTGTATTATCATTTACGACACTCGTATGAGATAGACGAAACGCCAGTGCTGCCTTATGCTCCGGGGGATATAGAATCCGTTGTGGGGAATGAGAAGTGCCGAATGCCAATAATCCTGATGTAGTCATCCTCGACCATCAACTTAGGACGATGTTTGTGATTGAGTTCTCGGCTCCCGCAGAGAACAACATCGTCCTATAAGAGGAGGAGAAACGGAGGAAGTATCGAGATCTTCTCTCCGAGCTCCGCAGGCTGTATCCAAACCACTCTGTTAAGATTGTGGTGCTCATTATAGGCGTCCTGGGTGGAATGAGACATACGTTGCTTTCTGACTTAAAGATCATACCGGCTTGCCGAAATTCGGCAGAGATCTTAGCCGGCAGAATGCAGAAGGCAATCGTCCTTGGTAAGCTACGTCTGCTCAGAACGCACGATTTACGGGCGCAGTGATTACTGACTCCAAGGAGTGGAGAGTGGTCATTGCTTGACTCTTCAGAACATCTCCGAATGTGTCGGAGCTTCGAAATCCAAATTGAGTTGGAGGCAAGATATTGTTCTTATTTAAAAAATTGGAAAGCTGTTCGTGAACTATTTTTTCAAGAATTTTGGAAAGTGGAGGCAAAATACTGATAGGTCTGAAGTTAGAAATATTATTTGGATTATTATTTTTAGGCACTGGAATAACATGAGCTTCCAAACGTCAGGGAAAGTGCCAGTAGTTATACATTTATTACTTAAACAATTATATAACCACTCAGGTGAGGAAACAGCAACGTGAGCATTTTCAAGTTAATACCATCACATCCTTTGGTATTTGACTTGATTCTAGCAAAGACTTTCTCCACTGCATCTACCTCTGAAAAATACGTTAGTCGACTATATATATATATATATATCACTACCGTAAAATGGGGTGAATAGGATCTGTGGGGTGAATAGGGTAGAAAGTTACGTAATTATTTTAAAAAATCCTGCTTTGTACTTTCGAACAAAAAAATATGGCAACGTCGCATCAGGTGTAGCATAACCGGCGAAGCAAATTTAACGTCAATTTATACGGTGTAAAAAGTTGAACAGTGCTGAAGGCAATATTTGACAAAACATGTAAATAAGTGATTTTTTGTCACCGTTAGACATCCGACTACTGCTACCTAAATGGGCAATTTCATAATATTTGTCACTTTTGTTTTTCATTAGATTAAATCTGTGAACCAAAAGTTGCCTTAGGTTGTGGGGTGAAAAGGATCACCGAAAAACGACGCGAAACAGCGATGCCACGTACGTACAAACCAGATCCGCGTTCCAAGCGGTACCAGAAATACGGTGCTGACATCGTGGCTAAGGCTATCGCTGCAGTTCAGCAAGGCTTAAGTATTAGAAAGGCTGCAGCTCAATTTAAAATTCCCTACACGGTACTGCAAAGAAGAATAAAAAAAGGTCCAAATTTAAAAAAGCACGGTAGGCAAACTGTGCTTACCGAAGCTGAAGAAAACGCGATAGTCAGTAAACTACAGTTGTGCGCAGAATGGGGATATTCATTGGATATTATATTTAGGTCGTCTAGGCAAAACAATATCAAAATTTAAAGAAAATATGCCAGGAAAAGAATTTGCTTACGGGTTTATGAAGAGGCATAAAAATAAACTTGCTGTTCGCTTATGCCAATATATTAAACATGCCAGGGCTGGGGTTTCTCCAGAAGCGATTAATGACTATTTTAATAATTTAGAAGATTCTTTAAAAAACATTCCAGCAAGTCACATTACAAATTATGACGAAACCAATCTAAGCAACGACCCAGGCAGGAATAAAATTATTGCAAAACGAGGATGCAAATACCCGGAACGCGTCATGAACCAAACAAAATCAGCAGTGTCTATAATGTTTGCTGCAACAGGCGATGGGAAAATGTTACCCTGTTACGTTCTATATAAAAATTTGTATTCCACTTGGGTTGAAGGAGGCCCGAAATATACAAGATATAACTCAACCATTAGTGGTTGGTTTGACAATATAACTTTTACAGATCGGTTAAAAACCATTGCGATTCCATATCTGCAGAAACTTGATGGTGAAAAAGTATTAATTGGCGACAATCTCTCACCTCATCTATCTGAGGACGTTATTAGTCTTTGTAGTCAATATAACATAAGGTTTATTCTCCTGCCAGGCAACTCGACACATTTGACTCAGCCGCTTGATAGTGACATCTTTAGGCCTTTAAAAGTTGCCTGGCGTGAATGGAAACAGGGTCCAGGAATGAAAGAGTCGTCAGTTCCAAAAAGAATTTTTTCTCGGCTTCTCACAAAACTCATCAAGGAAATTGAGCCTAATTCAGCAAACAATATAAGGTCTGGATTTTGCAAAACTGGTTTAGTTCCCATTAATAGAGACAAAGTTCTCTCTATGATTCCAAAAGTTGGCGATAATAACGAGGAAATACAAACTATAACAAAAGACTTAGATGGATTTTTTTGTGACCTGCTTAAGCAAATGCGCTATGGTGATAATGACATTAAAAAGAAAAAATCTGGAAAGAAAATAAATATTCAAGCTGGAAAAAGTGTTCGATATGAAAAAAGTTCTGAGTCTGGAAGTGGCTCAGAAAATCATGAAGATATCGAGTTTTCGTCATCCGAAACAGAAAATAATGACCTTTCCGATAATCCACCAATCGAATCCGAAGAAGAGGAACCAAATCTAGAAAGGAACAGCTCTGCTAAAAATGTGGTTGTCAGATATGGAAAGACATTTAAAAATGTTAGTGCAGTCCTACAAGACGAAATAAAAATTAATGATTGGCTTCTAGTGGGTTTTCCTACAGAAACTAAAAAAGCTAGCTCATGCCGCAGTTTACATTTTTATTTATGCCAAGTTGTTAACAAAACAGACACCGACATTTCTGGAAATTTTCTTCGCGAGAAGCAAACAAGAGATTTTTTGGGAAACGTGTTTCCGTTTCCCGATAAACAAGAAATATCAGAGTTTCCATTCGATCAAGTCGTGGGAAAAGTAGAGCCCCCCGTATAATATCTACGAGGCTATTTAAAATTTTCTGTAAACTTCCTTAACTTTTAGTCTGATTTTTTAAAATGTTTTGCCAAAGAATACTAGTTTTTATTTGTAACTTAAGTTCCTGTTTATTTAAGTGTTATCATAAGAAAAATATATGTTTTTATTAAAATGGCCTGTTTTATTTATACCATATGCCTATAATTAATAAATACATTTTTTTAAAAAATGTATATTGATCCTATTCGCCAGGAATGCGATTTAACGTAAAATTATAAGGCATATTCTATTCACCCCAGCCGTGTGGTGAATAGGATCAGCAAACAAAAAAAATATATGAGCTAAGGCAAACACCCTATATAAAATTTGGGGTTATAATATGATAGTACTAGCCTTAACTCATATTTGTGTACAAAGAAAAAAATCTAGCACTAAACCCTAGAAAGTTATGGCTGCTCAAAACTCAAAAATGATCCTATTCACCCCATTTTACGGTATCTTTTCTGCGTCTTTACATGAACCTACTGATTCTGCGTCCAGCAGAGTATATCAAAAAAAGATCACTGTAATATATTCCTTACCCTGTTCTGTGTCAGTAGAGGTCGTTAAAATGTATATACATTCATTTGTAACAAAAATAAATGAGAAATACATGACACCGCTATTCTGCATTCATTCATATACCTATTCTTTTGGACTCCAGTATATACATTAATTATCACAATCTTTTCAACGTCCATGTATATATTTTATATATGTATTTCTACCTTTCTGCATCCACCGACGTTGCCACATTTCATCGTCAATAACGTGTGTACAATTAAAAGTATTAAAACTGTAAATGTGATATTATAGAAATATAAGTGATAATGACATTAAAGTACTAGGTGCGTACGATTTGTATAGAAAATAGAATATGAATTTTATTCATATTTGTCGCATATACAGTGTTCTTAATTTGATGTCTGTTAGTATGGTCACATTTAACATAAAAAGGTCACATAAAAAAATATAGAAGTCAATTTTGACAAAGATATATCAGTTTGAAGTTAGTTATTGGCATTGTCTTTTTCTTTAACTTCTTCGCACCCAGTTGAAAGTAGATTAGATATATTAAATTTTACACTTACCGATTATTCTCCTAATTATGTTAAAAAAAAGGTGGGTGGTAATGTTAAACTTTTAAAATTATTTTTTCAGAATAATTTTGCCAATTTTTCCTCTGGTTGGCCAAATTCTTAAAGGTATTATTGTAAACGACGCTTAAACAACATAAGCATGGGGAGAAGCATCGTTTTTCTGATATACGCCAGCGTCCTAGTATAAAATTTTGTTTTAGAATATTTTGAAAACTGTACCATATTTTAATTCTGTAATATTTAAAAAAACTATAACAGGTTATCTTCAAATTGGTCTATTTTCAAAACAGATTAGAAGTTTATGAGATACAGGGTCTTAAAAAATATGTAAGATATTATGTTAGAACAGACTAATTTTCAAATTATTCATTTAACAATCTCCCTTACTTTATAATTCATTAAATCAGTTAGCTCTAAAACCACTCATTTCGCAAAAAGAGTTTATAGGAATTTTTGTATTATTAATATTTTAAATGCTGTGACTGAAAGTTCAAACTGATTACTGACCTAGAAATTTTTACTTTTTTTGAAAAACACCTCTTTGAAAATGTACTTAGAATCATCTGTAGTTCTATAAGTGGGTTAACGCACTCTATATGAAAAAATATCTCTTATACAGTATGTCCACGGTTAAAGGGAAAATATTTTTATTTTTCATTTTGCGAGAAAATGACATTCTTGATTAAAATTTTTGCTTGTCTTTAAAATGCAGCTGGTATGGAGAACTTTCATGTTGAATGTACAGGGTGATCAGAAAATCGGTAAATATAAAAATCGTTCAAGAATAAACTGCCTTTGTTTTTAAAAACATAAAAAATGTTGTTAAAGAAAGTTGTTAAAGAAAGTTGCTTAGAATTTAAATTTATATTAAAATTTCAATTTGTGCATGAATCGACCTACTTTGATAGAAACGTGTAGTAAAATATTTTTATTTTTTATTTTACGAGAAAAGGGCATTCTTTGTTCAAATTTTTGCTTGTCTTTAAAGTGCGGTTGGCATTTTAATATTTTCGTTTCCGTAATATATGTTGTTTCTAATGCTTATAACTATTTTTTGGCAAAATATCAGGCTGTATCAAACTCTCTTCTAGATTTCCCGAATTTTATAATTCTTCAACACCCCCGCCACCCCCTAACACCCCGGAATATTTTTGTTTCCGTAATATATGTTGTTACTTATGCTTATTACTATTTTTTGGCAAAATATCAGACTTTATCAAACTCTCCTCTGGATTTCCCAAATTTTTTAATTTTTCAACACACCTGCCACCCCCTTACACTCCGGAATTTTTTCGTTTCCATAATATATGTTGTTTCTAATGCTTATTACTATTTTTTGGCAAAATATCGTACTGTATCAAACTCTCCTATAGACTTACCGACTTTTTTAATTTTTCAACACCTCCGCTTCCCCCTTACTCCCCGAAATTTTTTCATTTCCGCAATATATGTTTTTTCTAATGCTTATTACAATTTTTTGGCAAAATATAAGACTTAAATTCTCCTCTAGATTTCCCGATTTTTTAAATTTTTCAACGCCCCCGCCACCCTCTTACACCCCGGATTATTTTCGTTTCTGAAATATATCTTATTTTAAATGCTTATTACTATTTTTTGGCAAAATTTGAGACTGTATCAAACTCTCCTCTAGACTTCCCAAATTTTATAATTCTTCAACACCCCCGTCTTTTTTATGAATTTAAAAAAGAAATAATCACAAAATATCTATTTTAATGCAATATTAGTAACAATAACAATATGCATGAGTTTTTAATAAACTACAAATTCTAAAATTTAATTATCAAAATATCAAAAGTGTGCAATGAGATTGAACTGAATTTGTATATATTTTTAACTTTATCGACTTTTCTGCGTCCTTAACAGCCTATGATATCTCTTATCCAACTTCACATCATTTACTTCATAAATATAACAATAATAGATGGCAGTGTAGGAGAACAGCTGTAAAGCTTGGAAATTATGGAACTGGATGAAAAACTTTTCTGCGTCCGTATTTAACAATGTACGGACGTAGAATGTATAGTGATATATATATATATATATATATATATATATATATATATATATATATATATATATATATATATATACAGAATCGGAAATTGCGGATCTTTACAGAGAAAGTAGAAATTGCCGCTTCATCCCAGGGAAGGTACGAAGTATGAGAGGCGCGGCGACGTGCATTGGTCTAGCATTCCCCACTACTACGGTAATCGGTTCCGTATCGCTAACGCCAATTCGCCATTGCAAATCTAACTGTCCGGTCACCTGATGCCAGTGTTGCCAGGTCCCATGCTTTTGCATGAGACCTCATGCATTCCGAGGAAATCTCATGCTCTCATATTTTGATTACAAAATCTCATGCTTTTTAATAGACAGAAAAAGAAATAATAAAATTATTAAAATTACTCTTTGAAATCTACCAAAACAAAGACCTAACGAGAAATAAAGGCAAAATCGAGGGCAAAATTGAATAGATAGAGGTAGGTATCTACAATATTTGGGTACTTGAAATGTCCTTTATTGTAGACTGCTCTCTTAATAATTAGCAATGAATACATGAAGTGCAGTGATTCTTAACTCTATTCCGTAAGGGTACCTACATTTTCTGGAAACAACAGATTTTACGACCCGTGAGTCATACATACATATATATATATATATATATATATATATATATATATATATATATATATATATATATGTATGTATGTATATAAAAAAACCAGAGATGTATTTGGGATTGCAGTCAACAGTGCTAATGGCTAATACAAAAAGAACAGTCTGTGTTGTTGTCAAGCTTCCGGAAATGTTTATTTCCTTTCTCAAGACATCTATAAAAAATGACAAAAATTCTTAGCAATAATAAGTTATACAAGCTTATTATATACTTACTAAACGTGAGATTAAATTAGCCTGTGAACAGTGAACCAATTTTTTATGAACTCAACTCTATCAAAAAACAAGTTTTTTCTAATATAAAAAATTTTTCCAACTAATATTCACACTGACTACAAACAACCAATGAGGTTCAAGGATACCATGATCGGTACAATTAGTATTGCCAACATTACCAACTTAATACGGAGGCGGTAAATCACTCCGAATTTGAAAAAGCTACAGGTAAATTTCTAGAATTATCAAAATGTAATAAAAAACTATAAATACTACTAAATTTGTTTATATCAGACTTTTTATTCAAGGCATTTGCAAATTCATTGGTTACAATTAAAACAATTGTAACCAGGCATATATTGGACAAACAGGTCGTACACTATAAGGTAGACTTACATCTCATAAGAGTGATTGTAATTTGAAAAAAACCTCCTGTGCCCTTTCAGAACATACATTAAGTACAGGCCATAAAATGAATTTTAACAGTGTCACAGTTTTCTAGATTTATGTTTTATTTGGTTTATTATTTCTCCAGAAAACCAAGGTGGATACCTTGATTTTTTGGGTGCAGTTAACGGAACGCTGTTAGTTATAATATTGAATATATTATAGAATAAAAACATTCACATGCTTGGTTTGCATCACTATAGTGCGTTAATAAAGAAAAGTATACATTTATTGTCTTCATACTGCAAAAAATTTGCTTCATAGAAACTATATCTCGGAGTTGGATTTACAGGAAAGTTGTTTACTTTATGAGTAAAGGGATCACAACATTTGACGACTTGTACAGAATTTCTAGCAAAAACTAAATCATGAATTCGATCATAATCATTGACAACTTGATTATACTGACCTAACCTTAAAATTTCACAAATTTTCAAAAGTGGCCACTATCAACATTGTTGTTATTTTTGAAATAATTAATATAGGTTGGTAAATTAAAATCACCTATCACAACTAACCTATCAGCACCATTGCCATCATCTGAAGCAGTAAGTTCTAGAAAAAAGTCCTCATACAATTCTATATTAGTTGGTGGCGGTATATACACTACATACAGATAAATAAATTTATGATTCGTACTTATTATTTTTATACCGACAACATCGATAGGGCACAGTGGTTTTAAAATTCACCCATTTAGCTGTATGAGAACTACTTAAAGCACTATACACCTCCACCCCTGGTAACATCCAGTTCATTAAAATTACGATCTGATCTAAAAACTCTAAAGTCAGCACTTACCAGTTCTGAGGCTAAATTGGTAGAGTATAAGCCTAATTCTGTAAATGCAATCAAATTGATGTCAGCAAGACTGTTGACTTTCAGACGATAGGCAATACTCAATTCTTGAGTTTTTGTTTTCAGATCCCTAACGTTCTGATAATATATTACAAAGTTATAAATGGATTCCTCATTGTTCCGAATGAGTACATCAGCATCCTGCAAACCCTTGCACTTAACAACATTCCGCTGTGATTGATATTTAGTAACAAACATAGAAGATTTAAGTTGGTCTAACTTATTTTTATATGTGGAACACTTAATCGCATCCCAAGTGGCATGATTATAATCAGGTATGTTAGCATTTTTACAATTAATACACGTCAGTTCAATAGAAGTGAAATCTGATACAGAATGAGGAGATGCACATTTAGGACATATTTAGGACATACAATGTGATTAGTGCAGCGTTTCTGGATATGATTTAGACCACAACATTTAAAGCACATTCTAAGTTCAATTGCATTATAAACAACACAGCTATCAAAGTTCACAAACACGGACCCAACATTCATCACTTGACAATAAGACTCTGCATCTAGTTCTACAATAGCTTAATATATGGCTGCATTTTTAGTAGGTCAAATTTTGGATACTCAGCAAATTTAACAACAGTACAATTTTGGTTTTTCAGAAAGTTCAAAATACGTTCTTGAGTATATTTTTCGGACATTCCTACGATTTTTATTTTAGGATTGGGATCTTTCACTTCCTTAATTTCATAATTGTCAGTTAGTTTCTGATGAGCTAACTCCTTGAATTTATTGATTCCATCATCATGTTACAGCCAATAAGTACACCACCCTTGCTGATATTTTTGATCCTAGACACTGGTATGTTCGACACAAGAGAATAGATGTTACTCATAATATCAAATTTTGTCTTCAAATTTCCTTGGCTGCTGTCTTTTGGTTGAACTATAATTTTAGATGTTTTAGAGGCGACTTTTGAGTACAGCAAATGCTTAACTTCACTGACTTAAAGCTTAAAGTAAATACTCGAAATGGCCACCTTTTTCTTATATGCAAAGGTTTATTCTTCGTACAAAGTTCATTTGTACTCTGCGCAGTATGTCTTCATTGGTAGCGATATCTTGAGCAGTCACACGAATTCATTCTCTGAGCTGATTTTCGTTATTTATAATGACTGAATAGACTTTATTCTTAAGTGTTCTCCTCAAAAATGAATCACATATGTTCAAGTCTGATGATCGAACAGGCCATTTATCGGGTGCGTGTCCTCCTCTGCCAATCCATCGGTTTGGAAATTGCACATGAAGGTAGTTTCTAACATTTAATCCAAAGTGAGGTGAAACACTGTCATAAAGAAACCACATTCTAAATCTGAAATTAAAGGGTAAGTCCTCAAGCAACACTGGTAATGTTTCTTGAATGTGTCTTGAAAACGTCAGCTGGGGATTTTTAAAAATATACCACATAAAGTGTTGAAAGAACAGTTGCTGCATCCATGTATATCTAGTTCAAGAACTATTGCCACTTGATTTTGATGCTCTATTGAGATTTTGTCATTTTATTCGTGAAAGAAAAAACATTGATATTTATTTTCAACATAAAATTATTTTTACTAATGAAGCGTGTTTTACAGTAAGAGACATAACTAACTTTCATAACGAACACTGAAGAAAATCCACATGTGGAAAATCCACCATCCCAATAATTTAAATGTTGAGAGCTACTTACACTTTCTTCAAGAAACATTACTAGTGTTGCTTGAGTACTTACCCTTTGATTTCATATATAGAATGTGGTTTCGTCATGTGCAATTTCCAAACCGATGGATTGGTAGATGAGTGGACGCACCGGAGAAATGGCCTGCTCGATCACCGGACTTGAACATATTTGATTCATGTTTGTGGGGAACACTTAAGAACAAGGTCGGTCGTTATAAATAACGAAAATGAGCTAAGATGACGAATTCATGCCGCTGCTCAAGATATTGCTAGCAATGAAGACATGCTACGCAAAGTACAAATGAACTTTGCACGAAGAATAAATCTTTGCATATAAAAAAATGGTGGCTATTTCGAGCATTTACTTTAAACTTTAATTATTTATGTTTCCGTTTACGTATTAATTTTTGTTACTATTCAGATCACTGCAAACAATAGATTTAGATGTATTTTTCTCGAAAACCGTTGCTCCTAACGACTTCAATAAGGTATACCTTTTTAACTAAAAAAATCAGGGGAAGAGATTTTTCTAGTCCAAAATAACATACAGGGTGGAACAAAAAAGTTGTAACGGTTTAAAAGGTTCGAAATCGTCACCGATGGCGTCCTTTAGAAGATGCACCGAAATGGATAATAAAATTGAATTTGCCATCCCAAGAAACCCCCTGATACAAAACTTCGATGATTCAACTTTTGGACTAAGGCAAGTTTAGTTAAATCGACTTATTTTCAGCTGTACTTTATGTGATGAAACGTTGTCCCAACCTTTTAGAGACACCCTGTGTATACAGGTAGTTATCTACCGTTTTAAAAATTATAAACATTTTCTACTGGAGAGGGATAAACTAAAGATTTAGGATGACCTCACAAGAAAAAAACCCAGGAAGTTAAGTTCAAGGGAGCGCGTTGGCTATGAAACTGACCCTCCGCGGACTATCCACCGGTTGGGATATGTATCATTTAACTGCTCTTGTACTGTCAAACTAAAATGGCTCCATGTGTACGTGTTTAACTAGAGTCCACCTCTACAAAATGTTAGTATTAAGATCCATTTAATCTACTGGGATTATAAAAAGGTCCTATTAAATTATTTCATATAATCCCTATTCAAACATTGACCGAAAATTGTACTTGAAAATATGGATTATATAAGGAATTCTTTGGCACTCTCGATTTTTATGAAAATCAATAATAGCGGTGTGCAAAATTAAGCTTCTGGCAAAATAAAAGCAGCAAAACTAGGAGCAACACATTGCTCCAAGTATCATCTACAGAAATGAATTTTAAAAACAACATTGCAACAGTGCAAAGAGCTTGAACCCTCTGTATGTGGATATATGAGCTATTCACGCGCAAACATCTCCATTGTCTTAAATGAGAAACATTCAATATTTGATTGTGCTTGTCCTTGCATCATTATCTCTATCACGTCGAAAATATTTTCCTTCACATCCAGAATACATACATATGTTCCTCGTCCACGATCTGCAGTATTTGCAGCAAATTTTCCATATTCTGTCAGACGTTAGCTTAGCTTAGCTCCTAGTGGCTTCCCACCATTGAGTTGCTATATGAGGGGGGAAGGATCTAAACGCTATTACCATACTTTCCGTTATACAAAAAGTGACATTACTAGGCGTGACTAAAGCTGTTTTTTGTGACGAACCGTATTCAAAGACTGTTTCAAAACGTATTCAATGGTGACATCACTTCTGTATTGCATCACAAGCAAATGTATAGTTTCAAAATGTAACGCCATTAAAT
Source organism: Monochamus alternatus (assembly GCA_037114965.1). Lineage (NCBI taxonomy): Eukaryota > Metazoa > Arthropoda > Insecta > Coleoptera > Cerambycidae > Monochamus > Monochamus alternatus. Next base: position 49,450,928 of record CM073431.1, read on the forward strand.
ATTTGTTACTCTTTAATATCACACACACTTTTGATACATAGTGATTTTCCGGGTTGTTGTGCCGTGACCTCCGTAACTGGTAGCTGCCAGAAAAAAGAGTTAAAATGCACATCCCTAGCATTAGCCGGGATAATTTTACCTGCCTTGGTTGTTCTTGGGCTAGGCTCTGTGTAGACAGACCCGCTATCGGTGTCTCTGGGCCCGTCGATATATTGATTTCGGTTCCTATTGTTGGTATTACGACTGCTAAGGTCGGAACCGTTCCTCGGATAAAGATGGTCCTCTGAGGCGTTCCGTAGCCGCCGCTGTAACTGGTCGCATCCCATGTTTCCAAACGTTTCGCCGCTCTTCACTGTCGGCATCTTCAGTGGTGACTCTGCAAAAGCTTCGCCGCGACTGAGGCCGATTGGGACCTCGTTAGCGGTCTCGTAATGCCGGTGTAGATGCGCGCGCCTCTGCACCTGCGCAAACAGGCAGTGGACGGGGTCTTAAGATCGATATCAGCAATGACGCACGCCCCGTCACGGTTGAGTAGCTGCAAAGGCGTAGCCAAGCTATTAGTCATCGATCGTGTGACATAGGGAGTGGTACGAGCGCGTACGGACTTGTGCCGTTGGGTAGTGGTCGGGGCCTGAAGCTTGGCTCGAGAGCCGACGCCTTCCTCGTCATAGGTCGTCAACCCAGTAGGCGTGGCCACACTGTTATTAGTTATTGACCGTGTAATGAGGGTGCTGGCACAAGTGAGTTCGGACCTGCGCAGTAGGCCGGTGGGAGGGGTCTCAGACTCAACCCCCGGCGACTAGACGTGGCCATGCGATTAGTTAACGAGAATGCGCTACTCGCCGAAGCTGTTGCTACAACATTTCCCTGGTCACGTACCACGATGGGGGTATCCGTTCGCCCTGCAATTCCCACATTACTATAGACACTCAACCCATCCCGTTGTTGTTTGTTTTTCAATAAGGGAAAGCCACGTTCTACTCATACGAAATCCTTCATCGCGGTTCATGTTATTCGGATGATGTTCAATTTCCAGTGCCTCCCACATAACCAATAAAACCCCGTTGTTCTCACAAGAACGCTAGTGTTCCCGAACTGTATTAAATGTCTCTCGTCCAACGCATGTTGGGCGGTGGCGGACTTCTCACGTTGTCGTGAAGCCTTTTCATGTTGCTGGTGACAATCGATCTCTGTGTCATACCTATATAGTATTTGCCACATTCACAAGAGATGCGATATGCTCCAGGACGGCTATTCTTCAGTTCGTGAGAAGTAGTAAATTTCTCAAGAGAAGAATAAAATATCACTTCATCGATATTTCCGTGATGTTCTCTGGTTCACCGAACAAGTATTCTTGAACATTGAAAAATTATTAACAGAGCGCGAGCAGAGTTGCCATGTTTAATGTTGATTTCTACCCTATGAAAAGCGGAGCTCGCGTCACGTGATGTGCTGTCACAGTCGCTGTTTTTTGTCTTGCTTCATCTATCAACCTTTCTACTTTAACTGGGTTTGGTTTGGTAGTAGTATCTTATCCATAAAATATATATTTTATCTCTCTTATTCAGCTAAGGCGTTTGATTTGGAGATAATGGAGAAGGTAATAAATAAACGTACTAGTGCTGCAAACAAAGCCCAAAAGCAAATGTTAGTGGAACTTGTTCAAGCAAAATCAGAATTATTAAGTGGAAAATTTACTATAGACTTTTCTAAGAAGACAGGTGAAATGATGTGGAAAGATATAGCGACACAGTTAAACAGCGTTGCTGGAGGAGCGTTGAAGGAAAGACTTAAAAAAAATACGAAAGCAAAGGACAGTAATATTAGGCAACATGCAAGGGGTACTGGTGAAGCAGTACCCCTTGCATGAAAAAAGTGAAGCAGTATCTATGCTTATTACCTATATTGTGTTACCAATTTAACTAATTTTTATGTATTTCAGGAAAATATTAACTTTCAGAATAATGTTACTTATGTACAGAACGAAATTGTTGTTGTAGAAGACAAAGTATTAAACGAGGACAACACAATGAATATACCTGTAGAAAAGGCAGCAGAAACGGCTCTAAAAAGGCCATCTACAAGGATAAAGACACCTGAGCAGAGAAAGAAGTTTGTGTCCAAATCAGCTCGTCTGGAACAGTCTCTAGGTCTCTCCAGTCAGCTTGTCGATCATACTAAAGAAAGAAGTGAAGTTATTAAGATGTACTACAAAGAAAAATTGAACTCGGAGAAAAAAATTGTGCCTAGAAGAGGAAAATATCAAAATAAAAAAGGAGTTGTGCCAAATAGTAGCAAATTTAGTTGATTGTCTTCACGACATATTTTAATTACATTTCTAATATCAAATCTAATATTACAGTATTTATATTTTGGTACTTGGCTGTGACCACATTGAAATTGCCATCAAAGTTCTTTAGTTAACTTTAGAATTAATGTAGTGTGCTCTCGTCAAATAAGTTTTAAATTTTGAACGTTTCATTTATTAGTCATAAGTTCGTAAATATACATTTTGTAAGGTATTTAGCCAAGAGATTAGCTAACAAAATTATTAAAAAAATTAAATCTTCTATTATAGATTACTGAAACTATTAGGGCTATTGCCACCTAAAATCAAGGTATGCAAAAGAAACCAACCTCATAATTGAGTGAAATAAATGGTAGTTTCTATATTCAAATATTAAAATAAAATTTGTAAATTATTTTGAAAGGTAAAATCAATCTCAAAAATGAAGTGGTATAAAAACTTTGACACCAAAATTGCAAGACTTCATTTGATGGAACATTTAAACTATTTATTGGGATTGATTTATATTAGCTTAATATTTTAAAATAATAAAAAAAACTGTCAATAAAAATATTCAGAAATAAAATTTAAAATATAAATATGATTAAAGATAATAATTTTCTGCAATATGCTGCTGTAATCGTCTTGCAGCAACAAGGTCTGGATTGACTCTTCCTCCAACATTATCCTCAACATTTTGTAAAGGAACATTCATGCCAAAATCAGCTTGTTCCATTTCTAAGTCTATTTCAGGTTCCGGTATGTTATATTCTATGCACATATTGTGTAAAACTACACATGCGTTAACAATTTTTGCTGTTTTTACTGGAGAATAATGCAGGACGCTATGCCGTAATAAACACCGGAACCTGTTCTTTAGTACACCGTTGCATCGTTCTGAACTACACCTAATAGACATGAGTGTATTATTGAATCTGTCCTCGGGAGTGCCTGGCTCAGGGTTCCGAAGAGCTGTTAATAGCCATGGCCTTAATGGATGTCCTATAAAAATTATTTACGTTTTTTAAGGTGTTTAGCCAATAAATTAAATTAATATTATAGTCAATAGGTATTTCATTTCAATAAATATTTTTTAATTTAATTTCTAAGTATCTTGAAAACAGGACTGTAACCAGCCAGCTTTATTATATTATAACTGAGAATTTCTTGAGAAAATGCATAAATTACCAGAGTCCCCTAGAAGAAAAAAACTATTGTCCTGATATCTCCGATAAATTTGCTCCATAGTATTGGACACTTCAGATTCCCTCCAAATATGAGAATCATGAGTGCTTCCTGGAAACCATGCATTGACATTCATGACTTTTAAATTGTCATCACAAATCTAAAAAAAGTGTTAACAGTTTTTTTTGTTACAAAAATATCTGCTGCTATTACCAATTGAACATTAATAGAGTGGTAGTTATTCCGGTTAACGTACACATGCTCAGGATGTAGAGGATCATTTCCAGGAGGAGTTACTATTGCTACATGGGTACAGTCAATGCATCCGATGACACCTGGGAATCCATATTTTTCATAAAATCAATAACATTAAGTATGTATTTTACAATGCAAAAAATGTATTATCTACAATATTACCTGGTTCTTAGAGTGTTCAGCTGTTGCAAATTTCTAGGAAAATGAACCCACTGATAAAAAATTTCAGGTTGCAAAAGGGCATTACATACTTCATCCACAGAGCGACTTACTGTGGCTTGGCTTACAGCTGTGTAACTGTTGGTTCCAGTTATTTCTTGGTAGCTGCCATGGGCAAAAAATCTCAAGGCAATCAATACCTAAAAATGATGGATAAGACATTTTACAGGGGTAGGTATGGTCACATATACCTTACGTTCTACAGAAATTGCTGAAGACCGTGAAGGAGCCTGAATGGTGTTAACATCCTCATGTACCAAATCTTTTGAAAGTCTAAAACACTTTCTGAACTTGGTTTCAGACTTAATAAAAGGATTCTGCATTTTCAGTACTTGACGTTGGCCAACATCTTGCTCAACTGCGTCTTCTAAGTCACCAAACACTAATGCTGCCTCTAGTACTTCGTCCAACTCCATAATTAACTATCTTTTTTGCTGAAAATGAATTTTATAATAGCTAAGAACTTTACTTCCAAATAAATTATTATTTATTACTTCTTACTTTATGGAGATTGTTTTTACAGTCTACTTACTATAATAAAATCCTTTTGTGAGGTTACATTTGCAAAAGTCAAATGCATGTTTCCCACGAAAAACTCTATTTCTCTTACAAAACAGCAGGAGAAGCCACATGTCCCACAACTATGGGAAGTGATGAACAAATTCAAACGAATTGTGTTCAAGAATATCAATTTGTAGCTTGTCACGAGAACTCCGCCCACTTTCTCATGAGAAGCGTGTTCACACATCTCAAGAATAGCCGTCCAGGAGTGAAAGAGGATCTAGCCGATCGTTCACTGGCGTCAACTCTTGTTGGACTTTTCGGATGGGCAAAAATCTTGTTATACCACCTGCAGATCTTCCTTCGGTTTCTCGCAATCTTCCCGTGTCATTTGGGTTAATCACACGGTTTATATCCCGTTCTATATAACCATTCGCTTGTAAAACCTGACAGATGTTTTAGTTCATTGCCTAAATGTGCTGGGTGAGAAATTGTCTTAGTCCTGTTGACCAATGTTTTAATAATCGTTCTTTTTTGTGCCGGGTGATGATTCGAATTTGCTTGTAGGTACCTATCAGTATGGGTGGATTTCCTGTGTGTGATGTGGCCATGGGAAGCCCAGTAATAGCAAACTATTTCATGGAACACTTTGACAGGGAGGCTTTGGACCCATACTGATAGGTACCTACAAGCAAATTCAAATCATCACCCGACACAAAAATGAACGATTATTAAAACATTGGTCAACAGGGCTAAGACAATCTCTGACCCAACACATTTAGACAATGAATTAAAGCATTTGTCTGAGGTTCTACAACCCGTTTTACAGCCCCGGATGGTATTTTACCCTATGTAGTGGTGGATGTTATTCGCCTGGATGCCTTCGGTTTTACTACAAATAAAAAAAACGGGAAAAGACAAGTCCACAGACAAAAAGAAACTACTAAGATCAATAATATACGCTATATTAACAACTAAGTGTGTATCTAATAATGAACAGTATCAGAGTATTGCAGGTAAGTGATCAAATCAGTTTTGACGGCCGGGGGAACACACCTGGCGGAGTAGAACAACTGGTTTTTAACGTTTTGTGTTTTGTGGTTCTACCACTGACGACTGTCAAATTAATGGTTGTTCAATATGTTGCTGTTATTAAGAATGATCTTCATAGGACGCCATCTTGTAAATTCCTATTTTTCGAATTTTGATCTTAATATTGAATGAAATGGGCTCATTTTTTGTATGGAATTATAAAATTAATATAGAAATGGCGGACGGTCCCTAACTTTAAGAAAATATTAATAATAAAGAAAAAAAATATCGTCCAAGTTGAAATGATGGACCGTCCGCCATTGTATATAGAAATACAAACAAGCACTTCCTAAATATTTTACCTGAAAAGCTTTATTTTTTTCTAAAAACGAAAAATGGCAAAACATATTTACTCCTCCAGGAAGTGCTGCCATCTAGTAAGAAACTTAAATACAACCAATCAAATATTGTGGTTTTAAAATATGCAACCAAATATACATCCAACAAAAGAAGAAAATGTGAAATATGGGGCCAGATATAAATTAATATTAGTCCTTATGAATTAACTAATGTAATTTATATTTAAGGGTCAAAATTAAAACATGTTCAGAAACTATTTTATCGATTCTCGATTGGGTCTCAGTAGCATATGGTATATGGTACATGCATACATAGAAAAATACAAACACCTGTGTTTAATTTGTCGTTTCTGCGGTGTTTTTGCGCATCTTGACAATTTGAGTCGTCCTTATCTATTATTTCAGTTTGAGTATTTGAAAATTGAGATTTACGCTCTTTTACCTCTGTTAGGTATATACTAAATATTGATTATTTTAGTGTTTTCAAATACTTCATATTATGAGAAAAACTTGTGAATTGTGAAATTTATTCAGGATGGGAAAGATTCAGAACTGGACTCTGAAAAAGAATAAGTATTTATCACCCAAAAGAAAAAATAATAAGTTAGTGCAAAAATCCAGAAATAGGTAAGTACAGAGCTGATTTATTCAGTAAATGAAATAAGAGTAAGTTTAAATTTAATATTTAAAATGAATAATGTTATAAAATTATTAATATTAAGAAAAATCAAAGTTGGTTACAAAAAATAATATGAAGTGTACCTATATACTTTTTTTTGCAAAAGTGAAATAGCGTTGTTGATGAACTTGAAACCCTTGAAATTGAGTATAAATTTAATTAAATTATATATATTAACATTAATACTGCTAAAGCTAGACCAACACGTACTTACAAGTTCAATACAACAAAACGCCACTACAAAAATATTTATTGTAATAAATACGTTCGGTTTCTGCTTCTTTTTAAAAATGTACCTAAATGGATGGTGGATGAAAAATGACTAAACAATTTTATTAAATGAATATCTATTGTATTCAATCTCTGTGTATTATTTATGTTACTCGCTTGAGAGTAAAAAGTCATAATAATTATTTATCAAATAATATATGTTATTAAAATGGAAAGCTCTACTATATATTTTTACACATTTCTTAGTCTAATAGTTTGGAACGAAAAAACAACAAGTTTCTTATCTCTAATTGCTTAAATAGTAAGAGAAATTCATTAAAAACTGTTAACGTAACAAAGTTATTAGGTAACTTAAGTCTTGGTGTATTAAGCACAGTAATGTTATGGTACTCTTTTCATTATTTTCAGATGTTCAAAACTTCATGAAGTTCAGATGTAATGTCTCCATAGAAATGTAAGTATATAATATATTTTTGTCTCGTATTGCATCATACAAAAGGCGAATGTTGTGTAAACAATGATAAACAAACAACTTTTTTTATGTTGCTTTGATTATTTTTTGTTAGGTATTTGCATTAAAAAAATATTAATATAACTCACGTCAAGAATTCAGACGTCGTACGTCATGGTTGACATTAGGCAATTGTTTTTATTGTCAACGTAATTTTCGATATTTGGTCGCGTTAAAAACAACATTTTTTTGCAATTTAGTGCAATATATAATGCAAACATTTAGCGTAGTATATAGTTGCATTACGCTCAGTTGCAGGTTCTTAAATATTTTGATAAAAATATAATGAATTATTCATTTGTTCGTATGACGTAAGTCGTCTGAATTCTTGACGCGAGTATATTTTCAGATGTAAAATTTTTCTCCATAATTTTCACTATTTCTATAGGACCTATATACCTTACTATATATAGAGTGATGTTTTATTTGGTTCCAAATGTTTAATACACAGCAATATTTTATATAAAACAACCATGAACTGTTATCAAATGAAAAATGATGGAAACGTACTAGATATATCGATGTGTAAATTAGATACTGGAAAGGAAATTCTATGCGTGTAGAAATGTGAACTTTATTTTTTACTCGAAGCCTGTAATACTTATCAAAATATTATTAGAAATAAAACACATTCGAAATTCAACAGGCTTTAAAAAAATTGTTCTCGATCGAAAAAATTAACCTAAAAAAATCTAATGACAAATATACAAAGGATACTTTATTTTAACACCTTAGGACAAAGATAATAAAAAAATACACATCCAGAAAAAGCTGTTTTCACTTCGTAATTTTAACGTGTTTGGAAGAAATGAAATAAAACTTTAAATTTATCACCCTCATTCATGGGGGTCATAACTCCTCAGGAAAATCGAGTTTAAGCGACTGTTTATTTAACCCACGTGAATGTTTAAAGTTGTTTTTCTCAAAAACGGCTAATTTTAACGTGGTAGAACAAACGGATCTTATTTAAAGAATTCAAACTTATAAAAATGTTCAAACAAAAAAGTTGGAGGGTATGTGTCAAATTAAGAACATAGGTATAAAGCAACACTAGTGATTACATGTACAAAATTAGAAAAAAAATGGTACACTCACAAAAATATAAAAAAAGTTACTTCTACTATGCTCCTACTATTAATCTTTGTGATCTTTATTATAATCATATAACCTTCCTCATCTCGTAAAAATTATGTCAAAAACTACAACTCATTTATACATTTCAGACAATCAAGCTCGAACATGGTCAGATATGGTGGAAATGAAAACATGATAGAAGACAAAAAGAGTGAATTGAATAGATGACGGAGAACGAGTAAGTATACTATAGTATTGACTAGGAAAGTAAAGTTGATAACTAGTTATGTTAGATTGATTTTGAATATATAAAAATGACATTCAAATCAGTTTTTTTTTAATATATTTTCTTATTTATATTTTTCCTTTTCGTAGATTTATTAAGTAGCACAAATAGTACCGATAAATCTACAGCTAAAAAGAACTCGAAAATGACCTTAGTAAAATCTTCACCCCTTAGGAGATAGAGCCCTTTAGTTTCCAAAAAAATATAGAATTTGAAAACCAAGAAAGGTATAATAGTCAAATTTTACACAAATTTTCTACCAATGCATGTGCAACATCTCAACAACTTTTTGAACATTTTTGCCCCTTGGAGTGTGTTGAAATGAGCATCCCCTAATTTATTTGTTTGGCAAAAATTGAGTATTCAAAAATACGTATCAGATAGCCTGGCTTATTTTAAAACATTGACTTCGCTTTTTCGCTTTAAAACTAACCGTTTATTAACAGAAAAATTAAATTCATCATCATTCGCATTATAACTCACACGATTGCTACTATAATAGTAGGTGACTGTTATGCTAGTTTCTGTCATTAGACCTTAGGGGATGCTTATTTCAACCTCTTCCTAAGAGCAGAAATCTTCAAAAAACTGTTGAAAAGTTGCATGCATTAGTAGAGAATTTAATTTTTATACATTTTTTTAGTTTTCAAATTACAGCCGCTATTTCATACTGTTTTGGAAACTTTAAACATTTTGCTATAGTCATTTTTATGCAAACGTGTTCTTTTCAGCAGTAGATTCACTGGTACCATTTGTGATACTTCTTTTGAAAATATTTGTGTATTAGTTACATTACTGTCTAAATTCGAAAGAAAAATAAGAATATTGTATTTACTTTGTCGGTACTTTACTCTCTTTACAATCACGTTTTTTTTCGTCACGCACTAGGCCGTATTTATGTTGAAGCTGTATAAAAGCTATATGAGCGCTGATAAACGCTGCGATAACAGCTATTCAAAAGTATCTTTCTTCGATGTGTTTATGTTGGAGCTGTGATACTAGTAAATTAAAAGCAATTGACTCAAATCCCCGTTTATAAAATGAGTGATGCTGAAGAAGAATTTTTATCGTCAAATTCTGCTAAATGGTATATTGAAAATTACGTGCGTAAGAAACGTAAATATTGTGCTCATTCTATTAACACATGTTGATTTACATTTGGAAAATGTCATCATTTATATAATGACCTGAGAAAGTGTCCCCCAAATTTTTTGAGTATGTGCGAATGACGCCGAACCCTTTTGATTATATTTCTGTACAATATATCTGGACCAATTGAAAAAACTTGGTACAACTGTCACGTTAAACAGGTTCTATAACAAAGACTTCAGTAATTAATTTTTCGATACCCATCTTATTTAGTAACTAGATAAACTGTAAATAGATTCATTATTCACTGTCCCCTGTGCAGTATAGCCGATGAGAGCAAAGAAATATGCACTTTGGCTTTTCACCGCTCTTATCGCTGGTCAGCGAAAAAGCGCCGAGCTACTCGCCGCTTCAACATGAACAGCTTCATACAAAAACATGCATCGTATTTCGTTGCTTTGCTTAACATCGTTGCTTTTATCGTTTCTCCCAGCTTCATCATTAACACGGTCTTAGACGTAAAGTGTTTCTCTTTGCTGCGACGTGGGTCAAATGCAGGTGGAACCATATCAATATAAAATCACTGGTAAATCACACAAGTTAGATTAGCACTAGATTAATATTCAATATTGAAACATTTTCAAAAACATTTGTTCTTTTATATTTGTTTACCTCCATTTACTAGTCACGTGAATCTGACAAAAAAAGTTAATGCACAGATGTGCGAGAATATTTTTTTAAGGAAAAATACCACATTGAATTTTTAAAAGTACAATGCTCAGGGTCGTTCATAGGGTGTTGGCCGTCCGTGTGCAGGTTCCAGTTTGCTGCTTTTCTGTATTATTTTACAATAAAATCCTATTTTTTTAATAATAAACAAAATAAATAAAAATATGAAATAAATATATGTCTTTTATATTGATTATCACAAACATAAATTTTAATATAAAATATAAATAATTTTACTCAATAATGAATACAACTTGACTGGTTGTAAAATAATTTAACTAATTTTAAAAAACTTCCTGTTAGATTATATAAATATTAAAAGGACTTTTTTTACAAAAAGTTGAACAACATTAAACAAATGTAAAAACAGAAAATAAAAAAGAAGAATTTCTAAAAACTGAAAATAATGGGTAACACCACCTAACTGTAACGGTACAAAAATTTGGAAGACAGAATTTGTTTTAAAAAGTTTTGGCTTTTGCTAGAAAATAAATTGTGACGGATAATACACAAACAAATAGTTTGTGTGAAGTTATCCACGGTTTTCCAGCCACGGTTTATGACGTGCAGGAAATTGTATCCGGGACAGAGGAGTTCAAATCACATCATAAGTAAGCGGCACTTTATGTTACTCCAGCGTCATGCCGGCAACGAAATGCTTTTAAAACAGAACGTCTGAGTAGCATCAAAATGTTATTACTCAAAAATACAAATTTCTTTAATTCACACCGTAATAAATATATAAATTATATCCCAATACCAAATCGACTGTGACCCCACCCGGAGGTAAATTAAAGCACTTTTTTATTCTAAAAAATCGTGTTTACAAAAATTTCAGAGTAGTTATGCGACAGGTAACTACGAGCCACTTCGAACCGTTATTAGTTCGCTTGTCTGCCCTTCGGAAAATTAAAAAATATGTTAATAAAAAATGTTAAGCTGAAATTAATAATTAAGTTTTAAGTACACGTATACACTTATTCATCTAAAAATTCGTGTTCACAAAGAATTCGAAATATGTCTGCGAGGGGAACCCCCGAGCTACTACCAACTACCCCTAGATCCTTGTGTCAGGCCGCCGGAGGGGTCGTACAAATTTATTAATAAAAATGAAGCAGAAATATATATTTTTTAATACAACTATATACTTCACCTAACAATTCGTGTTCACAAAAAATTCGAAGTGGGCTGCGAGAGGCATTCATGAGGTACTACCCACCACCCTTAGTATCATCTGTCTGCCCGTCGGAGGGGTAGTAAAAAAATTATTAATGAAAATTGTTAAGCTGAAATTAATTTCTATTTTAAAATACCCCTATATACTTCATCTAAAAACTCGTGATTACAAAAAATTTGAGGTGTGCTTGCCAGAGGCACTCATAAGGTACTACCAACCACCCTTAGTTTCGTTTGCCTGCCCGTCGGAGACGTAGTAAAATAATATTAATAAAATCTGCAATGAAAACTTTTTCAAAATACCCCTATATACTTCATCTAAAAATTCGTGTTCACAAAAATTTTGAGGTCAGCTTCAGAGAGGCACTCCTAAGATGCTACCAACCACCCTTAGTTTCGTCTGTCTGCCCGTCGGAGAGGTAGTAAAAAATTATTATTAAAATCTGCAATGAAGACTTTTTCAAAATACCCCTATATACTTCATGAAAAACTTCGTGATCACAAAAAATTCGTGGTGAGCTTGAGAGAGGCACTCATAAGGTACTACCAACCACCCTTAGTTTCGTTTGTCTGCCCGTCGGAGGGGTAGGAAAAAAATTATTATTAAAATCTGCAATGAAGACTTTTTCAAAATACCCCTATATACTTCACCAAAAACTTCGTGTTCACAAAAAATTCGTGGTGGGCTTGAGAGAGGTACTCATAAGGTACTACCAACCACCCTTAGTTTCGTTTGTCTGCCCGTCGGAGGGGTAGGAAAAAAATTATTATTAAAATCTGCAATGAAGACTTTTTCAAAATACCCCTATATACTTCATCAAAAACTTCGTGATCAAAAAAAATTCGTGGTGAGCTTGAGAGAGGCACTCATAAGGGACTACCAACCACCCTTAGTTTCGTTTGCCTGCCCGTCTGAGAGGTAGTAAAATAATATTAATAAAATCTGCAATGAAAACTTTTTCAAAATACCCCTATATACTTCATCTAAAAATTCGTGTTCACAAAAATTTTGAGGTCAGCTTCAGAGAGGCACTCCTAAGATGCTACCAACCACCCTTAGTTTCGTCTGTCTGCCCGTCGGAGAGGTAGTAAAAAATTATTATTAAAATCTGCAATGAAGACTTTTTCAAAATACCCCTATATACTTCATCAAAAACTTCGTGATCACAAAAAATTCGTGGTGAGCTTGAGAGAGGCACTCATAAGGTACTACCAACCACTCTTAGTTTCGTTTGTCTGCCCGTCGGACAGGTAGTATAAAATTATTAATGAAAATTGTTAAGCTGAAATTAATGTTTTTTTTAAATACCCCTATATACTTTATTTAAAAATTCGTGTTCACAAAAAATTCGAAGTGAGCTTGCGAGAGGCACTCATAAGGTACTATCAACCACCCTTAGTTTTGTTTGTCTGCCCGTCGGAGGGGTAGGAAAAAAATTGTTAATGAAAATTGTTAAGCTGAAATTAATGTCTATTTTAAAATACCCCTATATACTTCATCTAAAAATTCGTGATCACAAAAAATTCGAGGTGTGCTTGCCAGAGACACTTATAAGATACTACCAACCACCTTTAGTTCCGTTTGTCTGCCCGTCGGAGAGGTAGTTAAAAATTATTAATAAAATCTGCAACGAAGACTTTTTCAAAATGGCCCTATATACTTTATTAAAAAGTTCGTGTTCACAAAAAGTTCATGATGGGCTTGAGAGAGGCACTCATAGGGTACTACTAACCACCCTTAGTTTCGTCTGTCTGCCCGTCGGAGGGGTAGTAAAAAATTATTAATGAAAATTGTTAAGCTGAAATTAATGTTTTTTTTTAAATACCCCTATATACTTCATTTCAAAATTCGTGTTCACAAAAAATTCGAAGTGGGCTTGCGAGAGGCACTCATAAGGTACTATCAACCACCCTTAATTTCGTTTGCCTGCCCGTCGGAGAGGTAGTTAAAAATTATTAATAAAATTTGCAACGAAGACTTTTTTAAAATAGCCCTATATACTTTATTAAAAAGTTCGTGTTCACAAAAAATTCATGGTGGGATTGAGAGAGGCACTCATAGGGTACTACTAACCACCCTTAGTTTCGTCTGTCTGCCCGTCGGAGGGGTAGTAAAAAATTATTAATGAAAATTGTTAAGCTGAAATTAATGTTTTTTTTAAATATCCCTATATATTTCATTTCAAAATCTGCAATGAAGGCTTTTTCAAAAGACCCCTATATACTTCATCAAAAAGTTCGTGTTCACAAAAAATTCATTGTGGGCTTGAGAGAGGCACTCATGAGGTACTACCAACCACCCTTAGTTTCATCTGTCTGTCCGTCGGAGGGGTAGTAAAAAAATATAAATGAAAATTGTTAAGCTGAAATTAATGTTTTATTTTTAAATACCCCTATATATTTCATCTAAAAATTCGTGTTCACAAAAATTTCGAGGTGAGGTTGAGAGAGGCAGTCATAAGATACTACCAACCATCTTTAGTTTCGTCTGTCTGCCCGTCGGAGAGGTAGTAAAAAATTATTAATACAATCTGCAATGAAGACTTTTTCAAAATACCCCTATATACTTTATCTAAAAATTCGTGTTCACAAAAATTTCGAAGTGGGTTTGCGAGAGGCGCTCATAAGGTACTACTAACAACCCTTACTTTCGTCTGTCTGCCCGTCGGTGGGGTAGAAATAAAATAATAATGAAAATTGTTAAGCTGAAATTAATGTTTTATTTTTAAATACCCCTATATACTTTATCTAAAAATTCGTGTTTACAAAAATTTTGAGGTGGGCTTGAAAGAGGCTCTCATAAGATACTACCAATTAATATTTTTTTTACTTCCTTTCCGACGGGCAGACAAACAAAACTAAGAGTGGTTGGTAGTACCTTATGAGTGCCTCTCGCAAACCCACCTCGAATTTTTTGTGAACACGAATTTTGAAATGAAGTATATAGGGGTATTTTAAAACAGACATTAATTTCAGCTTAACAATTTTCATTAATAATTTTTTGCTATCCCTCCGACGGGCAGACAAACGAAACTAAAGGTGGTTGGTAGTACCATATGAGTGCCTCTCTCAAGCCCACCACGAATTTTTTGTGAACACGATCTTTTTGACGAAGTATATAGGGCTATTTTGAAAAAGTTTTCGTTGCAGATTTTATTAATAATTTTTAACTACCTCTCCGACGGGCAGACAAACGAAACTAAGGGTGGTTGATAGTACCTTATGAGTGCCTCTAGCAAGCACACCTCGAATTTTTTGTGATCACGAAGTTTTAGATGAAGTATATAGGGGTATTTTAAAATAGACATTAATTTCAGCTTAACAATTTTCATTAATAATTTTTTTCCTACGCCTCCGACAGGCAGACAGACGAAACTAAGGGTGGTTGGTAGTATCTTATGAGTGCTTCTCTCAAGGTCACCTCGAAATTTTTGTGAACACGAATTTTTAGATGAAGTATAAAGGGGTATGTTGAAAAAGTCGTCATTGCTGATTGTATTAATAATTTTTTACTACCTCTCCGACGAGCAGACAAACAAAACTAAGGGTGGTTGGTAGTACCTTATGAGGGCCTCTCGCAAGCCCACTTCGAATTTTTTGTGAACACGAATTTTTAGATGAAGTATATACGGGTATTTAAAAATAATACATTAATTTCAGCTTAACAATTTTCATAAATATTTTTTTCCTACCCCTCCGACGGGCGGACAGACGAAACTAAGGATGGTTGGAAGTATTTTATGATTGTCTCTCTGAAGCTCACCTCAAAATTTTTGTGAACACGAAGTTTTTGATGAAGTATATAGGGGTATTTTGAAAAAGCCTTCATTGCAGATTTTAATAATAATTTTTTACTACCTCTCCGACGGGCAGACAGACGAAACTAAGGGTGGTTGGTAGTACCTTATGAGTGCCTCTCTCAAGCCCATCACGAATTTTTTGTGAGCACGAGGTTTTTGATGAAGTATATAGGGGTAATTTGAAAAAGTCTACATTGCAGATTTTAATAATAATTTTTTTCCTACCCCTCCGACGGGCAGACAAACGAAACTAAGGGTGGTTGGTAGTACTTTATGAGTGCCTCTCTTAATCCCACCACGAATTTTTTGTGAGCACGAAGTTTTTGATGAAGTATATAGGGGTAATTTGAAAAAGTCTTCATTGCAGATTTTAATAATAATTTCTTTCCTACCCCTCCGATGGGCAGACAAACGAAACTAAGGGTGGTTGGTAGTACCTTATGAGTGCCTCTCTCAATTCCACAACGAATTTTTTGTGAACACGAAGTTTTTGATGAAGTATATAGGGTTATTTTGAAAAAGCCTTCATTGCAGATTTTAATAATAATTTTTTTCCTACCCCTCCGACGGGCAGACAAACGAAACAAAGGGTGGTTGGTAGTACCTTATGAGTGCCTCTCTCAATTCCACAACGAATTTTTTGTGAACACGAAGTTTTTGTGGAAGTATATAGGGTTATTTTGAAAAAGCCTTCATTGCAGATTTTAATAATAATTTTTTACTATCTCTCCGACGGGCAGACAGACGAAACTAAGGGTGGTTGGTAGTACCTTATGAGTGCCTCTCTCAAGCCCACCACGAATTTTTTGTGAGCACGAAGTTTTTGATGAAGTATATAGGGGTATTTTGAAAAAGTCTTCATTGCAGATTTTAATAATAATTATTTATTACCTCTCCGACGGGCAGGTTGGTAGTATCTTATGAGTGCCTCTCTCAAGCTGACCTCGAAATTTTTGTGAACACGAGTTTTTAGATGAAGTATATAGGGGTATTTTAAAATAGACATTAATTTCAGCTTAACAATTTTCATTAATAATTTTTTTACTACCCCTCCGACGGGCAGACAGACGATGCTAAGGGTGGTGGGTAGTATCTCATGAATGCCTCTCGCAGGCCCACTTCGAATTTTTTGTGAACACGAATTGTTAGGTAAAGTATATAGTTGTATTAAAAAAATATATATTTCGGCTTCATTTTTATTAATAAATTTGTACGACCCCTCCGGCGGCCTGACACAAGGATCTAGGGGTAGTTGGTAGTAGCTCGGGGGTTCCCCTCGCAGACATATTTCGAATTCTTTGTGAACACGAATTTTTAGATGAATAAGTGTATACGTGTACTTAAAACTTAATTATTAATTTCAGCTTAACATTTTTTATTAACATATTTTTTAATTTTCCGAAGGGCAGACAAGCGAACTAATAACGGTTCGAAGTGGCTCGTAGTTACCTGTCGCATAACTACTCTGAAATTTTTGTAAACACGATTTTTTAGAATAAAAAAGTGCTTTAATTTACCTCCGGGTGGGGTCACAGTCGATTTGGTATTGGGATATAATTTATATATTTATTACGGTGTGAAATTTGTATTTTTGACTAGTAACATTTTGATGCTACTCAGACGTCCTGTTTTAAAAGCATTTCGTTGCCGGCATAACGCTGGAGTAGCACAAAGTGCCGCTTACTTATGATGTGCTTTGAACTCCTCTGTCCCGGATATAATTTCCTGCACGTCATAAACCGTGGCTGGAAAACCGTGGATAACTTCACACAAACAAACAAATATGTATTATTTTTTTGACAGAGGTATCCAGTTTAAGGCATTTGTGCATGTTAGTAATTAAAACATTAATTGCATCAGGAAAAGTCTTTTATCAAAATATTTTCATATATCAAATTTAATTTTAATCGTTCAACGCTTTTCCGTTTTATAACCGGTTATTGATATAGCAATAATAATAATATCTATATTGTTTAAAAACTTTGGCGCTCCTTAACGGCTCATTTTTGCATATAGGTAAATTAGCATAATTCGTCATATTTTGATCTAGTGTATGTATGAGTAACAGTAGTAACACAACTATAGGTATATAATTTTCATTATATTTGTCAAATTATTTGATGTTAGTAAAAAATAATATATGTACATTGTTACGACTGAGCTAGTATTAAATTGGTCATGAATTGGAACAATATTTTAAGCATTATTAACTGATTCGCGCGTCGCGACGGACAGTTCCTATTCCTAATTTCCAAGGCTAATATCAGACAAATATTAAATTTATATATATATATAACTCCCGTGCAGCCTATGGGGACAAAATCTGGAGGTTTACATATTTCTATGTACCACGACAATCTGCGTGTTTCGGGTACATTACTAACCACGCCCATTTCCCCCTCCACAACTTCTCCTGTATTCCCCTCTGCTCCTATATCTAATCATAATTGCATTATTTAAAACCGTAAAGTTTAATTGAATGGTATACCGGAATGAAGTGAATCTTTTAATGACAATAAAAATTATTTTATAACTGAGAAGAATAACGTATGCTATGAAAATTGCTTAGTCGGTATAATTTTTGTGTCAATTATAAGAACATGCTATGCTGTAACAGCTATAAAATTTTTGGAACTCTTTGGATACTTACAATTTAAAGTTCAGGTAGATAATTATTAATACAATATGTAAATTTTTACCATAATTTGTAAATATAACCTAACAACAACAACAAATTTTGTAAACTTCTGTGAATTAATAAATAAATATACTTAACTTACTGACTTACTTACAATTTATCTAATTAGATAGGTACTACAAAATCTGACATTAGAACTAAGCAATAGTTTCACTATTCAATAAATTCAATATTTGTATAATAATAAGAGCTGGTTGCAAATATTCATATCCTTTATAATAAACAAAGTGCATGCAAGTTAATGATGAACATTGTATGACAGATAAGTAAAATATGTATTATAAACATTATATATACATTTGTACAATTTTAAAATTATAGTTGTTGAATAATTATTGTTATCAATAAAATTACTTTTACTGGCATGACCACTTAGTTTATACAGGGTGTTAACGATAACTTTGGTCAATGAAAATTGACAAAGTTTGTTAATTTTTTATCCATACTTCAATAGAATAACACTTTTAATTATGTATTGTCTTAACTGAACAATTACCGTTCCCTAGCAACATTTTATAACATAAAATATCAAAATAAGAAATAGTTACGTGACACTTAATTTATCTGTATTTGCTAATTTCTCAATTAATTCATGATCAGTCACTTTATAGGAGATTTCACAAGAATACTTTTGTGTCAAAAATTGAGCGAAAATTCTAAAAATATCTTTTAAAATTATTGAAATGTGAGTAGCGTACTTTTTTCTTAAAAACATGCATTGCCCAATCAGTAACTACGTCACTGGAGTATATTTAAATTCATAAGTGCACAGGTACATAATTTTTGATTAAACGCATTGTAAGGGAAATACAGGGTGTTATAATTTTTTTATCCATAACTTCAATAAAGGAAAAAAATGTATGGCAATATTTGGACGGTGATATTTTACCAACATATAGTTCATGTTGCTATATAACTTTTTCCTATATTCAGGTTATGGATAAAAAAGAAAAAAATATAAAATTGTAACACCCTATAGCTCCCTTATGCCTTTTATCAAAAAATGTTATATAACAAATTCCAATTATTTTCATTGGTAGAATGTGTCAGTAGAGTTTGGTATTATCGTTAACATCCTGTATAGATACCTAAATACATGAATTGTATACATAGGCATATTAAATATTGATCTGTTTTACACTCCCTAAATGTTGATTTTTGCGTTGGAAGAGATGTGACTTTTTCTATGCATGTAAGATTCATTCATATTCGAAATATTTGACTTCATAAAAAATACAAGTTTTATTCCAGAAGCATTAATAAAAATATGGAACACCTCAACGATGAAATTAATAACAATCATTAAAACAATTGTCATTAATGGTCACTATCGCCTGTTTAAACTATAACAATATTGAATAACAAAGTATATTAAGTAGGTACCTAGTAGTGTCAAAAAATAATATAGTAGCATGTCTGTCTAAACATCTACCTACCTCGGCCTCTAAAATTTAATTTGATTTCTGCATTTACATGGATGCCTAAGATTTAACTTTTAAAATTATATAAGTACATTATTTTTGGGGTAACTTTAACCCGGTGTAATTTTTCCATATATTTCAGCTTTTTTTGTAATCAAGGTACCTATGACACCAAAATTTTAATTCTTATTGTTTCACTGCTCAGTATGCGAGAAAATTTAGAAAAACCAGTTTTTGTCACCGTTTCATCTGAAAAATAATCTGTAATTTAAAATTAAAAAATATACATTTTTACTACAATTGTAACATTCCAATTCTCACTTTAGTAATAATAGACTAAAGACTTGAAAATAAAAATTTATTATACATATTAATAATAATTTTATTTCAACTTCCTCCTCGTACTATATTGAATCTCCAACCTGCAACAAAAGAATTATTTTTAGATTATAAGAGTTAGTTAGAGTATATTATTTTAGTAGATTTTGTCATAATGATTTCTGTTGTAGCAACCTTGGATAGTGGTAATTTATTTTTTGTGGTTATTTCAGTTTTCTTTTCCTTTCGCGGCAGTCCTATCATAGATCCATCATGTATATTCCGATCTCCATAAAATATAGCTAGTCAATCAGAACCGCTGTGAGATATTTTTCCATAAACTAAAATATAATTTAAATCAATCATTTCATTTTAACAACTTATATTGGCATTTTGAATATTAACAAAAATACATAAACCTCTACTTACCTATCTGAATTAAAAACTGTTACAAATAATCCTTATTAATATTTTTTTTCTAATAGGGCAATCCAACGAACTGTCAAATCACTTTAAAAATGGCGGCTGTAGGACAAACAACTCGACATATGACAAGCAGAAATTTGTGATTTTGTGTAGAACTGTGTGTTTGGCTCATTATATTTTATACCAAGGATAATTCAAACTATCATAATGGTTTTGTTTTGTTGTGCGAGTCTGCCATGTATCTATGCATAAATAATTGTTAAAATCAAATTACGTACCTCTGTAATAGTTTACTAATTAATTATATATAACTGCCAATATTGTTATCAATATTTGTTTTTATTAATATTATATATAGTATTCTCCAGGACCCTGAATTGCTAGGACTGGCGGGGGTGTAATTATACTACTAGTTGGAGAGAAAAAAGAACTTAGGTACCTATTTATAAATAATATATTTAAAACTTGTACACTGTATATAATTTTTTCTTGAGTTAGGTCTTGCTGTTTTATTGCACTAAGCCACTTTTGCCGTCTTATATGAGAGTTCATTGAGATCAGTTCTGTCTATAATTCAATGCAGCAGGAATCCTAAAAAATCTAACTTGATCTTCTCGCTGTCCTCTACTCCAACAATTCATAACACAACAAAACAAAACCATTATGATAGTCTGAATTATACTTGGTATTCCGAAATAGGTATAAAATATAATTAGCAAAACACACAGTTCTTCACACACAAATCACTTCAAAAATGGCGGCTGTAGGACAAACAACTCGACATATGACAAGCAGAAATTTGTGCTTTTGTGTAGAACTTTAGTTATTAATATGCATATTAATAAATAAATTTAATAATTGTTTATTTAATTTTGGGGAAATGGAAACATAAGTACATTATTACATTGTTAAAATTCGATTTATTGTCAATAAAAATTAGTTTCTATTACTACCGACATCTTTTGTGGAGAGTCTAAAACTCTATACATATTGTACAGGTTTCCCCTTTTTCGAAATACTTAGGGGCTACTTTCGTCAGCGTGGTTTTTCTATATAGGATTTTGAAATTCAAAGAAAGTAGGAGAAAGGGGTGTCGACTTTCCTTTTTGGAAGCTATTAATTATTCCGGAATCGTTCCAGAGGCAGAGTCTTTTTCAAATTTTATGATCCGTATATGGGAGTAATTTGAATACATTCGAAATTAAGTTTTCTTATTGGAAATTTGAAGTGGAATTCGTTTTGGGTGATATTTTCCAAGAAAACGTCTCTTTTGAGGATTTATTGGCCTCTTGGACATTCCATGTGATCTTCTGCGGGCCATTGTATCTCTAGTTCGAAAGGCCTTTGGAAAAGAAAACCCTTATTGAATAAGGTATTAGGGTTTTTTTGTATGGGACATTGCTGTGCACTCCGCACTATCTCCGCACTTGTCTATGTCGACGTCTTCAGAGCCGTTGCCCCAAGGTAGTTGAGACAACCTCCTTCTGCTTTGTCTGGGTGCTCTGCCGCCTAGGCTGTGAGAAGCTACCTCATGTTCTGACTCTTGGGCGACATCTCCATAGCTTCGCCCCCCAGGATAGCGCCTCTTGCTTGCTTATTTACGTACTGGACGTTGAGCGTTAGACTCACATAGTTGTATTATATACAGGGCATTGAACCTTAAGTTCACACTGAATTTATTTACTAGTTGTTGAGATTTAAGCTCACATAGTTGCACTATATACAAGGTGTTGAACCTTAAGTTCACATTTTGAATTCATTTACTGGGTGTTGAGCCCTACACTCTCATCTTATAAGGTTTATTATTATTTCCCCTATATTTTATATTCTTTTTTCCTACGTTTATCTTATTTTGCATTTGATGCTTTATTAACAAACTCTAGTGTGCGGAAATTTACCTAACTACATTATATACCTATTTTATTGGATATTATTATTAGAACTGGAAACTTTGGGTTGCGCTTAAGCTTAAGCTCGCTCTCTTTTTTATCTGCACTTTTTTTTGCAGCTAACGGAAATTTCTGCACTTGTTTAATCTCTTTCTTTTTTAAAGGGTTTGTGTAAACACCCATCTATTATTTCCAATATAGGGGAAAGAAATACTTTAAATAAATTTAAGGTACATAATAATTTATAATAATTTTGCTGGTAAGTTTAGGGGTAGCAATGCATACAAATAAGGTTTGTATGGTTGGATAAGTTTATCTGGTGCCCAAATATCAACTTTTTAAATTTTTTGTTTACTACATACAGAACTCCGCCCGTCTCCGCTGAAGTTAAACGGAGCCAACCCTTTTTAATGGGCTGCCCTATTTCTCGTATAGGATAAGGGTGGTCGCACAATACCAATTGATACACTATATTATAATTACACCACTACTAATAATATATACATATACAATTTAAAAGAATAAAGAAGTATAATTTAAATATCACAAGTATATAATGTTTTGTAGGTAATACAGTATCGCAGAAGTGAATCACTCAAGTTTTATACAATTTATTCTTAGTAGGCTGCTGTAAGAAACAAATTTAAAAGTACAAGAAAAATTGGAAAATAAATATCTCAATTCTCAAAATATGTTTATTTGCTTTCAACTGTTTTTGGGAAAAATTAAAAAAACAAGATAGAGAAGGCTCCAATTAAAAGTATTTATACGAAAAAACCCTTAAAATTTTCCAAGAAAACTACTTCTAAATTTTTTGTATACACTTCAACACCCTGTATAAATCTTAAATATATAAAAGAAACTAAAGTTTGATAAACCTTCACTGACATTTGCTATTGATGAAAGTAACAACTGGGATTACAGGGAAACAGTTTTATAACTTTTTTTCTTATTTTTATCCATAACTTAAATACATTATTTGACATTTCCTCAACATGAACTATGTATCTATGCACTCATGAATTTAAAATATAATCCAGTGACATAATTACTGGCTAGGTAGTACATATCTTTTTGACAAAAGTATTCCACTGACATTCCTAAACCTTCAAGATATTGTTAGAATTTCGTATCAATTTTTGAGAAAAAAGTATTCATATACTCGCGTCAAGAATTCAGACGTCTTACGTCACCACGGCTGACGTTACACATTTGTTTTTATTGTCAACGTAATTTTCGATATTTGGTCGCGTTAAAAACAATCATTTTTTGAAATTTAGTGCAATATATAATGCATACTTTTAGTATAGTATATAGTTTTATTACTATCAGTTGCAGTTTCTTAAATATTTTTATGAAAATATAATGAATTATTCATTTGTTCGTATGACGTAAGTCGTCTGAATTCTTGTCTCGAGTATACCATTAAAGTGTTCGTAACATTGACACGCCTTGAAATAATTAAACATGCTTAACGTTATTAGCTATTTATTGTCAAACAATTACAGTTCTCTAGCAGAGACATTTAATAACGTAAATGTGAAAAATTTTTAACACCCTATAACTGCCCTTATTAAGCTTCAAATAAAAAATTGTTATACAAGGTGATTCTAAAATTAGTACCATAAATTTAACTGTGTTTTCTAGACATAAAATGAAAAGTCTATATAAACATATATTGTAAAACATTTTCGATATGCACTGTTTTATTTATAGGGTCTGAAAAGTTAGTTCTTGATTACGGTTTATAATAAATATTTTCCAAATACGTAGATAAATTAATGAAATTGGACACAATCATATAATTTTTTGTGCTCTTTTTCAAAATCTGAAAAGATATGAACATAATTTGTCCAGGGATAGGTAAAGTAGAATAGTTCTTCAAAAATGCTGAAACTTTTTTGTGTTACATAGCAAAATTAAAAACTAAAGATCTTCATATAAAAAAGGTACTCTTGTTGAATTGGATGTCGGCAGTAATTTAAGAAAAAAATGAATTTTAATATCTCGGCCTATGCTAAGTCTCATTAAAAAAATTAAGTTTCTCGAAACATAAAACGAAAATAATTGGCCCTTTCAATTGTGTACATAGATACTCTAAAATACTCAAAAGATTGTTAAACACAAGATTTTTGGAGTTCTCTATTTTGATATGAATTAATGAAAAAAATTCACACAAATAGGTTTACGCTTTTTTGAAGCAATACCCCCCCTTGTCTTACCCGTTCCTGGTCAATTAGTCTTCATATCTTTTCGGTTTTCAGTATGTTATTAATGCATTCATTTATTTCTACTCATTTGGGAAATATTAATTAAAAACTGTCACACAGAACCTTAGTTAGCCTTACACACACTGTACATCGAAAACACTTTTCATCTTATTTTGGGGTCTACAAAATTAAATTTATAATACCTACTACTTACTTATATAACAATCCCCAATTATGTTCATCAATAGAATATGTCAAAGAAGTTTGGCCAAACTTATCAATAATACAAAATTCCAATAACCCATTTCAAATTTTAGATAGGTAGGTAGTTCAAATTATTTTTCTCAGTTGAGAGTCTCTTGATGTTTTTGAATTTCTACTATACAGTCTGGTTTAAAATTTTTGTATTACGCTTGGTTGGTTATGTATCTCTTCGTTTGCAAAGATTATCTTGTCAATATATTTGTATATTGTGCAGCTGCTGCTAGATATGGCCAACAGCCTGACACCAAAAGGGAGCATTATTTCTCAAAACATATTACAAACCATTCACACTTATTGCCTTGGTGGTGATAACCTACAAACAAACAAGTTCAAATTAATAAGAACTTCTGAAAAATTGTTACTGATATAAAAGAATAGCAAGTTATGAAAAATATAACACTGAAAAGATGAACCCATGTTGAATCTATCTATGAGCTATTGGAATTGAAATGTAATTACCTACCTCAATTTTTTGGTAAAACGTGCATTTTAAATGTTCGGTTTCTTTGATCGGTACCTACATTAATTACACGTAAAAATAATCATTATGCTTGATTGAAATCGTAAAAAATAATATTAATTAATAATAAAGTGTTTCATACAGAAAGTTCAAAATACCTACATCACAAATTACCTACATATTCGTTTTGTACAAGGACGTTT
Organism: Monochamus alternatus; assembly: GCA_037114965.1. Taxonomy (NCBI): domain Eukaryota; kingdom Metazoa; phylum Arthropoda; class Insecta; order Coleoptera; family Cerambycidae; genus Monochamus; species Monochamus alternatus. The sequence goes on from CM073431.1 coordinate 49,476,230, forward strand.
TCGCGAAATGTCATTTGTAACCGTTTGGTAGGCCGGTAGGTTTATTCAGTTTTTGCAAAAATGCAATACTTAGTTGTATGATAGGTTTTTGTGCTAAATGCAAAATAAATATTTTCACAATTATTACTAATCATAATTGAAGAGACCGAATTCGTATGACATCACGAAATAAGCAACTTGCGATGTCGTAAGAAATCATATCTGAATTAAGTACATACTATTATTATAATGTTCCTATTGAGACCTATATTTAAAGGAAGGATTTAAAGGAGTGCGTTCACTTTCAATTAATCATTTTTAATGTCATTTACAATTAATTAGTTTTAATGATTATTAATGAACCCATTTAGTAGTGACGTCACATACGCCAAATAATAGACAACCCTCGAATGACAAACTATAAATATCGACTTTTATAGAATTCATAAAATAAAATAGCATGTAGTGTTACTGAGCATACGCATTGAAATTAATTTCATATAACTTTATGATTTCTGTGATTCATAGAAAGGTGACTTAAAACTAAAAATCAAATGAAGATAACACCGACTACTTTATTTTTTTTATTTAGTTACCAGTGTTACCATATGTAGTATTTAAGAAATATCCTTCAGTGGATCATATATACAGAAGTTAAAATTAGAATCTGAGCAACTGTTCAACTAATAACAAACAACAAATTAAGCATTTAATACTATTATTTATTACGTTTATTACATTTACTGCCTTATAAACAAGTTCTGAGATCTGGCGGTATCAACTGCAATGCCTGACATTTCTGGCGGCCTACAAACCCTACAAACTTGAATAGTTGTGAGCAATATCAACAATTATACCCTATATGCTTATCTTTCTATAGATATTTAGGAATATAATGGTACATACAATATATTTGGATGTTACGTCACCTTGATACCTCAGTGAAATGTTTACATTTTCTGTAGTACACATTTAGTACTTTGTTAAGCGGTGCTATATATAATGTGTTCCATTGCTCTACAGTACCTACTTGTCGATTGTTTGTATCAGTAATTTACCATTTTTTTTTAAATTATAACAAATTTCTATTACCTGTTGAGTGTACGTTTCTGTTGACGTCTCATTTTTAAACCACTCTATAATACATAACAGAATTCTATATTGAAATCAGTTCGTTTGGCATACAACAAAATTTACGCAGGCAACACAATTTAGCAGACAATGTCTCAGTCTACTCTGAGGAAATGTGTGAAAATCAGTCTTTACATTGGGCACTGAAAATAATCAGATATGTAGTAGCTTAGAAAGCAGATATTTAGGGAAAACTTATATTGGTAAGCTGTTGGATACACCGAATTTTAATCCCAGCGTACAATTGAAACCAAAACGGAATGTTTGTAATTGGACCATAGAAATCATGTTTCTATGAATTAAAGCTTTCATATTCTGAAATTCCTGCCCACTGGTTGACGCTACCTCGTCAGAACAACCAACCTATAAAAGCTAAGTTACTGCAATATTACCAGATTCGAGTTTTCTCCATAGGTACTGTTTTTGATTAGTAGCTTTTAAACGTCAAAAACTAGTCGCCTAGTGAGGTCCTTGTGCACAGAAAATGTGCTGGTAACGCTTTGCTCTAAATGGGTAATGAAGTTAGACACAACCAATACCAACTCCAGTGGATATTAAAAAAGTAAATAATAATTTCGATTATCAAATAAAACATTTTTTCCACGGTCGGGAGTAGAAATCAGTTTCTGTGACATCAAAATTAAAACAGAAGTAGTCGATTATTCCCAAGGGAGTATAATGCTCCTAAGGGAGTTCACATTATGGAGAACGTTTTTCATGCAAAAAAAAAGATAACATTGAAATTATTTATTGACATTTAAATTAAATGTTACATTTGTACAATTTTCAAAATTAATATTAGAAGGAATATTACTTTCGCTTACATTTACAGTTTTTGTGATTGCGCTAGTAGTGGTACCTACTAAAATCTGATTAGCAATTTTGTACTTATTTTCGGATTATTGGAGTTCTCGACATAACCCTCAGCGACTGTCGTTGATTTCCAACGAGCATGATGCTTTATTGTCGTGATATCCACACCAGCATCTGCCAGTAATGTCGCTGAAGATCTTCGTAAGCAGTGACCAGTATAACATGCAGCATCAGATAATTTTAAATACGAAGCTACTACACTCGGAATTTTTCCCATTCTATTCTATTCTTGCCAACTGACTGCGAACTACATTTTCCTGCTTTGTAGTACAAAAAAGGCGCTTATGCTTGACGTGGGGAGGACGAAGGGACAGATATTTTCGAAACAATTCAAGCATATTTCCCACATCTGTAACCAGAAAGGTTCGTGGAATCTTTGTCTTTGTGTTTGGAATTTTTATAATCAAGGAAGAGCCTACATCCTCAATATCATCTACAGTTAAATTGACTAGTTCATCAGTTCGACAAGCTCCGGCAATCCTCAGAATTAATCCAACCTATAAAAAATCAAAATACTTAATAATTGAAATACCTAACAACAAAAGTAATCTTACCTTAATCATTAATAATTCTTTGTCATCTGCACTTGATAGAAAACGGTCGATTTCACCCTTTGTCAATATTTTCGATTTTTTCGCTTGATATCCGTCACCGGTTCTTTTCAAAAATGCGATTAGCTTGGGGAATTTGCTTATATCTATGTTGTCGTAAATTATCGAGCATGACTTAACCATAGAATATTGCTCCCATAATGTGGAAGACTTGTAATTATTTGCATTTTCACTGAAGTATGCCAACAAAACATTCTCGCTGTATACTTGAACATTTTTCTCGGCGCACCACTTTTTGAACCGATTGTAGGCTATGTCGTATAAAGATCTTGACTTCGTAGGCAGCAAATTGCTTATTGCAATATTTGCAGCCTCCACAATCTCTTCCGACTCACAATTATTCATTGTGCACTAAACAAAGTTTAAACTAAACCAAACTAGCACCTTAATTTGACAATTCTTTTTGTTTGTTTATTTTGTAGTTATGACAATAACTCAATGACTACTAAATAAATGCTCAAATCCGAATACAATAATTCTGGTGCTACTTACTTCATAATGACAAAATATATGTTTTTAAGTTAATGAGACCGTGGAAAAAATAGTATATACCATTCGGGAGAGATGCTATTTTGTCCTCGGTGCATTGTAGCCCTCGAGCTTCGTCCTCGGGCTTCAAATTGCACCTCTGCCAAAATAATGCATTTCTCTCCCTTATAGTATAATGTACTATTATTAATTTGGCAATCTATTCCGTTTCTTAATTACATTGTTTAAAGTAAAAGATTCTTCTATAGAAATATTATTTAGATCTAGACCGCTAAAGCTACCTTCAGAGAACGATGTAGTGTTGCCAGCAACAAAAAGTCACTTGGTTTTCAGCTAATTAAATTAATCGTGTTCCCCTCTTTCCCGTTGAAGTTAGGTGCAGCCCAAAATTTCCAACTTCAACTATCCAGCGGAGAAACAGCTGTACAGAAAAAAACAAAACAGACTTTATAAAATCTTTATTTCATAGAAATAAAACTGGTGGTGATTTTTCCAGCAACACTACATTGTTCTCGAAGCCACCTTAAATGTCGATATGCCATATTAGTGTGACGTCATAAAGTAGGCAATCCACGGTACTCTGGGTAAAGTTAAAAATTACAATAGTATAATTACCAACTTTTCTAATACAGGCTAATGATATATCACAGCTGATATTTTTTTACATTTTCTCTTTTATAAATATAAAAAAATCCTCAATTAATTTATAACAAATTAGAGTTATAGTAATAAATTCTTTACTCTATAACGCTATAATAATAGATGTATGTAAAGTTAATTTAAATTAATTTTGTGATTTACTTTATTCAGAATTTTTTACTGTAGCAATATGTTAAACTATAAGTACCTATTTACTTTTGTAAGCAAGTAATGTTCAACATCTGGAGCCTCAATATTATAGTATTCGTTTGGTGATAATTTTGTTTTGCTTTAGTCACTCTGGTTAACGTTGGTGTAAGATGTTAGGTATATACCTTCAATTGTTATTTTAGATATTAGGATCCTTCTTCGAAATATGTTCAATCTTTTTTGGTACACCATCTCCTATTCCTATATGCCGATATCTCACCTCTCTTTCACATCTTCTGACACTTGTCTTCATTTTACTAATAGCCTAAAAAAGATATATGGTTATCATAACATAAAATTACTATGTGATACTTACTTTTCCATTGTTTAATAGTTTTGGTCAGCTCAATTTTATTTAATTTATGAGTTAGATTGTCCCATCTCTATTTACTTTAAGTAAATGTAACTGGATTAATTTTTCTTCTTAAAATAAATAATTTTATGCTGTTCGAAAAAATTTTCCTAATTCTCCGGGGTGCCCGAGACACTAATTTAAAGTAAATTTTATGGGTGATTGACAACACAACGTAGCAATTACATATTTTATTTATTTAGATTTTAGACAGAATTGTTATATGTAATGAATATGTTGTTCAACATGGTACGATACAACTACTAAAATCACAGCTTTTGAACTAATATCGCCGTAGTAGGTCAAAAAATAAATAATGAGATACGTGATACCTGTGTGTGATACGTTCCCAAATGGTAAGAAGTTACAGTGGTTACACGGTAATCCCAATCCCTAAAGAACTAAACTCTATTTTTAATCTAAGAGGAGTAAATGAAGAAGTCATATATACACAGGGAAAAGTAACTAGAAAATATAACTAGACAATTTTATGAAGTGACAACGTTAAGCCAAATACAGCTGATATTTTAAATGTTAGTAGTTGACAGTATTGACATTGACAATAAACATGTGAGACTATGAGTGCATTCCACTAAGCGATCGCAACGCCCAGAACGATCATCGGAATTTTACCCGTTCCACTAGGTTAAAACTGCTTTTGTGCGCATTGTTCACGGATGTGATTTGAATCCTAGTGGAACAGAGTTGGGATCCATATTTGTTTATATTTGTCAGTTAGTTATTAGTTTGACAGATGGTTTGACGGTTAGGTAGAAAAGGTAATTATATATAACTTTTATATATTCTATTCTAGGTAAAAAAAGTAAAATTGGTGATACTCATAGATTTTACTAATGTAACTAAGAATGTAATGTATGAATATATAATTCTAAGCTGCATATGTTCCATACATTAATTACATATACATATTTCAGTAAAATATATTAATTATTTAGGTCTTAAACTGAATATTAAACTGCAACTTCAGTCCCAATAACCTCCGTGTCGTGTCTTATTTCCTCTTCGAAAGACCTTTCAGCAGATTCACCAGAAAAAGAATTTGACTCTTGTAAAGCAGCATTCATTAATTCTGTTGCGAAGGCAATATCTGTAGGAAAAATAAATACTAATAAAAAAATTAAATATAAAAGCATAACTGAATTACATACCATCTCTTGCACATATTGCCTGAGCAACTGGGACCTCGATCTCCATAACAGTGCCTGTTTCACAGTTATAAAAACTTATTTTCTCCATCTCAACCATATATCTTAGACTTGACATTTAAATAGTTTATTTGACTTTTCCCGCAATTTATGACAAATGATGTGTTGACCCACCTCAAGACCGTGGGCGTTGTGAGCTCGAAGCGGTCGTTTGTGATGACGTCAACTCATGACGTGTCATGACGTTGCAAGCCCAATTGTAACGCCCGTGGTCGCTTTGTGGAACGACTCATTGGTCGTTCTGGGCGTTGCGATCGCTTAGTGGAATGCACCCTATGTAAACTCGACGACAAATTAACCAATAACAAGCTAGTGTTTAAGCGCGAGAAATTTGAATCACTTCTCTTACTTTAAAAATAAAGTATAGTAAATAAATCTGTCAACGACAAGATATTCCCTACCTTAATTTTTTAAAGAATTTTAAAGTGCAGATATAGGCTAAAATCTCCTAGATCGTTAACCCTGAAGCAGAGATTTATAAAAATAAACCAAAAAAGTAACCTTAAACCAAACACCTTAAAGCAAACAAATCATATGCAAAAAAATAAATTCTTAAAAGAATTCAACAGACTACGTTATTTATAAATCAATATATACTAGGCGTATACATTATGTAGTATGTAAATAATAATTATTAATAATTTTTGGATTAGTGACAAACATATGAGAGAGACCACTTGCAAAGTGCAAATGAATAAATGCTTGTGCTCCTGTAACTCACATGACCGATTCATTATTTTCGTTATTTCTGTCATTTGCAAACAGTACGGGCCTATTTTGAACTCTACAACTAGCGGCATGCACAATGTGTCACTTGTGCTGTTGATGAACCGTGCCGTTGTTCCGCTGGATAGTTGAAGTTGGAAATTTTGAGCTGCACCTAACTTCAATGGGGAAAGAGGGGAATACTATTAATTTAATTGGCTGAAAATTAAGTGACTTTTTGTTGCTGGAAACACTACATCGTTCTCTGAAGGTAGCTTTAGCAGTCTAGATCGAAATAATATTTCTATAGAACAATCTTTTACTTTAAACAATGTAATTAAGAAACGGAATAGATTGCCAAATTAATAAAATGTTTTATTTGATATTCGAAATTATTATTTACTTTTTTAATATCCACTGGAGTTTGTATTGTTTGTGTTTAACTTCACTACCCATTTCGGGCGAAGCGTTACCAGCACATTTTCTGTGCACAAGGATCTCACTAGGCGACAAGTTTTTGACCTTTAAAAGCTACTAATCAAAAACAGTACCTATGGAGAAAACTCGAATCTGGTAATATTGCAGTAACTTAGTTTTTATAGGTTGGTTGTTCTGACGAGGTAGCGTCACACCAATGGGCAGGATTTTCAGATATGAAAGCTTTACGTCTAATTCATAGAAACATGATTTCTGTGGTCCAATTACAAACATTCCGTTTTGGTTTCAATTGTACGCTGGGATTAAAATTCGGTGTGTATCCAACAGCTTACCAATATAAGTTTTCCCTAAATGGCTGCTTTCTAAGCTACTACATATCTGATTATTTTCAGTGCCCAATGTAAAGACTGATTTTCACAGATTTCCTCAGAGTAGACTGAGACATTGTCTGCTAAATTGTGTTGCCTGCGTAAATTTTGTTGTATGCCAAACGAACTGATTTCAATATAGAATTCTGTTATGTATTATAGAGTGGTTTAAAAATGATACGTGAACAGAAACGTACACTCAACAGGTAATAGAAATTTGTTATAATTTAAAAAAAAAACGGTAAATTACTGATCGACAAGTAGGTACTGTAGAGCAATGGAAGACATTATATATAGCACCGCTTAACAAAGTACTAAATGTGTACTACAGAAAATGTAAACATTCCACTGAGGTATCATGGTGACGTAAAATACAAATATATTGTACCATTATTCCTAAATATCTATAGATAGATATACACATAGAGTATAATTGTTGATATTGCTCACAACTTTTCAAGTTTGTAGGGTTTGTAGGCCGCCAGAAATGTCAGCCATTGCAGGTGATACCGCCAGATCTCAGAACTTGTTTATAGGGCAGCAAATGTAATAAACGTAATAAATAATAGTACTAAATGCTTAATTTGTTGTTTGTTATTTGTTGAACAGTTGCTCAGATTCTAATTTTAACTTCTGTATATATGATCCACTAAAGGATATTTCTTAAATACTTCATATGGTAATACTGGTAACTAAATAAAAAAATAAAGTAGTCGGTGTTATCTTCATTTGATTTTTAGTTTTAAGTCACCTTTACATAAGGTCGATTTTTACAGGTCTTTGTTTGTTGTGGATCTTTATTATACTCGCGTCAAGAATTCAGACGTCTTACGTCACGGCTAACGTTACACATTTGTTTTTATTGTCAACGTAATTTTAGATATTTGGTCGCGTTAAAAACAGTATTTTTTTGCAATTTAATGCAAAATATAATGTAAACTTTTAGTGTAGTATATAGTTTTATAACTATCAGTTGCAGTGTCTTAAATATTTTGAAGAAAATATAATGAATTATTCATTTGTTCGTATGACGTAAGTCGTTTGAATTCTTGTCGCGAGTATAGTTAAATTATAAATACATTAAAAATACATCACTATTCTTTATTGTCAACATCTGTAACAATTTTGTGATGCTGGTTGCATAATCTGCGACGTCACTAATACTGTATATCCATGTACAATCAAAAATTATTTCCATAATTATATTTGCTATGAATATCTCTTATTACATATTGAACGTCAGTATAAATGAATCATTTTCAATTATTCAGTAAAACTGAATATATACTGAACACTATTTCGGTCTGACTGAAATAGTGTTACCAAGTTCAGTACGTGATTAGTGTCAATAGACTCGTTTAGTGTGACGTCACATATTTAGGCAACCCACAATAACCTGTCATAGTTGAAAAATTGTTACAAAATTTAAGTGAAAGAACGCAAGACAATAAACACTGGTAAACACAGAAATCATAAAGTTATATGAAATTAATTTCAATGCGTATGCTCAGTAACACTATATGCTATTTTATTTTATGAATTCTATAAAAGTCGATATTTATAGTTTGTCATTCGAGTTTAGAACTTTCTTAAATATTTCTGATATTGCCAGAATATCGTGATAGTAGAGCATGACAAAAAAGACATTTTATATTTCCGCGCATTATGTATCCAAATAAGGACATAAGATCGAAAATTGATCTAATAAAAAATTATTCATGATGACTGTGGGGTTGTCTATTATTTGGCGTATGTGACGTGACTACTAAATGGGTTTGTTAATAATCATTAAAACTAATTAATTGTAAATGACATTAAAAATGATTAATTGAAAGTGAACGCACTCCTTTAAATCCTTCCTTTAAATATAGGTCTCAATAGGATCATTGTAATAATAGTATGTACTTAATTCAGATATGATTTCTTACGACATCGCAAGTTGCTTATTTCGTGATGTCATACGAATTCGGTCCCTTCAATTATGATTAGTAATAATTGTGAAAATATTTATTTTGCATTTAGCACAAAAACCTATCATACAACTAAGTATTGTATTTTTGCAAAAACTGAATAAACCTACCGGCCTACCAAACGGTTACAAATGACATTTCGCGAAAACATCCTTATACAAAACGAATATGTAATATGTAGGTAATTTGTGTTGTAGGTATTTTTAACTTTCGGTATGAAAAATTACATTATTAATTAATATTATTTTCTACGTCCTAGATAAAATATTCTACACTTTCAATCAAGCTGTAATTAATGTGAGTACCAATCAAAGAAACCGGACATTTAAGATGCACGTTTTACCAAAAAATTGAGGTATGTAATTACATTTCAATTCCAGTAGCCCATGGATGGGTTCAACTTTTCAGTGTTATATTTTTCATAGTTTGCTATTCTCTGGTATTATAATATTAATTAAATAATTAATATTTTATAGACAATTTTCTCATTATTCATATTATATATTTTAACTAAATAAAAAGCTTATCAGTAACTATTTTTCAGAAGTTCTAATTAATTTGAACTTGTTTGTTTGTAGGTTATCACCACCAAGACAATAAGTGTGAATGGATCGTAATATGTTTTGAGAAGTAATGCCCCATTTAGATGTCAGACTGTTGGCTTGGAATAAGAACATATCTAGCACTATTTTCTCTATATGCAAATATATTGACGAGTTATTTTTTGCGGAGAGATACATTAATACGAGATTAAAGAACACCACCAACCTAATAAGCATAATACTAAAATTTTAAACAAGACTACAAGCAAAGCAAAACATCTAAATAATCTCAACCAAGAAAAGGAAGTGACTTATTGGAATTTCCAATGATTTATCCGAATTTTAATGTAATTAGAGTATTTATTGTTTTAAATTGCTAATAATATTAAGCATGTATAACAACCCAAATTGTTTCAAAACCTGTCAATGTTATGAACACATTACTGGAATAATTTTTGTAAAAAAAATATCGGAAATTCTAAAAATATCTTAGTAGGTAGAGGGTCACTTCTGCATGGGAAAATTTCTTGGACCGTGGGAAAATTTGTAACTTGACACCTTTGTTTTGAAATTTGACACCCTGATTTACAATTAGGTAATTAATGTCACGTGCCAAAGCAGGGCCCCGCCCCTCCCTAACATATCAGAATAATCATGCGCAGTAGGTTACACATACAAATTTTGCTAATAACTAAAAACTGATTTGATTGGTTCCTCATCGAGACCTATCAATTAGGTAATTAATGTCACGTGCCAAAGCAGGGCCCCGCCCCTCCCTAACATATCAGAAAAATCATGCGCAGTAGGTTACACATACAATTTTTTAAATTTGAAACGTGACATAAACGTGACATAAATGTGACATAAACGTGACATAAATTTGACATAAACGTGACATAAATGTGACATAAACGTGACATAAATGTGACATAAACGTGACATAAATGTGACATAAACGTGACATAAACGTGACATAAATTTGACATAAACGTGACATAAATGTGACATAAACGTGACATAAATGCGACGTAAACGTGACATAAATGTGATACAAACGTGACATAAATTTGACATAAATGTGACATAAACGCGACATAAACGTGACATAAACGTGACATAAATGTGACATAAACGTGACATAAAGGTGACATAAACGTGACATAAATGTGACATAAACGTTACATAAACGTGACATAAACGTGACATAAATGTGACATAAACGTGACATAAATTTGACATAAACGTGACATAAATGTGACATAAATGTGACATAAATGTGACATAAATGTGACATAAATGTGACATAAATGTGACATAAACGTGACATAAATGTGACATAAACGTGACATAAACGTGACATAAATGTGATATAAACGTGACATAAATGTGACGTAAACGTGACATAAATGTGACATAAACGTGACATAAATGTGACAGAAACGTGACGTAACCGTGACATAAAAGTGACATTTTTTTAGTTTAAGACCCTCCTTTCATATTATTTTTATAACTATTTTTACCTACTTAGAACTGTTTTGGACAACTGTTTGAATTCTAACAGATTTTAAAACTGCAATGTAAATTGATACTTATGTGAAGGTCACAGGTTAATGAATGTATACATCCGGTATTGCATCATTTCTAAACACCTGCATTTGTTCTATGTCAGCAAAAATTACTACTTTATTTCATAACTAGCGTTATCTTTTCTTAATTTTGAAGGTAGGATATAATACCATGTTAGTAATAAGTATATCATTTCTAAAAAATAGAATTCCCCTCTATCTATTTAAAGTGGTGGGAAAGAAATTTACGAAACGGGACAACTTATTAACTCACAGGAAAAACAAGCATCAGATAAATAATAGTACATCGTCGAGATGAAGTAACCAAACAGAAAATATGTATACAGACCTATCGGCTATAAAGAAACAGACATGAGTCGTGACAACTATGAATATGAAGGTGCTGATGAAGCCATTAGCACAGATTATCCGTTAGGAATAGAAGATAATATCCATTGTCAGAATAAAGAAAATGATGAAGATTTTAATATACTGGTAAACGAGCTACGATATTATATCGAGGAATGTGGTTTCAGTAACTCAATTCAGTAACTTAATATACATATAATAAAGTGGGCTACACTAAAGATCCTGAGAGAAGACTTCAGCAGTTTAACCAATCCAGAACCAACTTATTCAACAAACAAGCCACATAGAATTATTAGATATTTCAAACCAAACTAGGGGGTCTTCATCGCTACATAATATCATTCTTTATAATTGTAGCTAAAGTATCTGTTTCTTCAACCCTTGCTCCTGGTTACACATGAATTTGGCTGCTTCGTTTATCCCCACAGCTAATTGATAGCAATCGCAGCAAAAAATCATAGTATCCAATATTTCGTCTGCCACTTCTGTATGTGGAAGCGACTCTGTAGGCTTTTTTCCCACATTTTTCACAATCTTCTTTGAGGTTAGGAGTGCATTCTAAGCAGTTGCAGGCTCTCCCCCAATCGCATTCTTTAGACATGTTTTTGAAATCGCTAAGTCACCTAAACCTGCGTTTATCCTACCAGCAGAAATTGATGTCTTGGTTTTACTGATAAATTATATTTCAGTAGATCATATAGTCTTAGTTTACAAATTTTACCGCTATGTATTATAAAATGATGCACCCTTATTACAATTATGTCAATTCTCATTTTATTGTTGTCTGACAGTAATCTTAACTAAAAATAGTTTCTTTTATTAGTTTAACATACATTGGTAACACAACCAGTGCAACCAGTGACGTTTACAACCAGTTTATTAAACAACAAGGTAGTCTCTTCTTTATGGTGAAAACTATATATACTGAAGGAAGTGGCAATACCAGAAATTGCATTTAAGTGGTTACTTGAAATTGAAATTATACCTTACCAATCTACTAATACACTATTGATAGAAAAACTGATCTTGGTGTGATTGTTTCGAAAATACGATCAATATGTGCAAAAAAGAAAGGTTAAAACAGTTAAATGGTGTTGAGAAATCAGTATATCCTTCAATTGAGATCGGATTTAAAATTTCCTTGTTTGAGCTGATATTAGATAGTTTTGTCAGTAAATATTATCCATATATGCATTATTCAGATACTTACTGCTTTTCATTGGAGAATATCAAGTAATTATAAAACAATTATGTATTGCATTGATGGAGCTATTACAAGATCAACATATTATTAAGAGTGATACACTTCGACATCTGTCATTCAATAAGAATCCAAGATGTACTAGAAATTTCAATCATCGAAAAATCATCGTCGTAGTAGTCTCAAATGAAGTGAATAAAAAGATTAAGTTTTAGGTATCATGTGTTTGTCTTATAATTTGTTATAATTAAATTATTACGTAATATTAATATTTGTATTACTTTGAAATTATTTAAGTATGGGGACTCTAATAAAAAATAAATAAACCATTTCTGCATATTCTTTCACCTCTTCTCCTTTGATATCTGGCATTTTTAACTAATAAACGTGTAATGTTTTATCAAAATCATTTAAATAAATTATATATGCTTTCTTGATAGATATTTGTTTTATATTGCAGGTGGGGCAAAGGTAATATATTTGTATTGTGAGTGTCATGTTACCGTACTACTATTACATTACTATTAATGTTGCTGATATAAAATTGTATCAAGGCCACCCATTTTTTAGTTTTAGACCCCGTTTCATATTATTTTTATAACTATTTTTACCTGCTTAGAACTGTTTTGGACAACTTTTTGAGTTATAAGAGATTTTAAAACTGCAATGTAAATTGATACTTTTGTGAAGGTCACAGGTTAATAAATGTATTACATTCGGTATTGCATCGTTTCTAAACACCTGCATTTGTTCTATGTCAGCAAAAATTACTACTTTATTTCATAACTAGCGTTATCTTTTCTTAATTTTGAAGGTAAGATATAATACCATGTTAGTAATAAGTATATCATTTCTAAAAAATAAAATTCCCCTCTATCTATTTAAAGTGGTGGGGATTATTCCATAAAATAATGTTAGGAAAAATTTGAAAACAGTCGAAAACAAGCAGTGTTGTGTATACTAGTAAAAATAATATTGAGTTATAGTGTATAACCAAACAAAGCCAGAATAATGTGGACAGCTTATGTGAAAGAGATCGAAGTAAAAGACTTGGATAGTGGTATTCGAAATCTATGTCAGACCATCTCAAATCTTAAGTTTGATGCCCATCATGGTATGGGAAACTTTTTCCCAGCAGAATATTGTGAAGAATTAGTTGAGAAATATGGAAAGGCGTTAGTATTGTGTGAAGATTATTTAAAGGAGCAATGTACCATAGATGATGTTAATGGTTTTATTAACTTGGACATGACGGAAATGCTCCGTGATATTAAACATTTACTGCAGAGCCATTTAGCCAATAAAATTCCTGAACGCGAATGGGAACAAGAATCTGATGGCCAGGAGGAAAGCGATGTAGAAATGAGTCAGCAATGAATCTGTATTAATATAATATTTACTTTATTATCATAAAATCGTTTTATTATTTCATATAAATTATATACGAGTATCACTACCAAAAAAAAAAAGAATTAGTTTGTCTTTAGAAGCAATATTGAACGCTTCACAATTAATAGTTCTGCAAACAATTTTGAAAAGTTCGCTAATTATACAGCGGTGTGTCATATTTCAGTTCATCGACCTACTTCTGATATCATGTTTCGTCTAGAGAGCATCCGGAGTCATGTTTTTTCTATTAGGTTAGGTCCCTACTGCGCATGTTTTTCTATTAAGTTATGTCCCTACTGCGCATGTTTTTCTGTTAGGTTAGGTCGCAACTGCGCGCAGTACCGACCTAACCTATCAATAAGTCTGTAAGTATTTTATTTTACATAAATAACGCTAAATAATGGATTTGATGCAATTTACGTATGCACAATGGTGTTATTGAGACTTGTCGATAAAAATTTAGAGTTGAGTTGAGGCTTTTGGAGCATTGGGGTCGCCGTGAGGGATGGTCATGCATCTACGATTAGAAACAAATCTTGTCATTTCATTGTTCGATACCTACCTTATTACGTTATGTTGTATATATTGTAACAACAGTTAGCTTTCAACATTTTTAAGATATTCTAACCAGATGTTTTCATACTGTACATAGAATTATGAAATTAGTTTATTTTTCTTAAATTTATTCGTTTAGAAATTTTAAAACCTACGACAGACAACTGAATTTAATGTCTTATAGAATACTCTTCAAAGAATATGAGTTAGAGACTTCTTTATAATGTTATCCATCATTCCATGTTTAGAATTATTTCCAAGAAAATATCTGTGTAATATTTTTCGCTTATTCTTTCTGGTGTCTGTTTTAATGTAATTTATGGCACTGCACAAACATAACTGAAAGATAAAAAGAATAATTACAAATTATTATATAGCTTTAAATGACTATTTGATAGGTATAGTATATTTGCAGGTGATTCTTCCTAGCGAAAACCAGTTGCTTTATTTTAGTTCTATATCATGAAATACAGAAATTGTAGTTCCTTGTTTACTATTTTACAGATGTAGAGTTCTTCTTAAACATAAGTACATAAGTAAAGTGCTGAAATATGTGGATACAAGAATCAATAATTTCTAGGTTATGCTTTCGTAATATTTCCTTTTGTGGGGCTAGGGTAGGTTCAGATCTGACTTTCAACGTCAAACACGTTCACATTATAATTAAAAGTTTTCGAAATCGTTTTGTTTGAATTTATTTGTTGCTAAATAAGTAATCAATAATTATTACAGCAGTTGGAAAACAGGGATATTCTTTAGGTAGGTACTTACACAATTGTACCTAATTATTATTGTACACTGTAGTAACATAAAAAAACAATGTACTGAAGTTTTATTACATTATATGGAACAATTTAAAAATATCCAGATATTTTACACAATATTCACACTGTAACTTTAGCTGTAGCGGTAGACTGCGCCGGCACGGCGACCCCAATGCTTCAAAAGCCTCAACTTAAGTCTAAATTTTTACCGACAAGTCTCAATAACACCTTTGTGCATACGTAAATTGCATTAAATCCATTATTTAGCGTTATTTATGTAAAATAAAATACTGTATGCCATTAATATTTGACAATTCATAGTTTTGACGTTCACCGATGTTAGTTTCTTCTGTGTAAGTCTGGCTCAAGGCTATACACAATTTACATGACAAAACAATGAAATTTGGGTACTTTTTGGAGGCGTTTTTTATGTTAAATTTTGAAATTTTTAAATGTTTATTTATCAGAAAGTGTTCATAATTAAGTATGTTTCAATTTAAACATAAGTTTTAGCAGGGCTGACAAGCAAAAAAACAAAATTAAATCGATTTCTTGGAAAATGGAACACCCTGTATAAGAATTGATGTTATCATCAGATTCTACTCGCCATCTAGTGTCTGTATACCAAATTTCGTAGCACAGGCTATGATGGTTTCTGAGATATTTGAACTGATAGTCATAGAGGGAACACCCGGTATATAGGGTGTCCGGAAAGTAATGGGACCTAGCTTAAACATAGCTCCCTGTGATCAAATAGAACCGATTTAGATAAACTTAGCTTAATCCAAAAATGCTTCGTTTAGAAGTTATAGGGCTTCAAAGAAAAAAATTGTTTTCTTTCTGTTATGGGCATAATTAAGAAACGAAACGTCCAATCATGTTCAAATTTGGTTATGTTGTAGATACGACCAACAAAACCAAATAAATACAACAAAAAAGATACAATACAAAGTAATTGTAAAAAAACTGCCAAGAGCGCCCTCTACGAAATGCGGCACTACTACCGATATTTTATAATGAATTCAGTACATACGGAGCTTTGATGTAGTGCACTACGTGTTATTTATTTACATTACGTTCACGAGTACAAGTTAACTGTACACAATGTCACGACGGATACCGTGCAGAAAAACCACAGAAAAATGGATTCACGATTTGCCAGTTAGTATTTAATGGTGCAATGTACTCTATGTAATATTTTACTTGGCTGCAAACGAAAATCAACCGTAAAAGCCAGTATTCGCTCCAATTTAAAAGACAAGTATTTATGGTTAAATGACAAAACAACTACTGCTGGTGAATAGAAAATAACACGTTATAACAGGTGCATTGGAAGAAAATTTTGCCACAAAATCTCATCTGATCGCATCAAAAGTACTAGAACACGCAAATGCAGAAGCTATAACAAAAATAGTGACATAGTTTGACATAAATTAAGAAAGAGGTAATATGTCTAAAGCTTAGTTTTTTATCATAATTAGAGGGCGACTGCAAGAAAACAATATCAGATGGATTACCGCGATAGACACGTACCGTATAAGAAAATGTCTGTATGATTAGTTCAATATTTAAGAGATTATGGGATTTATGAACGCCAATACTCTAATGTTGAGTAAAAACAATCTTGGAAAGTAATAATCTTGAACCAAATATTTTAAATGCTGCAGAAGAAGAGTCTAAGTAAGTAAAAAGGATTAAGATGTATTTATTTATTATTGAGTTTTCCGTTAGTTGACTTGTTTCTGTTTTGTAGTGTGTTATCCGTAAAAGAATATATTTTTTATTTTTTGTTTATATGGAATAATAAAGCGAACACCCACTATAAGCAAATGTATGTGTCAAAAAGCAGTGCCGCACGAGTGGCGTGGACCTTTTGCTTTCTAATACAACTTCTTTTTCCATCTTCCACTTCAATAATTAAATATGGCAACAATGCTGGTGACACTGCAACTAGATATGCTCAGCGCTTGTCTGCCCAGTGGCGTATTATGAAAATTGCGAAAAAAGGCAATAAAAAATCAGTTTTTGTGACAGAATTTAAGAAAATAAACTTATGATATGCGTTTGTAAAGGTCACGGGTACACCCCTCCAAACCGGACCCCCCTTCAAAGTTACACCCTTGTTGTAACAATTTGAAATATGCACATAGAAAATCACATGAAAGTAATACCTGACCGAACTTAAAGTTGAATAAAATTAATAATTATTAGTATAAATGTATAAAAAATATAAAGAATTGTTAATATGGATATCCTCGATATAAATTTAATAATAATAAATAATATTACATAGCATAAAAATAATAATATAATAATTTTATAATCAAGTATAAAATAAATTTCATAAAATTGCATGACTATAGATCAATCTGATATACATATTGTAGGCAGACGAGTAACATTGTTGAAGATATATCCATTCAAAATGTCAAATTTTACACATATCTACTAATTATAAACTAGATTGAACATAATTTTCTTTTTTACATTTTATTATTTTATTTTGATATTTATCTATATTTTTTTATAAACTTTCAAACTTTTACTAAATAAATATTTATGTTTTCTATACTACACTGCCCACTCTCAAAATTGTACTCATGTATACAAATTTTTAATAAATATACCAAATATGCTAAATATTACTTTTAAATTCCTTCTTTGGTTTAATAACTGAAACTTTTATTTGTATGTCCTATTATTTTAGCCTTTGTGTTCATTACAATATATATTACATTGAGCAGAGCTATACCTCTATAATTTTGACAATCCTTTCTATCTCCTTTTTAAAAAATTGGTTGTAATATAGCTTCCTTCCATTTTGGTGGCATTTTTTCTTTCCATATTTATTCCAGTACTTTGTGTATGTTTCTAATTAAGTGTTCCCTACCATACAGCAATGTCATCTTCACCCGGACACTTATCATTTTTCAAAATGTTTGTTATTGTTTTTATTTCTTCTAGACTAGGTGGTTCTATATATGTATTTTGATCCGCAGAGTAGTTAGTTTCATACAATATTGTTAATACCTAAAAATATATAAAAAACGATTACATAAAGGGTAAACAGTATTTAAGTAGGTATTTGTCATATTTAATTTAAAATTCATTGACAGGTTAAAATCACTTTTGACATTGTCGATATTTAATTTCAAATAATTTTAATTTATTGGTCAGATCTCATCTATTGTGGTTGAATTTTCGAGTTACCACAGTTTCAAAAGTGAATTTAGATATTTATAGAGTTTTTTCATTAATCAGGTTAGTAAATTAAGCTAGATTAATTTTTTTAGATAATTATTGAATAGAGCTTTGTCTGTGGAATTGTTCATTAGCATACCTAGATGTTTGGTATTACAGAGCATACATATGACTTCATTGATAGGAACTGTAGGAGATTTATATTAGCTTAAAATACCTTTCTAATACAACAAAAATATTACAAAAGCTAATAATAAAGAATATATGGGTAGATATTGTCGGTGTAATTCAACTCTGGTCGGGGCTTTAGTCCGCAGAGTAGTTAGTTCCACACAATATTGTTAATATCTAAAAATATATAAAAAATTATTTACTTATGTAATACCATTTAGAATAATTTATTTTTCTCGAGTGATTCCTAGAAAAAATGACAGTTAAATTGATCACCCTATTTTGGGGTTTTAGATTAAAAAGTTATTAACAAACAGAACATTTATCGAGGTTTTAATTAAGCTGACTTAATTAATTTTCTTTTAAAATATTTATTGTACAAATTTTTTTATGTAACACTATATTAAAAGTTAATAACTTATATTTTTTTGCAATAGTATTTAAAATAATTTATTTTCCCCAGTTATATCGCTCCGTATAATTTAATTTGGGTTTTAATTAAGTTGACTTAATTTATTTTCTTTTAAAATAAATAACTAACTGAAATCAAATGTATACATTTTTTTATGATGCACTGTATTAAAGACTACCTACTAATTTTTGTTATGCAAAAACTATTTAAATTAATTTAATTCGATCACTCTGTATAGTTTATTTTGTATTTTATATTTTAAAAAGTTTTACGCAACACTGTATTAAAGGATAAAAACTTATTTTCTTATTGAGGTTTTAACAAAAACAATTAAATACAAAATATGTACAAATAAAATGAGAATGAAATTAATTACTTATTAAAGGTTAAAAACCCATTTTCTTATGCAATAGCATTTAAAATAATTTATTTTTTCAGTTAAGTCGATTATTCTGTATAATTTATTTTCTTTTATAATAAATAACTGATACCCATTGTAAACATTTTTTTTATGTAACACTGTATTAAATACTACTTACTTATTTTTTATGCAATACTATTTAAAATAATTTTATTCTATCACTCTGTATAGTCTCTTTTGAGTTTGGTATTTTAAAAAGTTTTATGCAACACTGTATTAAAAACTAAAAATTTATTTTATTATTGAAAGGTTTTAGCAAAAACAATAAAATACAAAATATGTATAAATTAAATTTTTTTATGCAATGTCACTTAAAATAAATAACTGAAATCTATTTTTTGTGTAGCACTGTATTAAAGACTACATACTTATTTTTGTTATGCAAAACTATTTAAAATAATTTAATTCGATCACTCTGTATAGTTTCTTTTGAATTTTGTATTTAAAAAAATTTAATGCAACACTGTTTTTAACACTAAAAACTTAATTTCTTGTTGAGAGGTTTTAACAAAAACAATTAAATACTTATGTAAAGAAAATGTATTAAATAATATATATATATATATATATATATATATATATATATATATATATATATATATATATATATATATATAGTCTGTATAGTTTCTTTTGAATTTTGTATTTAAAAAAATTTAATGCAACACTGTTTTTAACACTAAAAACTTAATTTCTTGTTGAGAGGTTTTAACAAAAACAATTAAATACTTATGTAAAGAAAATGTATTAAATAATATATATATATATATATATATATATATATATATATATATATATATATACCGGGTGTTCCCTCTAGACTTTCAGTGCGAATATCTCAGAAACCATCATAGCCAGTGCGACGAAATTTGGTATACAGATACTAGATGGGGCGTAGACTCTGATGATAACATCAATTTTTATACAGGTTCCATTTTCCAAGAAATCGATTTAATTTTGATTGTTTGGTTGTCAGCCCTGCTAAAACTTATGTTTAAATTGAAATGTACTTAATTATGAACACATTCTGATAAATAAACATTCAAAATTTTCAAAATTTAACATAAAAAACGCCTCCAAAAAGTACCCAAATTTCATTGTTTTGTCATGTAAAATGCCTTGAGCCAGACTTACACAGAAGAAACTAACATCGGTGAACGTCAAAACTATGAATTGTCAAATATTAATGGCATAAATTATTTTATTTTACATAAATAACGCTAAATAATGGATTTGATGCAATTTACGTATGCACAATGGTGTTATTGAGACTAAAAATTTAGAGTTGAGTTGAGGCTTTTGGAGCATTGGGGTCGCCGTGAGGGATGGTCATGCATCTACGATTAGAAACAAATCTTGTCATTTCATTGTTCATATATATATATATATATATAAGTACAAAATATGTATAAATATGTCTTAATGAAATTTATCACTAACTAATTACTGATCAATTTCATTACATTGCGTCAAATCGTTCTCACACTGCATGAGTTCCGCAACTGCTGCCTCTCTCTCTCTCTCTCGTGTTAAAATTTCCAACTCACGCTGTAGGGCCTCTTCTTGCCTTTGGATCACTGCTATTCACGTCCTTTAATTTCGTACATTTGTTTCCAAACGCCTCCGTCTCTTCCCTGTTTGCCTTCTTCATTCCATCCGTCTCTCTCTTTCTTGACGAACGAATACTTCCATTGAGTCTTCGTTGGCAAGCGCTCCTTCATCTTCTTGAGAAGAGGAAATAGAAGCGATAGACGGTGTTGGTGAAAGAGGCTTCCTCATATTAGCCTTCAGCATCGTTAAGTTTTTCCCTCTGTAACAAAAAGTAAATTAGTTTTTTTCAATAATATCTTAGGATTCAGCAGCAAGAAAAAAATTAAATAGATAATTTTTGTAAGTTAAATTAATAAAAAAATATAGTAAAATATAGTTAATATATATTTACCCTCTTTGAATCATAAAGGTTTCCATCGACCTCTTACGGAGTTCACTTGAAGATGCTGAAGTGCTGGGAATATCCCTTGGCACGGATTGAAGCATTCTGGAAAAAAAATAATCACTAATTACACAGTGCCCATTTAAAAAACATACTTTTTTGAACTGCTACTAGATAGTTTTGATAGTAAATATTATCCATATATGCATTATTCAAATACTGCTTTTCCAGTGGAAAATATATCAAATAATTATAAAACAATTGCCTATTGCATTGATGAAGCTAGTACAAAAGCAGCATACTATGCTAGATGTGATACCCTTCGACATTTGTACATCATTCAAGAATCCAAGAAGATACACTGGAAATTTCAACCCTCTACAAATCACCACCATCATAGTATCAAGATCCAGTTGTCACCTTCGGATGGAACTGTGGATCTGACTCTGCACCTTGGCCTTCTATACATATCCATCATTATATGAACTCTTGATGTACTGAATGATATTAAAAAATAAAACATATGTCAAAATCTATTATAGTTTTATTGTTTCAAAAGCTGTAACTATAGTATATAATAATAGCAAAAAAAATAAATTAATATCTTAGTATAACTACATTGTTTTACATAATTCTAACAGCACCAGTTAACGGACTACTTAATTAACCTGTCATGAAGCATAAGACAGTAGCACGTTGTATTGGAGGACGTCTTTATTTCATTCAAATTCTAATTTAATATCTATAGCGCTAGATTTAAGTGCCTCATTTTGATGAGAGCAATCTATAAAAACTAATGGAGCCAATTTTATAAATTCTTTGGATGTAAAAAGTTGTTGATTTTCTTTTTCATAGTAAGACTGTTGGAATTTTGCATACGTGTCATATAAAGTAGCCACATGATTACTAGTAAAATTTATATTGAAATTGCCATAAGGATACATTTCAGAATTATAACTTCATGTTAGTTAAATTATAATGGTCAAAGTGACTAAAATTTTTGGTTATTTTTTTTATGATCAGTATGAAAGCCAACAATTATAAATCGAGGTTTTTCAAATTGTGTCGCTGTCTTGATGTTCCAAGGGTGAAGTTGAGATTCTTGTAAAAGTGGATACTCGTGCAACTCCCACCCTCTGAATAGAACTTCCAGTTCTCTATTTCTGGCAACATAATTAATTAATTTTAATCTTTCTACGTCGGCAACTGATATATGTGGTACTTCCAACTTTAACTAAATGATGTTCTGTCGAATTTATTAGAGCATCTACATCAGAATTTGATCAAATTAATACTAATTCCTGTCGAAGATTTAATATAACTTTCTTAAAATCTTTACAAAATCCTAAAATAATAAATAAATAATAAGATTAAAGTTGTCATTGTCATCAAGAATACTAGATTCTTCTTTATCATAAGGAATCCATTGACCATTTTGCAACTATAATAGAACAAAGACCTGGATGTTGAACACGATCTATTACAGTTCTACCCATTTCATATCGATGGTGTATTATCTGATTTAAGCTTCTTCAATGACTAAGTACAAAAATTTTAACCAGGTGCTCAGGGAGGTCTAAGACAATAAAAAAATTATTTCGGAATTCTAGCTCAATGTTTAAAAAATGGGGCAAAATCCTTTTTTTCTACGGAAAGTCGACACCTTTGACAATCATCGTCCGAGATGACTAGATATGTCAACTACCGTGCGGTGGTTTTTTGCAGCGTTGTTAAATGTAGAAACTACGAAAATAAACCTTTTTGTTAATAACAATAATGCCTAAGTACCTGATATATAACAGTTAATCCAGTAGTATTTTGTATTCGTTCTT
Source organism: Monochamus alternatus (assembly GCA_037114965.1). Lineage (NCBI taxonomy): Eukaryota > Metazoa > Arthropoda > Insecta > Coleoptera > Cerambycidae > Monochamus > Monochamus alternatus. Next base: position 49,499,576 of record CM073431.1, read on the forward strand.
CGTTCTTTCGTTGCTCACTGCCAAAACAACATTTTCACTCCTTGCAGATTCGTCATAATTGACCACTAACACATCCGACATAAAATACTTTATTTAATTACTATAAAACGTTTAAAATTTGTCACACAAAAAGAACGATCGAGGGAAGGAGAGGTCCACATCACAGCAAGTAGAAAAATGTTTGCAATGGCAGGTTTTAATTTAAACAAACAAGAAAACAGAAAATGATACAGTCTTAAAATCTCTCCAAATATCAATTCTGGAAATAAATATTAGTAAGTTAGGTGCTGTCTCCCTGTGCTACCATATCGTATTTCTCATTAAATCATTAAATAATAATCTACATTTTCTAAATATTCAACGCGGTGACATGTCACTATGTTTGACACCTTTGACTTTGGCACAATATACCTAACCTCGCGGCTGACAGAAGGCCAGTGACGGAGATAAATAAGGATTTTAGGATAGTTTATATCCCCTCTTATAATATTTGTATTAAGTCATAGTTAACCCTATATAATGAACTTCCACTTGGTAGTGTGTAAACATCCTGTTGCTGGATAGGTATACGAATTTCATCATTATTATTTAAAGATGTAGATGCATAAGGTTGATGTTGATGAGTGTGTTTCTCAGAATTAATAACAGAATTATCAAAATATGCTTCTTCATTTACCATTAATATATCCACAATTATTGCTAAGACAGTCTTCAGGTATCTGCTGTTATAAATTATCTTAAAGCTAAGTGACTCAAGAAACTTTAGATTTTTTAATGTTATCGGTTTGATGATACGTGTAGAAATGACAGCAGGTTTATAATTTATGGCTTTTATATAGTTTTTTTATCGTAGATGCGTTTATTATAATCCAAGATCTGTCCATGGATATAAGGCGTGAAAAAGATTGTGGAAGCAGTCTTAACTTCATTAGATTCCGACCTCCCAAGAAACCCTATTAGACCTATTAGATTGGGTAAATACTCACAGGATAAGGAACGTCCTATAAAAATAGTATTGGAGGATGAATATCAAGTGAGGAATATTCTGAAGAAGGCCAAAAATCTAAAAATGACTCGTCAATGCAGTTATTAAAATGTTAGGGGTCTAATAGTAAAGTGTTGCCGTTCTATATATCTGTTAGTCAGGGCGAATTTGACATAATTGCCATTACAGAAACGTGGGTTTAAGAAGATCTATAGAGTCATGAATTATTTCCGGATCTATACAGGGTTCACAAAGGTGATAGAAGTCTACACTTAACGGATTGGTCAACAGGAGGCGGTGTGCTTTTGGCATGTAAAAATTAACTACGGTCGGATCTGGTGAATATTCCTATGTTTAGAGATGCTTTTCCTAGTATACTCGCGACAAGAATTCAGACGACTTACGTCATACGAACAAATGAATAATTTATCATATTTTTATCAAATTATTTAAGAAACTGCAACTGATAGTAATAAAACTACATACTACACTAAAAGTTTGCATTATATATTGCACTAAATTGCAAAAAATGATTGTTTTTAACGCGACCAAATATCGAAAATTACGTTGACAATAAAAACAAATGTGTAACGTCAGCCGTGACGTAAGACGTCTGAATTCTTGACGCGAGTATATAGATGTATTATGTGTCAAATGTCAATTTCACTGCACTAGCGTTCATTTAGAAGAATTCGAGGCTTTTGAGCAAATTGAATTCATTTTGGGTAAAAATATGCCTACTGATTTTTGGAGATTTTAATATACCGCATTATAGTAATGATGATTTACAGGATAGCAAAACTAATATAATCAATAATGTAGCAACCCTTTTTAACATTGAGCATCATAAACATTGAACAACATAATAAAGTATTTAATAATAATAACCGCTTACTTGATCTTGTTTTTTCTATGGAATGTAGAATAATTCATAATACTGCTCCATTATTAAAGGAAGACAATTATCATCCAGTTTTGCTTGTGTGTGTTAAAATTCCCACAAATGATTCAAAATTCTCAGTAAGTTGCAATACCAAATCATATAATTTTAGAAAAGCTGACTTTCCGGCACTGTATAACGCCTTTTTGAATGCAGATTGATATTACTTGCAAGAGATATCAGATGTTAACTTGGCCTTAGATGAATTTTACAGTAAAATTTATACTATTCTGAATCAGTATGATACCTAAACCGAAATCTAAATTTTATAAAAAACAGTATCCGAAATGGTATAACAGGTATAAATTGTATGTGTACCTACTTCAATGAGCTGAGTGCATATTTTGATGTACACTTTTCAAATCTTAAAAAATTAGTGCAATATGCTAGACAAGTATTTCATGTATAAATTTCAAATATTCAAATTCAGTTTCAGATTCAAATAGTTTTTATTTATTTTTGATGTATAAATATAAAAATTCGGTGTATGTCTGTGTATATATTATAGGTGTTACCTATGTATAGCGGATATGTATTGTGTGAGCTATTTATATTTGTGTGTGAAGATTCTGTTATTTAATTACATATTTATATTTTTGCACCTACTCTACGTAGCTATGTTTATATTAATAAACGTAGTTTATCTTCTTTTATATTTCTGCTGGTCCTGTAATTGGGGTTAGTAGGTATAGGGACGGTTGAGACCACCCCCTCCACTTCCCTTTCAGGCTCCGCCTCTCGCGCCTCTCGAGCCTCTCGACCAATCCGTCCGTGACAGGAGTGGCGGGAAATTCAAACTAAGGAAAAAGGATCTAACCTAACTGAAAAAACAAGCGCAGTAGCGATCTAACTTAACAGAACAAACATGCGCAGTAGCGACCTAACAGCGGAAAATTCAAACTAAGGAAAAATAATCTAACCTAACAGAAAAAACATGCACAGTAATGACCTAACCTATCAGAAAAACCATGCGCAGTAACGACTTAACCTATCAGAAAAAACATGCGCAATAAGTTACAGAAAAAACTAAAGATCTGCGGGAAATTTAAACTAAGGAAAAAGGATCTAACGTAACAAAAAAACATGCGCAGTAACGACCTAACCTATCAGAAAAAACATGCGCAGTAGGTTACAGAAAAAACTAAATATCTGCGGAAAATTCAAACTAAGGAAAAGGGATCTAATTTAACAGAAAAAACATGCGCAGTAACGACCTAACCTAAATTCAAACTGATAGGATATTTAAAATTAGGGGGGAAATTCAAACTAAGGAAAAAGGATCTAACCTAACAGAAAAAAATGTACGGTAGGTTAAATATCTGCAGCAGAAATAAGCGACTTCTGTTGTTGTTAAGGAAAAAAGAATCGAACCTAACAGAAAAAACATGCGCAGTAGACTAAAGATCTGCAGCGACTTGGAGTGGTAGAGTTATAGTGACGTCACACATACAGTTTTTTGCTAATAACTAAAATTTGAAAACTGATTTGATTGGCGTGACGTGGATACCGCCGGACAGGTGTTAATTACAGGTGATATTGAATATTTTGAAATATATATGAAAAAAACAAACTTGTAGCGCTGGGAATCGAACTCCGGACCTCTAGAGTGCGAAGCGTGTACTTTAGCGTTAGACCATCGCATCGTATAGGTGATGAGTAATATGAATTTCAAATTAACGGGAGTGGTAGTGGTAAATTCAAACTGGTAAGATTTAAAATTAGACGGGAAATATATGGGCTTGTGCTGAAATTTCAAATTAACAGGAGTGGTGGTGGTAAATTCTAACTGGTGAGATTTAAAATTAGTCGGGAAATTCAAACTGGTGAGATTTAAAAATTAGGCTGGAAACTCGTTGTGTCAGAAATGACGGTAAATTCAAATTGGCGTGATGAGTGATGTGAATGGGGAATCTCAGCGGTAGTTCTAAACGCGGATGAGCGCTTATCAGTAGATGGCGTTGCAAGTGGAGCGCGCTACTCCGTTAGAGTGATATCATAATAATTATTAAAACTCATATAGTTATTAAATACAACCAGTAGTACAATTTCGAGCTGGGAAATGCTACTACAGTGAAATTTTAATGTAGGACGACGCAGTATAGTGCAAATAGTATTCTTAATTTCTACCAACATCAAAATTGCTACTATAGTGGAAATTTTAATGTAATAAAATTTATAATTTCTACCATAATCAAAAATGCTACTACAGTGGAAATTTTAATGTAATAAAATTTATAATTTCTACCATCATCAACAATGATACTATAGTGGAAATTTTAATGTAATGAAATTTCTCATTTCTACCATCATCAAAAATGATACTACAGTAGATATTTTAATAACGGTATAGTTTTTTTGGTAACCGCTATGAATTTGATGTAGATAAACGCCCTGTATAATATTTTACCGATAACAACAAAACTATTTGGCGTACTCTCAATGTTATTACATTAATATACATTATTTTAATGTAAAATCTCATACTGTACTTAGTTTTATATGCAAACAAGATTTGTCATTCCAGTATAGTGACTGGCTTCTACAGTGTCCGAATATTTACCTATGCATTAACAATTTATTGTGAAAATAAATATTTTGCCGACAACAACAACAAAACTATTTGGCGTACTCTCAATACACATTATTTTAATGTAAAATTCAATATCATACTGTACTTAGTTCTTATAGTTAGTAGGTAACTACTAGTTTTCCCATCACGTTTTTCTACCATGTCTTCGTTTTGTCTCGAACTGCAATGAACAAGAGCTTGGCAGATTTAGATGCAACCATAAAATCGGCAGTGGTGTCAAGCCCAAACTTCCATCCAAAAGTGCGACATATTTCTGAATCTACCGCAAGGTCCAGTACTTCCTTCTAGAAAAAATCTGAAAACATAATGGAAAAATATATGAATTAAAAATAAATTATAAATTTGTAAAGACCCACCAGTAAAACAGGTATAGGTTCGAACCAGTAAAAAATAGGTAGCTGGCAGTAAAAAAAAACAGGTAGCTGGCAGTAAAAAAAGAGTTAGCTGGCAGTAAAAAACAGCTTCGAACCAGTAAAAAAAACAGGTAGCTGGCAGTAAAGAACAGGTCCCAACCAGTAAAAAGAGGTATCTGGCCGTAAAAAAAACAGATTCTAACCAGTAAAAAAAAACAAGTATCTGGCAGTAAAAACAAGTACAGACTCGATAATTTACAGTAAAAACAATGTTGTGCTAGGAGCACTGAATGCTAATAATGAGCAGTTAACAGGACTTATCTATATATGTACAATATATGTAATGTATGTAATGATCAAATTCCCTTTCTATATCTACCATTACCGTCAGCAGTGAGCCAATTGCCTTAAACCTATTAAAATTTATATCGTTATCAATGTGAATTTGTAATATCTAAGCCTTCTTACCTATGCACGAATTATAATTATACTCTGGAACGTGACGATAGTAGCCTGCTTCTTGAACTCGGTACAACAGTCTGCTGCTTCTTAGTCGGCTGTTAGTCGCCTGGTAGTATGGTGGAACCTGAAGAAGAGGGACGAATGAGAAAAAATCTCAGTATGTGTACTATATTCTTTTATTAGAATAAATTTATGAAGATACGAACAAAACAAAAATGAAATGTCTGAGGACATATACAGAAAAAGAAACCATAGTTGTACAAACGACATATTGTAGCTTTGTATTCAATTATTCAATTAGTCGCCTGGTAGTATGGTGGAACCTGAAGAAGAGGGACGAATGAGAAAAAAATCTCAGTATGTGTACTATATTCTTTTATTAGAATAAATTTATGAAGATACGAACAAAACAAAAATGAAATGTCTGAGGACATATACAGAAAAAGAAACCATAGTTGTACAAACGACATATTGTAGCTTTGTATTCAATTATTAAAACTATTCCTACATGATGATAACAAAGGTTGAAAGAATGAATGAATTTATATATGTTAACATATTCCACTGTCCAGATCTCTCCCTGGTTACAGATCAGAACAGCGCATGCGTCGTCTATTAAGAAAACTTAGCAGAAAGCTGAGTAGCGTGAACCGAGTTATGTCGAGCAAATTCATGTGATCTTATTAATTTAATAAAAGTTGAAGAGGTTTTTCCGCATATTATTACACTAAATCATCATTTAACGTTTACATCAGAAGTGGGATTGTTCCTGTGCACTTATAAACTGTAAATTTGTGATTCTCACCAAATAAAGATGATGGACGATATTAATTCTCGCCGCCATAGTGCCGAACCTGAACAAGATAATGAGGCCGTGAATATTGAAGAAGATATCGAGGAAGGACCTTCAATGTCAAAGCGTGTAAAAGTGCAGTGGCAACAGACACTAATTGATCTAGTAGCAGCTTACAACAACAACAACTTGCTGAGCTGACTCACTAGGCCAAGATGGCGACGTCCTTAGCTTCCGTATCAACTCCACGGTCCAATATTAGTGAAGGAAGCACCAATGCGTCTGTGCTGACACCCGCACATGTGCAAACAGCCTTTACTGCGACTAATTACGATCCAGATCGAAGCGTATACTCTATTGAAGAATGGTTAGAGGATGTTACAAAATTAAAAAATGAATTAAATATAAGCGATCTTTTGATGATTTCAAAAGCTGGTGAAGCGCTGAGAGGTAAAGCTCATCGATACTTCTGCAATTGGAGACCATTATGTCGTAATTGGGAAAACTTCTGGAGTGATCTTATAATTGCTGTTCCCGACTCTGAAACAACAGGCGCGCGTGCGTTTGCAGCTACAACATTGAGAAGCAACGAGTGCGAGTCGCTTTGCGATTATGGCCACCGGAAACTACGTACAATTATCAGTATGATAGAGTTTGGATTGGATCAGTTGGAAGCCCGTTCCACGATTCAAATACAAAAACCTGAATCTGATCGTGATGTATTAAAAATGTTCAGCGAATTTGATGCCCGATACATGAGAAAAACATCAACAGTTACAAGGACGGCCGAACGTCGGATGAAACAGCATTGGAATCAACAGCGTGAGAAACCTAGCAGAAATATAAAGAGGCTCTGCTTCAACTGCGGTCGTCCAGGTCATCAAAAAGCTGTATGCCCGGACCTCCGAAAAGAGGAGCCGACAAAAGAAGCTGCCCCCAAAAACAGAGGCATTAAGTGTCCCTTCTTGCACTTATTACAAAAAGATGGGTCATACAGAGGTTACTTGTTTCTACAAACACGGAAGGCCTAAGAAAGCTTTCGTGTTTAAAAAATGACGCCATCTAAATACAACGCCAATAGCCACCTCCCTAGCCAAAGGTACAGCCCCTTCATTCACATATCTTATTGACAGCGGTGCAGATAGGTCAATAATAAAAATATCGGTTGTAAAAATAATAGATGGCGTGATTTATCCAGAATGTGAGGTACATGCTTTTATAGGATTTGGAGGACAAATTGTTAATGTCATCGGTATGTGCGAATGCATCATTGTATTGCCAGCTGTGACTTTGGAAATAAACTTTACAATTGTTCCTGATAGTGCGGTTCCAAGCGAAATTGATATAATTGTCGATTGGGATATTATAAGTCGACCATATTTACGTATTGGGAAAAGTGCTGACGGTATCGAACTCTTATCTTGACCAGGACAATATTACGCGAGTGTTTACTATAAAATGTAACGAGGACATAAAAATAAATCAGAGCGGATTGGATGATAAGTTAAAGATGCAATTAGAACTTTTACTGATGAAATATAGAGACAGAACGCCAGATCATATAACTACGGGAATAGTGACAATAAAATTAAAAGAGAGCACCCCTGTTGCCTATCGCCCTCGAAGATTAGCTTATCAGGAAAGGGAACAAGTTAAGAAGATAGTAGGTGATTTATTGCATGACGGCATCATTCGTGAAGGTGAATCGGAATATGCTAGCCCTTTTGTACTGCTGAGGGAAAAAAATTAACAACTGAGAATGTGCATTGACTACCGTGATGTGAGGAAAGATATCCATTGCCACTTATCCAAGATCAGATAAATGCATTGTGCAAGGCAACATATTTTACAACACTGGACATGAAATCTGGTTTCCATGAAATGAAAATCGAAGAAAACTCCAAATACATCACAGCATTTATAACACCCGATGGGCATTACGAGTTTAATCGATTACCATTTGGATATGTCAATTCACCTTCTGTATATCAACGAGCTATCGATAAAGCTCTGATTGGCTTAAAAGACAAAAAAGCATTTGTTTACATTGACGACGTACTCGTGCCTTCTGAATTCATTGAAGAAGGGCTCCAGAATTAGGAGGAGGTTTTAAGTGCATTGTCAGCTGCTGGGTTTTCGTTAAATTACGAAGTGTGTATTGTTTGCACTAGAAACCGAATACCTGAGTGTACTACTAAGCAAGAGAACGGTACGGTCTAGTCCACGAAAGGTTAGCGCCTTGGTTAAAACCCCTACTCCTTCAGACGTGAAAACTGTACGATAACTTATGGGACTAGCTGGATATTTTCGGAAATTCATTAGAAACTATGTGTTTGAATGGACATCCGAGTGTGAAAATGCAAGGCAATTAATCATAACTAAATTAACGGATTCGCCCATTTTGCGTATTTACGACCCGGACTTACCATGATTACATACAAATGCAAGTGCAGTGGGACTTGAAGGTGTGCTACTCCAAAGAAAAGATGGAATTGTCCAACCTATTGCTTATTTCAGCCGTAGAACTATCGAGTGCGAGTCCAGATATCATTCTTATGATTTAGAGACAAACAATAGTGGAAGCAGTAGAATATTTTCGAGTATATTTATACGGAATTTATTTCACAGTATATACTGCAACTGCATCAAAGAAAAACTTACACCCCCGGGTAGTACGATGGTGGGTTAAATTACAAGACTATGACTTCTCTATTGGGTATAGACAGAGTAGTAAAATGGCACATGTTGACTATCTGAGCAGAAATCCCGTAGATAATGAAAATGAATAAAAAATGTGTGCATTAAAAACCATGAATATAAACAAAATCGCTAATATAGAAACATTACGTGAGTTTAAAATCAGTGACACATTTTGTCGTGACGTAATGAGTAACCCAGATAGTTATCCCGACTACATCGTGATAAACGACTTAATTGCAACCAAAACAAAAACGCCGAAATGTTTTGTGCCGACTGCTGCAAGATTACTCGTAATGAAATTGTATCCACATATTGGGTGGGACAAATGTATCCAGAAGATAAAAGAAGATTTATTTTGGCCATACTGACCCTCGAGCAGGATTATGGCAACGTGGCGAAAAACCACAGGACATTTTGGAAACATGGCATATTGATCATGCCGGACCTTTGGTGAAATCCAACGGATGTACCCAAATATTAGTCATAATTGACACCTTTTCCAAATTCTGTCAGCTGCAACCTATCCCAAAGAAAACTTCTGAAGACACTATTCGTGCGCTGATGTCGGTATTTGAGGAATTGGGAAAACTCCGACGTATTATAGCGAACAGAGTGTTGAGCTTCACCATATTGCGACTGGTGTCTCAAGAGGTAACGGACAAGTGGAACGAGTCATGCGTACAATGTTTCATTTATTACGTGCTACCCTTATACTGGGCAAGGAAAATACTTGGACTTCGGCACTTGTTGCAGTTGAAGATAATTTGAACTCAACGGTACACTCAGTAACGGGCTATGCATCTGCAGTACTCCATTTGGGAACAAATCCGAGACTCGTCGTCACTGAGCAGTTTCTAGGAGACGCACAAATATCTGATAAAGCTATTGTTGAAGCTCGTATTCGACTAAAGGAACGTGCCAATAAGCAAGCTAAGAAATTTGATGCATCACGCTATTGTACTACTTTGTACTACTACAAAGTAGCTGTTGAAGATTTACAACTAGCCGGTGGAGGAAAACTTAAGGCTAAGTTTAAAGGATCTTACATCGTTCAGAAAGTTCTCCCAAAGGAGAGACGTGTTGCGTAAGAAAGGACAACAAACTACCGTGGCTGCTCACGAGCAAGTGAGATCTTGGTCCTCGGGTAACTTAACAAAAAGTAAGTACCACCTCTAAAAAGCAATATATATATATATATATATATATATATATATATATATATATATATATATAAATTACTTACCTATGTAGTTCAAACAAAATTTCAACATTCACAACAGTAAAACTCGTATCTTGCTTATCTAAAAACCGCGTTAAAAATGCAAGTTTTTGTACCTCATTACCCCTCATTCGTTTCAGCTATTTACAAAATCAGCAGCGTCTGTAATATAATCCCAGCAAATATTTAATAAATGAATATAAATTCTATAAGAACTAAGTACAGTATGAGATTGAATTTTACATTAAAATAAGGTGTATTGAGAGTACGCCAAATAGTTTTGTTGTTGTTGTCGGCAAATATTCGTTTTCACAGTAAATTGTTAATGCATATGTAAATATTCGGACACTGTAGAAGCCAGTCACTATGCTGGAATGACAAATCTTGTTTGTATATAAAACTACGTACAGTATGAGATTTTACATTAAAATAATGTGTATTAATGTATTACATTGAGAGTACGCCAAATAGTTTTGTTGTTATCGGTAAAATATTATACAGGGCGTTTTCACAATAGTACTGATAAGCGCTCATTCGCGTTTGGAACTATCGCTGAGATCCCCCATTCACATCACTCATCACGCCAATTTGAATTTACCGTCACTCCTGTCACAACGAGTTTCCAGCCTAATTTTTAAATCTCACTAGTTTGAATTTCCCGCCTAATTTTAAATTGAATTTGCCACCACCACCACCACTCCCGTTAATTTGAAATTCCAGCGCAAGCCCATATATTACCCATTCATATTACTCATCACCTATACGATGCGATGGTCTAACGCTAACGTACACGCTTCGCACTCTAGAGGTCCGGAGTTCGATTCCCAGCGCTACCAGTTTGTTTTTTTCATACATATTTCTAAATATTTAATATCACTTGTAATTAACACCTGTCCGGCGGTATCCACGTCACGTGATGAGGACGTTTCGATGAGGAACCAATCAAATCAGTTTTCAAATTTTAGTTATTAGCAAAAAACTGTATGTGTGACGTCACTATAACTCTACCACTCCAAGTCGCTGCAGATCTTTAGTCTACTGCGCATGTTCTTTCTGTTAGCTTTGATTCTTTTTTCCTTAACAACAACACAAGTCGCTTATCTCTGCTGCAGATCTTTAACCTACCGCGCATTTTTTTTCTGTTAGGTTAGATCCTTTTTCCTTAGTTTGAATTTCCCGCCTAATTTTAAATATCCCATCAATTTGAATTTAGGTTAGGTTGTTACTGCGCATGTTTTTTCTGTTAGGTTAGATCCTTTTTCCTTAGTTTGAATTTCCCGCAGATCTTTAGTTTTTTCTGTAACCTACTGCGCATGTTTTTTCTGATAGGTTAGGTCATATACTGCGCATGTTTTTTCTGATAGGTTAGCTCATTACTGCGCATGTTTTTTCTGTTAGGTTAAATTATTTTTCCTTAGTTTGAATTTCCCGCCACTCCTGTCACGGACGCTCTAATTGGTCGAGAGGCGGGGCCTAAAAGGAAAGTGGAGGGGGTGGTCTCAACCGTCCCTATACCTACTGGGGTTATCTGTTGGGCTAATAAAGCATTATTATTATTATTATTACTATTCCTATTACTATTGGTATTGGTATAGTATTAGTATTAGCATTAGTAGTGTTATTGTTATTCTTATTACTGTTACTGTTACTATTACTATTACTTTTATTATTATTATTATTATTATTATTATATTATTGTCATTGTTATCATTATCATTATCATTTTTCAAAAATTCGAATGAGTAGCCGAGCGTAGTAGTCGCATTGTGTGTAGCTCCAGCTTGGTTGTAAATATCTAAGTTGATATATTAAAAATAAGCATTTAAATGACTGATATACCTAAAACAAGGGCTGCTAAAATGCGGGGAGACAACGAGGGACAAATACAACGTGTAATTGAGAAGATTTTAAGTTCTGAGGAATTTATGTCTCAATTAATCTCTAAAATATCAGAAGTTGTAAGCAAATCTATTGAAAATACCCTCAAGGTGCATAATGAAAAGATGGATTAGTTAAATAAGGAAATACTGATTATCAACAAAGCTATGGATAACCAGGAACAATTTTGCCGTCAAAATAACCTAAGAATCTATGGCGTTTGTGAAGAGAGGAATGAAAATTTATCAGAAAGTGGCCACCATAATTGAGAGAAAAATGGAAAAAAAAACTTAACGAAAATGATATCGATTATTGCTACAGACTTAAGAATAAAGAAGGGACAAATAGGCCAATAATGGTAAAATTTTGCAGAAATAAGGTAAAGCGAGAAGTTTATAAAAATAAAAGTAAACTAAAGAGTACCCAAATTGTCTTAAAAGAAGATCTAACAAGGAAAAGGGTAGAAGTATTTAAACGGGCTTGTAAACAATTTGGACCACGAAATGTTTGGAGTTCCGATGGGAAAATTTGTTGCAAAGTTAACAATAAATTGTTTAAATTTGTTACATTGTCAGATCTGGATGAAATTACAAAGGTACAATAATGCTGTGAGCTCACCTAAATTAAAATATATTGGTATATTACCAATACTTTCCAAGAAGTTTTTGCTATTACTTTTTTGCATTAATTCTTATCTGAATTTTTTTGTTCTTAGTATTCTAATTTTACATTCTTATAGTTATAAGTTGCTTTCTTTTCTGTGTATTAAAATTAATGAATACAAATTGTATTAAAGTAGGACATGTTAATGTTAGATCTATTCTTCCAAAGATAATAAAAAAAATGTTTTGAACGATTATAAATATGATATTTTAGCTATTTCAGAAACTTGGTTGACCCATAATATTGATGATAATTATATACATATTGATGGATATAATATGGTTAGGAAGGATCGCTTGGGCAGAGCAGGGGGTGTTTGTTTATATGTATCAAATAGGTTAAATTTTAAGATTATTGAATGTAATAATAACATTGAACAGTTATGGATTTCAGTTCGGATTTTGAATGATGAGGATATATACGGGGTAGTTTATAGGCCACACGATACAGAATATAGATATTTTCTTTCAAATTTGGAAGATTCTGTTTTCAAATACACTCCTCAGTGTAGACGACTTACAATTTTAGTTAATCTAAATATAGACATGATAAAGATACATAGTCCTGATACTATGTGCCTAAATTCATTATTAAAGACTTTGGGATTAACACAACTTATTGATAAATCTACTAGAATTGCAAAAGACACTGCGTCACTTTTAGACTTAGTAATCGTTTCGGATGATTCAAATGTTTTAAATTTTGGGACAAAAGAATTAGATATAGCTGATCATGAATTGGTATTTTATGAATTCAGGGTGGATAATAGTTTAGCGCCACAATTTGTTACTTATTGTGATTTTAGAAATTTTAACTTAAATCGGTTTACAGCTGATCTAGAAAATGTTCCTTTTCATTCAGTATATGATATTAACCAAGTAGAGGATAAGGTTCAATATTTTAATAATTGTATACTTAATTTGTTTGATAATCATGCCCCTTTAAAAACTGTTAAAATATCTAAACAGCGTAAACCATGGTTGACTGAATGATAACATTAGACGTCTTTTAGCACTTAGAAATAAAGCTAAAAATAAATTTAAAAAATCTAGATTAGCATCTCACTGGGATTATTATAAACAAATTAGAAACTACACAGAGATAGCAATAAAAAGTGAAAAAAGAGCCTATTTCAATTCAAAGTTTGCTGCAAACGACTCTAAGAGTATTTGGAAGGAACTTAAGTCTTTGAATTTAAATAAATATAAGCATAGTGTATTGCCTGCACAGCTTAGTGAACCTAATTTGATTAACGATTTTCTGTTAAATAGCGTGCCAAAATCAAATTGTGCAAGTAAAGATTTACTAAATTATTATAAAAATAATACTTTTAAAAATATTCCAAATAATTTTGATTTCACCTTGGTAGATGATGCAACTATCTTAAAAATTCTTAATAATATTAAAACAAATGCTGTTGGTTGTGACGGTATAAATCTTGTTATGTTAAAATATTGTGGAGAATTAGTTATTCCATATATTAGACATATAATAAATAGTTGTCTATTATCAAATACTTCTCCTTCTCAATGGAAACAAGCTTACGTGCTTCCTATTCCTAAAATTTCAAATCCAAAATCTGCTAAAGATTTACGCCCAATCAGTATATTACCAACCTTATCTAAAATCTTCATTCATCTCCATTTGTTACTGCCATCTCATAAATCTAGCCTCTACGAACGATCCTTCTCTTTTAACATTGCTAAACTTTACAATACAGTCTCTGAAAATTGTAAATCAATATCTATGGTCCACTTTAAAAAGAATATGACAACTTTTATATTTAATAATCAGTAGAACATTTTATTGGTTTTGGAAGATAGGAACAAAAAATATGTAAATTTATTTTACTAATTTTTTATTTGGTACACAGTAGTTTTAAGATTATAGTTAAATATAGATTAGGCACTGTACGTTATCGGCATTTTTATATTTTACTTTTAACTAGGTTAGTGTATTAATCCGGGGGCAGTACTAGTTGCTGCTTGCTTGAACACAGCCTAGTGGTTTTCCTTATTTTGTATTGTCTCTATACTAAATGTAAACAAATGTAAATGTGATGGGAAAATAAATGCATTATTATTATTATTATTTTATTATTACTATACCTTACTACCATTGTGATTATTTATTAAGCTTTCTCAAATGCAGTCTTAACGACTTATTTCTCCATCTTGATCTATTATTTTAATAACAATTTCATTAATTACTTGGCTGTTGATTGGTAAATTGGTCACATTTCTCGGACTTTCAACTATTTCAAAATCCTGCGGGTGCCCTAGGGAAAAATTTATGAAGTATGTGAGCTTGTTTATCATTAATATCCACTTACAATATTACACTATGCAAATACTATTTATGTTAAAAATTTTAACTGGAAAATCATATTCGTGAAAATGGTATGCAGTCAATTTACGTGGTTTAAAACCTAGCCATGAGCCTTTTAATCCTATTTCTTTAAAAACATTTATTACTTCACTACATTTGATTTGATTGTACATCGAAATGAGTACTGAATTTTTTCTCATTATATCGTTTACATCACTTATCGCTAACCATAAAGCTTGTTGAAGGTATTTACTCATTGAATCAATTTCATAGGTCCATTCAGGAATCTCAATATATTTTCCTTCTAAGCAATAATAAAATTTATTATTTCTATGTTTCTCAATATTCGGAATTGAATTATATGATTCAAAACTTATTAACCCGAAAACATAATCATCACTAGCTTCCAAATTAATTGAAGGGTGATATCTAGATCTATTTTCAATTTTTTAATATATTTTTAGGTATTAACAAATATTGTTGAAGCTAATTACTCTGCGAACTAAAGTCCCGATCAGCGTTGAATTTCACCTACAATATCTACCCATATACTCTTTATTATTAGCTTTTATACATTTTTTGACTGTATTGTAAAGGTTTTTTAAGCTAATATAAATTAATTCTCTTACGATTCCTATCAATGTATGTATGCTCTCCGATACCAAACACAGGTATGCTAATGAACAATTCCATAGACAATGTTGTATTTACTAATCTGGTTTAATGAAAACATTTGATATATATACGAATTCACTTTTGAAACAACGGGAACTCGAAAATTCAACCACAGTAGAAGAGATCTGATCTATTTCGCATTTTTAGGATTACTTCTTCAGGTGGCCTCTTTTAGTTGAGTCAAATATCTAACTATAAAAATTGAAATTATTTTAAAATTTAAATTGAAATTATTTTATATTAAATATCAATAATGTCAAAAGTGATGTTGAAATGACAAGAGAAAAATTAGACATGACATTTACCTACTTATTTAATAAAAAAAAATATTTACCCCTTACGTAATCTTTTTTTTTAGATATTAATAATATTGTGTGAAATTAACTACTCTACGGATTAAAGCCCCGACCAGCGTTGAATTTCACCCACAATATCTACCCATATACTCTTTATTATCAGCTTTTGTAAGTTTTTTTTATTGTATTGTAAAGGTTTTTTAAACTAATATAAATTAGTTTTTCTACAATTCCTATCAATGAAGTATGTTCACTTTGCCATTGTCGCTATTTAATTTAAAATAATTTCAATTTACAGGTACAATAATTGTTATAATTAGATGTTTGACTCAACTTAATGGAGGTCACCTGAAGAAACAATTTAAAAAATGCAGAAATAGGTCAGATCTCATCTATTGTGGTTGAAATTTCGAGTTACCACTGTTTCAAAAGTAAATTTGAGTATTTATATGTTTTCATTAAACCAGGTTAGTAATTGAGTTAATACCATATTCAAAAGACAATAAAAGTGATAAGTACATACTAATAGTTATTAATTGTTTTTGAAAATTTGTGTATACTTCACCACTTAAGAGTAAGTCAGGATTAGATGTCCCAAATGCAATGAATAGTATTTTACAAAAAAATTTAAAAATTCCGAAGAACTTACAAACTGACATGGGAAAGGAATTCTACAACAAACATTTCAAGAAACTAATGAAGTAATATAACAACCATTATAGTGTGTATAGTACAAAAAAAAGTTTCCATTGTTGAACGAGTAGAACTTTAAAATATATGCTATGGCGTGCTTTTAATTTAGCACCTTATAAATGGATTCATATGTTAGAAAAAATTGTTCATAAATATAATAATATAGTACATTCTACAATAAAATTAAAACCTGTTAATGTTACCTTAAAAATGAGAAAGCTATATTAAAGAAAAGTTACACTCATTTGAAAATGGCTGCCAAAATATCAAAATTTAAGCTTGGCGATCATGTGACAAGTAGCAAATACAGAGATGCCTTTAAAAAAGGATATACACCAAACTGGTCAAGTGAAATTTTCACTTATAATATCACAAGAGCTTAAAAAATGTACGGAAATAATATACGCTCGTGTGGTATTCGATAAGAAAATTTCACACCCAAGTATAAATCAAACCTGACATTTTAAATTAATTTCACTTGGCCAAAGTATTGTTGTTGAAGACATATGTTGGTTTCTCATATTTATTTAAACAGTTCTGTCACAGTAGATGTTCGAAGCGTATGTACGTTGAGTTTAACCCATTTTCTAATATTTTTTTATCCCTTTCCCATGATTAATATAATAATTTGTGTATCAGGCCGTCTGTGGGTAGATTTGAGTACATAATTGCCCAAACAATAGAGTTAGTTTTTTTTTAATAATAAAATAAATAAAGCAAATTTTAGCAATCTAAATGTATTATATGTTAGTAAGCATTATAAATTATAAAATATGTTCTGGTCAGTTATAATAAGTGTCTCTTTATTCACTAAAGGATGTGAAATGATGTCATATAAACAAAAATTGTGACACTGTTTATAATAAAATTGTATGGCCCTTTATAGTAAATGTGTGCTGACTAATTTTATGTAAAAACAAAGAAATCGTGGTAGTTCGCTAAAGAGAATACGTTTTTTCATTCTAATAATAATTTTGTGCCATGTGAATGTATTAGTAAAGTGTATGATCCTATTTTATTTTGAAAACTGAATCAACATGTCTAAAAGGTAAGATAATAATTACTTACTATAACATACATTGTTTTGTAATTATGTATTTATCTATTATACGGGTATGCATATATTGTAAAATATACAAGGTCATATCTCTTTCATTACAAGAGTTAGAAGCATTACTGGAGGAAGATTCAGATGTAGAAGGAGTCGATGAAATAGACGCAGTTTATATACCTCCCCCACTTGATACTCTAACCGATGAAGAAGACTTAGATGATAATCTTATTCTAGAAAAAGGAAGCGCCATTGATATTGCTGGAACATTTGAGGTCCACACGAGACCTCGAGAAAATATTGAGACCTCAACAGAGTCAGCTTCCGAACCATCTATCAAGGTGTTGACCTTCTTGATAATTCGGTAGCTAATTACAGAATATGAGTAAGGGGTAAGAAGTGGTGGTGGCCCTTATTTACCAATCTGACCGTAGTAAATTCATGGAGAATTTACAACATAGCAAATGAGTCGCGAATGTCGCAATTAGATTTTCGCACCTCCCTGGTATTATCACTGTTACAGTGTGAAGAGATTCGCGGCAACAGCCGCAGAGGAATAAGACGACACTAAGAAGAATCAGAAGCAGAACTAAGCCGTCAACATCTGCATGGAATCGTCATTCTAAATCCTTCTGCCTTCTGATGTGCGATTTGATCAGGTTGGTCATAACATCGTACGTGATAAGGAGGGTCGAAGACGCAGCTGCAGAGTGGGCAAGTGAATGCTGTTTTGATAAATTCCATAAGAAATAAAATAGTATATACAGGAATTGTTCACATTATTATTATTATTATTATTACTATTACTATTAATTATTATTACTACTATTAGTATTATTACTATTACTATTATTACCATTACCATTACGATTAGTATCAGTATCAGTACTAGTACTACTACTAGTACTAGTATTAGTATTAGTATTAGTACTAGCACTAGTATTAATATCAGTATCAGTATCACTATTAATTATTATTACGATTACTATTACTACTATTAGTATTATTACTATTATTATTACCATTATTACCATTAATACCATTATAATAATAATAATAATAATAATAATAATAATAATAATAATAATAATAATAATAATAATAATATAATAATAATGGTTTATTGTCTAAACAGGATGAACCCAATTACAAGACAAATTAAAAACTAAAGAGCAAACAAATACATACAAGTTAAACAATGTTGCTAATACACTAATACACTTAACAATAAGATAAAGTGAGAGTAAATAACAAACAAAATTTACGCACATACAAATTCAGTTACGGCGATCAGTGTTGAGAGTTCTGAAGATTTTTTTTATTTCATTTTTATATTTTGTTAAAGAATCATTGAATAAATCAACATAATTACATACATTATTAAATTTGCGACACATAGAATATATAGGCGATTTAATAAGTAAATTAGATTGTGGTTTAGGCAAGTAAAAACATACTTCCCTTCTTCCATTTATACGAGGTATATGGAAGTTCAGTTGATATAACAAATCAGGGCAGTTAATAAGATTGTGCACCAATTAATAAATAAATATACAAGCGTAATATGCTCTACGATTTTCAATCGACATAAATGAAAATCTATTCAGCAATAAATTATTGTTTATTCCTTGTGGTGCAAAGACTCCATCTTCTTTAAATGCTAAGTATTTCATGAAAATTCTTCATGGTGTTTCTAATTTATATATATATTATAAAATGGACCCCAGATTAAAGAGCCGTACTCCAAGCGTGACCGAACATATGAATTATATAGCGCTACTAGCGTTTCCTGGTTACTAAAGTTTTTGCAATTTCTAAATATGAACCCTAACATTCTAACTGCTGATGATGTAATTGACTCAATGTGATGAGAAAAGCTTAAAGTGGTGTCGAATTCTATTCCAAATTATTTTGCTGATTGACATCTTACCAGAGCAATATTATTTAAAAAGTAATCAAATTGTATATATGTATTTTTTTTTAGTAAATGTCATATAGTTGCACTTGTTAATTTTTAATGAAAGTTTATTATGAATGCACCAATTTTGTAATTTAACTAAGTCTTGCTGTAATGTGTGGCAATCTTCAATGGGGAATACCACTAAATTTGGTATTTTGCATTTTTAGAGAGTACTCTAAAAAACATTGGATACGTGTCATATGATTTGGACTAATATGCAGTTACTATTCACTACGACCGGGATGATGGACGCGTGAGCACGCGTCCTAAAGATCAATCCACTGTGTCGTTTAGCGCAATTAGTTGTTTCTATTGAAACGCCTTCTCCTGAAGTAAAATATAAGAAGCATTGCTCAACATAAAACAAAAAGAAACATAAGTGTAAAAAGAGTCATACACAAAAGAAATAATAAATTAAAAGATTTTAATTAAGAAAAGAACAAAGTAATTAAAATAAAGTAATTTATTAAGATAGCTAAAAAGAGAAATAGCTAAAGGAGAAAAGAAACGACTCCTGGCAAAAGAGTAAGCCATTATTGTCCTAGAAAAGAGCCATAGGTCACAGGTATAAGAAATTCGTATATATACTGGTATAAAGAAATTCTAGGGTACAGGTGTGTAAAAGAATTCGAAAGATACGGTATAAAAGAATTCGTATATCTACGGTAGGGCTCAGAACTAGGGTCGACGAACAATATAAGGAACAACTACGCTATTTAAAAATGGAGTCGCCCGCTACAGCATCATCCCCAAGAAGCAACCACTCTACCGGAGAGCTGACTAGTCGGAGACCCGTCCTTGGCTGCCCAGAGGCACCCACGTCGCCTATCATGAGACGGCGTGTGCTGCCTGGGAAATTAGCAGTTAAAAAGGGGTTGGAATTGCAGACTTAAAAGTGTGACGTACACGATTTCAAAATGGCAGCGCCCGTAGCGTCCTAGTGAAATGTGGATGCGCACTCGTCGAAACTCGTTCTCCTCTTCTCTATTTCTCTGGACGGAAGTGACAAATGATGTTTACAGGCACTATATCTGTCTCTATTTAAACAGTACTGCATTTCATTTATTTTATTCTAAGACAAGTTGCATGCTGTTGCTCTGTTGCCGCATGTTAAAAATGTACATCTGACGTCACATGTACATTAATTTGCCAATAAATTGTTTAAATTTAATTTAATTTAAAAAACAACGAATATGGTCTTCATATATTTCCAAAACAATGTAATTTACTGAGTTTCCAACATAGTGGCATTCCACATTGTATGTATTAATCTAAAAATTTTGACATCATCTGCAAAAAGTAGTTTTTCACTACTGATACAGTTAATTATATCATTGATGTACATAGAGAATAGGAGTGGGGCTAAGTTACTGCCTTATGGGGCACCACTGGTGGCAATGTAATTATGGGATTTATGTCCCCTATACTCTACATATTGTACTCTGTCGTTTAAATAAGATGAGAAAAAACAATTAAAGATGCATTAAATCCAAATTGATACAATTTTTCAAGCAATAAATTATGGTCCAATTTGTCGAAAGCCTTCGAAAAATCTGTATAGATAGTGTCCACCTGAAGTTTATTATTGAAAGCATTACTAGTGAACTGAGTAAATGACATTAAATTTGTAACGGTTGATCGATTAGTTATGAATCCATGTTGTTCATCTGATATTAAACCTTTTACTTGTGAAAATAAACAGTTGTAAATACATATTTCAAAAGCCTTCGCCAAATTTGACAGCAGTGTTATTGACCTATAGTTAGATATGTCATTTGGAGAGCCCGATTTAAATATTGGACAGATTTTTGAGATTTTCCATCGTTCTGGAAAACAATTCGTTCTTAGAGCTAGATTAAATATTAACATTAATGGTTTAGATAACACATAAGCACAGTCCTTAACTATAAAACTAGGTACACCATCATTACCACACGTTAACTTAGGCTTGAGTTTTTTTAGAGAAGAGGCAACTTCTGATTCATTAAATGAATTTACAGAGATAACGGAATTACTCTGTCTAGTATTATAGACTGCATCTGTGAATTCCTCCAAAAAAGTCAGCAAAAGCATTCACTATACTTGAGGGATTATTATATTCTTCATTTTCTAAGTATAAAATTCCTGGGATTCTAAAATATTTTTTCTTATTTTGAATATAAGATCAAAATTCAGCTGGATTAGTTTTTATAGCATTTTCAATGTGACTGGTGTAGATAGTGAGTGATTCTTTTATTTTCCTTTTTATAGAAGACCTTAACATTTTAAATTCCTCTTTGAGTTGATCATTATTACTAAATTTTAACTTCTTAAAGATACAATGCTTTCGCCTAATATCAGTAACTATCTCAGTCGTAAACCATGGAGGATACTTTCGGGTGGTGTTGCGCCTAAGTGGAACACTTAAATCAAACAATGAGTGTAATCTAGAATAAAATTCATCTAGAGCCAAATTGACATCTGTGAAATTTTCAAGAAAGGACCAATCCATCTCCTGCATTAAGCTATATAGCAAAGGAAAATTAGCTTTACGAAAATTATAAGATCTAGATTGGCTGTTAAATGGTACAGAATCATCAGATTTCGATATAGTGATAGTAATAGATAATGAGGGGTGATATGCATCTTCTGGAATAAAAGGTAGTTTATCGTGTGATACCATACACTTTAAATTAGAGAAAAATAAATCCAGTACATGTCCATTTATATTCATAGTAGTATTGAACTGACAGAGGTCGTAGAAGGTAATGAACTCTTTAATAGCAATTATATTTGTACTTGGATCGTTATTTACCTCAAGCACAAAGTTTCGTTCATTAAAATCTCCCAATACTAGCAAATGCCTGTCATAAAGGCAGTCTAACAGTACCAGAGTTTCAAATAAGTTGTTAACATGTAACTGTGGAGCATTAGGCGGAATATAGATGACAAATACATAAATTATAACATTATTATAAACAATTTTACAACCTATAATATCTATACTATAGAATCGATGACTATATTGGGTTAAGTCGATTTGTGTAGCAGAACAGTCTTCTCTAACTGCTAGTAGTACGCCTCCACCGGGGTTGACCAAGTTGGCATCCAAATTTCTATCAGCTCGAAACACTATATATTCTGGTCCAAACAATTCAGAGCTACATATATATGACTGAATCCAAGTTTCCGTTAGAGCAACATTGACATATTCAGATACGGAGGCTGCATCATTAAATAGTTGAATTTTGGTATTTAATCCTCTGACATTTTGGTAGTAACATTGGAATTGAAGATCTTTTTTCTGTTTAGACAAATCTATTAGTTTAAATTTAGTGAACTATTAGGGATTTTTATTATTTTAGGATGACCATTGAAGTGCTTTATTTTAATATCTCTTTCACCAGTATCTTTACGCTTCAACAACTCTTCTTTCAATTTTTTATAATATTCAATCTGTTTCACTGTTTTGTCAGAAGTTACAATAACGACATTCTTAAATGTATCCACTGTTTGGAGGATATTTGATTTGTAAATAACAGATGTTGAATCTTCAGGAGACGAAAGTATAATTTTAACTGGCCTAGGTCTATCACCATCTCTCCTCGATCCGATTCTAAATAACTTCTGGATTTTTGGTTCTATATCATTATTGATAGCTTGCAAAACTTCTGTAGCAGAATTTTTATCCGTTTCATTATTTGGATTTTCAGGTAGTCCTTTTACGGGTTTCTCTTTCAGAGATTTCCTCAATAATTTCATTTTCAATCTTGTTACGTTCATTCACATCAGAGTTATTAACGTTTGCAGTATTTGTTTTTACCAGTTTTAGCTGTGCTATTTCAGATTTAAGATCCTCAATAGATTTTATTATAGCTGGTATTTGCAGTAACCCACTGTTACATTCAGAACACAAGAATTTTAGTGCACACTTTTTTAATTGCATGCATTTAATTTCAGATGCAGAGAGGTCTGAACAACTGACGAGATGAACAGGCCTTTTACAGAAATCACATTCATAATATTGTTCCGAAGAATCAATATTTAATTTACATTTAAGACAAGTTAAACTCATGTTAAGTAGGCATTATACTAAGCCATGAAGCAAAGACAAGTTTAATACAATGGATTCCTATTTCAGAGAGAATAATAATAGCTAGACTTAACTCACCATTTAGGAAAATATCTATAGTTCAGTGTTATGCACCAACAGAAGTAGCAGATAGCGATCAAAAAGACAATTTTTATCAGGAACTGAATGAGGCATTACGGAAAATTAATAAAGGTGACACAGTAATATTAATGGGTGACCTAAATGCCAAAGTAGGGGTAGACAATGAAGGGATTGAGAAGGTCATGGGGAAAAATGGAATAGGCATAAGAAATGATAACGGTGAACGGCTGGTCGAACTCTGCCTAGAAAATGAATTATTAATAGGCGGAACGATATTCCCGCATAAAGACTGTCATAAAATAACATGGACCTCACCAGATCAGCAGACCCAAAATCAAATAGATCATTTAATGATTAGTTGTAAGAGGCGAGGTTGCCTACTGGATGTTCGAAATAAAAGATCCGCAGATATAGGAAGCGACCATCATCTGTTACTAGGCGAAATAAAAATAAGAATATGTGCCAATAAAATAAAAGAACCAGCCCTGCATAGAAAACACTATAACATCGAGAAGTTGAAACATAACACAATTCAAAGAGAATGGAACACCTGCTTGGAACAGAAAAGAAATATACACCACATGGAAGACACTATAGAGGAAAAGTGGCAGAAGGTAAAAGAAACAATACATGAAGTCGCACAGGTAACATTGGGATATAAAGAGGAGAAAAGGAAGGAGTGGATAAGTGAAGACTCATGGAAGCTAATTCAGAAAAGAAAAGACATAAAAGCTAGAATAAATGCAGCGACAATCACAGAGACTAGGAAACAGCTAAGTAGAGAATACCAGGAAATAAATAAGCAAGTAAAAAAATCAGTAAGACGCGATAAAAGATTATGGACCGACAGTATTGCGAAAAAAGCAGAAGAAGCAGCAATGACAAATAATATAAGGGAATTATATAAGACCACTAAAATATTAAGTAGAAGAAACTATAACAACCAGAAACCTATACAAAATAAAGAAGGAAAATTACTGACAACGAGAGAAGAACAACTTAAAAGATGGCATGAATATTATAGTGAATTACTGACAGAAGCTGAAAATGTGCAAAATGAATCAAGCAATACCACAACAGAAACAGAACCAATCGACATTGACGCAAGGAAACCAACAAAATATGAGATAAAAGAATCTATAATAAAGATGAGGAATAACAAGACGGCGGGGATTGATGACATTCCAGCAGAACTATGGAAGGCCGACGTGGACAATACAGTGGAAATGCTTCTGCCACTTATAGAACAAATCTGGGATACGGAAGACATACCACAAGAATGGGGAACTGGAATAGTAATTAAATTGCCAAAAAAAGGAGACATAAAGAACTGTCACAATTGGAGAGGAATAACCCTACTTTGTAGCATAAATAAAATTTTAGCTAATATATTACATCATCGTATTAACAACAAAATTGATGAGATGTTAAGAAACGAACAAGCTGGATTTAGAAAAGGAAAATCGTGCATTGACCAGGTAGCTACAACAAAATTAATAATAGAAGAAACAATTGAGAAGAACTCATCACTCATATTGGTTTTTGTAGATTTTGCAAAAGCTTTTGACAGCATCAATCATCAAGCGCTGTGGAGAATTTTAAAAGAAAAAGGTATCCCAGGAAAAAACTTGCGATTAATTAAAATAATATATGACAAATCAACATGCCAAATATTACATAGGGGATTTTTGACAGACAAAATAGAAATAGGAAAAGGAGTCAAACAAGGTTGTATACTGTCACCCTTACTATTCAATATCTGCCTAGACTACGTCTTAAAAAAAGTAATTAAAAGCAGGAACGGTATATCATGGAATCGCCTAAGAAATGTTAAACTTGCAGATCTAGAATACGCAATTCAAGACATGAAAAATATATTGGAGAACTTAGTAAAAGAATCGGCACAAGTAGGTCTTACAATAAATATAGAAAAAACAGTACAAATGAGAATAGGTTTAAAAGGAAATGAAGAAAAACTTTATGTCAATGAAAAGGAGATAAGAGAAGTTCAAGAATTTTGTTACCTAAGCAGCGTAATCAGTACAAAGGGTGGTTCAGAAGTAGATATTAGCCAGAGGATTAAGAAAGCACACGGATCATATGGCGTGTTAAAAAATATATGGATGTCATCTCAAATCAGCCAGAAAACAAAAATACAAATCTTTAACAGCAATGTGAAGTCTGTGCTGCTGTATGGATGTGAAACGTGGTCTATGTCTCTAAGAAATTTGCAAAGACTACAGGTGTTTGTAAATAAATGTTTACGAAAAATTTTAAAAATCTTCTGGCCAAATAAAATAACAAATGTAGAATTATGGAGACGAACCAAGCAAGAACCAATAAAAAGTGAAATCATGAAACCTAAATGGAATTGGATAGGACACACATTGAGAAAACCTGACGATGACATAACTAAAGTAGCATTAAATTGGACCACAGTAGGCCAAAGAAGAAGAGGAAGACCACAAATAAGCTGGCGAACAAATACAAATGAAGAACTAAATAAGGTGGGAAAGTGCTGGCGGGAAGCAAAAGCGCTGGCTAAAAACAAGAAGAAATGGAAAAGCTTCGTGAAGGCCCTATGCTCCACCTCGGAGTAAAAGGAACATATATATATATATATATATATATATATATATATATATATATATATATAAACTCATGTTAATAATCTTTAAGTCCAGACCTGTTAATTCTTAATTATTTTATGTAGTTTTTGTATCAAATGTTTTTACATCCACCTAAGAAGACCAGTAAAAACCAAATCCATTAAACTTTTTCAACAGGTGTTCTAGTTGTGAATCTAATTAATTGCAACCACAATGCATAATATCACAATCCACAACTCGCAAATTTATTTCCTCATGTACTGTCCATTATACAGTGCACAACCAAGTCAAACAGATCACAGCAAACTGAATCTGTTTGACTTCAAATTATGACCATTATTACCATTATTATTATTATTATTAATATTATTACTATTACTATTCCTATTGTTATTGCTATTACTATTACTATTACCATTACCATTAATATTAACATTACCATTACCATTAGTATTACCATTACGATTAGTATTAGTATTACTATTAGTATCAGTATCAGTACTAGTATTAGTATCAGTATCAGTAGTAGTATTAGTATTAGTATTACTATGGGACCTGTGCTTTTTATTTTATGTCAATTCAATAGAGGATGTAATTGGTAACAAAGCTTTTACTATGTATGCTGATGATTTATCTTTGATCATTTCAAGTAACTTGAATGATGATCTTAATATCCATATTGATCAAACTATTAAAAGCATATGTACATGGTTTAATCAGAATTTGTATTTAAATGCAAATAAAACGCAGGTTATAAGATTTCACAATAGACAGAAAAAATGTGATGACCTATCAATAAAAATTATTATTATTGTTGTTATTATTATTATTATTGTATGTTCTTGTTCTTGTTGTTCTTGTTCCTGTTGTTCTTGTTCTTGTTGTTCTTGTTGTTCTTGTTGTTCTTGTTGTTCTTGTTGTTCTTGTTGTTCTTGTTATTCTTGTTGTTCTTGTTATTCTTGTTGTTCTTGTTGTTTTTGTTCTTGTTCTTATCCTAGTCCTTGTTCTTCTTGTTGTTGTTGTTACTGTTACTCTTACTCTTACTGTTAGTGTTAGCGTTAGCGTTACTGTTACTCTTAGTGTTACTGTTACTCTTAGTGTTACTGTTACTATTAGTGTTACTGTTACTGTTAGTGCTACTGTTACTATTAGTGTTACTGTTACTGTTATTGTTATGAAAAGGTGGATAGGCCGAAGTGGCCCTGTGCATTAGCCTGCGCAGTCACCCGACTTAACCCCTTGGATTATTTTCTCTGGGGTCATCTAAAAGCTTTAGTGTATGAAATTCCTGTTTCCAACCAACAAGAGCTACTGGGGAAGTAATGACCGCGTCCGCCAATCAATGAAGAATTGTGCCCAACTGTGCACTGAGCAACGTGGAGGACACTTTGGGCAGTTACTCTAAGTTCTTTCAATAAACTGATTCTTATTTAAATTATTCTTTTTTTTTTGCTGTAGCGGCCAAACGGCGTATTTCCGGACAGGGGTTTATAAGGCAAAATTGCTTATTTTCATGCCGTCTACAACCCCTATCATTTTGTCGCAATAATTATGAGATATCCGTATATGTATACAGGGTTAACTATGACTTAAGTAAAAATATTTAAAGATGGAATAGAAAAAAATAAGAATTAACGGAATCTCCTTTCAAAAAATTCCAAACTTATTTATCAAGCGAAAAAAAATTGTTTTCGATATTATATTAAATCCTTATTTAACGTGGCCAATGCGAGAATCAGAATAGGCAACCAACAAGCAACGGTCATGCAACAGTCGGTCCAGTCGGTGTCGGTGTCATGTTATAATTCAATTCCAGTGTTTACGTTGTAGTTTTTGTGTTATTCTTCAGTTTTTAGTCCCTTATTTTAATTTTAAACGTTTTATAGTTAATGAAAAAAGGAATAGGTATGTGTCGGGTACAGATATTTTCTCACAATATAGTTCGCTGGTTTGTTTTTCTAGGTATCTAGGTTATGGGGACTGCCGCGGGTGCATTCAAAGTTTTCTATTACCTACCTATTAATACCACCAATTCCTTTCGTCCGATTTTCTTATAATAAATATGCATTTTATCTAACTGTACCTACGGGAATGTGTTTTATCGGTAGTAAGTGAAAATGTAATTTTATTAGTTTGTAATCAAAAATATGTTGGAGTTATTACCAACAATGCCTAAATATTAATAACAGGTAATAATGAACTGTATTTTTAACGTTTATTTGCAATATCAAAAGGGTACGCTCGTGCACTGTACATAAAGCAATTGAAAAAATCTCGATTATCTTATGCATATCGGTCAGTGGTCGCGCGGTTTAAGGCGTCAGTACTTGAATCGAGGTGACTAGATCGGAGTTGGTTCGAGCCCAGCTGCCGGTAGACCGTATATAAGCTATATTCGTGGAGAGGATTAGCACCCTCTCTGCGGGTATGGTAGGGTGGAATAATGTTAGCTTGGGTCAATGTGAGAAAAGTAGGTAGGGCGTCACTTCTGCGACCCCCCTCCACTTTCCTTTTAGGCCCCGCCCCTCGCGCCGCTCGACCAATCAGATTGCAGCATTATGGCGGGAAATTCAAACTGATTTGAAATTTGACAGTAGCGACCTAACCTAAGTTCAAACTGGCGGGATATTTAAAATTGGGCGGGAAAATTCAAACTGATTTGAAATTTGACAGTAGCGACCTAACCTAAGTTCAAACTGGTGGGATATTTAAAATTAGGCGGGAAATTCAAACTAAGAAAAAAGGATCTAACTTAACAGAAAAAACATGCGTAGTAACAACCTAACCTAACAGAAAAAACATGCGCAGTAGGGACTTAACCTATCAGAAAAAACATGCGCAGATCTGCAGCGGTAGTTTTATAGTGACGTCACACACATACAGTTTTTTGCTAATAACTAAAATTTGAAACTTTACTCAGTGTGCGATTTGAACCCGGGACCTCTCGCATGCAAAGCAAACGAGTTACAGTAACTGCGTAATATATGAATCAAAGAGCGCTTGAAGGCGTCTCCCGCCAAGCAGTCTGAGCTATAACGATACCTGCATTAATGATATTTAAGATTTTACAGGTGATATTAAATATTTAAACATGTGTATGAAATAAAAAAAAACTGGTAGCGCTGGGAATCGAACCACGAACCTCTAGAGTGCAAAGCGTGTACGTTAGCGCTAGACCATCACACCGTTTAGTTGATAAGTATAATATATATATAGGGTTGTGCTGGAAATAGTGGCGGTAAATTTAATCTGGTGAGATTTAAAATTAGGGGGGAAATTCAAACTGGAGGAATATTTAAAATTAGTCTAAGTGGTGGGAAATTCAAATGGAAAATTAGGCGGTAAATTCAAACTGATTTAAAATTAGGCGGGAAATTCAAATTGGTAGAAGTGGCGGTAAATTCAAACTGATTTAAAATTAGGCGGGAAATTCAAATTGGTAGAATATTAAAATTAGGCGGTAAATTCAAATTGGTAGAAGTGGTGATAAATTCAAACTGATTTAAAATTAGGCGGGAAATTCAAAAGTGACAGAAGTGGCGGGTTATTTAAAATTAGGCGGGAAATTCTGACATAAATGTAACATAAATGTGACAGAAACGTGATATAAACGTGACATAAATGTGACATAAACGTGACATCGTGACATAAACAAGACATCGTGACATAAATGTGACGTAAACGTGGCATAAACGTGACATAAATGTGACATAAACGTGACATAAATTTGACATAAATGTTACATAAACGTGACATAAATGTGACATAAACGTGACATAAACGTGACATCGTGACATAAATGTGACATAAACGTGACATAAATTTGACATAAATGTGACATAAATGTGACATAAACGTGACATAAGCGTGACATAAACGTGACATAAATGCGACATCGTGACATAAATGTGACATAAACGTGACATCGTGACATAAACGTGACATAAACAAGACATCGTGACATAAATGTGACGTAAACGTGGCATAAACGTGACATAAATGTGACATAAACGTGACATAAATGTGACGTAAATGTTACATAAACGTGACATAAATGTGACATAACCGTGACATAAATGTGACATCGTGACATAAATGTGACATAAACGTGACATAAATGTTACATAAACGTGACATAAATGTGACATAAACGTGACATAAATGTGACATAAACGTGACATAAATTTGACATAAATGTGACATAAACGTGACATAAATGTGACATCGTGACATAAATGTGACATAAACGGGACATAAACGTGAGAGAAACGTGACATCGTGACATAACGTGACATAAATGTGACGTAAACGTGGCATAAACGTGACATAAACGTAACATAAATGTGATGTGTAGGGGAAAAAAAAAGGCAATACTCTTAACATTACATTTTATTATATATATCGGACAAAACATTAGTTTTATAAAAGTAAAGATATTCACGTAGAGCATTACTTAATATACTATCATTAGACACATCACAAAAGCTATTAATAATTTCTTCAAAATTGAAACTAATTTTATGGGAATTTATCGAATCACTTATAATAGCTAAAACATGATAATAGTAAGCACAAAATTCCAATGAATTTAACATACTTATTCTATGAGAAAGTACACAAGTATCAAGCTTAAGCAGTTAATCAACTTCGAATATAAAAAGTTCGATGTGCGATGAGTCACAGGGTCATACTCATCTGGCCAACCTTGTATGGGTGCTTGGAAGAAATCTGTTTTCAAACGTTGCAGTAGGTCCAGGAGAGTGTGCCATTCATAGGTAGAAAACGATATTTTGGAACCAGTGACATAATTTCGCATAATTATTGCAGCGCTAAAAGATCTAGCCGGACTTAAACCACACTGGATTTGAATATAGTCATTGAGAGAGAAAGCACTATTTAGTAAATAATTCTGTTCCCATCGTGCAGCCTCTTCATATTTTTCGATCATTTCATCCAAAGCTTTCATATACTGTTTATTAGATTTTTCGATAATTTGATCGGCGACCTTCATATCACTATTGCTGCTGCTAGTGCTGCTGCTGCTGTAAGCATCATCCACACTTACATAGGACATTTTTACTTAAAAAATTTCACTTTTATTTTGGAGACGTACAACTTGCTCGCTCGACGACGAACTAGATCAGACTAAATGACGTTAGTGTTCGCGATCCAGCTATTATGTTTTTTATCAAGCCCCAGCCATTTAACCTTCCCCTTCTCCTTAATACCTTCTCGACGAGATAGATGTCGGGATTAGAGGTTTTCTGTAGTTCCTCTGTATAGAAGGCGCCTCTTATAGGATGCCCCTGCATATCTTCCAAGATATATGTCGTTGGATTCGTAAGTTTAACCGACGCAATTTTAAATAGTTCGGTCGTCCAATTAGGTGTGTATCCCTTATCGAAGACGTGCTTATTCTTGCTGATGCGCACAACATCACCCACTTTGAATATCTGCGGGCTGCTTATCTTAATATGCTTGTATGCAGACTTTAAAATTCTCTTCTCGTTGGACTTATTTACTTGAGACGGTTTGTATCCGGTGGTACGATGTCGGGTTTCGTTGTAGGAATTAGTAATTTCCTGTAAAACGTCTATCCACTTATATGTACCGCTTAGGCTAAAGTACTTGTACAGCTTTGATTTCAAAGTTCTTATCACTCGTTCTGCAATAGCAGCCTTTTTCACGCTGTACGTATTGTAATGATTAATATCGTGTTTCTTGAGGAGCTGTTGGAATTTTTGATTGAAGAATTCTGTACCCTGATCAGATTGTAAATTTTTACACGTTCGCTTACTTGTTTCTAGAATGTCCTGGAACGTCTTTGTCACCTCGTCGCCAGTCTTTCTTTTTACAGGTCTAGTCCATATGAATTTCGAGAAGCAGTCGATAACTACTAAAATGTACTTAAAATTTCTATTCACTTTAGCGTAGTTCCCCATTTCGGCCAAGTCCATTTGCCAAAGGTCATCAAGCCCCTTAATAATCGTACGTCTGCGAACATAGTTTTTTCTCATAGGCTTATGAAGCTCATTTACCAGTTGAATTTTTTCCTTGGAATGTTTGATTCGCATCGCAGACATTTTGAACTGATCTGTAACCACCAATTCCCGATGTAATATACTCTTAAATGGGATTTTTATTAATAGTTTTCAGTATGTGCTGCTCTAGTGTGTCAATCACTTTTTAATATCTTCGACATCCCCCTCTTGCTTCTTACTCAGTCGGCTAATAGCATCTCCAAGCCGTTTGCCTTCTGTATTAAGCACATGGAGTATATCTGTAGTCATACTAAGTACAATATTTTTTTCCGCTTTAATACTAGTTTCCAAATCTTTGTGTAACTGTGAATTTTCCTCTGTAATGCTTTTAATATCACTTTCATGACGTTTTTCCAAGTTTCTCATGGACTTGAGTAGGCTGCTGGAATCATTGTGTTGGAGTTGCTTTAAAGTATCATGTATTGCATCCACATA
Organism: Monochamus alternatus; assembly: GCA_037114965.1. NCBI lineage: Eukaryota > Metazoa > Arthropoda > Insecta > Coleoptera > Cerambycidae > Monochamus > Monochamus alternatus. The sequence continues at coordinate 49,532,400 of CM073431.1, forward strand.
TTCTTTATTGGTGGCATCAGTAGCTTGAATGGGCTGTTTCACGTAACATATCCTCAAATTACCAATATTAACGTTTCCGTCGGGAGTAAATGAAAATCCAATTGTATGAGGTATATAAGGTTCGTTAAAATCTTGATGATGATGACGATGAGAGCTACGTCCGAATTTATCTAGACTCATCGTGTAGAATGACTGGAAATTGTTTGATATGCAGCTTTATAGTATTTGATCTACGTAGAATGTGTGCGATGTAAAACGTGACAAAAATGAGACAGAAAAACGTATAACGATGACGTAAAAAAAGACAAAGATGACAGAAAAAAGGACAAAGCTGACAGAAAAAGGACAATGATGACAACCTATGATATTATGTTAGCCTCTTTTAGCTCATCGATAATTGCTACAATTTCGTTATCGTGAGATGTATTTCCAGCGTTCTGAGAGGCTACCAATAGTCTTAGACGATCGACAAGTTCGTTGGGATCATCCCAGTAAATATATTCCATCGGTATTGTATTGTAAGTTAACTTGTTAGATACTAAGCCTCTGCCAGTAGTTTTACGTGATCCTTTAATGAATAGCGGTCTAATAATTTCTCTATACTTGAACGAACTGGAGCTCTTTAAACGTCCTGCTTTCTTTGTGTGCATTAGTCATTTGAAGAATATTTTTATAAGATTTCTTATCCTCTTCACTGAAAGACGGGTTATGATAGAAAATCAATTGGTACAATCCTGGTGTTCCTTTGAATTGCTCTCCATCGATTATTATATTACCAGTACGAATGTTAAAATCGATACGTTTGCTTCCGAGTAACCACGATGAGGTTGAGGAATCGTATACTGGTCCATAATTCTTATCAATTACATCGCTGTCAACCCAATGCTCCGTTACGTACTTTTGAGATATTGCGGGATATTGAAATATTCTTCCAACGCTTCTTGAGTTATATCTGCCGGCTGAGTTTCTGGTTCCTCTTCATCATCCTCATCATCATCATCATCAGTTCTAGATGGCGAAGACGACGCTACGTCTTCCAATGGTAAAAAGGCTATCTGGTCGAATGTAGACGGTTTTTCTTCTACCTTCAATTCCTTCTCCTCCTCTTTCTTAACGAAGGGAATGTTTTTAAACTTGTCAATTCTTTCATTTAATTTGAGTGATGTGCTGGCTATTTCCTTTAACGGTGTTACAATGGGTTTAAACACTTTCTGAAGTGCCTCATCTTCCTCGGTTTTACCAAGCTTTAGAGCCAAGTACTCTCGCTTAATCGACTTTGCGAGTTCGTTGATTTTTTTCTTTCGCGCTGTCTTGGTGATGACGTCTTCAACCGTTGGATTCATTATGATTAATGTTAGCGTTCACCGTAGTTACAGCTTAATATACTGATCAAAACCTTTTCGGTAGCGTCCTTTGTGAAAATCAAAGTCTTTTACGATTACCATTGTACCATATTTATCAACCCAACATTCTGAGCAGCAGTTTTTGAATTGATCGTACGTCATATCGGGGGATACGTGTTCCTCGTAGACGTGCTTTAGATTTACTTCATCTTGCTTGAAAAGAACTATTAGATTACAATTATCTCGAATAAGTTGCTTCGGTATCTTGGAATATGTCTGACATAGGTAGGCGGCGTCGATATTCTTGTGTCTGCACATCGAGTAGTATTCACGTATCTTTTCCTGTTTATCACATGCCACATCGTCGAATATGAATATGGAATGATGTCGAGCATCTGTCGGACTAATAATTTCATCGCTAACCCCATATGGGAAATATCCGATTTTGTTTCACTTTACTCAAGACGTCTCCCAACAGTTGATATTTAGACTGGTATAAGGACTTTGAGTAGACATAAACATTTTCAAATTTAGCGCCAGTCGGATGAAATAGAAGTGATAATATTACGTTGGTCTTCCCGCAACCGCTGGGTCCGCATACGACACATCTGAATGAATTCGGTAGCAACGAACCATGTTTACCCACAATACCAGGATTTTCGCCGAAATCTAAGTTTTCAATGGGTAACGTCTGCTCTTGTTAAATACCTTCATGGTTTGAAGACATCTATCAAATTCCTTTCCATAAATAAAGATACCACTATCAGTTTAAATCATTTCTAATGCCGCTACGATACGGTGAAGGTGTGTTAAATTCGCTGATAGATAAACTACCATTTGAACTACACATTCCAGGCTACAGTTTTTGTGGACCCGGTACAAAACTGGAAAAAAGACTTGCCAGAGGTGATCAAGGAATCAATCCTTTGGATTCGGCTTGTCAGGAGCACGATATAGCGTACTCTCAAAATAAGTCCGTAGAAGATAGACATAAGGCCGATCTGGTGTTGGAGAATAGAGTTTGGAAACGCGTTAAATCTAAAGACGCGAAACTAGGAGAAAAAGCAGCCGCTTGGTTCGTAACTACAGCCATGAAGGCGAAACGTAATCTCGGAATGGGCTTGAAAAAGAGTGGAAAAGGACAACGACCACAACGTCAAGTCGCATCTTTCCGCAGAGATGTAGTAGCAAAAATTGAAAACAGTTTGAAAAAGCAGCAACCCAGTACTTCGTTGAGAAAAAACTCTTTGTCGGCTTTAAAAGCAGCAAGGGTAGCAGTTAAAAAGGTCGATGGTAAGAAAAACATTCGCATACCGAGAATCATTCCGCTCGCAGGAGAACACTCTGGAGGTTTCATACCTCTGCTAATGCCTATACTCGGTGCCCTCGGAGCTCTCGGTTCGCTAACGGGAGGTGCGGGGGTCGTCGCGAAGACCATAATCGATGCTAAGAATGCAGCAAAAAAACTTGTGGAAGAGCATCGACACAACGAAGCCATGGAAGCTATAGGGGCTAAAGGATCCGGTCTATATTTGAGAAAGAATCGACACGGAGGTTACGGCTTATTCTTGAAAAAGCAAAAAAACTACCAATAAAGCTACCCGATAAGCCACTGTCTGACACTGACCTGATGAGATACGCCAAACAACTACGAATTCCATATTTTCGAGGAGTTTTCATGCGAGGCACGTTACCATCTTCGGGTCCACGACAACGTGAAAGTGCCATTTTAAATTTAGACTTGAATAAGAATAGGGGCACTCTCTGGGTAGCTTATAGGAAAAACGGCAACAACGTAGAGTACTTTGATAGTTTCGGACATTTGAAACCGCCTAAGGAACTGGCTAGATACTTGGGAGCCAACGATGTGAACATAACCTATAACGCAGATCGTTATCAAAAGTATAATCAAATAAATTGCGGGCACCTATGTCTGCACTTTCTCTATAAAAGCAACGACATCTAATGAACATCGTCAGTCATGTCTACATTGGTGACGCTAAAGAGTCATACACCTACTCTAACATTCAACTTTACCCCCGTCGTACGTTTGGATCCACAATTCAGTTACGGTTTGGCTCTTCTTAGTTTTCACTCATACAACAGCATACCAAACATTGAAGCATCTCAAAAGATTTATTTGTACGAGAACAACGACTCGAAGAAAGACACCGTTATAGAATTTGCCGAGGGTGCCTACGAGATTCGAGACTTTGAAAATTATATTAGAAGGGGATTAAATATCGACAAGGACCCCAAAGTCGATCAGATATTTTCGTTAAAACCTAATAATAACACTCTAAGGTGTGAAATATACAGCGACAAATACGCGGTGAACTTTGAAAAAGAAGATAGTATCGGTAGGACGTTGGGATTTTCGAAAAAGATACTAGCATCTAGGAACCTGCACAAATCAGATTTACCGGTAGATATTATAAAAGTACACACCATCCACCTGGATTGTAACATTACTTCGGGAGCCTTCTACAACGACAGGCCATCACATACAATATACGAGTTTCCCGTAAGACGGCACGAGAGTGTACGAAATGAGGACGTGGGCGTATGCTTCCACTGCAGCTCGACGTAGATGCTGGGAATTTTTCGCTGTGGACAGACTAAGATTCAAGAGACGAATTGAAACGACTGCCAAAATTCTTCAACCTTTCTTAGATGAACATCTTAAAAACATTCAAAAATTAAAATCTGATATAGCCCGATACGCTAACCAGTGTACACTGACTAAACAGTTTCGGAAGATGACCATTAGAGATAAGTGGGACGATGTATTTACGAATCCACGTCGATTTTCCGCAACGAAGGATGCCCCTACAAGAATTATAATACCAATTACTTTATAATATTATTGTATTTCTTTTAATATGCTTAATATACGTGCTTATTTATCTTTGTCTGTTTTATTTCCTCTCTCTCTATATATAAGACTTTGGAAACCATTATGTAGCTTATTCGTTTATAGTCGCCCAAGTAACAACGATGGTAGTTTTACGTTCCAATTTCATCATCTTGAGTACAATACTACAAAATATGTTGTACGTACATGACTTCCACAACGTACACGAAATGTATGTGTGCTACAGAAATTCCAACGACATAAACACGTGCCCGCATGCGTTAACTCAGATGGCTCATGCCATAGTTAATGGCGGGGAGCTGAGAGCCTTTGCTGCGGCGATTCCAGAACATTCTAAATTCTACAAGTTGAGAATAACCTTTCAAGATAAATCGATTGGAAATTTCGAAACTTGGCGACCGTTACCTTTCTTAAACTGCTCTGGTTATGAAGACCTATACGCAGATGCACTCCTAGAAGCGTCCGAGAATACGAAAACAAATATGCATACAATTTCTGGACTTATTTACTTTATAACAGATGCTACAATTGCTTTGATACTTAAGAGTATAGCAAAAATCTTTCGAAAGTAATTTAATCATTAGATGTTATTCTTATTATTTAGTATATAGTAGTCAAGTGTAGCGATAGGTCCTGTAAACAAGCACAATGTCTGGCATGAGGCCAATCGAAGTAATGCCAAATTCAGTGTCTGAGGATGAATGCTGGGGACCGGTTGAAGCTAAAACTTGCAAAATATGTCAAAGACACAAGCGAAACGTAATTTTCCTACCTTGTGGCCACGTGGAAGTCTGTTGGATTTGTGGAAAGTTTATAAAATTCTGTACTTTATGTCATGGAAAACTTGATGCTACTATAGCAATGTAACTGTATAATCTTATCAATAAAAAGAAAAAAATCTCAATTTCGTGTTTCATTTCTTTCAACTCTATCAGTTATCAGTTTCCTACCAGAGCTAATTATTTTCTAACGGTTTCCTGTTTTCGCGTTCGCACTTCAATTATTTCTTTTAAATAAACATTATTTTAAATTAGCTAATTTTACTGCCAGATACCTGTTTTTACAGACCACAATGTTTAGTGTATGGGCTGTTATAAAAGTAGGTGACGCTCAGTTATTTCAATTATTATCAAATTAGAATCGTCCTGAGCGGAAGTGTTATTAATTGCAATATGCCTGTTCCGGTAAAGTATAAGTGCATCAAATGTGGTGGAGATTGCGATCTACCAAACAGAAAATGTTTCACATGTGAAACTAAGAATTATTTTAAGGGTGCTGATGGATCAAAACATGTCCCTAGTTCTTACTTTGATAAAAGTGATTCCAAGTAACTGTTGCTGGCTGTGTTAATTAAAGAATATCTGCTGTTAAATTCATTGGAATTTTGTGCCTACTATTATCATGTTTTAGCTATTATAAGTGATTCGATAAATTCCCATAAAATTAGTTTCAATTTTGAAGAAATTATTAATAGCTTTTGTGATGTGTCTAATGATAGTATATTAAGTAATGCTCTACGTGAATATCTTTACTTTTATAAAACTAATGTTTTGTCCGATATATATAATAAAATGTAATGTTAAGAGTATTGTCTTTTTTTTTCCCCTACACATCACATTTATGTCACGTTTATGTCACGTTATGTCACGATGTCACGTTTATGTCACATTTATGTCACGATGTCACGTTTATGTCACATTTATGTCACGTTTATGTCACATTTATGTCACGATGTCACATTTATGTCACGTTTATGTCACATTTATGTCAAATTTATGTCACGTTTATGTCACATTTATGTCACGTTTATGTCACATTTATGTCACGTTTATGTAACATTTATGTCACATTTATGTCACGTTTATGTCATATTTATGTCACGTTTATGCCACGTTTATGCCACGTTTACGTCACATTTATGTCACGATGTTACATTTATGTCACGTTTGTGTCACATTTATGTCAAATTTATGTCACGTTTATGTCACATTTATGTCACGATGTCACGTTTATGTCACGTTTATGTCACATTTATGTCACATTTATGTCACGATGTCACGTTTATGTCACATTTATGTCACGTTTATGTCACGTTTATGTCACATTTATGTCACGTTTATATCACGTTTATGTCACATTTATGTCAGAATTTCCCGCCTAATTTTAAATAACCCGCCACTTCTGTCACTTTTGAATTTCCCGCCTAATTTTAAATCAGTTTGAATTTATCACCACTTCTACCAATTTGAATTTACCGCCTAATTTTAATATTCTACCAATTTGAATTTCCCACCTAATTTTAAATCAGTTTGAATTTACCGCCACTTCTACCAATTTGAATTTCCCGCCTAATTTTAAATCAGTTTGAATTTACCGCCCAATTTTCCATTTGAATTTCCCACCATTTAGACTAATTTTAAATATTCCTCCAGTTTGAATTTCCCCCCTAATTTTAAATCTCACCAGATTAAATTTACCGCCACTATTTCCAGCACAACCCTATATATATATTATACTTATCAACTATACGGTGTGATGGTCTAGCGCTAACGTACACGCTTTGCACTCTAGAGGTTCGTGGTTCGATTACCAGCGCTGCCAGTTTTTTTTTATTTCATACACATTTTTAAATATTTAATATCACCTGTAAAATCTTAAATATCATTAATGCAGGTATCGTTATAGCTCAGACTGCTTGGCGGGGGACGCCTTCAAGCGCTCTTTGATTCATATATTACGCAGTTACTGTAAGCTTTTGTTAATAGTCATAGCGGTCTCGTGGTAACGCGTTTGCTTTGCCTGCGAGAGGTCCCGGGTTCAAATCGCACACTGAGTAAAGTTTTTTTTCATTTAAATAACAACGTCACGTGATAGGTCACCAATCAAATCAGTTTTCAAATTTTAGTTATTAGCAAAAAACTGTATGTGTGTGACGTCACTATAAAACTACCGCTGCAGATCTGCGCATGTTTTTTCTGATAGGTTAACTCCCTACTGCGCATGTTTTTTCTGTAACCTACTGCGCATGTTTTTTCTAATATGTTAGGTCCCTACTGCGCATGTTTTTTCTGTTAGGTTAGGTTGTTACTACGCATGTTTTTTCTGTTAAGTTAGATCCTTTTTTCTTAGTTTGAATTTCCCGCCTAATTTTAAATATCCCACCAGTTTGAACTTAGGTTAGGTCGCTACTGTCAAATTTCAAATCAGTTTGAATTTCCCGCCATAATGCTGCAATCTGATTGGTCGAGAGGCGCGAGGGGCGGGGCCTAATAGGAAAGTGGAGGGGGGTCGCAGAAGTGACGCCCTACCTACTGAGAGATTGATACCGGTTGATATTTGACTACCCCCTAATTAATGAGGTTTTCCAGGTTTTCCTTATTCCTGCACTGAATAGTGGTTAGGGCCTACCAACGTAAGTCGTTCCTGGGCGCAAATGCGGCCTGCTTAATAATAATATGCCGCCCCCTCTCCCGCACAAGTCTCCGACTTCTGGGCTAATCCCTGTGATTAGAATGAGGGGTAGAGATATTATTATTATTATTATATTATTCTGGTTTGGGGACACGCGCCTTCCTCTGAGACCGTCTTTTCAATGCAAAGGAAAGCCATTCGTATAATATGGGGTTTGAGATATAGAGATACTGTAGAGGACAGCTTGTAAAACTAGGCATCTTAACTGTGCCATTATACAGGGTGCCGAAAATTAGTAGGTCAATCCGTTAACCATATTGATATGAAAATAATGGGACTTTCATTATGCCACTTTTCATTTAGGAACCCCGTTTTTGAAATACAGGGTGTCACAATGTAAATGTCAAAAAGGAAATTTGTCAATAACTCCGGTAGAATTAGAGATATTTGTTTGAAACCCAGGCTCCAAATCAAAATCTTGCAAGAATAAGAAAAGTTAGAATAAAAGCCGCTTTATCTAAGAAAATATATTTTTTTACCATAGGCGTGCGTATGAAAAAGTGAGAGGGGGTCATAATGCACTTTAACCCTCTCACCTCCGCTCGTGTTTTGATTTTTTTTATCAAAAGTATACTGAAAGTGTGTCTCTACAAGAAAAAAATATTAGCGAAATTTCAAACAAATATCTCTAATTCTACCGGATTTATCGACAAATTTCCTTTTTGACATTTACATTTTGACACCCTGTATTTCAAAAATGGGGCTCCTAAATGAAAAGTGGCATAATGAAAGTCCCATTATTTTCATATCAGCTATCTATGGGTAACGGATTGACCTACCAATTTTCGGCACCCTGTATACCCAATGCATTTTATATATTAAAAAACATGATAATATGAGGAGCGTCTATGCAAAACTACATATGTCCATTAAAGGTAGTTTTGTGTTATCACACAAAAACTCTTTGCATAGATGCAATTTATATTTTTCTAATAAAAATATCAGTAAAAATACCTATGTTGGCATTTATTCATATAACAATTTAAACACTGTTTTTTTTTTAAATAACTGAAAAATTATTACTTTTATTTTGGACATGTTCAACTTTACTCGAGGTCTTTGGACATGTGTGGCTTTGACTGAATCGACTGATGGTAGTGATATTTAGAACAATTTATGAACAAAGCAAAAGAAAACACACTTCTGTTCAATAACAAAAGAACATAAATATGCACATAGTGTCTTAAGTAAACAAGAAAAAAACATAACTTATACATGTAACTTTCCACAATCAATTTCCAAACAGTTACATATCTCCTATTCGTCCATCTCGATTGTTGGTGATTCTTCATTATTTTCGCCATGGGCCGAATTCCCATAAGTAATGTTTTTAAAAAATGCAAGCTCTGGTACTTCTTCCGATTTAATTTTCTTTTCATCGTTATTGAATTGTTTTTCCAACAACTGCTGTATGTTTTGTTTCTTCTCCTTAGATAATGCGTTTAATTGCTCAAAAATTTTGCACCGGCTAATTTATTCAGTATGTGGTCAACTATAGGTAAAGGATAAGCACTCTTCTTGGTAACTGAGTTAAGTTTTCTGCCATCAAAGCAGAGATGTGACTCTCCATTGGGCTTGTTGACAATCAAAACTGGGCTTGACCAGGGACTATTTGATGCGCGAACGACTCCAAGTTGTAACATCCTGTCAAGTTCTTTATTAAGAATTTCTAATTTATAAGGCGACATTACATGATGCCTTTGCTTAATAGGTTCAGCAACTCTGTGTCTATTTTATGAACTATTTTACCAGTTTTTCCCAATACAGGTCCAGTAATAGTGTGAAATTTTTCAATCAATGCATTTAATTTTTTAGACTGTTTTTCATTTAACTCAGATCTTGAACAAATACAATTTACGACTGAGACGTATCCTTGGCACAACTCTGAAGATAAGTTTAAATTATTCTTTGCAACATGAAATGAATTATCACTAAAATGTAGTCCAATATTAAATAATCTACAAAAATCGGATCCCAAAATCAAACTATGCGCTAAAGAAGGTACAACCAATATTTTTAATAATTTCTCTATATTATCTACTTGAATCGGAACAACCACATAGCCCATGACTTGTTGAACAGCACATCTGCTATGGTAATCCTCACGTCTGAGCTCTCAAAAATTTATAAATTGTTAATTTCCAACAAATACATTCCAGTCTTTCCTATAATTGAATGAGTTGCTCCACTATCTAGAAGTACAACAATGGTCCTGCCAAAAATCTGAATTGATACATACGGCCTATTGTCAAACTTCTTTTGAACTAACACTGCATTATTTTCTCCTTTAATGTCATCTTGAAAACCATTAACAACTTGTGAAGAAGCATTAAGATTATCAGCTTCTGGAATTTTATTCTTACAAAACTTTGATACTATCGTCAACCATTTTCTCCATTCAGCTTTTGATGTCTTAAAACAATGAGGTTTGCTGCCTGCCAAGCTTCTGGGACAACGGCGATCTAGTTGTCGCCTCCCTTTCTCGCGTTTTTTGAACAACTTGGACAGTTAGGACGTATTATATTTCTTCTTCTTTTCAACCATAACATACTGGTTTATTGTGACCCTTCTTACAATCACGCTGTACATGACCTACGCTGTTACAATTCCAACAATGTATTTCTGCTACCTGCCCTTGCATGCTCCTTTGATTTGTTCCTGATGTACCAGCAAATGTCCGACTATCTTGCCTTTTGTGATATTTGTAAGAATGGCTAGAATTTCTGCTATATTTGTGGTTCCCTGTATGTTCCTTCGATGTACCCGGTTTATTTACATTAAATAATTTCTTAGATTTTTCAGCTTCTTCTAATAGTCTGCAGCATTCCACTAGATCAGCTATACTTGATATACTTTTCATTGCAAGATGACTTTGATATTGAGGCAACACTCTGGATTTCAATATTTGCAGTTTCTTATTTTCCGCAGGCATTTCTGACAATAAAATAAATTCTCCATAACAGAAATATAAATTACTACTGGTTCATCTGCGTTCTGTGTACGTTCTTCAATTTGTTTCCCTGTCATATTCACTACTTAAGAAGTCCTTTTTTAATGCCTGAACAAGAATTTCCCAAGATTGAAAACGTTGTCTTCTTAGTTGTGCTTGATACCATTCAAATGCATCGCCTTCAAAAATATCAAATGCAGCTTTATAAAGTTCTTGTTTACTGCATCTCCTTGCTAGTCCTTTGACATGTTGCAAAAACACATGCAGAGAACTTTCCGCATTTTTCCCATTAAATTTAATTGCCCATTTATAAACTGCAGTAGATTTCTTGCTTTCAGTAACAGCAGCGCCACCTTGCGTTGGAGAAGATACTATGCCCTTATTAAATTTGTCGATCGTGTCTGCCAAGTGTTCCTCTAAAGCTGATACACTACTAGCTAAATCTCCTTAGTTAAAGCGTTTAATATTTTTTATGCCTGGAATTTTGTTGTAGAGGTCGTCCGTAATGTTTTTTATATTGTATAAAAACCAATCCTTTCCTAAAATATTAACTTTTCTAACATTACAATAAACTTCATTGTATTCTTCTACGCTTGTGAATACGTTTTGGTGTTTCAATAACTTCTCTATCCTGCCAAATGCCTGGTCTGCTGAGAAGTAGCTATGCCCTCGTACCGGAAAGTGTATTATATTTTTATTTGACGCAGGAGACTCCAGTAACCAGCAAGTCAAAATATGCATTATATACGAATTTTTGTTTTGGTCCGGGCAGCCATCACAAAATAATCGTATAGTGTCACAATCTGTTAGATCCAAAGAGCACAGATGGTATAATAAGGCTGACCCCACTTCAGTTGAACCTCGTTTTGCTTGCGACTCATCCCAGGTATAAAATGAAGGATGTTTGCTGTCCATGTCTACACAACAAAATGCATAAAAGCTTATTTGCCTTAGATAAAAGCGTTGAGTAAGTTTATAGAAGAGTCGCAAGCCCAATGGCCCAAAACTTATTCATGCATGTCCCCACCACATTCTACCCCTGGTACTGCACCGTCTACAAACTATAGCGCTGATCTGAAGCGTCGTCTAGGCGGATCTATTTCATTTATTTAAACTAACTGGAATCTGTCCGGCTGCGGCGTTGAGTGACTCACTCAACGGCTGCGGCTTGATTCTCTTACAGTATTTTCGGTTTTTCTTGAAAACGGCACGTCCTATCGATTTCGGACAAGAGGATCTTTTCTGGGTAAAATTACATGCTCTTTCATATTTTTCGAGAACATTTGCAAAATTTCAATTCGACTATACTTTTTTTATATAAAAATATAGACACCCTTGTATCTCCACCACTGGAATTAATATGCGATGAGTTTCGGTGTCAAATTATTTGCCCTCCAATACTGTCATTCGTCGCAACAAGATGATTTTTTTTGTCTGCGGTTATTTAGTTAAAAAATAAATAAATAAACAAAAATAAAGTTCAACGTCCTGTATCTCATAAACGAATCGTTTTAAGACACTTATATATATATTGTGATATGTTTAATGTGTATGTGTATTTGTGATGATATGTGTGATAATATGATTTTTGTTTTAATTTTTATTGGGCGCCAATGTTTTTATTTTATTTTTATTTTGTCTTGAATGGTGTAAATTTTATTTATGTAATATGTGAGATATAAAATTTGAATAAATATAATTTTGTTTTATAATTTTAATTTATGATTTTATTTAGCTAATGTTGTTTTATCTGTACTTTTCTATATTCTGACTATGTTTTCCTCTTTTCTCAAGAGTGGATTCTAGCAGAGTAGCTAATACCTTTATATTAATATAAAATGTAGAATATCTTTTACCACCCAGTACATATAAAAACAATTCTTTTCTAAGAACAGTACAACAACTTTTATTAATAAAAAACATCAAATGATTATTTCTCAATCGAACTATTACTCTTTCAACACAATGAATATTAAAGAATATTTTCTTACAATTTAACAATTTTATTTATCTATTTCCCCGTGTTTTCCTTACTTTATAATTTTATGAAGCTATTTACTACTCATAGGCAACTGGAAATACACACTAGTGTAATTGAAATTGCATGCGCTTTATTTATTTTTAAGTTATACGTTGGTTCTAAAAATTGCCGTATTTCAGCTCTTTACGTCATTCAACAATTAAATTACTGGAATTTATGAAGTTTAAGCTTTAAAATTAATTGAAATTTACTATAAGGTAAGTTATTAAATTTTGTATTTAGTATTATCGTTTTAGGAGTTAAGTATTGATCAATTTGTATTCGATCTAGCTAGATATCGTAGTGTATACGTATACGTTATATTTGTTAATGTTGAAGCCTTTTGCATTTACTTGAACTCGAATACTTTTTTTTTAGTAACACACTTTCTTGTATAATATATTTTATTTTGATACATCCATATTCATCTTCATCTTATTCCCTCATTTATTACTAACTTAACATAACATGTCTACCAACCTATTTTTCAATTTGGCAGAAATAAAATACCCAAACATTTAAATTTATTTCATATTACTAACACACCCTTGTGAACAAAATTTTAAATGTTTTGAATGCCCATTTCAGTCATACAAAAATCAATTTTCTTCTTAAACAGAGGTTTGGTAAGTGAATCTGCAACCATCTCGTCCGTAGATAAATGGCGTACAGCTACCTCCCTTTTTTCAATTTTTTCTTTAATAAAGTGGTGGCGTACATCTATGTGCTTTGTTCTTGGTTTATAGGCACTAGTCTGTGCTAAATCCACTGCACCCTTGTTGTCACAATAAATGGTAGTAGCAGATTTTACTAGGGTTGGGTCAATGTCTGTAATTAAGTTTCTTAACCAGGAAGCCTCTTGACATGCTGCAGATAATGCCATATATTCGGCTTCAGTTGTGGATAAAGTGTGTTGGTTGTTTTCTACTTGCCCAAGATAAAGCGGCTCCATGTAACTTAAACAGATATCCTGTTGTAGAATGTCTATCGTTGGATTCATTTGCCCAATCCGAGTTACTATAACCAATTAAATCTGTATTTCCATGGGTTTTAAACACTAACTTCTTATCTGATGTTCCTTTCAGGTAGCGAAACACTCTTTTCACACCTTTCCAATGTACTTATTTTGGGTTTTGACTGTATCTACTTAACACGTTTGTTGCATAGGAAATATCTGGTCTCGGGCGATATAAAGTAGACACCCAATGGTTTCCTGATAAGGTACATTTATTTCGGTACTTTCTTCAAAATTTTCTAATTTTTGGTTTGGATCTGAAGGCGTCGACACTGAATTACAATCTTTCATATTGAATTTATCTAATACAGTGTTGATATACATTGTCTGATCTAAACTTATTTGTCCAATTTCACTATTACAACTGACACGTAGGCCTAGGATGTTTTGTATTTCACCTAGATCTTTCATCTCAAATTTATTCATTAAACAATGCTTCGTCTTCTCTAAGTCAGTTAAATCATTTGCACATATTAATAAATCGTCCACATACGGTGGACCAGTTATAATTGTCAACTTGTCCATAATTTTTCTGTAAAATACACATTGATCGGCTTTACTTTCAGAACACATTTCCTTTAATGTAGCTGTTAATAGTTTATTCCACGCCCTTCCGCTTTGTTTCAGGCCATAAATTGCTTTGTTTAATTTTAATACTTTATTCTCATTTCTGTTTATCTCGGAATTGGAATTTTTTTATTGTCTGGTTTGATACCTAGACTCCAAGTGTTATTATCCAACAATGATTTGTATTCACTTTTAATGGCTTCCAACCACTTTTCACTTTCTTGGCTGTTTAAAGCTTCTTCTACAGTCGTCGGTTCATCATTAAATGATAAATATGTATAGTAATCATCAAACGTTTTTGGCTTCGGTATAAGTACGGTACGGCGTATTTCTATATTTTGATTTTCAGTCGATACATTTGAACTACTGTCAGTTTCATCTAAACTATTTATGTTGAACGATACATCTGACTCATTGTCTGGTGACGTACTTTCATCACTATCTGTTTGACGTGCTTCTTCTTCTTCTTCCGGATAAGGCCGTTCTTCCTCCATGATCTTTGCGTTAGTAATTTCAAAAATGCTGCTGGTAGTGCTGCCAGCTTGACTCTCTTCTAGTTTTTTTCGTTTGCTTATCGTGCTGAAATCATTTTCCAACCAAACAATGTCTCTGCTCATTATAACCTTTTTGTCATTATCTATTAACTTATATCCTTTGGTTTCATCACAATATCCAATAAAGGTATATGGTTTTGATTTTTCATCCCATTTTTTTCTTATTTCATCTGGTAGATGAGCCATTACCCGAGATCCAAAAATTCTCAAATTACTGAGGTTAGGTTTTTCACCCGTCCAGGATTCAAATGGGGTTACCCTTGTTCTTGTTGTCGGAGACCTGTTTATTGCGTCTGACAACATAGTTCTAGCCTTTTCGACGATGGTTCTGTTCATTCGTTCAGCGGCCCCGTTTTGTTGCGGTCTGTATGGGACTGTGAGTTGATGTCTTATGCCTGCACCTTCTAATATATTTTTCAGCTGACTGTTTACATATTCCGTTCCATTATCTGTACGTAGTGTTTTAATTTTTCTGTCTAACTGGTTCTCTACATAATTTTTGAACTTGTGGAACTTCAGTTTTCTGTTTTAAGAAATATACAAATACTTTCTTGGAATAGTCATCTATAAGTGTGAAAAAATATCTTGAACCACCTATTGATTCGGTTTCCATGGGTCCACAAAGATCGGAATGTATTAATTCCAGTACATCTTTGGCTCTCTTTCCACTAGGTTTGAATGGTGTCTGGCATGTTTACCTTTAATGCACTCTAGACATGTCTCATTTGTGTTATACTGTAGATTATACCCAGTGGCCAAGTTTTTCAGTAGTGACATACCTTTCCTGTTCAGATGCCCTAATCTGCGATGCCATAGGATTGCGTTTGACACCACATTACTTGATACCATAGCTTTGATTTCTGACATAATAACTTTGTAAATACCATTTTCTAGATTTGCTTCGGCTAGAATTTCACCCTCGGGCGAAGTAACTGTACAACCCTTTACACTGAAGGTTACAGTATGCCCCTTCTCTACAATTTTGCTGACGGATAGTAGGTTTGCAGCTGCTCCTGGAATTTTAAGCACCTCTTGGACATTTATTTCATTTATTTTTTTATGAACTAAGGTTTGTATTTTGGTATTCCCCATCTTGTCAACACTCATCTTAGAATTATTAGCAGTGGTTATTTACAGGGGACAATTTTGTTCATTTTCTAGACTACTGTCTTCCGTTACTATATGTGAAGAGGCACAAGAGTCAATGTACCATTTATTGTTTTTTATGGTTGTAGCTGCGTTAAAAACACCTTTTTGGGTCACTGCCACTTTTATTTTCTGAAGGTATATTTTTTCGCTATCTTTGTAATGTCTTTTTGGTTTTGTACGACAATTTTTCGCGAAATGTCCATATTTATTACATTGATAGCACCGTATCTTCTCAGTATTGAGTTTCTTGTCTTCTTTTGAATATAACGCCC
Organism: Monochamus alternatus; assembly: GCA_037114965.1. NCBI lineage: Eukaryota > Metazoa > Arthropoda > Insecta > Coleoptera > Cerambycidae > Monochamus > Monochamus alternatus. Next base: position 49,548,616 of record CM073431.1, read on the forward strand.
CAGTAGTTTTTCGACATTTAATGTGCTTCCCGCCGCCATTTTCTCGTCCATGCGCTTTCAGAAAACCTTTTTCAGTAAATAGATACGGTTACTTATTCCGTCCGAGATTTATCATGCACTGGCACTGCACACTGGGCCCATAACCTGTTAATGTTGAAGCCTTTTGCATTTACTTGAACTCGAATACTTTTTTTTAGTAACACACTTTCTTGTATAATATATTTTATTTTGATACATCCATATTCATCTTCATCTTATTCCCTCATTTATTACTAACTTAACATAACATGTCTACCAACCTATTTTTCAGTTTGACAGAAATAAAATAACCAAACATTTAAATTTATTTCATACTACTAACAATATTCTTACTCCTTTTGTAGACGATACTTCTTATTGATGCCTGGAGTTGATCCTATCTGGATGATGTTTAGTCTCTGGATGCTGTTGATCCTCCGGACTGGATATCCTGTTAAATTGTGGAATTTTACACCTGTTGATGTCTTGGTGTGTATTTTGGAGGTTAATTTCTCTGTAGATGGATTTCTTCGACCTTTTGCAAACCCCCAGGTCTGGTCTGGTCTGTTTATGGAGATGATTTCCACTAAATTCCTTGAATGTGGTATTGATAGAGGTTGACTTGAGTTACGTTATTTTTATAATGATGCTGTGAAACTGTTAAGTATGAATTTATGAATTTTAATTAAATTTTAACTATTTAAATATGAGATTTTCGGCTCTACCAAACGTGCACCTCTTCTCTCTTCACAGTTTCTTTCGTAACTAATCAATAAACTATTGTTTCTAGGTAATTTTACCCTCTAGATTCATAGTAGTTTTTCTTAGGACCAATACACAATTAACACTTTTATTTTTAATTATCTTTTCGAAGCACTATTCACTACACTAATTGTTTTTTTTATATTCTTATAACTACAAATTACAACTACATAACAATTTTTTATCAATTTTATAATAAAATATTCTTTAATTTGTTTCTTTTTTTAGAGTCCTGTCAGAGATGTTGAATTTTCCATCTTTACTTTTGACATTTCTAATTGTCATTTTGTTCAAAATTGAAATTTTCATTTTATTTAACTAATATTTTATTTGACCTATGTTTTCGTCTTGCGATATGCATATATACTAAATCTTTGTTCTTTAAGCTTTCTTTTGATATGTAAATGTCTTGGTTTTGAATTCATTTTCTTTATGTACTGTGTATTTTTGTCTTGTCATGTCCAAATTAGATAGATAAAATTTTAAATTAAATATAATAAAATTTGTAAAATTTTGTTATTTTAATATAATAATAGGCTTCTTTCGATATGTTTATTTTATATAGTTCCAATAATAATAATTTCTCTATATTTTACACCAATAATAATAACATTTCAATAATAATACTCTATATTTGTTGTTTAAATTGAATTTCATATCATTTAATTTTATGTAATTTTCAATTCAATATATATATATATATATATATATATTCAATATATATATTGAAAATCTCAAAATGAGGTTTTCTAAAGCCTCCTGAAGTCCTGCTATTTAAACCTGAGACACCCTATATACCTACCTCAATTATTATTAATTGAAGCAAAATAATAATTAATTATAGCTATTATTTTACCAACTTTGTTTACTTTTTGAAGTTTGATTGTTTTATATTTTATGAAAGGAAAACAATAATATTTTATTCCATATTTTACTACCATTTACTTAGGTATTTATTATACCAATAAAAAAATTTTTTGCCAAACTTATTATTTGCCCAATAAAATAATATTTAATTTTTTATTCAACATCTTTTTAGTCTGCTAAATTTTTAGTAAAAAATTAATATACAGTGCGTACAGATTTGATGGGGCGATTAATGTGAATTTTTTTCAGAGTAGGAAGTCCATAGACACACGTATGGGACATATTGCTAAGGAGATAATGTAAGGAAAACAAAATTGGTAAGAAACACCAAAATATTCTAAATAAGTATTCAAATTCAATGTTATGCTATTAAAAATAAAAAATATTTCCTGATTTGACATTTCACAATATTATTTGTTTTTCACAGGAACCCTAATGAAACAAGAAAAAATAAATTTCTTTCGGAGATAAAAATCATGTCTAAACATTGTTTTTTCTTTCTTAACATGATATTTCAACCTTTTTAAATTGTATTTTACAGTTTTTACTCATTTCTAAAAGCCCCTTATATTTTCAAACCAAGATAAGAATTTTCAGTTTTTGGGACTCTATAAAAGAACATGCAACGACATAAATTAATGAAATTTTTGGTATTTGGGTATAAAAGATATCTCCTGAAATAGAGTAATTTTGGTAAAATACTCAGACACGTCGAGCTTTAAATTAAATTTGCCACTTTTTGAAATAATTAAAAGTTGAGTACAGTGGCGTATCATTGATCAGGAAAAAAATTGTTTTTATATTCCGTAAAAAAAATTCGAGATAATTGGAGATTCACAATATCGTATCATAATTATTATTGTATGTCAAATTATCAAATTTAAATACAGAAACTATTTTAGTGCCTACCACTTGTCAATGACGACTTTAAAATCAAAATGTAGCTATTAGCCTACAGAAAAATTATGGATATCAGTGTTTTGATATCTTGAAATTTCAATTGAATTTATCTCGAAATTTATCTTATATAACCTAATAAAATTGTTATGATACCATATTAAAAAAAGCTCTCATATTCGAAAAAAAAAATGGAGTTGCCATTAAAAAAAATTTTTCCTGCTCATCTACCTACGTCACTGTCCTCAATATGTACTTCATCATTTCAAAAAGTGGCAAATTTAATTAAAAGATCGACGTTCCAAAATTATATTATTTCAGGAGTGTATATGTGAAAGAAAGTTAAAACTTGAAACAGATTTAATGAGACAAATTTATATATTTTATTTGGTATAAAATATTACAAACAAAGCTAAATAATCATTACTACTTATTTGTTATTTGCACATAACTTGAAATAATAATAAAATATTTGTGACTTTCGTAGCCTTGATTACAAATACTATCGCATATAGACACATAATTAAAAAAGAAAAATATTTGCAAAAATAGGGATGGCGCAACAGGGATGGTTAAGATTGCAAAATTCTCATTTTTCTATGAGGTTTTGTAGATCCATCCAGTTATTTATTTTCATTTTTTGCGGATTCCCATTTTAACTTTCTAAATAGTTTCATTTTTAATAATTAAATTAAACACGTATTGCATGTGTCCGTTACAAGCATTATTATACCAATTAAAATAATTTGCAGACAAATAATTTTTTAAATATTCCTCTATATTTTTTGAGACCCCTTCATCAGATTTATATTTTTTAAAAGCTGTATAAAACTCGTTCAAGAAATTAATTACAATTTCACCGAACTGTTCTGAGGGTCTTTTTAAATATTTTATTTGACTCGCTTGTTTGCTATAATCTTTAGATAACAAAAATAATTAATTTTCATTTACTAAGGGATCTTCTTGATTTTTTGTTAAATTCAAATTACATTTCTCGCAATTATATATTTTTTCTAATTTATAAGCAAGATATCCGGCTACGTAAATTGCTGAACATGTCTTTAAAGATAAATGTGTTCTTGTTGGTTTTATTTCCGTGTCGGGTTGTTCCGTTTCGTTTTCCAGATTCTCTACCGAAGTGAATGTTTGGGTGTATTTTCGTTTTCATTTTCTTGATTCAATAATTCATCATCCATAGTGAGAATTTCGTCATCCTGAATTTCACAATTTCCCGTCTCTAAATTCATTTGTAGTATGATATTCATATTGTGTTGCATAGCAATACGAAATTGTCTGACACTTGGTGTTGGATTATATCCTCCTCTATGCCTAACTACAGTAAAAAAATTTCAAGTGCGTCCTGATTTAAAAATCCGATCACTAAATACTTCACACCAGAATCCTTCAGATGGTTCCACAGTTGCAAAATATAATTTATTGTCCACTGAAACCCATTTATACAATAAATATTATTTCTAAGTTTACTGTTTTCAAATATTTCAATCTTTGTAAAATAATTTAATGCATTGTGTAACAAATTAACAGTAAATTTATTAAAAATAGATAGTGGTCTTCTATAAGGATTTGGGTCGTTTAAAATCCTACTATTCAACGCATCAAAAGTATTATGAATTATTTTAATAAATGCTGCTGTATTTGCAGCTGTTGAAGACGTAATTTGTCGAATCCTGGAAGCAATTTCTATTGCTGCTGCAACAGTATGGGAAAAAATCTGAGCAGTATATTTAACAAGCATTTTCTGAAAATTATTTGGCCAAATACGTGTGTCTGTAATTTTTATCATAGTTCTGGCTACTCTACTGGTCTTATCAATCTCATATGTTTGCATAACCAAGCAACAGGTAGTTTATCAATTAGAAATTGCAATTTCTTGTTCATAAAATTGTTTCTTAAACTTTTCAATAGATGAGGTACATCGAAACACGTAAATACTGTTTGACCTATGTATTTCAACTACTGGATTATCTTTCGTTGCTCCAAATAACCTGATAACTCCACGGTTATTAGATCCTTAATCACAAACAAGTACTTGTGAAGTAAATGTCATCTCCCTCAGTTTGATTATGACATCTATAATAATTTTATGTAGATTTGTGCTGTTTACGGGTCCCTCGGAAGGGGTATTTTCCAGTTATGTTATGTTTGTATATTAATAAATGAAGCACAAACAAACTTGCACAAAAAGTTTTTCTCGAATTTTTCTTTTTAAGCCTGTAGGTTTGACTCCAAAACGCTGCAATTTTCCTTTTGTTAACTTTGATGGAGTATTAATTTTTTTGTTAGTAAGTTTTTTGTCGGCGATTCCATTTATAATATGCGATCGCTTAATTTGAAACCAGAAGAACATTTTGATAAAGGAGACTTGTTAAATGCTGATCTTCCGGGAAGATGAAAATAATTTAAGTCGTTTTCTGAATCTGAATCAATTTAAACGTTTTCTTTTGTACGTTGTTCAGTAGTCACCAAGTGTAAATTCTTGCGCGAGACCAGCAGATGTTGGCGGAAAAGAATCTAAGAAAAAAAATATTTTTTAATTGACATGGGACCACATTGTTTTATACGGTGTGTTTCAAATTGGATACAATAACATTGGTATCTTGGAAATGCCGCTCTATCAATATTTTTAAGTCAATCGACAGCATTTTTCCTTCTGAATGTAGAAAATCATCTGTATGTATGTATTAACAAAAGGATAACGAAAAAGTAGCAAATCATTAACAATAAATAATAATCAATTAATTAAAATAAAGAACCATGAACATAACAACGATAAATGAAAAAATAATAATGAACAGCTTATGGAACATTAAACAAACTGTACAGGGTGTTATTTAAGTATGTGGCCAAACTTCAAGGGGTTATTCCTTGAGTGATACTCAGACGAAAAGTTAATAAAGGGTTATCCAAGTGCACCTTGAGAAAATAAACGCATGACAATTGAGAATGATCAAGGATACGCATTGTCAAAACGAGTTGTTGTTTAGTTGACTGGTTGCCATTGTAGAATATGGATCGTTTTACGACAGCACAACGTGTAAACATTGTTAAAATGTTCTACAAAAATGGTGATTCTGCCGTGGCCACATATCGCGCTTTACGACCAGACTATGGTCGGCATAGTCGTCGTTCCCAGCAAACGATTTTAAATGTAGTGAATAAATTTGAACAGAATGGTTTGGTGACAAATATTCGAAGGCTAGTGCACCGTCGGAATGCACGCTCTCTCGAAAATATCGCTGCTGTTAGTGCAAGTGTGACTGCAGACCCAAATTTGTCAATTCCACGGCGCGCGCAGCAATTGGGTTTATCTTACGGCTCGGCATGGCGTATTTTGCATTGGGATTTGCATCTCCATCCGTACAAAATCGAAGTCACACAAGAACTGAAGCCTGCAGACCATGGACAGCGTCGAACATATGCCAATTGGGTGCTGGAACAACAAGCTTTAAGCATTTTTCAAACAACATTTTCTTCAGCGATGAGGCCCATTTCTCGCTCGGTGGTTATGTTAATAAACAAATCTGTCGTATTTAGGGCTCCGAAAATCCACATTCAATTGTTGAAGTGCCGTTACATCCGCAAAAAGTGACGGTCTGGTGTGCACTATGGTCTGGTGGTGTCATTGGCCCTTATTTTTTTGAGGACGATCAATGAGCACCCGTTACCATCAACTTCGAACGATATGGCCGCATGTTAACTGACTTTTTTTGGCATGAAATTGAAGGTATGGATCTGGCCAATAAATGGTTCCAACAAGACGGAGCCACAAGTCACACAACACGAGCTAATCGGGCTTTGTTACAAGAAAAGTTGCCAGAACAAGTAATTTCGAGATTGGCTGATGTGCATTGGCCACCAAGGTCCTGTGACCTGACACCGTTGGACTTCTTCTTGTGGGGCTATGCAAAAGATCGCGTTTATGCCAACAATCCTCTAACGATTGACGCATTGAAAGACAATATTCGTCAAGTTATGGCCGAAATATTGCCTGAAATGTGCCAAAAAGTGGAGAGGATCCAGTCCTGCAGAGGATCCCGTGGAGGACATTGAAATAATATTATATTTCACACATAATGGCATTACCCACACTTTAAAATGAAATAAAACTTTTATCGCAATCTCAATTTTAAGTGTTTTTTTTAATTCTTTTTTTCTCAAGATGCACTTGGATAACCCATTATAAACATAGGTCCGATAATGCTTCGTTTTCAAGTGTCAAACTTTTTTAAACAATCGTTTTTTCGTAAGAATCTTAATAATCCTTTACCAATTTCGTTGAGATTTGCCAGTTTTATTTATGGTAGAAAGGGACTAATTTAGGTCTAAGTAGATTAAAATTATTAAGTCTACTGGCGGCACGGGGCCACTGACTTTTTCAAATTTTAATAATTTTTTTCGTATTAAGCAACAAAACATATAACTTTTTTTTTTCTCTTTAATTTTTTTCGTGTCTTGCTTCGTTTTCGAGAAAAAATAAAAATCAGTATGCACATCCCTGCGACAACATAATAAAAACTGAAAACTACCAACTATCAAAAACTGGGGTGTACCTGTTATCTTTTTCACTTCAATATTTAGTCTATTCTAGAAATTGTTATAAAAATTAACACCAGCAGTTGGCATTTTTCTTATTTTTTATTAGTCGTCCCAGGGACACGCAATAATGTGATTTTTATTTTTTCTCGAAAACGGAAAAAGATACGAAAAACATTCGAGAGATAAAAAAGTTGTATTTTTAATTACTTAACGGGAAAAAAATTATAAGAATTTTAAAAAGTCAGTAGCGCACATTTTTTTGTCAAAAATAAGTTAAGGTGCCCCCCGGGACGTCACTGGGCTTAATCATTTTAATCTGCTTGAAGATAAATTAGTCCCTTTCTACTATAAAGCTCACTGCCAAATTTCAACAAAATCGGCTAAAGGATTATTAAGATTTTTACGAAAAAACGATTTTTAAAAAAGTTTGATACCCTGTATCTTGAAAACGAAGTATTACTGGACCTACGTTTATATAAAGTTTTCGTCTTAGAATCACTCAAACAATTACCCCTTGAAGTTTGGCCACGTACTTAAATAACACCCTGTTTATCGTATGATACATCATTACAAGGAGAAATGCTGTCGAGTGACGTAAATATATTGATGGGACGAAACGTTACTTAAAAAAACTATTTACGCCATTTGAAAAAGTTACTACGAAAATGTGTCCTTTTTATTTCAATAACTCTTGAAACAACCCTGAAATATTGCAAGAACGAATTTCCAAAATATCGGTTTTTATTTCAAATGTCTCAAAGACTAATATTGTTACCCTTGATTTTTTTCAGACATATTATTGATCACGAAATTACGCAACTTTATCCCAACTTAACGTTGTCTCTATCTCTAACGGTTTCCAAGATACCAATATGTTATTGCATCCAATTTGAAACACACTGTACATCTGATGCCCAGTGTTTATTGAGCACCCGTATACACGGTGTTTCAAAAAGCAATGAATTGAAACTTTGAAATTACTTTAGGTGACATTTGCAGTAACTAATAAAAACATATTTGCTAGATATTTATGAAACTAGAATAAAAACAACATCCCTCCATATAAACTTACGACTTTAGTTTATTTTTAAGTAGATATGAGAATTAAAAATGAAATCACAACAAATATCCATAAATATCTAATAATTTACTATTACATATTTACATAGTTTACAATTATCATAGGTTTAATCGATGGAAAATATTCTATTTTAGACACCGTTATCTTTGTAGATACAGAAATTCGAAGTGAACCTAGATATTTGAGTTATTTTTGAATATCCTAATAGAAACAGAAAAAATGTAGCTAAGCAAATGACAATTAGCACACTATGCCTGTTAGTGCGTCGGCTAATAAGCGTTTCGCTTAATTACATCTTTGCACTCGCTGGTAGTAAAATAAGTGTGGACTGTAGTAACTTGAATTTTGTTTATTATTAAAACATAATATACGTTCTAGTATACAGTTCATATGGGAACTTGATGATAACTACATGGTATAGTAATGGTAACTGAGAAAAGAATTCGTTAGGGATACACATCCCACTCTCCTTGATCTGCCTATGGCAGAGGGGATAGCCCTACCAATATTAGCGGTAATATTTAAATTTAACAAATAAGGCGTTTTTGGCCTAACATACCGGCCGCCTTGAAATATATTATTTCAACATACATAAAAATGCAACATAAAGTTAACAAAATATTGTTACAAACAAGTCTCAAACATGATCTAATTGTTTATGCCATCAGATGGCAACACGCACAACTTCGAAAGACAACGCTTCACAAGACCACTATTAACTTTCACTGTTGCCACTCGCACAATTCCGTCTTGGCTAGGATGTACTTCCACTGAAGCGGTGGCAAATTGTCCTCCTTTACTAAAACCATTACACCTGGTTTCACTAGCTGGTGACTATTTTGTTTCCATTTTATTCTGCACTGAAGCTCCGAAATATATTCGCGATTCCAACGCGCCCAATAGTGCTGAATCATTTTTTTGATTTCTCTCGTGTAGTGTAAGTCTAGTTGAATTGTAGTTCAAGTCGGGCAACGCAGTTAGCGAACGACCAATAAGTAGATGTGCAGGGGTTAAAGGATTTAAATCGGTCGGATCCGTGGATAAAGGACAAAGAGGCCTAGATTTCAAAATACCCTCTATTTGGGTCAAAACAGTACAAAAGGATTCATAAGTAAGTAAAGAAGTACCCAAGACTCGGTTGAGATGAGATTTAAAACTTTTGACTCCTATTTCCCATATACCACCAAAATTCGGTGATCTTGGCGGTATAAAATGCCATGTTACATTTTCAGAAGCTAAACAATTAGCAATATTATCGCATTCTGAACGAAGAAATTTTGATATATCCTGTAATTTAATATTAACTCCAACTAGGTTCGTTCCGTTGTCCGAAAAACAATGTAACGGTCTACCCCGTCTAGCCGCAAACCGAGTAAAACTATGCAACTGAACCGAAATAATATTTACTGCTGAAATCTGTTAGGTGTCCGTTTTTGTGTTTTTGTTTATATAATTACTACTTCATATAATTCGTCAGGGGCGTTTCTACTTATACAGGGCGTGAACCATTGGACGTAACTGATTGTGATTTGTTGCCTTGCAACTAATACTATAGAACTATGTATAAACAATAGCTAAAACACTTACTGAGCTTAGGTCAGGATAGAATTGCCGTCGGAATTGCCCACTGGCATGCAGCTCTTGCAACAAGCTCAGAACCTTTCAACAAATAAGAGAGAAACACATGAGTACCCAAGCATACCTTCACATTCTCAAAACATCAACATGTACTACTTAGATCAACTAGTAAATATATTCTCCCTCAGACTGCAGCTGGATATCAACAATACAACAATGTACACTGACCAGACCACCTCTGCAGAGATAGTTCATAGCAAGACTAGGTCTTAAACCAGAACCAGACCGCGTCACCGCAGCTAGCGGCCCCTGAGATATCCCCCGCTCACCGCAGCTAACGGACGGACTGTATCACCGCAGCTAACAGCCCTAGGATACCTCATACCTCAAAATACCGTGTCACACGCAGCTAACGGCCAATAAATACAAAACAATAATAGGCCGGCCTCGTCAGTAATACACAATCATTCATAATCTCAAATATTTAATTAATCAACTACTAACTTAGCTATGAAACATATTATGTTAAGCATGCCAAGTACTCTGTGATGTAACTCACCTAATAATCCAACACAACACAGGTCACTAAAACAATTGTCTAGTCCACTATTTAATAACTTAATTTAATATACACGCACACATTCACCCTCGAACTGTCTTAAAGAAATAAAGCGACTGTAAAAATCATTTAGGGTCCGACTAAACACTTAAGACAAAGTTCCTATACATTTTTATCAATGTTTATTTTAACATGATCCCTGCTCAAGTCAGGTAGTCGTCCCATCGGTCAAATTGTCTCGCTTCGTAACTATATGCTCCTAACAAATGTATCTAGGTATCGTTAATTTATTTAATAAAACTAAGTCATTTTTAAAACGCAGCCACATATTGCAAATATCTTTGGGAATCTCGTCATCCCAACCCACATTAGCCTTCCATAATTTCTGCATTATTAATTTAGCGGTTATAATTATCGGACCAACTAAACCTAGAGGGTCGAAAATTTGACTAATACTAGAAAGAATAGCTCGGTTTGTCACACTAGTGCTGTGAATGTTTATGGTATATTGTACAGTATCGCTAGCCGAATTCCAATAAATTCCTAAAGTTTTATTATTTTCCTCGGGTCCTATATTTAGTATGGTCGCGTCCAAATCTTTGTTTACACAAAAATTATTTAAGATTTCAGTATCATTACAAAGCCACTTTCGCATTTCAAAACCGCCACTAACTAGAATATTTTGAATATCGCGCTGTAATTGCAAAACACCTTGTATAGTATTAGATCCAGTAAGAACATCGTCTACGTAAAAGTCATTTTTGATAACATTACACGCGTGAGGATATCGTGTTGAATTTTCATCCGCCAGCCTATGTAAACATCTGACTGCTAGAAAAGCAGCGGAGGCTGTTCCGTAACTTACTGTTGTCAATTCATAGCATTTTAATTTATCACTAGGCTCCGGCCGCCAAAATATCCTTCGAAACGCGAGGTCATCCTCGCTAACTTGTATTTGTCGGTACATTTTAGACACGTCACCAGTGGATACGTATTTATGCATTCGAAATCGTAGTAATATATTAAATAAATCGCCTTGTATGTTTGGACCGCAATGCTGTATATCGTTTAGAGACAAACCGCTCGTCGTCTTCATAGACGCATCAAATACGACTCTAGTCCGTGTAGTAAGACTGGACTCTTTAACCACGTCATGGTGCGGGAGATAAAAATTTAAATCCGTTTTAATATTTTCGTTTATTTCAACCATGTGGCCTAGTTTGATGTACTCGGACATAAAATTTTGATATTCTAGCTTTAAGTCATTGTTTTTTATTAATTTTCTTTCTAGTGTCTGCAATCTTTCTAGAGCAAATTGACGCGATTCTCCTAAAAGGTTTTTATTGTCCTTAAAAAGAATTTTCACTGTAAATCTACCTTGTATATCTCGTATATGATTTTCCAAAAAATGATTTTCGCAATATAAATCAGACTCACTTAAAATTTTATTAGACTGTCTTTTATTTTCTTCAATTAGCCAAAAAATTTTTAACTGATTACTTAATGTTATCTCGTTGATAGTTAAATAAGAAACAGATTTATCATTAAAGTCAATATTTAAGCTTCCCCCTACTATCCAACCTAGCGTAGTTTTTTGTAGCGAAAGCTGAGCTACTTTTAGTTGTCCTTGACGCAATAATTGCCAAAATACTTGACATCCTAGTAAAATATCTATATCATTGCTGACGTTAAACGACGGATCAGCTAATTCTATGTTTTTTGGAATATTTAAATCTTGTATATCGAAAGAACTAACTGGTAATTTTTCTGCAATGGCTTTTATTACTAAAAATGAGGGATAACTGATATATAATAAAAAGTAGATTAATTATTCATATACGATACATAATGTGTTAACGTATTAACTGTATATTAGCAAATGAATCAGGCGTTCTTAGCCCGCTTCCAAATCACAAATTGAAATAGCGCCTATCCTCTGCTTATAACCCAAACAATATCGCTTATAGCTGGCCGCCTGTGATGGAATTCCAAACGCCAATCTTATGCCGCTTACAGTCGGCCATCCTGACATTCCTGATTGTCCCCAATCAGGCTAGACATGGATTCAGAATCCTATAAATATTAACATAAATTAGTTCATTACAAAATACGCAAAACTTTCTCAGCATTCGCAATAATTAATAGCGTAAAGTTTCAGGTATTAGAAGTTTAGAAGAATAAAAAGCATAAAGCACTCATAACAAGAAGCACAACTTGTCAACTAGGGTACCCTCTTCATGCGAAATGTCAATGTGCAAATGCAAATACTCATAAGTAAACATAAGTAGTAAAGTAAAAATTCTCATAGGCAAACATCTATGAGACATTATGTGGGCAAACATCCACATAGAACCAACCATCCCATAATCAAACCTCTATGGGGCTTCTCATAGGCAAACATCTATGAGGCATCATGTGGGCAAACATCCACATAGAACCAACCATCCCATAATCAAACCTCTATGGGGCTTCTCATAGGCAAACATCTATGAGGTATCATGTGGGTAAACATCCATATTAACCTAACCTAACCTAACCTAACCTAACCTAACCTAAACTAACCTAACCTAAGGAGTCACACCAATCATCCCATAATTAAACCGGGGCATCTCATAGGCAAACATCTATGAGGCTTCATGTGGACAAACTTTCACATGGAATCACCTTTTACGGCAGTCGGAGATACCTACAATCAGTTTTATTTTGTTGTATCATTTCTTTTCGGAAGAGATACTTAATGCATATCTCTAAATGCATTAAGGCAGCTTTGTTTATCGATATTTTTTTTACCAATATATAATCATAAAAGGCCCTAGGTGTTTTTACTGAGTAAGAAATACTGATAAAAGTTATTAATGATTACACGGTGGATTGTTGATTAGTTATTGCTTAGGTCAATGGTGTGAAACAACACACCAGAATAAAATGTTGCAGCTGTAATGGAAAATTACTACTTATGAATATGTATTTTGTCATAGTAAAACCGTGTATTTGTATACATGAAATGTATTTTCACAACGTTATTATGTATTTTTAGAAAATATACATGTAATCTTACATGAAAGATGGTGCAATAAATAGCTAGGTACTTAATTATAAACCACCTCATTCATTTAAACCTGAATTTACTGATAACCAACAGTCAAATTTGTACGTTTTAATTTCAAAATATCTGATATCCTCGTGTACCAATGCAGAATTGAGTATCTGCAGTACCCATGATGTATCCAAAGCATTCTTAATTCCTCTTTGCTGTCAATAGACCACAGCAATCAATATGCAGCTGCACAGGAGGGGCTTCTATTTGACCAGCAAGTTCAAAGGCCACTCATGGCACACTGGTCTACCACAGCACACTGGTCTACTACGACACACTGGCCTCCTGCGGCACACTGGACTACGCTTGCTTATGATCTGTCAACTCACAAAATTTTACAACTAACAACAATATCCAAAATTCAAATAACTAATTAAGTGTGTACGATAGAGCAATTTACGCTTCAACACTTTGTGACCCAAACAACTTAAGGTGATCACTAGCAACTCCTTTAAAACGTCATTTATCTTTTAGAAAACGATACAATATAACAGTAATTTTCCAATATTAACAATTTTAACAGAGCCTATATTTTAAGACTAATCTTTCACTAGTAAAACCTTTTACCAATGAGACTTTTTTAACAAAAACGGTATCTTCTTTGCTATATTCTTTACCTAACTACCGTTTCTTTTTTGTTATAATTACTTTTCATTTTCTGAGCAACTAACTCACCTTCTAAAACATCTATTTTACTATTTAGTACAATAACAGGAAATCCACAAGAACACAAAATCCACCCCGACACTGTTTGCAACAGTTGGTACAAATTGTTTTATTGGATTCTAAATTCCTGTTACTTTACATATTCTTGAATAAATAAATAAACAGTTAATGAATACTGGCACCATCTACAACATGCAGTTTTATCATCGTTTTTCTAAACAACAACCAAAAATCAATATTAAATTTGATTCGAATATTAACTTGCAATTTTCTACGTATGTGCTTTCTTCCGTAATTATTATAACACACCTGTATAGGTAGCCAATAAATTTATTCGCATTTATTAAATGTCAATTTGTAGGGCTATTAAACATTCCTACTAACCTGACCTGTCTTCAGTGATACTCTGCTCCGATAATTTTGTTTTAAATCTGCATTTCCATAATTGAATTGTTAATATAAATATTAACTTCAAAATATAAGTTCAGTGGATGCTGTTTAAATATTTATTTTTTTACAGCGTTATCATAAAACATTCTTAAAACTGATATTTATTTTATTATATAAACTACTTCAGTTCGCCTCTCGCTTCGATCTATAAGAATAATAAACATTTGCTTTTTGTATCATATCATTAAAAACCCTCTTAAAACAATCGTTCATAATTATTATTAATTTGAGCCATGAAACGATCGCAGTGACAGTTTACTTATATTTTAAATTATAATTTTCATATTAATGAAAAGTTTAGGATATTTTAAAATTCAAATAATAATTACTGCTAGAATCAAAACACCGATCTCTATTGATTTGGTAAAACCAAAACATTAACAACTTGTATATTACTCAGTGCAATGGCTTAATAAGGCCAGTTTTGAATTCAAAGATTCGCTTAGATCAAAGTTTACTATAGAACTCTTATTCGCTGCACATATAAGGACACATTCCTTAAATATGATTTATTTTACAGTACAAATCTACAAATTATAAACACCTTTTCCGTTATTTACTTTGATATATTTATAAGTGCTCGTCTAATCGCATTGATAGACAGCACATAGGCAGTCTTTAGTAAATTGCAAAAGATTTCTTATTTAAAAATAGTTTCGTGAACACAATCCCGAAGGGATGTGTTAATTCAAATGATAAAAATAATACTTATAAGAAATGTAGAATAATTTATTGGAACACTGGTTCGTTATAATGTTAATACAGGAATGAATATATTCTTCGTAAATCTATCCAGCAGATTTGTTTGTTTTACAAACATCTAATTAATAACAGTCATTGAATGTTCCTATTTCAGGACCTTGACCTATGGTCTCAATTCGAAGGATTTTAGACAACAAGGTGACAAAAATTTGCCAATATTCATATCATTTAAGTCAACAACTGTTCATGTCATAACACATTTTTCGACAACGTAAAAATCTATTATTTTCGGTATAACATGCAGTCGTGTAATCAAAACAACTGACACCAAATGGAGGACCAAATGTTGGGGACCGTTACTTTGTACCCAAACAGAGTGAAGAGTGTTGATTGGCTTGTTGTAGGATTGACGTTGTTTCCACAATAAAAGTCCAATATTCTAACTTTACGTTTAATACTGACACTAAACTATAACAATTCTCGAAGGACCATATCAAAATAATTAAGACTGAAGTTGACACAGTGCAACAGGCACAACAAACTTATGCTACAATGGTGTGCATATAATAGTGTTACAAACGAGTGATGTATAAGGAATGAATTAATTTATCTGAGTCAACTGTGAGGAAACCTCTTGTAGGTATCCAGGTACCTATTTAGGAGGGTTTCTGCCTCGTCCTCGATCTCCCAGCCTCTTTCTGGGTATTCACAACTTTCCCTTGTAGGAAAGGAAATTTGGGAATTCCAAATCGGTGCAGGACGTAGCAAAGCCCTCCTTTACAATTACAATGCTATAAAGTATAAGTAGTAAGATAATAAATAAACAACCCTTAATATAAATGTTTACAACAGATATTACTAAATAAAAATACAAAAATATAAATCTACATAAACAACTAAAATAAGGTACAGTTGATATACAGGGTGAATAAACCTTTTTAACCTATCTTTGTTAAGGGGAATTCTCAACATACTCGCCCGCGTTGAAGTCTTTACTTCAAAACAATGACATTCTTACACTGGAAATAATATGAACTACTACATATTGATATCACGCGTTGAAATTTCCTTCATCTACTGGTTAACACTGCTCCGAGTGCTCCTGCGGAAGGGGGCAAATTTTTGCAATTGACCTGGTAAAAATTCCTTCCTGTGTTTTTATTTTCACTAATCTTATGCGTTTGTCTGCACTGGGATTAACTTCGATTATTCGTGCCAGGGGCCATTTGAGCGGGGGTACGTTATCTTCCTTAAGCAAAACAAGATCGTTAACCTTTAAATTCTCTGAAGGAGTATGCCATTTCGGTCTGTTTTGCAACCGATTTAAATATTCTGTTGACCACCTTTTCCAAAATTGTTGTTGTATTTGTGTACATTGCTGCCAAAATGATAGTCTGTTTTGTGGTAGGTGGGATATGTCTTTTTCTGGGCACGAAGTCAAACTGGTTCCTATTAGAAAATGTCCGGGCGTTAAGCAGGTGAAATCAGACGGATCGTTTGAGATTGGACACAGGGGTCTCGAATTTAAAATTGCTTCAATTTGCGCGCATATTGTACATAATTCTTCAAATGTGTATTGAGAGTTACCTACTATTCGATAAAAATGGTGTTTTGCCCCTTTGATTGCGGATTCCCAAATTCCACCCCAGTGGGGGCTGCGCGGGGGTATGAATTTCCACTTAATTTCCCGTGAACTGCAATAATTTTGAACAGAGTTAAGGTTGGTTTTGGCCTTGAAGAAGTCGTAAAGTTCTTTTAATTGATTACTAGACCCTAAGAAGTTCGTGGCGTGGTCACTGTATATTATAGTTGGGCTGCCTCTGCGAGCAATGAAACGTTTAAGTGTGAGTAGGAATGCTTCTGCTGATAGACTAGAAACTAATTCAATGTGGACAGCCTTAGTTGTCATACATATAAATAGGAAAATATAACATTTTCACGGGGGACTTACGTAATCTAGAGGATTTTATGAAAAATGGGCCTGCGAAGTCGACTTCAACCTTTTGGAATGGGCGTGCAATTACCACTCTGTCCTTGCGTAAATCAGCCATCAGCTGATGTGCGGGTAAAGCCTTGAATCGACAGCATGGTATACAGTTTCTTATAATACGTTTTATTTCGCGTAGTCCATTGAGTGGCCAAAATTTTAATCGAAAATTAGACAAAACTGTTTGTGGTCCTGCATGACCTAACCGTAAATGTTAAATTATGTTAAGTGCATTTTGTGTTTCATCTACTGTTAAAGGACCTGTTAATTTTTCTGCGGTTGTATTGGTGTGTTTTGCCTTTGCTTGTTGCCTTGCATTATGGCAAAATCTGCACAAGTATGCGATTGTCCTTTGCAATCGAGTGAATGATAAAAATCTATTAAAATAGCTTTCTGATTCGTTTGTGAAGTTTGTGTTCGCGATTAAAACTGTTTTTCTTTCTTCCGGAAGACCTTACCATTGAATTTAAAGTCATATTTTTTAATATGCAATTCACTATTTTGTAGGAACTTTGGGCCGTGCCACCATAAGTTTGGTCTTATTAATTCGTCTGGTGACATTCCGCGTGAGAGAATATCTGCAGGATTTTTATGAGACCTTATGTGCCGCCAATGACAATTTGAAGTGAGGTTTTGAATGCGCGAGACTCTAGTCGATACAAAAACCGTCCATCGTGATGGGTGAGAATTAATCCAATGTAATGCAATTTCAGAATCCGTCCAAAGATTAATTGAATCAAACTTTAAAGTGTTTGAATAAATCGACCTTACCTTTTGTGATAAATTTGATAGGAGTAACATGGCACATAATTCTAGCCTAGGAAGTGAAATGGGTTTAATGGGAGCAATGCGGGATTTTGACGTAACTAAGCTACAAGAGACTACATTGTTTGCGTAAGTGGCTCTTAGATATATACATGCGCCGTATGCCTTCATACTCGCATCAGCAAAACCATGTAATTCTAATTTCAAATAAGTTGGATCATTTAGTAAATACCTTGGAATTTTCAAATCTGATAAATGTGACAGAGATGTAAGGAAATTTTTCCATTGACTGAGTGTTTTTGAATTTAAGGTGTCGTCCCAATTAATTTTACTCAGCCAAATCATTTGCATAATTATTTTTCTGATTACTATTATTGGCCCTATGATTCCCAGAGGATCGTACATTTGTGATAGTATTGACAAAACCCTCCGCTTCGTGAAATTATTTTCGTCTGTGATCTTAGGAGAGACTATTGAAAGACTATCTGAATTTGGGTTCCACGAAATTCCCAAAACCTTACTCGAGCTATTCTCTATCTTTATGTCATACGCGTCTTGTCCTACATTTCCTGAATAATTTTGTAAAAACTGGGTCGAATTTGAACTCCACTTATGTAACTTGAACCCTGCGGACTTAAGTAAATTATTTAGTTGGTTGTAAGCTAATATTAAATTTTCGTATGTGTCGCTTCCATACAGTATGTCATCAACATAACATTGGTTTGTTAACGCATCGTACGCCAATGGATATTGTTCTTTTCCCGTATCCGCAATTTCTTTGAGAACGCGTGTCGCTAAATAGGGTGCACTATTCGTGCCGTATGTGACGGTTTGTAATTCAATACAGCGAAATTGTTCCGATGGATTGTTTCTCCACAGCATATTTTGTAAAAAATTTTGTGAGGGATTTATTTTAATTTGGCGATACATTTTTTCGATATCCGAAATGATTACAAATTTGTATAATCTAAATCTATTTAAAATATCGTATAATTCAGGCTGTAACCCTTTAGCATAGTATCATTCAATGAGTAACCTGAAGTGCTTTTGCACGAAGCGTCAAAGACTACCCGCAGCTTCATTGTCGCGCTAAGCTCCCGTATTACAGTGACGCGATAGAAAATATTTATGTTCGTGCCGATCGTTATATAGTTGTAATGGTACATATTTTCCGTGACCTAAGAATACGTATTCATCAATGAAGTGTTTATAAGAGAGAAATACTTTAGGTTCTCTTTGAAATCTCTTCTCTAGATTCAAAAATCGTTTTTGAGCTATATTAAATGAGTCTCCTAATGACAAATATTCGGTTTTTGTCTTGAATGGTAAATTTACCTGATATGTGCCGTTTTCTAAAACTTGCGTAGTATTCTTGAATATACTTTCTGCTAATTCGTCGTCTGGAGTTAAAGGTTTTTCGCGTTCGGGTATGTCTTCTACGGACCAAAATCTTTGCAATAATTCGTCTACATTAGAGGTTTGTACGAGGAGTGAAACATTTTCTAGAGTCTCGTGAGTGCCAACATGAACATTACACGGGATGTTTCCGGCGATTATCCAACCGAGGTGTGTGCCTTGCAAAACGGGGGCCTTTTTACCAAGTTTTATTATTCCGTGAGTGAGCAAATCATAATAAATATCCGCTCCGAGCAGGATATCTATTTCTGAGGGTATATTGAAGTGAGGATCGGCTACAATTACGTCATCGGGAATTCTAAATTTCGTGGTGTCAAATTGTACTTGAGGTAACTTGCAAGTGATGGTATCTAAAATAGCACATTCAACTTGGAACTTAAAATGTGTATCAGCGTTTGAGTGTATCGTCAAATTGAGTGTGTGTGTAGAGGCTGAGTTACTGTCACCGATTCCGGAGATATTTAAGTTTCTAGAGCGGGGTCGGTAGCCTAACTGATTTGCTAATTTGTTGGTTATAAATGAAGTTTGACTAGTGCTGTCTAAGAGGGCCTTTACCATGACGGCTCGCCTATCTACAGATAATATTTTTACCATTGCAGTTGCTAAAAGGATATGAGAAGTTTTTGCGGAAACGGCGGACACTACTTGGCTACTGCTTTCATTGTAATTGGATGTTTGCTGCGAGGGTTCTGGGGTTTGATAATTCGGTGTGCTTCTTGGAGTTACATGTGAATTATTTTCAGGGTTGCTGCGTGAATGTTGATTGTTTTGTGTGCGATTTACAGTATTCGAGTTATGGTAATTGTCTGTGTTTTGCGAGTGGTTTGGATTTCTGTCTACATGGAGTATTGTGTGGTGTTTTCCAGAACAAATAGCGCAGTTTCTAGATTGACAATCCCTAGTTAAGTGTTTTGACCCTAGACAGTTATAACACAATTTATTCACCTTTACTACATTAACCTTTTTCGTATGTGATAAGCTTTGGAATTTAGTGCATTTATAAATACTATGATTGTCGAGTTTGCACAAAATACAAAAAACAGCTCGGGAGTAACTTTGTGCGCTAGTCTGTGGTTTTGAATTCACATTGGTGTAACACGAGATTTTTTGTTTGTGGATTCTTTGCGTTTGATGATTAACTTCGGTATCAGTTGTTTTCGAAAACCACGCATCTTTTTTCTAGAAAAGTGTAAAAGTCTGTAAGTGTGGGCAAATTTTGAGGATTATCCCTTTCTGTTTCAAAGGCCTTGCGTGTGTTGAAATCAAGTTTTTGCTTAACAATATAAATTAGAAGTAAATCCCATTGGTTACATTTTGTTATGGAAGGAATTTCTAACAAGTTCTTAATGTGGCAATTTATTACGGCTAGTTTATTCGAGTACCTTTTTTCTAAAATCTCCATCGCTATTTTAAAATTATCACCGGTGAGCTGTAAATTATTTATTAAATTTAAAGGTTCGTTTTTTAGCAACCCTTTGAGATATATGAATCGCTCGCTGTCTGAGAGTCGTGTGTTGTTTGTAATTAATGCAGTAAAAAATTCAAAAAATGCTTGCCATTCGGACGGTATTCCGGTGAAGGTTTGAATATTTATTTCCGGGAGTTTTACATTTAATTTTGTGTTGAAATTAGATGTGTTGTTACTAAGTAAACCACCCCGACTTAAATTTGGACTATTTTCGTTATTTTCAAACTTTCGTAGCGTGACTATCTCTTGTACTTTTTCCAATGTACTATAATACCTAACTTCTAAATTTTCCCTATCTTCCTTATCGTTGTTTAAGGTATCTAAAGATTCTATTTCATCCTGTATTTCCTTGTACTTATTGAAAGCTTCACGTAATTCTCGTTCTCTTTCTGTGAACTGTGCAATGCCTATATTTGCGTTTTTGCGAGTTACAAAATTTTCAATTCGCGTTATTGTGGCCTTAACTGGACGTCTTTTGTTACGTAGAGCTTCCATTGTAAATAAATTTATTTCTAATGACAATAGGTTATACAAATTGTAGATCAACTGCGAGACAATATTTCGTGTGAGTGATAGTGAGTTTTTACAATAATTATGTAGTTACAATGTGAGACAGTAATTCATGAGAGTGATTTATAAACAAACAAGAAAAATTGTTGTACTCTTGAACTGTGTGATTTAGAGATAATTTTCTTCCTTATACAAAAAATATATATAAACAATTTAACCTTTTTCGGATGCTGGGTGCACCTGATGCGTGTGTGTGTGATGTGAGACGTGTCGACTTCAATCTTCAGAGTGTCGATATCCGACGGGTGAAACTTCGTGACTTCAGTGAGTGATTTATCCAATTTTATCCTGGGTTCGCTGATTTTTCTGTTAGATCCGGCTCGAAGGACCAAATGTTGGGGAACGTTGCTTTGTACCCAAACAGAGTGAAGAGTGTTGATTGGCTTGTTATAGGATTGACGTTGTTTCCACAATAAAAGTCCAATATTCTAACTTTACGTTTAATACTGACACTAAACTATAACAATTCTCGAAGGACCATATCAAAATAATTAAGACTGAAGTTGACACAGTGCAACAGGCACAACAAACTTATGCTACAATGGTGTGCATATAATAGTGTTACAAACGAGTGATGTATAAGGAATGAATGAATTTATCTGAGTCAACTGTGAGGAAACCTCTTGTAGGTATCCAGGTACCTATTTAGGAGGGTTTCTGGCTCGTCCTCGATCTCAAACCCTCTTTCTGGGTATTCACAACTTTCCCTTGTAGGAAAGGCAATTTGGGAATTCCAAATCGGTGCAGGACGTAGCAAAGCCCTCCTTTACAATTACAGTGCTATAAAATATAAGTAGTAAGATAATAAATAAACAACCCTTAATATAAATGTTTACAACAGATATTACTAAATAAAAATTCAAAAATATAAATCTACATAAACAAATAAAATAAGGTACAGTTGATGTACAGGGTGAATAAACCTTTTTAACCTATCTTTGTTGAGGGGAATTCTCAACAGGAACTACATCTACAATATATCTAATCTTTGTTGTCATAAGAATATTTAAATACTATTAACTTTATTATTATTATTAAATTTTAGTGATCCTTGTATTTTCAATTTACGTAAAATAACTAACTTCTGATAAACAAATGTGTACAAAGATTCATTTGTTTGTGGCACATTGTAGTAAGTTATATAGGTTACGCCATTTTGATTGGAAGTTATCTACGAGCATCGCACTCAATAACTCCCAGGTAGACAAACGTAATGGGAATCCCCGAAACCAAATTTGAACTGATTATCTTTTTAATTATGATAACTCTAAGAGGTTGTCCAACTATAGATGTATACAAAATTATTAAGAGAATTTAACCTCTCATACGCACGTTAAATTCTGGAATTATATTTATGGTAACAAAAACATTACTTACGCCTGGGTTTTGTTTATCGACCAACCTTACAAATTGTGCAACCATAACCAACCCTATTTAGGAAACGCTCGTGGATAAGGCAGTCATTGATGAGGTAGAAGAAATTACTGCTTCTCTTGCCCCTGCCATTCTAGCGTCTCTGCCACTGCTACAAGGACTCCTTCCTCACTGACTGGGTCTCCGCTTATGGTTCTGACTACGCCGTCTGGTGCAACCATCTCGACGCTCTCACCTACCATTACGACGCTGCTGGCTGCATTCTCTACCAACCAATTCAGCGTTGTTAGAATCTTCCGTCCTTGCTGTTCCTCGCCGTCTATCCTCGCTCTATCTTATTTTGACAAAGACTTCGCTCATGCAAGTATCATAGAGTACTTTTTCATTACGCCACTGTTATATATAGGTACTATTTTTTTCACGAAAGGCACTTTAAAACTCTTTTAAATACAAAAAGGCACATAGACTCTGATCCCACTTCTGAGATATAAGGAATTTAAAGTAAACACTACAAATGAGGGATAAGTGATATATAATAAAAAGTAGATCAATTATTCATATACGATACATAGTGTGTTAACGTATTAACTGTATATTAGCGAATGAATCAGGCGTTCTTAGCCCGCTTCCAAATCACAAATGTTTATATTGAAATAGCGCCTATCCTCTGCTTATAACCCAAACAATATCGCTTATAGCTGGCCGCCTGTGATGGAATTCCAAACGCCAATCTTATGCCGCTTACAATTATATACTTGACACAAAGTCTTAGAGATTTAACTTGTGAATACCTTTCGTGAGGATTGATTTTCAATAATTTTTCGCACGTGTATATTGAATGCGCTTGTTTACAGAAATGACACTCAAATTTACTAGTTGATATGCAAGCCCTAGAATAAGTTTTATTTTTACTATAAACTTGCGAAATTGAATTTTTATTATCTAGTTTTTGTAATAGTGTACACCTCTGATTTAAGAAATTAGTCATATCTTTCATGTTTGGTTTTTTATTTTCTACGCAATAAGATTCCCACTCGCGACTCGTAATCGAATCGAATTTCGTAGTTAACATATAAATAATGAGAGAATCCCAGCCGTCTGTATCTTCACCTAGAATTTCTAGTTGTCTGAGGCCTACTGTCGTGTTATCTAATAAATTGCGAAGCCCGATGTGCGATTTTCTAGTTAAGACCGGCTGTTGCCATTAATCGCGTATATGATTTTGAATAGTAACCCCATTGTTTTCATATCGGTCTTTTAATGTTTGCCATGCCACCTGATAATTTGCCTCTGTGGCCTTCATAGCCTTTATTACCTTAGCGGGTTCTTCTGCTAAAGAATTTCTTAAATAATAGAATTTGCAGACGTTATCTAGTTCATCATTATTGTGCACAAGAGACAAAAACGCGTCATGAAATTCACCCCAATTTTCTAACTTGCCGTCGAAAGGTTATAAGGTAAATTGACATTTCGTTTTTTAGTCGCTATTCTAGACGATGTGCCGCCAGACTGGGCAACGATTTCAACTTTGTTTTTGCTGTAATAATTATCTAAAGCATTTCTAATTGCACCGGTTAACCAAAAATATTTATCCTCAAAATGTTCTCGTTCAGATTGCTCGCTTTCCGCGATAACACCGTTCTCACTAGCTGTTAACAAATCTATCTTGCCTTGAATTGTTTTAAAGTCATCCCAAACGGGTTCTAGTTTATCTAATCTACTTTCTAGCTGATGAATTAGTTCCTTGTTAATAGTACGTTCATCTAAATTTTCTAGAAATGAACTTTCCCTAGTTAAACGAGCTTTAATTTGACCCCTAGATATTCTTAGTGAAATTAATTCAGACATAATGCTAATATATTTTTACTAGTTATTTTAAAATATAAGAACAAATATTCTTGACTCTAGAATTTATTTAATCGTAATTTCAATAAATGCAAATAGAAATGCGAATATTATTAAAGTATGCGAGCTTGAACCTCAAAAAAATATTTACATTTTTTGTACTCGACTCTGACCACTAGACTAGACAGAGATAGGATATACTGGAGATAGCAAAGTAATGTAATAGAGAGAGATGGATATGGAACGGACTTACTGCACGTGTCGACTGTCGAGACTCGAGAGCTGCTGGATGCTGGATTCTCGCTGCCGGCCGCCGTAGGCTTTTTGTTTCTTGCTTGCGCTATACTGGATACGTACTGGAATTTACTAGAATGCTGGATACCTTTGTCTGGAACTCGACTTGTAATTTGTAGATTTAACACTTGTACTTGTAGTTAATTTTATAGACTGCCAAACTGCATGGAACTTGAATATGCAATAGGCATCGGCTTGTAATACCAAAAAAATCGGCTCGAATGGATCAAAATGTTAGTGCGTCGGGTAATAAGCGTTTCGCTTAACTACATCCTTGCACTCGCTGGTAGTAAAATAAGTATGGACTGTAGTAACTTGAATTTTGTTTATTATTAAAACATAACATACGTTCTAGTATACAGTTCATATGGGAACTTGATGGTAACTACATGGTATAGTAATGGTAACTGAGAAAAGAATTCGTTAGGGATACACATCCCACTCTCCTCGATCTGCCTATGGCAGTGGGGATAACCCTACCAATATTAGCGGTAATATTTAAATTTAACAAATAAGGCGTTTTTGGCCTAACAATGCCATTAAAAAAAATTGGAGTAACGGCAGCAAAACGCTTCAAATTTAATCTCATAAATAAAAAATTTAACCGTATTTTTTTTATGTTACTAGTGTAAATAGTTAAGTACCTACTTGTTGACACCGTTATCAATTTTTTTCCAAAAAACCCGTACACATTCTAATTTTTGAGGAACATTTTTAGTTTAGAAACGCTTATTTGCTCTCGCTACCCAAATTTTAATTTATTACGGTCCTCCTACGAGTCTTTGGAAAAAACTGATAATAACCGAGCATATAACAAAATCTTATTAAATATGTAGTAACCAATTTCTAGAGAATTTTTAAAAGATTAATGAACTCCTAATAATACATACATATTATCACAAAAATATACAGCTTTGAGTAGCTATATATTTTGTGATATTATATTATTTATCTACCTACCTTTTTCAATAAACTGTATGGGAATTGCATTTTTAGTTAACAATTGTCTCTTATTGTTTATTATAAAATAGTTCTGAGAAAAATGCACCTCACAAATTAACTTATATTTTAAACCATTAATGTCCATTAGAGCAATAGTTAAATTACCGCAATTTTTTGCCACTTCTGGGCACGTTTACCGTCAGTAACTGGAAATTTAAAAAAACTTATTCCTTTGTTTCGTCTTTTAGTATTTAAACAGTTTTTATAAACATTGTTATAATTAGCTATTGTCATGATTGCACAAAAACAGTACTACACTAGAAACTAAAACTATAGATCACACAAAACTGTTTGCTATTTTTGTTAATAACAGACAAGCGGTCGACGTTACTTCATCAACTGTTGGAAGCAGACTGAGAGAGAAATCTCGGGCCTTAAGACCGCCATGCGAAGATCTCTCGACACAAACGACCGCATGAGGGTCTAGTGTATATTTTTGTACAGCTCAGAAATACTGACTTGTTCGGAAATAGTTCTACTTACAGGTAGGTGGCGGTAGCGCTGCTACACATATTGTCATTTAAATGAACCGGGTGGCCCAAATATAGTAAAAGCATTGTTGTTTAAATGAAACCTGATCATTTAAATGAACGATGTATGTTTGTGCTGTTATAATAATTGCATTAAATAATTAATATATAGCAATATAGTATAATGAACAAATATTTATCACAATTATATAAAACACAGGCTAGAGGTAATGACAATTTAAATTGTTCTAGATATATATGTTTAATTATTACCAATAACATAACTATATTTACTAAAACACCTGCAATTGCATAAAATTATAGATCAATTTAGAGCTTTGATAAATCGTAAATCATTATGTCTTAAGTTCTACATAGTCAAGTATTCTACCAACGTTGACGGAATAAATGTTCCGTATAAACTTTGCTTTTATCAGACACCCTGTTCAATCAAGGGGATTTCATTACATTACCACAACTTTTTTTATTTTTAAATAAATAGCTTGTTTTGATGTACAAATTTTTGGCTGAGGTATACGAGTACGTATACACTATTTCAAGGCCGTTAAAATCATGTGACATTTGTTTTGATATAGCGTCAGGGGAAGCGATAGCTAACTCATATTGAAAGTTTTTTCTTGACGAATTTTACAGCATTGATATTTTTGCAGTCTCAAATAGTTTTTCTTATAGTTGCGATAACCATTCAGGGGACTTGTCATGGCTGACGTTACACAGTTGTTAATACTGTCAACATAATTTTCGATAGTTTATCGCGTTAAGGTCGCCGTATTTCTCGCCCTAAAATGATCAAATTTGTGGTGTATTTAGGTACTAAAATCTCGAAAAATAAAACACGTAGAGCAAAAGTAATAATCAAAAATAAAATTACTGATGTTTTGTTTATCCACTTTTACTATTTAAATTCTTCTCAAATAATATAATGTCACGGAATTTGCCCCACTCATACCCAAATCGATGACTGTGGTACCGCGAATTGCTAAGATTGCACCGATCGCCCCTACACGATTCTGTTAAACAAACAAAATGCCATGGATCGAGACGGGACTAGAAAATTGGGGAATCGACGAGAAGCATTCGAGTCGTTCGGGAGATGAATCTAGAGATACTAGAATATACCTGGAATATTCGTTCATCTATAGAAGAAGAATAAACGGCCGATTTAGTAAGTCTTGTATTACAGTGTTGAATTCAAGTGTTTAGTTAGAGAGATCAAAGCGATTTAGATAGCGATTAATTAAATAAGTGTTTAGTTGAGTTGTAATTGGTGTTCAGTAGTGTACTGAGTAGTTAATAAAGATAAGTAATTAATTAACGGATTGTTTTTCTGGCAATAGAAAAAGACGGGTTAGGAAATCCGTGGCAATAATAACTTTTAAAATGCATTTATGTGACACACATTATTTCCCTATTCTAACCCCACATTTTAACATTTTTCGATCAGTCTTATTTTTGATTTCTATATAGCTGATACTATTTTGTGTTATAAATTATTGTGAACTAATATTGTGGATTGCGATTATTTAGAAGTCAGCAAGCTTTTCCAAACTTTTTTGTGACTATTATTTAAAATGCCTATTAATGTCGCCAAACGTGCAAAGCGCAGTAAAGATGCGAAACAAGCAAAGCTTAGCTGGCAGGGCAGCAGAAATAATATAAATACGTAAGTACGTATTATTAATTAAAGGTGTATTAGATATATATATATATATATATATATATATATATATATATATATATATATATATATATATATATATATATATATATATATATATATATACCTATGATCTTTTACAAAAGATCTAGATTTGACGAACAAAATGTCGGATATGAAAAAAATTTGGACACAGATGACATGTTAATACACATAATAATAATAATAACTCTACCCCCCTCATTCTAATCACGAAGATTACCCAGAATTCGGGAGACTTGTGCGGGAGAGGGGGCGGCATATTATTATTGAGCAGGCCGCATTTGCGTCCAGGAATGACTTACGTTGGTAGACCCTAACCACCATTCAGTGTATGAATAAAGGAAACTTGGAAAACCTCATTAATTAGGCGGATGGTCAAACGCCAACAGGTATCAATCTCTCACATTGATCCAATCCAACGTTCTTCCACCCTAGCATCCCCGCTGGGAGGGTGTCAAACGTCTCCACAAATGTAGCTGATCTATTGTCTACTGGCCTGCGGTGAGTGGAAAACACGATTCAAGTTCTAATGCCTTGCACCGCTCGACCACCGGCCGATCGACCGACCGATAATATTTATTCATGTATTTAATTTCTCAGATGAAGAAAACTCATATCATTCACATAATATCTCGTAACACTTGAATTAAATAAATTCTAGAATTGAAGCGCTTATTTGATTTTCTCCATGTGAATATTGTGAATAAATTATAATCATCATGAGAACATAATTTACCCAAACTAAGAGTGAAATTTAATTAAAACTATTGATTTAGTGTTATTACAAAATATAGCGTAATTAAATGAAATATGTATATTTGTTGGTACATACAAAAATATATATTTTTTATTACAAATCAATGTTTTCTTGCGGATTGTTTTATGTTAAGATTATATTTTTTCTGTGTGTGTTATTTTAATTCTAAATAATTTTAATTTTGTATTATTTTTGATAAATTTCAGATATCTTTATTTTCCCAACACCTTGTAGATATATGTATATACATAAGTATAATTTCAGATTAAAGCAGGCTGATTTATTTATAAATTGAAATTGTGAAATAACTTCATTTGTAACTTTTTTTGAATAACAATTTGTTGTACTGTAAAAAATAAATAGTATACTTTTGCTAAGTTTAAATTTTGAAATTTTATACTTTAAAAATAAGCAACTAAAAAGTAAAAAACTAAATTAAATTGAAGAGACAGGAAATTACCAAAAGCCAAGTTCTGGATTGTTTTAGTTGTTAAGACTATTATCAAAGTTCATTATGAACTTTGATATTATTGTAGTTATCTAGCTTAGGTTTCCGTTTTTTTAAGAAATACATTTTCATAATTGAAGTTCTACTTTGGATTATTAAAAAAATATATTTTAGTGTCATATTATGAGGCAACAACGTAAAAAAACAAAACTATGTAGGTTCTAACAAAAAATACCTACCGGAATCCCAAAAAATATATTATTTTACTTCTAGAGATGCAAGGCGGTCAAGTCTAACTTTTTAAACCTGATATCAGCAAGTTTGGAGTAATATTTATAAGGTTAGGTAAATAATTTCAGCTATATTAAGTATTGTACATATGTTTATGTCTGTTGTATTTTCATAAATTTAGAAAAATCTCTTTGCTATTTCACACCGTTAATTGCTAATAATAAATAACGAAATAAGTATCAACTGGCTAAGTGTTTTTATTTCTTTTCTTTCCTGGTTAAAATAATTTAGTGACAAAAACCGAAAAAAAAAATTGCGGCAACTTTATTCATGCGAAATGTTATGTACATATTAGATATCTCTCCGTAAAAATTAATTGCAGTTAGAGTCGGACTTGAGACTATGAGATAGTACTTTTAAAAATAAGTAGGTTTTTTGTTATAAATATTCTTCCAAAAAAGCTCACTCACTCTCTTTGAAATACAGAGTACCGAAATTTTAAAAAAACCTATTTTTATGTGTACAATCGTTTATAACAATAATAGCACCCTTATTTTTAATGAAATATACTTTCAACTTTTAACATTAATTCATAGTTGTTTCACTCACCAATAGAGATTTAATGAAATGTCTACTTAGAAATTCCAGAAATTCAAAAACTGTTTCGAGGGAATGTCATTATTATTGCAAACGCATGTAGCTATTTTTCTAATGGAAATTTTTCACTAACTTAACCGATTTTGAAAACAGTTATTTAAACCATTCATGGTTTCTTATTATTTTGTATTTTTTACTAAAAATGCTCATCCTTGTGTGTGTAATTTATATAAGAATTTAATCTCAAAAATAGTAGTATATTATTCAACGACCATAAATGACGGCTGTTAAATTTACAAGGGTGGAGGCACGCGCCGTAGGCGAGTGTTGTAAATCACTATATAGAACAATATACTTTGTCCACGACCCACGACTATTAACAGTAGGTATTTTAGCAAACTATTTATTGAAAGAAAGTACAATATTTTGACATTCGTAACATGAGCTCGACACTTTCAGGTTTGACATTCGTTGCTCCCTTGATAAATTAAAATAAGCAAATAAAACTTTAATTAATAAACTTCTACCATTATTCCGAAAAATGTTAATATTGCTGTAACTGGTATTTGACTTTCACACAGGAGGTTAGGATTTAATTGTTAACACCAGATATTTTTTGTTTTGTTAGTTCATTCCCGGTACTGCCACTGAAGAATTGTTGACAACAAAGTGGATAATAATCATTAATCACAAGTAAATAATGATTATACACTGCTATAGTGCATTATGCACATAATTATACTTAAATAAATCGACGAATACATTATATAGTAGTACATAGTAGTATAGTATAAAATTAGCGATGTTACTGGGCGTCAAAAACAATTTTTTTATGGATTCCTTCTTTTTTCCGAGTCTATCGTTTTCTCTAATTTTGTACAAGCATCACTGTTCCTTTGGCCACGTTTTAATTTGACGCATATCCTCCAACAACAATGAACCTAAACCGTACTTGGCCTTCAAATAATAACTTTTTTGTTTAAAATTTTTAAAAATTTCATAGCATGTATGTAAATTGAAGGTCGTCAAAAAAACTTTTAAATAAGGGCCTCTTGTTATATCACGTTAAAATTAGCTGTTTTAGAGAAAAAACGACTTCATTCAAACATTCAAGTGCGCTAAATGAACAACCGTTCACTGGAACTCATTTTCAAAATTAATAAAACACGCCTTGAAAACAAGAACGTGGATGCAAAGGCACATTAGTGATACGTGTACAAAATTGGAGAAAAACGGTAGACTCAGAAAAAAGTTGCAGAAGTACTCACAAACAAGTTATTAGATATTTTTTTGACACTGTAACCCTGCTAATTTTGAGTTTTCGAAAAATTATTGTAAGTTTTTGTGGCATTAATTTTTCGTCTAGAATCACCCACCGGAATATTGATGCATCATTTCTGGACACCCTGTATATAAGTAAAAAGAATTGAAAATTCACAGAGGTTTATAAAATTCGACATTCCATTCTTTTACAGCCGATGTACGTGTCTGCTCCCGGTTGTCACAATTTGACCTACATTAAAAGTACGCTGGTCATAAAAACATCGTAGGTATATTGTCTACGTAAAAATCAAATATAAAAACCTAGCTGTATCGAGGTATGTGTATGCCTCCGCTGCAGCTGGCGGAACATACCTACGTAGCTATACAGTCATACACATTATTATCATCATCACTTTAGCTCGCACCGTTTACCGTTTCCTATATCAACGTGATGCATGACGTCAGAAAACAACATAAAAGTTATTGTATAATATCTACATGAACTAGTAATTTTTGTAGACAGGATAATTGTTTTGACAATTGACAGGACAATAAGTAGAAACCATAAAGGTACCTACCTATCTAGTAAAACTAAATTATAATGAATATAGGTATTTCTACAACGCACTAATTAGGTACCTTGCTTCCTTTATTTTTTTTATGGAAATAATGTAAAACTACAATAGGTATACGTATGTATGAAATATAGTTTAAATATTTTCATTAATTTGAGAAATAAACATGTCACGTTTTCATGAAAAGGGTTCGACGTTTCTCTGACTTGCCCTGTATTAGCAAATATAAATGATTCAATAATGTGTGACAAACACACACAGACACACATAATATAGTTTTTTGTATATCTCCAGCTTCCAACGGGTTTTTGAAAAATACTATTAACACGGTCGAATTAGGCATATTGTTCTTAAAAAAGGTGAAAAAATCAGAACGGCACACTCTTTAGTGGAAGAGTAAAAAATTTTTGTTTACGGGTCAGCGACCACTGGTGCAAAAGCATCACATACTACCGCACCGTTTCTATCTACAGCGATGCTAGAATAGAAACGTTTCCAACTTCATACACATCCAAAAATGGGATACAACTGTTCTGCTCCCTTTGAGCGGTGAACTGGATGTTAGTGTCATAACTAACTGTTAAAAATACTTAACACATTATCAGCTTCATTTTCTGGAGCAGCTTTTCTATTACTAAGGATCATTTACATAAAATTAGGAGTAGTTTATAATGTAGATTGCATTAATTGTGAACGGACATATATTGGATAAACGGGTCGCACGCTTGAGGTTAGAGTTACTTCACATAAAAGTTATTGCAGACTAGAAAGGCCTTCGTGTACGTTTTCTGAGCCTATGATAGATACGGGTCATACAATGAATTTTGTGGATGTCAGTTTTAGTCAGAGGCTAATTACAATAAAAGAATTTTTTGAGATGGTTCGTTTTCGAATACTAAATAAGAAGTCAGATATCACTAATCTTAGTAATATTTACGCTTTTCTTTTTGAGAATAATAGTGAAAATTTATCTTTTTTGAATTTTAACTGATTTGCCGCCTCTGTTTCAGTTGGTACTATAGTTGGCAGTACCGGTTGTCACTAGAGATATTTTGAACTCTCATTGGTAGTTGCTTTTGATATGAAAAACAAATAATAACAAAATTTCTATTAGTTTGATTTTTGAGTTTTGTATGAAATTATGTTTTTCTGGTTTATTAGTAAGAAATATAATGTCCTCTTTCCTTCAATTTAATATTAATATTTAATATTAAAATTATATTTTTAAAGTGTTTGGTAGAATAATGTAACAAAATTTTAATTATACAGGGTGGTTCAGGTTTAATTTTGATAACTTCAGGAATCGATAGAACAGGTTAAAATAATGTCCATTTGTGATATAAACTTATTTCCTAAAACGCATTGTTTCCGAGATAGAGGGCGTTGAAGTAGGAATTTTTTTATCGTTTTTCCCTCATAACTTTTGAACCACATATCCGATTTAAGTGAAATTCGGAACACAAACACTCCTTATGATTTTAAATAAGCTTTTGAAGTTTGAACTACTAACCCCTCTTGGAAGTGTATTTTGTATGCTACCCCCCTCTTACTTTATTTCAAAACTACAAAAAAAAAATTAATTTCAATAAAACATCCACATCCACATCCACTTTGACCTGATTAATTTCAAAACTTTTTCGTCTCCTGTTTTTTTTCGACGTTTGGTCTTGTTTCTGAGATATTCAAAGAAATTGGTGACAGTGTAGCGCACTAGCCGCGTAAATTTCATTTAACGTTATAGCAGCCCATGAAAACAAATCTCAGTGATTTGTGTAAACTGGACTCTTCGCTTTTGCAAAGTAGAAAAACCATGTTTATGAAGTTCTAGGTAAGTAACGACGCCACTTTGGATTTTATTGGTTAAATAATTTAAATAATCCATTAATTCCTAATAAAAAAGTATAGACATATTTGTTGTAAAAAAAGGTTTGTTTTTCTTTTACACTTCAATAATTGTAGAAAAGCATGCTCCCCATTCTTCACACAAATTCACAATACTTCATTAAATTTTTATCAGCC
Organism: Monochamus alternatus; assembly: GCA_037114965.1. NCBI lineage: Eukaryota > Metazoa > Arthropoda > Insecta > Coleoptera > Cerambycidae > Monochamus > Monochamus alternatus. Next base: position 49,582,651 of record CM073431.1, read on the forward strand.
TCATTTTTGCTTTTTAACATTTTGACCACAAGAAAGTGTGAATAATCGTCCAGTGTTGTTTGAAAATATTTCGCACCTTCCACCAAAACAGGGTTAACTGGTCCACACACATCGTGCACAAGTTCTCCGATTGCTTTTGTCTTTATTTCACTGTCTTTAAATGCACACCTACTTAGTTTTCCTTCGATGCAAGTAGAACAAATCTTGCTTTAATAATGTAATTTTAACTGAACCAATGCATTGTTTCCTGAATGTCCAAGTCTTCTATGTCATATGTTCTTTGCTATGTTGCCATATTCTTCTTTTTCCGTTAGGATATAGTCAGCATTCAATACGTAAAAACATCAATCCGAGATCTTTAATTTGATTTATATATTGCAATATTCTATTCCCAGCTTCCCATAAACTTTTTGTTGGCTTGTCCAAGAATCTGCTTAGATATGTGATACAATATGAAATATCTGGTCGTTATTAATGACAAATACATTAGACAGCACATTAGTCTTCTATATGGGATATTTTCAAGTATTTCTTCATCGTCTTCAATTTGAAAATTTTGTTCCATTGGGGTTACTACTGAACTTGCTTCTTTCACATTGAATTGAATAATTGTAAGATTTTGTTTTTTTTGTGTAATCATTATCCCATTATCGATTTTTTCAAATTCCATTCCTAGAAATGTTTTTACTTCTTTCATGCTTTTGATTTTAAATTCTTTTAACAAATTTTTCATGAGTTCGTTGACCTGGTCATCTGGTCCAGTTATTAATGCATCATCTACGAATAACACCAAGTATACATCATAGACAATAATCAAACTGCGACCTTTTAAAATTAAGCTGTTTCATTACTTCCTTGAATTTTATATTCCAACATTTTGGTGTATTTCTTAGGCCATATAACGCTCTATTTAATTTTAAGTATTTCCAGTTTGTGTTTATGCATTCAAGTTTTTAATATATTCCTTTTCTATTGATACCGATATTAGGATTCTAATTGTCGATAATCTACACACAGGTGCATACGCGAATTCTTCACCATCAATGTAAGGTACTTGAAAACCCTTAGCTACTAGTTTCGCCTTATTGGTTCCATCTTCTTTGATTTTAAATAACCACCTGGTTTGTATAGCAATTTGATCATTCGGTAGATAAGCAGATTGCCATGTTTCTAGTTTTTCATGAAAACTATTTTCCTTATTTATTGCTTCTTGCCACTCAGGCATTTCATTAGCTTATTGGAAAGATTTTGGTTCTTGGTTATTTTCTTTCGATAGAAGGCAATAGGCTGTATATACTTCATATTCATCTAGAGCTTTTGGTCTTACTGTTGCTCTGCCTGATCTTGTAATTTTTTCAGGCAACTTTTCATTATGCTCGCATTCGTTTTCTGCGTTTGCTTCACTTTCGCTCTATTTATCTGCTTGTAGATTTTCAACATATTCTTTATCATTTTCTTGCTCACAATTGTTTTCAATTTCTCTCGGTTGGTTTTCAAAAGATTGCTCCCCATTCTTCACACAAATTCACTTCATTAAATTTTTATCAGCCTCATTTTTGCTTTTTAACATTTTGACCACAAGAAAGTGTCCAGTGCTGTTTGAAAATATTTCGCACCTTCCACCAAAACAGGGTTAAATGGTCCACACACATCGTGCACAAGTTCTCCGATTACTTTTGTCTTTATTTCACTGTGTTTAAATAAATGCACACCTACTTAGTTTCCTTCGATGCAAGTAGAGCAAATCTTGCTTTCCGTAGGTAATTTTAACTGAACCAATGCATTGTTTCCTGAATGTCCAAGTCTTCTATGTCATATGTCCTTTGCTATGTTGCCATATTCTTCTTTTTCCGTTAAGATATAGTCACCATTCAATACGCATAAACCATTCTGATGCTTGCATATTAACGAAAATGTTTTTTCTTTTATTTCCAGCGTTTCTTTTTCAATAATGATTTGATGTCGTCTGAAAGTTAATTTTGAAGCAGAAAGTAGATTATGTAGATTATTAATGCACCTACTTTGTTTGTTTTTAATACTTCTCCATTGGCTATATGTATTGATACGTGGTTCGTCAGCCTCTTAACATTTATCATGTGTTTTTCAAGAGATTCTATAACAAAATGATTGCTCGCATCAGACTCCAAAACAAAACGAATTTTTCCATTGACTTCTGTGCACATTCTTATTAGCTGCATAAAACTATATTTCTTGTTCTGCACTGTTCGCCTGCTGTTTCTTGTCTTTATTTTCATCAAAGCTTCTTCTTCCTCTCCAACTTCTTCCTCTGTATGATGATCTTCCCCTAGCGTTTATGTTTTTCGGGCATTTTGCCGTAAATCAAATTGCATTTTTTTACTTGAGAATGGCGAATCGTAAGAAAAAAGGAGAGACCATTTATGTTCCAAATTGAACAAGAAATTTGAAAATAATTTTATTATAAGAAAAATCAGTGACGGATAATTTTTTCTTTAAAAATATCCAGAGACGTTCCTGCCGGTATACGCCTGCGTATGCGACTGGTGAAACTGAAATCAATATTTTTATTGCAAAACATATATTACGTTAACTGTCAGAGCCTGTAAAATTTCATTAAAATATTGCGAGCGGTTTCAGCAATATTAATAAATTTGCATTTTTTATTAAAACTTTTAACACCCTGTAGATTGAAAATTAAGTGTTTTCAGAATATGGTATATTAAGGAAATATATCACAAATTACTTATACCATAACCTTAATGTACAATTGAACAAAAAATATTAAAGTATAGAGTTGGTATTTTGAGTAAATTATTACTGAAATTAATTCAAAAGAAACATAACATTGGCGCTCATTAAATATGTTCTTACTATTTTATATATAACAGTGTCTAAAGCGATGTCAAATCGCAGTACATTATGAAAAGGATGTGGATGTCACAAGCGCGATAGAAAGCGTAAGTTACGTATATTGCAGGATGTCACAAAAACCACATCATATATTCTGCGGTATAATAAATATACAGCAACAGCTTCTGCGTGATGCCCTCTGTGTAATATATAGCGGAAGTACAAAAAACGTTAAAACTTATATATACGATTTTTTGGCATCTTCCTATAACTTCTTTAAAACAATGTAGAGGTCAGTATAAGCAAGTCTACAATGACATCCTTCTTGTTATATATATATATATATGGGGTGAATCTGCATGGTCCTCAAAAGAACCATTTCTTTGACAACGTTTCGATAAAATCGTATTTACCATTTTCAGGTCTTTTTACTTCTGCTTCGCGTTACTACGTTACATATGTGCTTGTCAAAATAATGCCACTATTAAATTAGATTAATTTAGATTTTAATATACAGGGTGTTTAGAGTTTAAGAAAATGTCAAATAGTTGAAGGACAATGTTCTATTTTGTTTATTGTTTGAAATAAATGAATAGAAATACTTTACATTAGTAATTTTATTTTTCATTAATAAACATCTCAAACACTAAAATGTTATTCACACGTCATCCACCGACACCTATAAACTAGTTCCAACTTTTTTCAAATTCTCTGTGACAGTTTTATCTTATCTAGGGTTAGCCGTACTGTTTCTAATTTAATTTTTGAAGAAGTCAATATACTTCAGAAATTGGAACTTTAATAAACTATTTGTTTGAAACGCTTCCATAAATAAAATTCCGTAATAGTTAAATTGGGACGAGCTAGCTAAGATCCATGTCTTCCTATCAATTTATTCCAAATATCATACGACTAATTATGAAGATACACATGTATCTTTAATATAATGCTGCCGTTTCGACATAACAATTGGAAGATATACTCGTATTATAGATCTTTATTTACAGAGGCATTGAAACAATAAGTCTATGAAGTTGTTGATCTCGGAAAAATATTGAATTATAGAAAAAGCAAATTAAAGACAGTATTGCCATTTTTTTTGTGAAAAAAAAATTACAATTTGAAAAATGTTTCCTCTTCGGGTAATAACCTGTGGACACGGACTTAAAAATTATGATTACAAATTAATAAATTATGTAGTATCATGTGACAAAATGTTTTCTGTTTTTATAACACATGAGTGAATATTTGAAGTAAGTACGTCCTCTATTCCTGATGAATACTGTAACAGATCATCTTTTGATACTTCATTCACTGTAGTAGTTTCGCCATGTCCAGAAAATCTTTGGTCATCCTGAAAAAATATATTTTTTAGTATTGAATAAACATGATTCAATTTGATATAATTGACCTGATCCCTTAGAGAAACAGCACCATTGGCAGAATCACTATCCTCTCCACAAGGCTTCAATACAAGGTATAATAACAAATCAGACAAGGAAATAATACCAATTACTTTCTCTTCATCATCGACTACAACTAATCTGTGGACCTACAATTATATATTTTTATTTACATGTTTTATTTTTCATGGAGCTAAATTTATATTTCGGTTTGAATTAAAAAGTATTGAAATTTTAATGAGAAATAAGTTTCTGTTCTGTTCTAAGTAAATTTGATTTTAGTCACCGGTATCGTAAGGGATATATACTCGCGGTAAGAATTCAGACGACTTACGTCATACGAACAAATGAATAATTCATCAAATTTTCATCAAGATATTTAATAAACTGCAACTGGGAGAAACTATATACTACACTAAAAGTTTGCATTATATATAGCACTAAATTGCAAAAAATGATTGTTTTCAACGCGATCAAATATCGAAAATTACGTCGACAATAACAACAATTGCCTAACGTCAGTCATGACATAAGACGTCTGAATTCTTATCGCGAGTATATTAAACTTTGATAGTTTTTAAATAACGGTTATGCTTCAAATAGACTAAATATTTGGGTATCCATATCTTGGGAAAAAAATATTTTATTCAAATTTGGCAGAGCAATATTTCTCAGATCTGAAGACATATTGTGCATGCTACCGACTGTAGAGTTCAAAACAGGCCCGTGCTATTGCCGTGCCCGTATTGCAAAAATTAGAACTAGCTCTGCTGGTAAATATCTTGAGAAAGAAAAGCCGCCCTAATATACTTAGTTGTGTCTCTTTACCACTAAACAGATAGTCGCAAAGGATGTTAATCGAATCCTCATCTGCGTTGTCACAGACTGCTTAAGCCAATCTTATGTAGGTGCTTCGAAATTTTATTATGCTAATACGGCCTACACACGAGTGTATGTCGATGAGAAAGCTGATCCGCGGATCTTTTCAAGTACCCGTGTGTAGATTTTTGACGCGCCGATCAGTGTTCCGTGAAGAGGTACGCTATTTTTCAACCAGTTTAATAAAGTTCAATAATATCATTTAAGTGCTAATTAATGTTAATAATTCCTTTTCTTATATTCTCCACACTAAATATGATATGCGGTCCGCTGTTCTGGCCTGCAATATTAAACTAGTCGAGGCAATGAAGCATTATGATAGGAAATCTTTTAGGATAGGACGTATCGGAATGCGGTTTTTCGCATTCGCTTGCAAAAATTATTTATATCATTCGTACCTACTTTGTACCTATTACAAACCGGAAGTTGTATTGCTGCAGCCAAAAATGCATGCAAAAAATGCATCTTTTGAGAGGCCTTTTGGCAAATTTAATAACTTCGTAAATAAGAGTCAGAATTGGCTCAAGTCGGGTATCCGGGGGTTTTCGAGGTCGCTGATCACGATTATGATGTTCAAATTGACCCCCCGAATACCTGGAGCTCAGGAACGCCGACAAACGTCATCTCCGGGGACTATCCCGAACTTTATGCGAGAGAGGAGAGAAACTGGGCACCCGGGGGTCTTTTGGGTCGCTGAATTCGAATATACCATCGGTGAGCACCCCACGGACACCTGGTGGGCCCCAACCTGGACGCGGACGTCATCTTCGAAAATTTTTCTGGAAATAACGACAATAACGAACCGAAATTCGTTATGGGGGTTTTTTGTGCGCTCTGAATCCGAATTTTATGTTGAAAACGACCACCCGAACACCTGGTGCGCCCTAACCTGGCCCTGAACGTCATCCCCGAGGGTTTTCCAGACATAATTGAAAAAAACCACCCGAAAATCGTTATGGGGGTATCGAGATCCAGCCGGAGATTATTCTCGTCGTTTTTACAAGACTGAATCACATTTTTTGAGAGCTCCGGGGGAGAGTTACACATGAATGAATGTATGAAATTATGGGACGATTTTTGGTTGGTCTTTTTCAATTGTGTCTGGAAACCTCTCGGGGATGACGTTCAGAGCCAGGTTAGGGTGCACCAGGTGTTCGTGGAGTGTTGGCCGGTGCCATATTTGATTTCAGCGAGGCAAAAAAAACCCCGTAACGATTTTCGGGTGGATTTTTTCAATTATGTCTGGAAAACCCTCGGGGATGACGTTCAGGGCCAGGTTAGGGCGCACCAGGTGTTCGGGTGGTCGTTTTCAACATAAAATTCGGATTCAGCGTACACAAAAAGCTCCCATAACGATTTTCGGTTCGTTATTGTCGATATTTCCAGAAAAATTCTCAAAGATGACGTCTGCGTCCAGGTTGGGGCCCACGAGGTGTCCGTTGAGTGTTCGCCGATGGTATATTCGAATTCAGCGACCCAAAAAACCCCCGGGTGCCCAGTTTCTCTCCTCTCTCGCATAAAGTTCGGGATAGTCCCCGGAGATGACGTTCGTCGGCGTTCCTGAGCTCCAGGTGTTCGGGGAGTCAATTTGAACATCATAATCGTGATCAGCAACCTCGTAAATCCCCGGGTATCCGATTTGAGCCAATTCTGACTCTTATTTACGAAGTTATTAAATTTGCCAAAAGGTCTCTCAAAAGATGCATTTTTTGCATGCATTTTTGGTTGCAGCAATGCAACTTCCGGTTTGTAATAGGTACAAAGTAGGTACGAATGATATAAATAATTTTTGCAAGCGAATGTAAAAAACCGCATTCCGATACGTATCTTTGACCTTTTTAGTGCCTCATTGTCTCGACTAAACTGGTTGAATAACCACGGACCTCTCCACAGAAGATAATATCTACACTCGGGTACTTGAACAGCTCCACAGATCAGCCCACTCATCACGATGCGCTCGTGTGTAGGGCGTATAAGCATAATAAAATTTCGGTATTCATTAGACTATGGATCATCTATAAGAAATCTCGCCTAACGCAGACATCAATAGACCTTTTGAGAAAGAATTGCGGTAACCCCAAAACTGGTTCCGGTCACACAAAGAAAGAAAGTGGGATTCCTGTACAGTACAGTTTAAAATTTTGAATAAAAAAAATCGGTAATACTTTCTTAAAAAGTCAATTTTCAATTTAGAACCGGGCGCCAAAGACTAAAATAAAATTTAGTTATATGAATGTGTGATATATATATATATATATGGTTGTAAAATTTTTCCGGGTTTCTTTCCGCGATGAATCTGCATGGTCTTCAAAAGAACCATTTGTTTGACAACGTTTCGGTAAAATCTCATTTACCATCTTCAGGTTTTCTTACTTCTGCTTCGCGTTACTGCGTTCGGCATACTGGAAGATGTTTGTCCACTTGGTGAGTTATATACTGTGCTTTCGTTCCGGTGTGTGGTTTTCTTCGCATGGCTGCGCGTCACGGGTCTTGCGTTTAATGGTGCTGTGGGTTCTTGTGTTCTGCTTGGCCTACTCTCAGCGTTACGTATCACTGGTTTATTGATCTTCTTGGTTTCCAGGACAGGTTTCCAAGCTGTTGGTAATCTTTGGGTATCGTCACGTGTATTGAGATTTTGAGGATGTTTTTCAATTTCGATGGCTTCTCTAATTATTCTTTTTGCCTTATGCTCCATTCTTGCTAGTACCTTGGTATTATCGAAATCAATCTGGTGGCCGGTGTCTTTTACATGTTGAGCTAATGACGAAGTTTTTTCATTTTTCTGGACAGCATTCCGATGTTCTTCTTTCCGGGTTTGAATTCTTCTGTTAGTTTGTCCAATGTACGTATATATATATATATATATTTATATATATATATATATAAATATATATATATGTATATATATATATATATATGTATATATATATATATATATATATATATATATATTATATATATATATATATATATATATATATATTATATATATATATATATATAATATATATATATATATATATATATATATATATATATATATATATATATATATATATATATAAATATATATATATAAATATATATATATATATATATATATATTTATATATATTTATATATATATATATATATATATAACTCGTAGGCTTCCGCGGGTGTTATATGTGGTTGTAAAATTTCTCCTGGTTATATAAATATATATATATATATATATATATTTATATATATATTTATATATATATAAATATATATATATATATATATATATATTTATATATATATAAATATATATATATATATATATATATATATATATATTTATATATATATTTATATATATATATATATATATATTTATATATATATATTTATATATATTTATATATATATATATTTATATATATTTATATATATATATATATATATATTTATATATATATATTTATATATATTTATATATATATATATATATATATATATATATATATATATATATATATAAATATAAATATATATATATATATAAATATATATATATATATATATATATATATATATATTTATATATATATATATATATATATATATATATATATATATTTATATATATATATATATATTTATATATATATATATTTATATATATATATAACTTTGAAGGGGGGTCCGGTTTGGAGGAGTGGTCGTCCGTATTCCCTAGATTGCTAATCTGAAATTAGTTTTTTTTAATCAGATAAATAGCCGAGTTATAATAAATTTTATAAACTGCACCCAAATTGCTATAAACGCTGCCCCTGTACAGCGTCCGAGTTTCACTGCAGAACCATATTTACGGTGTTGTCAGTTAGTTGTTACCAGTCTAGACGTCGGAACTTGTTCCGTCATTTCAGGGTCGCATTCCACGCAGCACAACGTGACCGAAGCTGATATTTTATAATTAATTCAATATCAGTACATACGTAGCTTTAATGGTGTGCACTACGTGTTATTTATTTACATTGCGGTCACGAGTACAAGTGTCACGACGGATACCGTTCAGAAAAACCACAGAAAAATGGATTCACGATTTGCCAGAGTTAGTATTTAATGGTACTGAATTATAATATGTACTCTATGTAATGTTTCACTTCACTGCAAACGAAAATCAACCGTAAAAGCCAGTATTCACTCCGATTTAAAAGACAAGTATTTATGGTTAAGTGTTGACAAAACAACTACTGCTGGGGGATGGAAAATAACACGTTATAATAACAGGTGCATTGGTAGAAAATTTTGCCACAAGATCTCATCTGATCGCATCAAAAGTACTAGAACACGCAAATGCAGAAGCTGTAACAAAAATAGTAACATAGTTTGACATAATTGTGGGGCCGTGAAATGTGAAAATGAAGATTTTTAAGTGAGGTAATGTGAATGCAGAAGACAATAGTCTGGATATGCAAAACTACAGCTTCCAATTTATTGTGATGAGATTTCGGCGATGCGAGTCACTAGAAATAAGATAACACCAATTCAATGTAAATACCTATGTTTAACATATTTTTGCATGTATACACCTCAGTCTGATCCTAATAAACCGACAATGATACGACAAGTTCCGACGTCTTGATGTTAAGTAACGGAGATACAGAAAAGAAAAAAACTGCCATGAATAATGTTTTAAAAATATGCTTTTTTATAACATTGCGACTCATCAGTCATTATACTTTTCTGTCAATCCTGATTAAGTATGGATCCTAAAACCATTTTCGAGTGTTGTAAAAATGTACGTAATGTACGTATAAAATACAATTTTTTTTACTGATCTATTAACTAATTATTATTATTAAATAATAGTATTGGTAGGTGGATTTTAATATGTTACCTACTAATTATTGCCAGTAAAATTTAATGTTTTAAAATAATTTTTGCTGTTTTATAAAATGTACGTAATTAAAAATAAGCAAATTATTAATCTGATAGCTTTAAAATGTTTAAAAAAACAGTTTCAGTACAAAGGATTTAATCGATGATTTGATACTATTTTTAAGGGTTTCATCAATGTCCCTTCGATAACCGTGACATTGACCTAGTTTATAAAATAAACATATTGCATAAATACTGCACACAATACATGAAACCAGACTAGGTCGTTTTATATAAAAAAATATAGAGATATGAGAGAGAGAAAGCAAGTTATCTGCGTGATATTTTACTGAAATCGAATTAGAATTTGTTTAATGCAGGATTGTATTTTGCCAAGTTTAATTTCGTAATAATTTAAAGTGGTATTTTGTGGAATGTGTTATTCTATACAACGGTATAATACCTTACACCTTATAAAGGTCAGTTTTCATTACCAAGTGTGTGTGGTATTATGAAAAAAATATGTATACAAATTAAGAAAGAACTAATATGTCTAAAGCTTCGTTTTTTTATCAAAATTAGATGGCAGCGGCAAGAAAACGATATCAGATGGATTACCGCGATAGACACGTACCGTATAAGAAAATGTCTGTATGATTAGTTCAACATTTAAGAGATTATGGGATTTATGAACACCAATACTCTAATATTGAGTAAAAACAAACTCGGAAAGTAATAATGTTGAACCAAATATTTTAAATGCCGTAGAAGAAGACTCTAAGTAAGCAAAAAGGATTAAGTATGTATTTATTTATTATTGAGTTTTCTGTTAGTTGACTTGTTTCTGTTTTATAGTGTGTCATCCGTAAAAGAATACATTTTTTATTTTTTGTTTATATGGAATAATAAAGTGAACACCCACTACAAACAAATGTATGTGTCAAAAAGCAGTGCCTCACGAGTGGCGTGGGCCTGTTGCTTTCTAATAGAACTTTTTTCCATCTTCCACTTCAATAATTAAATATGGCAACAATGCTGGTGACGCTGCAACTAAATATGCTCAGTGCTTATCTGCCCAGTGGCGTGCTACGAAAATTGCGAAAAAAGGCAATAAAAAAAAACAGTTTTTGCGACAGAATTTAGGAAAACAAACTTATGATATGTGTTTGTAAAAGTCACGGTATATATATGATATGATACCAATACATTAGTCCTTGAAGAACTTGTTAATTTATTTTTCACTTATTTTTCCAATTTCCACTGTTTTCACTTGGACACTTCACTGTACAACCGTAACTGACAAGCACGCAAAACGGAATGATTATTCAGGAGGGCTCGGTGATAATAAATGGATAAAAACCAACCTTTTCCATATTTGTACAATGCGTGCTGACAAGTAGGTTTAGCGGTAGCTACAATGTAATTACATCGAGACCAAACGAAGGAAAATTTATGTTTGTATTATAGTTTTGTTAGATGATCTTAGGTGATTAGTTCATCATATAATTTGCAAAAGGTTTAGAGTTTAGGTTATGATCCATCAAATGCTGGCATTACATCTAGAAAAGCTTTTGCTTCATTAATATTAGAATTTGTAGTTATATTTACGTGATCGTTAGAACTCCTGCTAAGGGGATTTGTTAACTAATTTATTAAATGATCTACTTCGTTTTGATTTACGGCAATCACTCTAATCTAATAAGAATTGGTGCATTGATTCAGAAAAAATTCCAAAAATTTCTGTAAAATAGTCTAAAATCAGTCACTGTAATCGAGAAAGAGTTGACTCATGAATTCAGAATAATTTTTTAATCTAAAATAGTCTGAAAACAGTCACTCTAATCGAAGAAGAGTTGACTCATTAATTAACAACAATAGAGTTACTTAACTAATCTTAAAACTTGATTTTATCCCTAACTAATTCTGATTATACACAGGCAATTATAAACCAAAATATCTTTTCGCCGCACAAGTATATATAAAAAGTTGATATCAACTCAGCGAGGAAAGGAGTGACAAAATAAAAAAAGAGCTTAATCAATGGTCCAGTAATCTCGGCGTCGAGTTAACCTTCCACTTGAAGCTACGCTTCCAATAAATTTCATCTCAAAACTGGATAGGTTATGTTAGGTTAGGATAGCTCAAAACTGGATAGGTTCTGGATTTCCAATAAGGTACAGGAGTACGTCAAGGATTTCAATCTTCTTCCAGGAGACTTGTCTGAAAATCACAACTGACTGCGCTAATTAACTATATGATGTACAGGACGTTGGAAATAATTAATTAATTTATTTGTTTGAATGCCATTTATTAAGTCAGAAATTGATAATCATCACCTAGCTCTCCAAACTAAAATAATTAAGCTAAACTTCCAATATTTCTTAAATAGTCCTAATCGAAATATCAGAAACATTTCGAATCTTCTATCAGTTTTCAGCGGTTATATTCTTCCTGATCCATAATGAAATCTCATCATCGTTAATCGGACTCACAGTGGGTACTATCGAGGCAATTCTCGCGGCACTCGACAGTAGAGATGGGAATAACAGTTGCCGGTGAATCGCGTTACTTCAGCGATCGCTCTTGTAAAGCTGTTTACAGGTCTTTTAGGCCTAGAGCTGCGTTATTCTGCTCCACTCCATTCTGTTATTCGCCTTTCTTTTTCAGTCCGTCACACTTTTCTCCGTTAGATCTATTGCCACTGTCTCTCTCCGTCGCTTCCTCAGTCTCCCTCTTTTTTTCTTGCAGTTAGGTTTGCTCCCTCTTGTAAAATACCGCTCCAAAATAACGCGACTGGGGAACGTCGTTATCATAGAGCTGAGACCAACCGACTCGATGGGTCGGTGTAATTGTAGGGACCGATGTTATCGTTAAATGTTCCAAGTTTATTTTAATTCTTAGATACTTATTTATTGTTCTGTTATTTATTGATACAAATATTATTATTAACAATTGTTATTCGTTATAAATATATACATATGTCAGAGCAGAGGTCCTATCGCTAGAGATTGCACAGATCTTCTCAAGTCTCTGTACTTTGCCCATACAGAATTGTACGGATATATTTTATATATCACCCACCTTTGCTCATCGCAAATTTATAACGGAAACGATGTTCTGTGCGATATACAGTTTCCGCGAGTAAGTGAACGTTTCGTGCCATCCCACAGACTCGTTCGTTGGTATGGCGTTGTTTATAAGTTAATGAGTAACGAGTTTCCTGGTATTACCATAAGCTTATACAATATCCTGCCATTTTATCCTTTTAATATATTTCCTACATGTTCTTTTCTGCTTATATAACCAAATTAATATTACATTTTCATTGTCTTCTTGTTTCACAATATTTTCAGTAGTTAACTTAATACAAAATCAACTGAAACTATAGAGTAAAGATAGCGTACTTCTAAGTGGGAGTGACGCTATCCTCATTTACAACAGTAATACTGTCCCTTCTGATCTATCTGTACTGTGCCACACTGACGAACATTTTAGTGGAGGTGTTCGAAGTAAATCTTGTGACTATATATATATATATATATATATATATATATATAATGTATATATGGTTGTAAAATTTCTCCGAGTTCCTTTCCGCGATGAATCTGCAAGAACCATTTGTTTGACAACGTTTCGGTAAAATCTCATTTACCATCTTCAGGTCTTCTTACGCTTCGCGTTACTACGTTCGGCTTACTGGAAGATGTTTGTCCACTTGGTGAGTTATATACTGTGCTTTCGTTCCGGTGTGTGGTTTTCTTCGCATGACTGAGCGTCACGGGTCTTGCGTTTAATGGTGCTGTGGGTTCTTGTGTTCTGCTTGGCCTACTCTCAGCGTTGTGTATCACCCTCTTGATGTTGTTACCATTTTATTGTAAGGCTAATTTAACGTTTTTAATTTCCTCTTCTTTGTGGTCGTCGTCAGAGAGTCGTTCTGACCGTGTCATTAGTGTTTTGATCACTGATTATAGCTGCGATGGGTGGTGGTGAGATTCTGCATGTAGGTACCTATTCGTGTGTGTTGGTTTCCGATATATGCATGAGGTTAAGTTTCCATAAGAAGAACAACCAGACAAACAATATCCTAAGAAGAGCAAGCCTAGCTTTCCTCAGAGAAGCCATCCACGATACGAGAAGGGAACTAAATAAAGTTAACATGGACCTTTACGATATCCATTTGATGCTAAACAATACTCTCCACCCAACATTATGGACCATGTTAGACAACATCGCTGAATTTAAAGCACAAATCGATGCAGAACTAACCAGAAATAAACAGAAGAAGAAATTTGAAAGACTACAACAAGAACAACTCCCTAAAAAGAGAACCATGCCAGGACTTAACACGGATAAAATTGTCTACAATATCTTCAAATTGGTTTTTGACGAAGCCTCAAAAAGTGTGCTGTCAAAAGGTAATTATGCTGTAACACCAACACAGATTCCAGTGGAAAACATCATATGCGGAGTAGAAGCGTCTATTGAGAATATGGACACCAACATCGCAGAAACTATCCGACAGGATGTGTCCTAAATACTGAGAAAAGCTAAACCGCCAAAAAAGAATCTTACGAGAGAAGAAACTCGAGCCCTACGTAATCTCCAAAAGAACATCGAGGTACTTATCCTTCCAGCTGATAAAGGAAATGCAACCGTCATAATGGACACTCAAGAATACGACAGGAAGATCATGGCTTTACTTACCGACCCAGCATACGAACCTATCTCCACAGACCCTACTACATACCTTGAGAAGACCACAAAAGCTAAAATTAAAGCGTCAAACATCAGACAAGAACAACAGCCGCAACTTATCCCAAGAGAGAAATCATCGAGGTGCCCAAAACTCTATGGATTACCTAAAAGCCACAAAGAAGGAGTGCCTTTGAGACCCATTGTAAGTTCCATTGGATCACCATTACAACATCTGGCAAGATTCCTGGCTAAACAGTTACAACCATACGCCGAAGAAGCGAAATATTACGTCAAGAACGCAAGCCACTTCATCGAGCGTATTAGAAACGTAAAAGTGGATCCAGAACATCTGCTAGTAAGTTTTGATGTAGTGTTCCTATTTACAAACATTCCAGTGGAACAAGCACTCGACATGATCCAGAGGAAATACCATGTAAGGGAGGATCTAATGGAATTGACGAAACATTGCCTAAAGAACACTTACTTTGTCTACAAAAACCAAAAGTATAGGCAAATAGAGGGAGCACCCATGGGATTGCCTTTGTCACCAGTCGTAGCCAATCTATTCATGGAGGAATTAGAAGACCAAGCAATAGAAACAGCAGAATATAAACCATCTGTGGCTGAGATATGTCGATGATACCTTTGTCATATGGACACATGGCGAGGAGAAATTACGAGAATTCTTAATTCATCTGAACAGCAGACATCCAAAAGTCAAGTTCACTATGGAACTGGAAAAGGACACCTCCACTAAAATGTTCGTCAGTGTGACACAGTACAGATAGATCAGAAGGGACAGTATTACTGTTGTAAATGAGGATAGCGTCACTCCCACTTAGAAGTACGCTATCTTTACTCTATAGTTTCAGTTGATTTTGTATTAAGTTAACTACTGAAAATATTGTGAAGCAAGAATGTAATATTAATTTGGTTATACAAGCAGAAAAGAACATATAGGAAATATATTAAAAGGATAAAATGGCAGGATATTGTATAAGCTTATGGTAATACCAGGAAACTCGTTACTCAGTAACTTATAAACAACGCCATACCAACGAACGAGTCTGTGGGATGGCACGAAACGTTCACTTACTCGCGGAAACTGTATATCGTACAGAACATCGTTTCCGTTATAAATTTGCGATGAGCGACGGCGGGTGATATATAAAATATATCCGTATAATTCTGCATGGGCAAAGTACAGAGACTTGAGAAGATCTGTGCAATCTAGCGATAGGACCTCTGCTCTGACATATGTATATATTTATTTTTATATTGCTACTTACGACCGTTAGAACAGTAATTGGTGTACTATATATTTTTTATTTGGAATAAAGAAACATTTCATTGTGAAGTATATTTTTATATGAAAACGAATAACAATTTTTAATAATAATATTTGTATCAATAAATAACAGAACAATAAATAAGTATCTAAGAATTAAAATAAACATTTAACGATAGCATCGGTCCCTACAATTACACCGACCCATCGAGTCGGTTGGTCTCAGCTCTATGATAACGACGTTCCCCAGTCGCGTTATTTTGGAGCAGTATTTTACAAGAGGGAGCAAACCTAACTGCAAGAAAAAAAGAGAGAGACTGAGGAAGCGACGGAGAGAGACAGTGGCAATAGATTTAACGGAGAAAAGTGTGACGGACTGAAAAAGAAAGGCGAATAACAGAATGGAGTGGAGCAGAATAACGCAGCTCTAGACCTAAAAGACCTGTAAACAGCTTTACAAGAGCGATTGCTGAAGTAACGCCATTCACCGGCAACTGTTATTCCCATCTCTACTGTCGAGTGCCGCGAGAATTGCCTCGATAGTACCCACTGTGAGTCCGATTAACGACGACGAGATTTCATTATGGATCAGGAAGAATATAACCGCTGAAAACTGATAGAAGATTCGAAATGTTTCTGATATTTCGATTAGGACTATTTAAGAAATATTGGAAGTTTAGCTTAGTTATTTTAGTTTGGAGAGCTAGGTGATGATTATCAACTTCTGACTTAATAAATGGCATTCAAACAAATAAATTAATTAATTATTTCCAACGTCCTGTACATCATATAGTTAATTAGCGCAGTCAGTTGTGATTTTCAGACAAGTCTCCTGGAAGAAGATTGAAATCCATGACGTACTCCTGTACCTTATTGGAAATCCAGAACCTATCCAGTTTTGAGATGAAATTTATTGGAAGCGTAGCTTCAAGTGGAAGGTTAACTCGACGCCGAGATTACTGGACCATTGATTAAGCTCCTTTTTTATTTTGTCACTCCTTTCCTCGCTGAGTTGATATCAACTTTTTATATATACTTGTGCGGCGAAAAGATATTTTGGTTTATAATTGCCTGTGTATAATCAGAATTAGTTAGGGATAAAATCAAGTTTTAAGATTAGTTAAGTAACTCTATTGTTCTTAATTAATGAGTCACCTCTTCTTCGATTAGAGTGACTGTTTTCAGACTATTTTAGATTAAAAAATTATTCTGAATTCATGAGTCAACTCTTTCTCGATTACAGTGACCGATTTTAGACTATTTTACAGAAATTTTTGGAATTTTTTCTGAATCAATGCACCAATTCTTATTAGATTAGAGTGATTGCCGTACATCAAAACGAAGTAGATCATTTAATAAATTAGTTAACAAATCCCCTTAGCAGGAGTTCTAACGATCACGTAAATATAACTACAAATTCTAATATTAATGAAGCAAAAGCTTTTCTAGATGTAATGCCAGCATTTGATGGATCATAACCTAAACTCTAAACCTTTTGCAAATTATATGATGAACTAATCACCTAAGATCATCTAACAAAACTATAATACAAACATAAATTTTCCTTCGTTTGGTCTTGATGTAATTACATTGTAGCTACCGCTAAACCTACTTGTCAGCATGCATTGCACAAATATGGAAAAGGTTGGTTTTTATCCATTTATTATCACCGAGCCCTCCTGGATAATCATTCCGTTTTGCGTGCTTGTCAGTTACGGTTGTACAGTGAAGTGTCCAAGTGAAAACAGTGGAAAGTGGAAAAATAAGTGAAAAATAAATTAAGTTAAGTTCTTCAAGGACTAATGTATTGGTATCATACATATTAATATTATAATAAGATGTAACGTTCATTAATATAAAAGAAGTCGTGTGACTTAAACATTAAATTCTGTATTCGTTACTATCGCCGCTGTCAGAATAACGTGTGTTATTCTTCACAAAATTAAGAAATAGTGTCATTATAGTAAAAGAAGTCGTGCGACTTCACAGTCCTATGGGTTCGTTACCATCACTACTCCAAGAATAACATGTGTTATTCTTGAAAAAAAAATATGAAATGGTGTTGCAGAAAAGATGGAAATCGACACTGGGAAACAAGAAAGTTCAGTCACTACATGGAGAAATAACGGTCTGTTTGTTACTGTTACTTAATGATCAGAATCTTAAGAAAAATATTAAGTTTAAAATTCGGATATTAGATATATACGTAGTTGATAATACGATGTAACGTACGTTACATCTAAAATAAAAAGTAGATCGATTCCGTTATATAAGTCCTGGGTTTGCTTCTGTCATCACTGCAACAATAATGTGTGTTATTCTTCAGAAAACGAAGACAACGTATGATTTCATAAAATATTTATTTATAAACACCAAGTATATATTATCTCATTGTAAAAAAGAGAAAGAGTACACTAGTGAAACATAACTAGGTGCTTGTCAATACAGGATATCGAGCATGGGTGTTTTACAATAACAGATAGTCTATCTGGCTGAAAATCAATTGAAACAGTAACAGAGGCTTGTCAATTCTTTGCAGGGTTGTTAATTCAAATTAATCTACACCTAAACCCAAAATGAACAAAAAAGTAGCACAAATTTTGACATCTTGGCCGAACATCTGCAATACAAGGAAAGGAAGGAGGAGGAAGAAAGGAGAAACGATCAACAGGCTGAAGTAGAGCGTATCAATCCAAGAAACCCAGTACACATTATCGTCTGAAGTAGTGCCACAAATGGTAAGTGTATATTTTCAACAATAATAATTAATGCTTGGAGGCACATGTCTGCAGATAGAGTATTTTAGTAGAGTTCAAGGAATTTATATACCGTTTCACATAAAACCCAGACAATCCAGAGATCTCATGATAAACCAAACCAGTAAAGACTGTGATAACTATTAAAGCAAATAGTATTTATTTTGAATTTAAAATAACTGAATGAGTTGTTAAAGGTCCTTATTTGAAGCTAGAAGACAGAAATATTTTAAGCTTTTTTAATAAAACATTATATATCTTAAAAAACAAATGTATAAAAATATATATTGTATACGACTTATAAATAGAATATATACGGGTGTGTATATAAGGAAGTAACTTGTGTTACACTAAAAAATAAAAAGAAAGTCGTGCGACTTTATTATATGTATAAATATTGAATTTGTTAACTATACTATTATTGAAACATCATTTCAATATTTTTGAAGTTAACATAACACATAACTGGTTATATACTTAGCTCAAATAGATAATTTGTTGGTTCAACACAATTTTAATGTTCAATGAAATTGAAATTTATATAAAGACTTTATTTTATATTTTTATTATCTCCTTGTAGTTTCCCCATAACTAAAGTTATGTAGTATTATTATCGCTTATGAAAGAATGTGTGTAGTCAGCACATGCAGTTTCTATTATATACTCTAACGGATGCGCTGATCAGTTAGTCTGATTTTATACGTAGCCTGAATAAACTCACTTATATCCCGAAGCCGAAGCTTTATTTAAAAAAAATCTCAAAAAGGACCCACTATATTTAACTGGCGCAGAATCGGTAGGATTGGCTAACCCTTGATTAAAAAACAAGTGGGAGTTTTTCTTAAAACAGAGAAGCCAATCTAAAGAACACTGTGTTGGGACTTTGAGATTGAAATAAAAGCATAGTCGTCGCGGTCGGAATTTCTACGTGTAGTAGTGGGCTGAACTGAGTAGGCCATCCGTCCGTGTGCTATACCATATTTGTGCGTAAATAGTGGGCTGAATTGAGTAAGCCACTCGCATGTGTGCTATTTGAGGATTACAGTGTCTTCTGCTGCATCCTGAAAGAATCCTGTTTGGAACCTGGACCCAGAATTGATACTTTGGGGTGAGTACCAGTGCTAGTATTTTTCCTGACTCCCTTCCAAAAAACCCAACTGTAAATTGGGAGATAGATTTAGTTTTAGTAGTGAGCAACGAGAGTAGCGATCGTTAAAAGTATAACAGTCCTATTTTCAATATAAGTTGTTTTCACGTTAGAAAGTAATCTAAATATAGTAACTTCTGCAATATAAGTTATTTTCACATCAGAAAGTTCAATTTGAAAATAGTAATTTTTATAATAAAAAATAATTTGAATAAAATAATTGTGTTTTAGTGCAATCATCAGTGCATTTTGATGAGTAAACATGGTAATAAGCCTTATCGTATACCTAACAAAGTTTATAATACGAGTGATAGTGAGGACGATTTAGTAGTCGAGCAACCATTACTAAATAGAATGGAACTTTCATCTGCACTCTCACAAAAACTAAATTATTTAAGTTCCACGATTCCTAATTTTAATGGTTCTGAGATAGAACTTACTCAGTTCATTGAATCGGTAGATACATTTCTCATAGCTTTAGATGTACCTCAACCCAACGAACTTCAGTGGCGTCTGTTACTAAATGTAATAAAAAATAAATTAAAAGGTCCAGCTCGATCTCTTGTTTTAGGTCGCCCTGAGCTGCGAAGTTGGCCTTTAATTAGAAATTTGCTAATTCAGAACTATTCTGATCACAAATCGCTTCAGACGTGGCAAAACGAGATATGTATGCTTCAACATAATTTTAGGGAACCTATTTCGTGTTTTTGTAACCGTGTTTTGGCAATGCGATCAAAAATTGTACAAAAAATTCAATTACAGTATATTGACGCAACAGAAAGAAATTCTCTGTAATCCGTATACTCATCTCTTCTATTAACAAACTTAAACGCAATTTGCCACCTAATTATGAATCCATTATTTTATCTCGACCAGACTTTGATACTATTGAACAAGTAGTGCAAGCTATTTTGGAATTAGAAACGTTTTTCAAATTTAAAAATTTTAGTCGCCGTTTACCACAATCTCAATCCACAAAAACTTTTCAACCACTAACGAGGCCGCCACCAGTTGTTCCCCGGCCATATTTTCGAAATGACGTACCCCTTTTGCCAAGGCAAAATCCACAAGCTACCCCACAAACAAGTCAACCTCAGTTACCACCAAGACAAAACTTTTATCAACCCAGACCACAACAAAATTTTTACCAACCTAAACCACAATTGCCGCCTAGAAAATTCAATTCCATGCCACCTCCAAACACTCAGATTTCCAGCCGAAACCAACATTATAAACCAGAACCTATGGACACTTCGAGTACGACGGTAACAAAATACCAAAATGTGCCCTCTAAAACTTTTCAACATTACTACCATGAACTAGACCCATACGACACTGAATATGAACAAGACTATCAGGACAATCCACAAGTATCTGAACACCCTGACTATTACGAGACTCACGAATTACACTAAAATCAAACTGAAAGTTTTCATATGAGTGCCTCGGAAACCCCGATAGAGAGATAGTTTATGAAATAAATTCCGTTCTTGGAACTCCCTTGTCTTATATGAAAATTTCTAACCCATCTTTAAAATTACTAGTTGACTCGGGTTCTTCAAAAACAATGATTCATCCTGATATTATTGAAAAAATTTATCCCGAATATATTTACCAATCTAAAAATACAATTAAGACTTGTATGGGGCAGAAAAATACAACATTTTGTGCAACTATTCCTGCCTTTGACGAATTTCAAAGTAAGGAATCTATAGAAATCCTATTATATGATTTTCATGATATTTACGATGGACTAGATATTATAAAGCAATTTAATCTTTTGTTCGATTATCAAAATGCAGTAGCTTTTAATGACAAAATTAAAATTCCTCTTTTCAATAGAGATCCTTTAGAAACCTCCAAAAGAGTAACCGTTAATGCAAACGAAATTTTTAGAACGCAAATACCTGTAGCCATAGATAACGGTAAAATTATAATTCCTAGAATTGAATCAGACCATATAATTATACCAGAAACTATATCTTGTGCCAAAAAAGGCTTAGCTTTTGTCGAAATACATAATTACACGGATGAGCCCTATACTGAATATTTTGACTATCCTGTTAGAGTAGAATCTTTAGAAAATTTCGTTCCTACAAAATTAAAAATTTCTAATTTAGAAGAAACTAACACCGACATAAAAACATTACTCAGAACTGACCATATGAACGTGGAAGAAAAAAGGAAATCTATAAACTTTGTAACAACTATAGACGACTCTTTCATACTGATGACCAACAACTTACTTTCACAAACGATGTGAAACATACTATAAAAACAAAAACCGACGATCCATTTATATAAGATCATACCGCCTTCCTTACGTACAGAGACAAGAAGTTCAAAATCAAGTCCAAAAACTTTTGGACAGCAAAATTATTAGACCATCCCAAAGTCCGTGGTCCAGTCCCGTTTTAATTGTAGATAAAAAACCAGATGCATCTGGAAAGGTTAAATATCGAATGTGCATATATTATCGTAATGTAAATAATATTACAATCGATGATAGGTATCCAATACCAAACATCACGGATATATTTGATAAGTTAGGCAGATGCAACTACTTCACCACCTTGGACCTAACTAGCGGATTTCACCAAATTGAGATGGATCCTAGTAGTATTCCAAAAACAGCTTTTACTACGGAAAGAGGCCACTACAAATTCCTCAGGATGCCTTTTGGGTTAAAAAACGCGCCTGCGATGTTTCAACGTGTCATGGATAACTTATTAAAAGATCTACAAAACCGAGTGTGCCTGGTATACATGGACATCGTCTTTTACAGTTCCTTGACCGAACATATTCAAAATCTTGAACTTGTTTTAAAGCCCTTTACAAAGTTAATCTGAAAATCCAAATCAATAAATCCGAATTTTTACGAAAAGAAACGAAATTTTTAGGACACGTGATAACGCCGGACGGACTTAGACCTAATCCAGATAAAATTTTAGCAATCAAAAATTTTCCTATCCCAAAAACAGCTAAGGAAATAAAATCCTTCCTTGGACTAGTAGGCTACTATCGTAGGTTTATTAACAATTTTGCCAAAATCACAAAACCACTTACATCTTGTTTAAAAAAGAATCAAAGGATTATACATACTAAAGACTTTATAGAAGCCTTCGATAAATGCAAAATGCTAATTACTAACAGTCCTATTTTAGTTTTTCCCGACTTCAACTTACCATTTGAAGTTACAACCGATGCCTCAAATTTTGCTTTAGGTGCCGTTCTGTCACGGCAACGGAAAGCCCATTTCTTACGCTTCACGTACACTTAACTCCGCCGAAACACGTTACTCCACTATCGAAAAAGAACTCCTAGCAATCGTTTGGGCAAAAAAAAATTTCAGACCATATTTATATGGCCGTAAATTCAAAATTTATTCAAATCACAGACCTTTACAATGGCTTTTTAGTTTAAAAGATCCATCTTCAAAACTTATGCGTTGGAGAATTAAATTAGAAGAATACGATTATACCGTACATTACAAGAAGGGTACCGAAAATAAGGTAGCCGATGCCCTTTCAAGAATTAAAATTGATGAATTAAATGCCAATGAACTACCTACTTTAGAAAGCGATGACTTAGATTCATTATTAAATAACCCGCCTACAGAACCAATAGAACAATTAATAGCAGCTTTAGGTGTTGTGTTGAAATTACTGAAATTAATTTAGCTTTACCCGAAAATTTTGTAATACCTGATCAAGAGGCCGACTTATTAAAACAACTAGAAGAAATGTCAGTCCATACTCAGCATACTGCTGTTGAAAATCGTGTTTGTGCTCCGTCAATTTCAGAACGCAGTATCAATAGTTACCAACGTCAGATATTTTTGCTTGATACTCCGAATATAATCGAGTGCGTCGCTATTCGTACAATAAGACTTTTTTCCTGGAAAAACGCGTACTAGCATAACTTTTCATACTTCTATTTCCGACGAATAACGAACGTATTAAAAAACTATCTCTGTAATACTCAGTTAACTTGTTTAAATTTCCATTCTGAACAAATAAAAATAAAAACTCTCTGAGTTTTATCAAAAAATTTCTCTTCAGAAACTAAAGTAGTAACTTCTAATATCCTTCTTAAAGACTTAGTTTCAGAAAACGACAGACAAGAACAAATTAAATTTTTCCATGAAACCAAAACCACGCATAGAGGTATAAACGAAACTATTAAACGAATTTCTCAGAAATTATATTGGCCTAACCTCTCTGCAGACGTACACAACTACATCACTAAGTGTGAAATTTTCAATCTTACGAAATACGATCGCAACCCAAAAAAGATCCAAATTCAAACTACTCCAACCCCATCACGCCCTCTTGAAACTCTTCATATTGACCTATTTCTTATCGAAAAAGAAATATTTCTAACACTATTCGACCCCTTTTCAAAATTTGGCCAAACCATAGAAATAGCTTCTCGTAACGCTCTAGACACCATCCAAGGATTGATTACATTTACATCTTTCTTCGGAACTCCTAGAAGAATAGTTCACGACCCCGAAAAGGAATTCGTGAATGAACTTTTCAAACAATTTTGTAAACTTTATAATATTCAAATTCATGTGACATCTACACAAAATTCCCAGAGCAATAGTTCCATAGAGCGATTCCACTCCACATTATTAGAAGCAGTCCGAGTCTTAAGGGCAGAAAACCCTTAAACCTTTGGAATATTTATTAAAATTGGCTGTTACTAGCTATAATAACTCCATTCATTCGGCAACCCAACAAACACCCTTCACGATACTTTTTCCCTCAATTCACAAAGACCATATCTCTTTATTAGACGATGTAGAAACGACTCAATACTTTATCGAAAACTCTAGGAAACTGTCCGAAAAAATTAACGAACAAATTCAAATTAAATTGAAAAAAGAAAAAGAAAAACGTAATTCAAAATTAAACCAAGATAAGTCGGAACCAGAACCCGTAGAACCAGACGACCTGGTATATTTAAAGACAAAAACTCCTTGGTCTAAAAAGACGAAAGTTGTCTCCACTCCACACCTCCCAGTATAAGCTCCTTCGCAAGGTTTTCCTCCGCCGGCTCTGCCAGTGCAGCAGTGACCAAACATAAATTAGAAATCTATTATTCCCTTGCACTTGGTGTCAATTGCCATAGAAAATAGTCAATTGCCAATGCCTAAATCTTATAGATATCTTACCAAAATTCGAGTACACAGTATCAGTGAGATATAAGTTGCGCCACCTGTCGGTTGTGAATATACATATAATTAACTGAATCGTTTCGTTATTTTTATAAAAATTATCTGAGAGTAACTATAGATTCAAAGAAACTAAATTATATTTAATACATTACATAAAACAAGTTTGTATACCATATGATAAAATACCATAAAATAAACCATTCGGACGCTGATTGACGTTGACAATATGGCGGGGAATGGCGGATGTAAACCAAGATCAGGAAAGCAGATTTGACGCAAAACACGAAACGGCAAACGCATTGTTTGCATGAGCAAGTTTATTAAAAATAATAGGAAGGAGAGCGGGGTAAAGCCAATGATTAACCATAAAAAGTCCATCACAGTAAAAACTGAAATAACCTAATTTATGGCCGAGCAATGATTGGCCATTTTTGGACCATATGTGGCACATCAGAAATCCCGAATGATGGTTAACAGGCCAATAATCTGTGCCACAAGAAAGCCATCAAATACAATAATGGCCCATTTAAGTGCCACACATTATGTGTGTTTAACATAATCCTAATGGCCTTTCTTTGATATGCAAAGACAATACTACTAGAGGCGGCATGTCCCCACACTAGTATAGCATAAGATATATTCGAGTGAAAAAACTGTGATAAGCTGTTTTAAGAGTACTTAAAGATACCCTATCTACGAGATTTCGGAGTAAATACATATATTTAGATACCTTTTTACAAATATAAGCTGTATGTTGTTCCCAAAGCATCTTAAAATCGAGATAGACTCCTAGGAATTTAATATGGTCTAATTTTAGGTCATTATCAATTTCTCGCATAGTCTCAGTTTTAGTTATATTTACAAATATCTCTATTTAACGAATTAGTGATATCATTGATATATATCAAAAATAGTGTTGGTCCTGGTATAGAACCTTGAGGTACGCCATGTTTAATATTTTTCAAATTTGATTTTACATTTTTATGAATTACAAATTGCTTACGATTTGTAAGATACGCCCTCATCAATTCTAAGCTATCGTGTGTTAATCCGTAAAATTTTAATTTATCAATGAGGACACTATGTGATACACAATCAAATGCTTTGGTTAAGTCCAAAAACTGGAAGCATACATATTCATCTTCTTCGAAACCCTCGTTTATATATTTAACTAATTTATCAATAGCTAAAGTCGCGGAGCAGTTGTTACGAAAGCCATATTGATGAGGATTAAAGAACATATTGCTCTCAAAGTAATTTACAAGTTGCCTTTTCAGGAGACATTCAAAGATTTTACCAAAATAAGGTATCACAGAAATAGGTCTATGGTTTGAAGGGTCATTTATGTCATTTTTTATGAATAGGTACAACTTTTGATATTTTGAGCGAATTTGGGAAAATATTAGAATTGATACTACTATTAATTAAGTTAGTGATAGGAATTAATATCACGTTCATAATATTTTTTAATAATTTGGTATTAAAATTATATACATCCATGCATTTTTTGTTTTTCAAATTTATGATAACATCAGCTACTTCCCAATGAGACACTTCCATAAACGGAATGTTTTATGTTGTAATATTCTATGCATATAGTCAGTAAAATGCAAATTAATAGGAGGCAAATTACTTATAATATTTTCAGCAATATCAACAAAATAGTTGTTAAATTCCTCAGATGTAATTATGGACGAACTGACATTTATATCATTTTTAAGGCCATTCATAATATTCCAAATTGCTTTATGAGGATTACCATGATTGCGGATAAATTTATCATTGGCTAACATTTTAGATTAACAATTTTTTTTTGCGATACTGAGATCGGTAATTATTATAAATATATTTATTTGCCACAGTCGGTGTACCTTAATAGAAATCAAACAGGAAATGTAAGCATTTGTC
This sequence comes from Monochamus alternatus, assembly GCA_037114965.1. Taxonomy (NCBI): domain Eukaryota; kingdom Metazoa; phylum Arthropoda; class Insecta; order Coleoptera; family Cerambycidae; genus Monochamus; species Monochamus alternatus. The sequence continues at coordinate 49,609,586 of CM073431.1, forward strand.
GCAAATCATTATTAAACCAAGGTAACTGGTAACAAATCCCCATCCGGAGATCTATAGACTGTCATAATTCTAATAATTTCGTGTTCTATGGCAGCCATTTCACAGTGTAATTCAACAGATAAATTATTTATATAATCAAGGCCCATACAACTATCAGAATGTCTCAAACCAAATATAGCTACACCGCCATGTATAGAAATGAATCTACAAAACTTTGATATTAAATTATAATTATTTATACATATATAACACAATTCATCGTCTTTACACCAATGCTCATTTAATAACACAAAGGCAAAATTATAATCTTGAAGAAAAATTTCAAGTTCATTTACTTTAGTTTTAATACTTTGTATATTTAAGTGAAGTATATTAAGATAATAAAATGTATTTGAGCAGTTTTTAGACTTTCCGGTTTCAATTTCAGCAGTTATTTGTTTTTTGTCGTTGCGGGTTGAATCGATAAAAAAGCATCTTCTTCAGATTTTTCTTTTTGCGTTTTGTATTCCTCGTTGCTTTCTAAATCTAAATCGTCGGTATCAGTACTTGTTTGGTTGTTAGCACCAATCGTACTTTGTTGAGAAAATATAAATTTTTGATTTTTAGTTCCTGATATCGGTATCGGGACAGACTCTGGGGTCCGTGTATTACTAGAAGTGGAGATAGGCATATGAATACTCATATTTTTCTTTTTTCCTGATCTGATATCTGTATTGGAGTTTGTTTCAGTTTTTTGGCTTGCTTGCAGTTTTTGTAGGTTGGAAATTTTATCTTCTAATAGCTGTTTATTTTGTTTCAATAGCATATTGTTTTCACGTAATTCATTTATAAGCTGTTTTAAGTCAATATTTTCCTCCGTTAAAGATAAGTGAGATATATTATTTGTCATACCTTCGCTAGAGATCATAGATTCCTGTTGATTCATATTTTCTAATGTTACACTACGTATTGGACATAACCAACGTTTACCATTCGGAGAAGATTTTTCCTTTAAATATTCTTGAATTTGCTCTATAGTTAGATTGGCACAATCTCTATGGTATAAATTATTACATTTGGTACACTGAATTTTATAAGCATTAGTTTTTATCGGTTTCAAGCACTTTATATTCGCACAAGACATAATCACGACATTCTCCAGTGGAGACTATTGCGCGAATAATTATCACAAAAGGGATATTACCAAAATTACAAAAATCAATACGATTATCCCATCGATACTAAAATATAATAGATAATTGTATATCAAAAAATTACTATTTGTATCTTGACAGTTGTCTACTGTCTAGTTTGCTTTCATACAAATATTGTATTACATATGATTGACAAAAAAAATCACAATTTTCACATCCTGATGATAACTTAATAAAAGTTAAAACGTTGATGTAGGAAAAAGTTCTCTATGAATTTTGCGCCTCTGCCCCAAGTAACTATTCTTTATTAAATAAATAAATAAAATAAATAAAGGTAGGCAATTGCATATAATATAAAACACAAATTACAAAGGTAGTTGAAAATTTATAGGTAGGTACAGATCAAAATATAGAACCAATACAAAAAAAGACACTGTCAGATATATTTTCAGAAACAATGTAAGTGAGAAGGATTTTGAAATAACTATGAACAGCAAACTTAAAATCCCTTACAACATTTCCTCCTTTTGAAAAAAAAAGTCCCTGGTAGTAAGAATTATGGAACATTAAAGGAGTTTTAAATTCTTATAAATTAGCGGTAAACTTAATATGTAAGAACGATGAAAAAATAACGAATAGGTTGCCGAAAAGCGTTTCTAATTTTCGTCCTCCAAATCTAAATAACTATTTACTTAAAACCTTGACTCACTTTTGTCATATTGAGAAAAATGGAATCCATTAAAACATTTAAGTGTCAAAAATTTTGATTTCAAACTGGCTGCACTCATAACCAGAGTTGCTTTCTGTTCTTATTTCAGAAGGTCAGTCCTTAAAGAGCTTCTCTCCTTCCCTGCTTTAGTTGCCAATGTTCACTTAATATAAATTGTTAAATAACATTTATTGTTCAGGAGACTAATTAGCTCAGAGGTACTTATTTATTTTAGTTTAGTTTTAGAAATTGATTCAAAATTGAAAATCCCTAACACCAACTAGCCGAGTACAAACACTTATAAATATTGCTCATATCTCAAAAATTAGTAGGTATATAAATTTGAAATAAGAAGATCTGAAAATAGAAAAACAACATAACCAGTATTATTTTTTTCGTAAATAATAATAAAAGATTATAATAGTAATAAAAAAATAAATAAATAAACTAGCGTTAGGTGTGTGGCGCACACTACTATATTAAAATAAAATTTCATGGCAGTAATATAAACTTTATAGTTACTCATAAAGAGTCCATACAGGCTGCATTATCACAAATTATACGTAGAGATCAAAAATACATTTAATCTGAGTATTCTGAGTGACGATTCATAAGTGTTTTAAAAAAAAATGCTACAGGATGCTATATCTATAGCGTGCTGTGTTATAACAGACTACATAAACCATCAAATGATGCATTTGCTAAAGCTATTCTTAAGATACCTAAATATTTATCTAAGTTATCAGGAATAAAGTTTATATAAAATAAGTATTTTTGAAGTACCTATCGTATAATATAGTGATAAATTACTATTATATAATCTTAATTATTTAACTAGTACGGCTAGATCAGAGTATTATATCATAATATTTCCATAAATAGGAGTTGTTAATGTCATAATTTATTTTTCAAAATCTATGTGCACAAGGTCAAAATCGGTCACTCTGAAGATCTACAATGTAATTATATCGAGGACAAGCGAAGGAAAATTGTAAGATTCATCGATTTACCTTAAGGAAGATTAATTTGAATTTTCTGAGCTTGTCCGAGGATATTAATTAGCCAACCTTGCTTTTTTCCATAATAATACCGATTTTGACAGACAACCACTACAACGGAAGAATTATCCAAGAGGGCTCGGTGATAATGAATGGACAAAAACCAACCCTTTTCGTATTTGTACAATGCGTGCTGACAAGTAGGTTTAGCGGTAACTACAATCTTCCTTAAGGTAAGTCGATTAATCTTACAGTGCAAATTTTAGACCTAACTACCAGAACTAAAATTTTTCAAGGCCACAACTAGCGCCAATAAATCCAAACTTTAATCAAAATTACAATAAACTTCGGGAACTTATTAAAATTATGAAATCATTTGTCAACCAAACACACACTACTAGGCAAAACCAACAAAATTATAGACAGAAACCAGGTAGACAAAATTTAACAAAAATTAATGAAATTTTAATATTGAAGAACAAAGCTTTCACCGTAATTTTGACCCTAGTCAAGAATATAACTAAACTAAAAAGATTATGAACGAATTACGAACCAGACTATAACAGTGAAAATTTTTACCAATGTTGCAACCAAGACATTTATGACGACAATAATCAAAATTTTTCTTTAACCCTCAAGACAACCAAACGTAGTAATAATAATATTCAGTTAGCCACCCAATTACCATACATCAAAATTTCAAAACACCTCTATCTCCCGTTGTAGAGGACGCGCCAGTTATTTATGTTTATATCAGTTTAGTGGCACCCTGCTTTGCGCATTTTAATATGACATAGAATTACGTTCTGGAAACCTTACGATTTTTGAAGCCGTCGAGTGATGTCCCCTGTATATTTATATTTGTGCTTATTAAATAATATCCAGTTCATAACTTAGTTACTAAGAATTCATAGTATCAACTTCAGATAAAATTAATGTGTAGTCAGCTTTATGCAGTTCTTATTAATAATCATATTTAACTTGTTAGTTATAACATATTCTTTAAGCCATAATCTTGTTCTTTCTTAAATAAAATATTTGTGTAATTAATCGGATTATTAATTTCATAAATAAAACTGACGACGAAGATGGGATACACTGTCGTTTGAACTTCTGAAAAAAGTTGAGTGATTCGACTAAACTTTTCAAAGTTGAAGACTCTGTGCCCGCGAAACAAAAAAGTGATAGACTGTCAATTAGTGCAAAGGTGACCACTAATTAAAAGCTGATTTTCGAAGGCAATAATCACGGAATCACAAGCAGGAATCACGGCCGAGGCTATTCTACCAACTGAAGAATTGTTGAAGAGAATATACGAGGTAACACAAAAGCAAGTCAAGCATTATTTTCTCTCTGAACTTTGTTATAACTCCAAACCTATTCTATCTGAAAAATTCTTTTGAGAACAATAGGCTCGCTATTCATTGTGAATACGTAGGTTAAGAAAAAAAATATCATTCAAATAAAATTCAAGCTCAGTCAAATCAATTTTAGTTTTAAGTGTTAGAATCTAGTCACATACAGTTTTTATCTTATTTTTAATTTTAATTTTTTTAAAATTTCGAATATATCAAATTTAGTAAACTCTTTGAGTAATTTAAAAATTTATAAATCAAATAAAATGGCTACAAGTAGTGAACCAAATGCTCCACAAGTAGATTATCACCGATGGAAATCCTTTTGGATTAAATACATTCATTAGTTCATGTGACAAATTAATAAATAATTTCTTTCATGCAGACAGGGAAGCACTAAATTCTTTCATGCAGACAGGGAAGCACTAAATTTTTTCATACATCAAGCTATTTTAGGAAAATTAGTAGGCAAAGCTCAAATGCTAGTAGGCTCTCGCAGAGAAATTCAAAATTGGTTGCAAATAAGAGATATTTTAAGATTAAATTTTGGAGACCAGAGATATAAAATGCCTAGAGCATTTATTAAATCTAAAAATTTCTAAAAATAAAAATTATTACAGTTTTGGTTTCAGATGTCAAGAATTGCGTAGTTTATTAATTAGTAAATTAATTCATTCAAAAAAGACACATGCTCACTTCTTAAGCGATATTATTGGCAAAATTTAGGTAATGATGTTACAATCTATATCAATTCATGTTAAATATGTCAAAAAGCAACATATTAAATTTCAAATAACACCAACTCTCAAAAGACCATTTGAAATAATTCATATGGATTTGTTTATGGCAGAATCAAAAATATTCTTAACAATATTAGATCCTTTTTCAAAATTAGGTCAAGCGTATAATATTAAAACTAAAAATTCTATTGACACTTACGAAGCCCTATTAACTTTTATTTCACACTGTGGTATTCCGAATAAAATAATAACTGATAACGGCAAAGAATTTAACAATAACCTTTTTAAAAATTTTTGTAATTTACATCAAATTGATTTTCATATCACCACAACAAAAAATTCAAATTCCAACGCACCTGTAGAACGTTTTCATTCTACACTTTTAAACTTAATACGTTGTACTAAGTTAGAATATCCTAATAAAGATCTGACTCAGATTATGAAGCCAGCAATTATAGGTTATAATAATGCCATTCATTCAGTCGCAAAATTGACACCATTTGAAATTGTATTTGTTAACGAGAGAAAAATTTCATTCGATATTAATGAAACTGAAATTTTAAATGACTATATTAGTGAACAAAAAGATATTTCTAAAAAATTATATAACAATCTAGAACAACAAATTTCTAATGGTAAAGGAAAAACAATCACTAAACTAAACGAAAAACGTGACGAACCAGTAAAATGCCAGACTGATAATACTGTTTATTTACAGACAAAAGACAAATTTACCTCAAAAACTAAGCCTATATTCAAAGAAACACAAATCCTTGCTGACAAAGACCATTTAGCGACAACAAAATTAGGAACTTATCATAAAAACATCAAAAGAAATTCAAGAAAGAAACTAAAAGATTCTTCTCCATCACAGATTCCAGACGAAGATGACTTTGAAGACTATATTACTGATTATCGTATTCAACCTGTTTCTGAGACTGAACCAGGCGAACAGCCTCACGTTCCAGACAATAACTAACCCCATCTTACCCATCCAACTAGGACCGATGAAACAAATTAAATCGATCCATAAATTTATATATCAAATATACATTTCATTAGTTTCAGATTATCTAATAAAATTATATCAGTCTTTTGAAAAGCTTAAACAAACAACAAATGATGAATCTTTTTCCCAAGTGAATTATATTTTAAATAAAGTTGCTCAAAAATTGAATCCTTTAATGTTGCAACTGTCCGTTTTCAACCACTTTAGAAAACTTTTAACGAAATAATTTCAACTTTGTATACTAACCAAATTAAAATTATAACTGACATAAAAAACTTAAAAGATGACTTTCGTTAGAAAACATTAAGTTTGTTGGACAACAAATTATTAATAATTTCAACACTCTTTTAACCCTTATTGATGAAATATATATTGCAATTTCTTTTTCCGCATTAAGAACAGTTTATAATCCTACTATAACTTTTAATGAAATAAAATTTATAAAAAATACACTTTTCCGACTCTACGATAAGTCAGTGTTACTATCTATAGAAAGCGACCTTTCATATTTTAAATTAATGCATCAAGACGTTTTCTTTAAATATCCAAAATTTAATTTAGTAATTACTTTACCATTCTTCTCGAATGGAAATATATTCCTATATAAACTTTATCCAATTCCACAAAACAACCATACCTTAATTCCTCCCAAACCTTTAATTTGGCGAAGGAAATCAAAAATACTTCGAAAAAGAGTGTCCGTTGGTAGAACAGTATTACATATGCAACGAAAAGTCAGACCCTGTCCAAGAAGACTGCATTGCCACAATTCTCCAAGGTCGACAACCCACCAATTGTCAATTCAGCAAAATCAGTATTATACAAGCTATAATAACACAAGTTGCCTCAAATCAGATACTTCTGATTCCTGAAAAAGATGTCAATATCAGATTTCAATGTGACACTAATGGAACCGAAAGGAGAAGTTCTCCAACACTGATCACTATTGCCACTCCATGCCAAATTTGGATTAATGAGAAGTTGTTTCTGTTATCTACCGATCCAACAACAAATGTAGGAACAGGGATCCTACTACCACCCGTGTCTAAATTGATGTCTCAAATAAAACATCACATAGTCTAAAATTGAATGCATCCATTTTGAAGATATAAATAGAATTATTGAATCCAGCCATGTCATCAATTAACCATATCGAGCCACTTCCTGAGGACCAGTCCAGGTCACTATGGATTATCCTAATCGTTATTGTTATTGTTATCTGCCTTCTGTCCATCTGTACATGCTGTCGGAAGAAGATCAAGTCCATTATTTTGAGGAGTCCTGAGAGATGAAGAAATTCTCAGAATCCTGTCGAAGACGTCTCAGTGGTACCATTAGGTCCCCATGGTCCTTTCTAAATGGGGAGGAGTGATGTCCCCTGTATATTTATATTTTTGCTTATTAAATAATATCCAGTTCATAACTTAGTTATTAAGAATTCGTAGTATCAACTTCAGATAAAACTAATGTGTAGTCAACTTTTTGCAGTTCTTATAAATAATCATATTTAACCTTGCTAGTTAGTTATAACATATTCTTTGAGCCATAATCTTGTTTTTTCTTAAATAAAATATTTGTGTAATTAATTAAAATTATTCTGAGCGTTAAACTTCTGAAATATATAATAAATAACTTCTAGTTGGAAAAAACTGATTCAGCCACGTTTTTACGGTAAGTAAAAAGTTTATATTAATAATGATTTTAAGATAATGGAATATAAGTTGGAATAATTGTGTATTTCTATTTAAATACATTTTTCATAGTCTAGTATTCAGTTTATATTCAATTTAATAAGTTGTTATGACGAGAAATGTTGATAAAGTTTCTGTGTTCTAAATACTCCATAAATATTGTCTATTTGCAATTTACTTGAAATAGTAAACACGTAGTTGTAGACTACGGGTAGAAGTAGATTAAAGAACATAATAATTACTATATTTTTGACCTGAACATAAGGCACCAGCTTGAATTGTTTATCAGGATTTTTTAGTGGATTCTTTTAATTCTAATGTAAATTAATCTCTTTAATTAATAACATACAGTGTCCGGTAAATATTTCCTAATCATTTGCGAGTGTACAGGGATGTCAAAATAATACTAGCGCTTCCGAAAATTTTTTCCTTAACCTACAATTTATTGCAATAGTAATGACATTCTTTAAGTCAAATTTAGCGATTTATTTCTAACTGCTGAGGTATTTGTAATGAAACCTATTTTCAACATTAATTTCTGGTTATTTATTTAAATTCACCAATAAAGATCTGATAAAATTTCTACACAGAACTTCTAATAGTTCAAAAACTAATTTGAGGGAGTGATATTTTTATTGCAATAGATTGCGTCTCTTAACGGAGTTATGGGCGTCATATTGGTTCTCTGTTCCAAATTATTTGGAACTGGACCACCAATCCACGTTTTCCCGCATCGTATTTAGTTAAGTTAATAATTGCAATATGCTCTAACCTCCTAACAAACAAACTGATTTGACATGACATATGTCATTACTATTGTTACAAGCTTAAAGTTAGTTTTATAAAATGGAAATTAATTTTATGAATAATTCGCAAAGTACTCTTCTAGATATTCTAGGCAAAGTTTTATCCTGTCAAATAACAACTTGATTATTTTTATTGTCGGAGGTACATTTTTAAAATACCATCCATGAATTGTTCTACAAATCGCATATTTTTTGTCCTGATATTTTTGTCGTCATCAACCACTAATCGACTTCCTTTAGCAAGTTTCCATTATTTTCCGTTTTGTAGTTGTATGGTCTTATTTGCCACTCTTTGTTGCGTGATATACACTATTCACGAATACTCTTGTTAATGAACTACATATTTCAACCGCATCGCTTATACTTATATTTTGGTCTCACGCCCTAATCCCTTCATATACGTGTTTATCATCCGATATTACTCACTTTGAGAATGATTTTGAGAACACGCTGTAGAGCTGTAATGATTCTTCATTTTCAAGACACAAATACAAAATCACTAATAAATCAATTACAATTATAATTAAATTAGCAGAAATATATTTTCAGATTTTTCCCGCGCGTACGATACTGGCAACTGTGCAGATTGGAACAGTCGGATCCGAATTAAGCCTAATTGACGTCATGGCATCATTACCAATACACGCGTGGCTATTTGCAGAAGGAATAGTCGGTTCTCGAAAAAGTAAACCGAAGCTGCGTAATCGAGTATCCTCTGCGAGGTATGCAATATTATAAGAAGAATTTACAGACTATTTGTATTTCTCTTTGAGTTGACTGCTATAAAATATGAGCGGGTTTATAAAATGAGTACTATTTTGAAATCCGACTTATACACCATAAAATATTTCAAAATTGTTTACTGTTCGTGATAATAAAACTGAGCAAGCATTAGTAATAAAGATTTTTTAAATGTTTTTATTATTTATGGAGAATGCAACAAACTAATTTCAAGAACATATAACACGTTTGCTGTTCGATGTCTACAAAAACAGAAAACGTAGGGAGATGCTGTTCGAATTTCCCTATAGGAACCATATTGTCAAAGCTACTGGCAACAACTTGGAAAAAATACTAATAGAAATTTTATACAATTCTGAATTGTAGTTGCTGGACCCTCTTTCGAGGCCACTGTTGCTCTTTGTCTCAAAACCTAGGCTATATGATACGAAGCCGCAAATAGAGATAGGCTTTCTACTTGTCATTCGCTTCTGTTCCCTTCCCTTCATTCTTATTTCATTTTGATTATAAGCTGCACTGCGCTGATGAAGGGTAAAATCCCAGAAACAACGTTGTCCGCAGTTGCTTTGTTGTTCCTTCCCTCTGTTTTCTCCGGATCTTGTAGACATTAATTCCACCTATTTCGTTTAAAATTATGATCCGTTAAGTTGCTTTATTTTATTTTTATTTTTTTTTTGATACGTTGAATGTTGTTACCTCCGGTATACGGAAATGACGACCTAGCCTCCGGGTTTCCCCAAACAGTTAGATAAAAATAAATTGTGTATATGGAGTGAAAAAAAGATCATGGAGCCGAATTGTAAAAGAGGGGAAGATAATTTTGAATTTTAAAGAACTCATCTACAGGGCGATTCAGTCATTAATTTTAACCACTTATTCGGAAGGCCAAAGACAGAAAAACGAAAAAAAAATTACTCGACCCTTCAAAAGATAAGGAAATCACCTCATAACAATTAGTACTGCCCCTGGTACGCTACATATTTTCTGATGACGCATTCGAGTATTGAAGCTATATAGAAATCCAACAGCATTGCTGAAGCAGTATTAAAGTAATAGATTTATTTTCTAATGACAAACTTCTTGATAGCAATCTAAAATGTATGCATTTTGTATATTCTTTGAGGTACCTCTAAAATTGTTTCATTTTTAAGGTATTGATCATTTAGTTTTATTATCGTATCACGAGCTTGAATGCCTTGTGAAAAAATATTTATTTTATTTAAATCAGAAATAAGAGCTTTAATTTCAATTGCATAAACAGATATTGATTTTGGGCCTTGCTTGACTTTACTTAATTCTGAACTGACGCAGCGTCTTCTTTGTTTTAAAACGATTAGTAATAATTTTCTTTAATTCGTTAAAATTTTCAGGGTCATAAATTAAAGTATTTTTTACTTTACCTTTAATTTTTTTCCTTAAAATAAAAGTTGTTTTTTATTTGCTTCCTCTTTTAATGAATCAATATAATATTAGGCAGCATTTATAAAATCAATAACTTTGTCTCACATGAAAAATCTGGTATAATATGTAAAGCTACTTTAATGTCAAATTACATTTAGATGATTAACTCTTCAGACACGTTTTCTAAATTCCTTTTACTTAAATTAGATGATTACTCAAATGTGTAATGAACTGATTTTTCACCGCCCCGTATGCGACATTGAAAGCCGGCCGACGCTCGAACTCCAGCCAGCGCGAGGGAAACCGCGAGAACCGAACGCGCATCGAACCGCGCACCAGAGACTCTACCACTGCGGAGATATGACGTAGGATGCGCGCTCGATCCAACGCGTCCGATTCCAAGTCAACAGCGATATTTTGAAAATTCAATACCTGTCCTGGCCCACACCGAGTAGCTGCGTCGTATCCAGTAATCCGCCCAGCAGATCTGTGAGGAACCGTAATAAGTCCAGCCAACCGTCTAGTGCGCATGCGACACCGTTTCACCAGTAAAGGCTTGCTATCCACCAGAATTAGTACCTGTCAAGCCACCAGACGAAGCAGTCGTGTCTCCAGTGGTCCTGACAAGTAAGTCAACCGTTTGAAAATTCGTCGCTAAGTGGACGAACCGTGAATTTTACAAGTCCACAAATTTGAACACCGCCGATTTTTCAAAAGTGGCATTTGAGTAAAATAGTAAAGTCCGAAAACCGTCCAGTGCGCAACCGCCACTTCCGAACCTGAATTAGGCCTTCCCAACAAGGAGTGGAAGATTCAGTTCCTGAGACGTCAGCATCCAGACTAGTCCTGTTCCGCACCAGTCATCCGAAGCGAGGTAGTAGCAGCCATCTGTTCAAGTCTTCCGCCAATCCGCGGCCACGACGTTAAGAACTAGCGAGCACTGCAGAGTTAGTACCAGCCGACCGCTCGTGCCAGCTAGACGGGACCAGCAGAGGAAGTGAATAAGAGGTTGTTAGGGAAAACTTAGCCGCTATTAGTTGTGTACTAATCATACTTTGTTTTCCAGCTTCTGTATTGTACCACGGCGTATGTGGAGTCGCTGTAGTATTATCCGGTGACTTTTACCTCACCACGCGTTTGGTTTATAGGATTCCGTCCTATGAACTGAAACATGGACCGTTATTTACCGTTGCTTACTGTACCACGGCGTGGGTGGAGTCGCTGTAGCATTATCCGGCGACTTTTACCTCACCACGCGTTTGGTTTATAGGAGTTTACCCTATAAATTGAAACGTGGGCCGTGGAGTGGGTGGAGTTGCTGCATTATCCGGTAACTTTGCCTTTGTCGTAACTAACTAGTATTTGTTTCTTTTCAGCTATCCGGCCGTGCATGCCAGGAGAGGAGCTGTATCAACATATTTTATTTTTTTATATATATATGTATATATTTTAGATAGTGGCCAAGTCTTTAGTTTTATAGTTTAGTTTTTTTGCTTTGCTCGCTTGATCGCTTACTCTTACTTGGTTTCGCATTTAGCATAGATTAATCGCTTGTATTGCTTGCTTGTAACCGTTCAGCTGACTTTGTAGTTGCTTATTCCGCTTCCGACCGTATTAGTTTTGTAAACTAGGTGTATTGTAATATATGTATGTGTATTACTTTATTCTGATTTTTATTCCTGAAAAAGTCTAATTCCTCCCTCACGACCCTCTGGACATACCGTGTCTTCACTGTAGCCGCCCGAGTAGTGGTGTTTCTGCACTGTAAACAGAGACTGGTGACCGAGGTTACCGCCACCGCAGCTCAGGCGTCATAGTGACACCATGTCGTACCGGAATCACGACGTAGGCAAGTCACAAATGATATATTACTTGAACTAGATTTTTTAATAGAGATTTGCAACAAATTATCAATTCGGTTATTACAGTCATTTACTAATGTTTTAAATTTAATTTTTATATCATTGATTACCAATTTATCAGCTAAATTTGTATGTAGAAGTTTTATTTGATTTAATTTTTCCAAAAGACTCGACTTTTTATATATTCTATAAGGTCCTTTTCTCAAATTCTTATTAATTACTTCCGTTTCTGCTAAAATGGATAACAAAGATTGATAGGAAGTCATAAATTATTACATATTATAAATAGACATTTATAAAAAATATACACAATACAACATACACTTTCACTTGCACGACATTTGGAGATGGTTTTTACTTGGCCTGGTTAGGTGGTCCCAATTTTGTCGGAGGTTGCTAACTGACAGTGGTCCAGGGTGGGCAAAAATTTGTATTTGTTGTCGGAAACTTTTATTTGAAAATTTATTGCAATAATGTTTTTGTAACTATTATACAAGTAATTTAAACTTTTCTAATAGTCTTTTATTTATTAAGATCAATGTGTTTGCACTAAATAATGTTTGTATTAGTTTTCACTTAAATTTTAATTTTCATTTATATTTATTTTTAAACTGTACTTGCTGCTTGTGCTTTTATGCCTCTGATAACACTTGCAGTAATTTCCTTCTTAAACATTTTTGTGCAGAAGAAAATTCCTAAACAGAAGATCACTAAAAGTTACATTAACAGTATTGTTCCAAAAATGAATGAAAAATGAAATGAATAAATTTGTGGACTTATGCTTCCATTATTTTGATTCACTAAAATTTCGTCTTTTGTATTCTGATTTCCCATTTTGCACTTTCACTAGTTTTTTATTGTCAATTTTTGGATTGCAGAATCGCCATGTAGTTCTTTAGTAAGAATGTATTGCCATTTCACAATGGGCAGATGTAAGATTTTTGACCCGTGTGTTCTTGCATTAATTGCAAAGTTGCAAATAAAGGTTAATGGCAGTACATAGAACAAGGGAAATTATGGTCAGTTAGGGAAAATTGTAAAAACTAGTTAACAGAATATATTTGTTTATAAGTACTTTGACAAACTGTAAAATAAAACTTATTAGCAATATAACACAAAACGAAAAGACAAAAAAATATAATTTTCATAATTTATGAAGTAATGAGAAGTGAAGTGAAGTGAGTAATGAAAGTGAAGTAAAGTGAAAGTGATAATTCTTAAGCATAAATAGTGAATAAGTAAATAATAATAAAAGTAACTGAAAAAACAGTAATCATCTACAGGATGTTCATTAAATAATGGGCTATGTTTTAAAGCTAGCTTCATTGGATGAAAATAAGGTACAACTTTGCTTTCTTAAAAAATTATAGGCCTGAGAAAGTATTTTTTTTTTATTTAATTTTTTTACTATCATTTATTTTTTGGGAATTGTATTCAAATTTTGGAAAATAAGGTTTTTCTGTGTTATAAATAAATATACAGGGCACCTGCACCTGTGCCACTGTATTATTCTTTTCAAGGATAAGAAAATATAACTGACCTGATAAATTATAGACCAATGACAAGTTTTAACCAATAACAGTTTTCCACTGAATAGCTTCTGCTAAAATTTAACAGCGATAAAATTCTGATTAGCTTTTGACTGATTTGATTTAATTTAGTCTCAATTAGACTGAAAAAAAAATAAAACAATTCTTCCAAAGTCAATAATTATGATCTTTGTTTATAACTACTATATACCAATGTTTATGTAATTTCACAAACATGTGAGGGCGAATGTTAATATTAACAGAGACGGAAGGTGTCAGTAATATTTGTTTAATGAAACTTCTGATAACTTTCACAGTTGTTGACTTCAAATTTGGTGTCGATGGGTTTTTGAGGGCACCACATAATATATCTGCAATTTAAAAAATTCTATACTGTTTTTCTATCTAATCCATATTATGTCGTCTGACTGTAGTAGTGAGTAGACGTGTTTTAATTGTTCTTTTGTGGTTTAGTCCAAAAAGTGGTTACTTTTATAGTAGAAACATCGCTTTTTTTCTCAAGTGTTGGTTTAAAGTGGTTGGTAGCAGTTCGATTTATACCATACTAGATCTTTTCATCGTATAATTAGATATAAAGTGCATTTTAATAATTCCACATTGTGGACACTTTTATCCGCTTGAGGTAAAAACTTTACATGGACAAAAAGTTGTGTCTGTTTTTATTGTTCGATAGTCTCGTCGCACTTCGAAGCAAAACAATAAAATAATAAAATGCGTAACTGTGAACTTTGTACTGGCGGAATTACCTCGAAGAAAGCGGGGCTGCTGTGCAGTGAGTCCTGCAAGAATTTTGTCCATGGGGAATGTGTCGATTTAAGTAAAGAGGATATGAGTAGATTTGCCCAGCCTGATGTATATTGGTTTTGCTCTGGTTGTAGAGTTGATCCTACATCTAAGAGATTGTCAATTATAGACGAGCAAGTTGGTAGTATTGAGGATAATGATTTAAATAACTCTACTTCCCTTCGAATTTTAATGGATATGAGGGTTGAAATGAAGACTTTCAATAAAAAATATGATGATTTAATAAAGTCGGTCACTTTTTGTTGTGATCAAATTACTGCATTTGATTTACTATTGAATAAATTTAATGATAACGTATCAGATTGATAAAATTATTCAGGAGAACATTAATTTAAAGGAAGAAGTCGATGAGCTTTCTAATAGATTGGAATTAGTGGAGCAACAATCTCGCGCTAATAGCTAGAAATACAGGGAGTCCCTGAAAAATCGAACAAAAGTCTCATTAATATTCTTGAAAAGATTGGTGATCAAATTAGTTGTCTCATCCCAAAATCTGCAGTTGATTTTGTTTATCGTGTGGCTTAAACGATGCCTAACAAACCCAATTATTGTTAAACTTTTATTTAAACAAGATAAGGATGATATTCTTGCTGCAGCTAAATCTAGACGACTAATGGCCGGTTCTTCAACATTTGGCGTAATCCATTCGATAACTATTGAGTAGATAAATTTATCGGACCGATAACTTTATATTGGTTTCTGAACGCATGCCTTCCAAATTTTGTTGAATACATAACAGTTGAATGAACAAATGTACAAGTGTTTGCAGATGCCATTTGTGGAAGTAAGACACTTTAAAGAAATAATTGTAGATGGCGTCACATTCGCTCTAATAAAATTGTTAGCCACATAACCACAATTTACATTTATCGTGTATTTACATACCTATTACCTTCCTGTTGTTTGAGTTTTGAGTTGCCTTATAATGTCAACATTGTCAACAGAGTAAAATGGGAAATAACGAAAATATAAAACGTGCACGTAATTTCAGACTCTGACAAAAACGTTAACTTTATATACGAGTATAAACATTCAGTACCTAATAATATCATATAACATTAACTAAATAAAAATATATACAAACCTGTTGCATAAAAATGAAGTTATTAAAACCTTTTCTAATACTGACAGCGAATTTGTTCTATTACTAGACCTTTCGTTAAGGGCGCCATTTTTATATGCAAATTTTCAACGAATTTCATAGCTGTTTGTTGAGACAGTCTAAAAAAAATCTGAGTAAGTTAGAAAAAATATCTCTTCACTATGTCAATTGTACAAGTTTTCTCCAGGATATAAAACAATTTCGAGGCAGACAAGTCATTTAGAAAAAGAGCATAATTTTCACCTATTATGTTTTATCAACTGCACATTGAGAACATTGTTTACGACATTATAAACATTATCACATCCCGCAGAATTCTTTTAAAAAACTAGTAGCACTTGAATGTATGTAAATTATTAAGTATTTTTCACGGTGTATAGAATACAGTGATAAGGTACAAATTCAGGTTTTTCATGTGCTCTAGCACATTTTCTCTTCAAAAGTTAAATGATATGATTCAATTTCAGTATTATATTTTAGTACTACTGGGTGTATTTTTTTGTGCCTCTTTAGATACGATTATTTGTTCTAGAGACGCTGTATTTTTCATACTGGTTTTCTCTTTCACGATAACGTATTGGCCATTCGAAATATCTGACTATATTTAAATGTTCTGTGAAGAAACACACGAATCAGAATTTTCCATTGCACAAAGTAATCGTCACGAAAATATCAAAAAATATCTAAAAAAGTTGGGTTAAGCCTTACAATAAAAATGTAAACAAGCGAAAGCTAAATCATTGCGCGCGTGCGCTAATGTTTATTGGACAGATATCTTACCTTTTTTTTTTTTTGGATATGTGTTCGATAACTTATGCAATAGATAAGCATTATCGAATGGTTCAGAAACCGAATTCATGGGATATCTCTACTTTATGGAATCGATAAGTTTATTTAATAGATATCTACTACTTGAGAAACTGACCATAAGTTATGTCGACAAATATAAACCAGGCTTGTCAGTGGATCAAGTTTCTGGTCAACTTTTAATTAATGAACATTTAACAAGAAAAACCAAATAATATCTTCTCAATAAGGCTAAAGAAGCGGCTAGATCACATTCATTAAAATATATATGGGTAAAAAATAGAAACATCTACGCACGTAAGGATGACAGCTCTGCCGTAATTAGAAGATCTTCCGAAGATGATATTAAAGGCTAAAGTGAACACTGTTTTCGTTGAATATACTTTTCCTTTGGCATTTCCACTTTTTATGGATATATCAGTTTTCTACTAAAATGTACGTGGTTTAAAATCTAAAACTAATTTAATATTAAAAAAATTCATGTTCCTGTGATTTAGACATAATTTGCCTTACAGAGACATGACTTAATAATTCAGTGTTAAGTTCTGAGATATTATCATTCTTTTACAGTTTACCGTAGAGACAGAGAAACAACCTGTGCGAGAAATAAAAGTGATAGCTTCATAGCTATTATACATAGCATAGCGTGAAGTACATAGCTTCATAATGAATGAATGGTCTTCTGAGGTGGACGATCTTTGGGTTGCTGTTGTTTCTGGAAATGGTAATCAAAAGTTTATTGTGGGCTGTGTCTACTTACCGCCAGGTAACACTTTTGCTTTTAATTTATTTCGTTTTAAGTTAAGGCCGCATTCGCACGCTTCTGTCTAAAATCGTGGTAGAAATGAGAAACATTTCCCTTTTAGTTCCGACGACCCTTTATTGATGTCGCGTGTATGTATAATCTAAATAATATATTTGAATAATCATTTAGTCGGTGACCTTGGCTGCAAGACATTGCCACAGTTTGCCGCCTGTTATTTTATTTACATGAGTCAAGTCATAGCTTATAAGTTTGAGCTGCTCAAAATTATAAGTGTGCTATCAGTTTGGAAGTGAAGTCGTATTGAATTATTATAGTGAAGAATTTGCCTAGTTTTTTTCTTTTTTATTCATCTGTAATAAATAGTGTAGGTTTAACGGCCCTATTGTTTGACTTTTGTGACTTTCTTTTTTTCAAGTGTTCTACAAAGTTAGAGGTAAGTGAAATAATGTATATACTTTAGTAAAAACGTGTGTGAACTGTGAATACGAATCGAAAGTAATTTTTTGGTGGTCTGGAAGAAAAACATAAATTCGCATAAAACTAACCTTTAATAAACTTACTTTTTGATATTTTCATCCGACGAAACTTTTTCGATTAAAAAGACATATTTAATTATTTTACTACAGCGTAAAACTCTCCAATCGTAACTAAAAAATTACTACTCTCCTATTTTCGAGGGTGGTTATTGCTCTTGAGTCTAGATATAATTTTTTTTAGAATTGTAGCCTCTATAACCCCTATCATCTGCATTTCATGAGATCGCACTATTGTCAAAATAAATAGGCGTTTTATAGGTATCGCAACTTCAACCAGTTCAACCTAATGTAATGTACAGGGTGTCAAAAGAAGTAGGGTAATTATTTACAACAGCAGAAACCTCTTCAATTTTGGGTAATTATTTACACTAGCGTAAAACTCCAATCTTAACAAAGAAATTTTAACCTCTCTATTTTCGAGGGTGCTGATCACGAATCTGAAGTCAGATTTCGACGCTGGTATGTAGTTTTCGAAAAAAAAAATGTTCAAGATTGTAACCTCTATGTATACATTACATTAGGTTGAAATTGCAATATAACTCCTATATATTTTGACAACAGTGTAACATCATGAAATGAAGAATGCAGAGGGGGCAGAAATGTACATTGCAATTTCAACCTAATGTAAAGTACAAATAGAGATAATTTAGATTTTTTTTTTTTCAAAAACTACATGCGAGCGCCGAAATCTGACTTCAGATTCGTGATCAGCACCCTCCAGAGTTTTACGCTAATGTAAATAATTATCCAATTTTGATTAAAAAATGTCTACTCCCTATTTTCGAGGGTGCTGAACACGAATCTAAAATTAGTTTTTTCGGTTGTCTAGTTTTCAAAAAACAAAAAATTAAATAAAATAAAAAATAGTAACCTATGTATGTGTTAAATTAGATTGAAGTTGCAATATAACGCCTATTTCTTTTGACCACAGCATGGCATCATGAAATAACGATAACAGAGGCGTTATATTGCAATTTCAACCTAATGTAATGTATACATAGAGGTTATAATTTTTTAAAAAATTTTGTCGAAAATTAAACAACCGATAAAACTAATTTTAGATTTGTGTTCAGTATCGTTGAAAATAGAGGGTTAGAATTTTTTAGTAAGATTAGAGACGTTTCCACTGTTGTACATAATTACCAGAAGTAGCACAAATGATACTGGTGAATCTGCGGCTAAAAAGAACACGTTTTGCATAAAAATTATCTTAGTAAAATGATTACCCCTTAGTATATATAGCACTTATAATTTGAAAACTAGAAAAGGTATACCTAATAGTGAAGTTTTACACACATTTTCTACTAATGCATGTGCAACTTCTCAACAACTATTTTGAAAATTTCTGTCTATTGGAGGGGGTTGACAAAAATTGAGTATTATTTATTTAGAAGTATCAGATAGCCCCAGTTTATTTTAAAACTTTTACCTCTCGTTCTTTTTTGCTGTAAAACTGTTTAAAAAAAATAAAATTCATTATTTTGTGCATTACATCACACGATTTTAACTAAGAAATATTTGAGTAGGTGACTGTCATACTAATTTCTGTCATTAGATCTTTTGTGACATTTGCCAGTGCTTCTTTAGATTTGCCACTTAAAAAATTTATTTTTAATAACTTTATTATGGCAAATAATTTTATTAACGATTAATATGTTTTGACATGTTGCAAGTATTTTTTGAATATCAGAAAAACTGTGCCGCAACAAAAAAAAGTTGCAAAGGATCTAATGACAGAAATTAGCATGACAGCCATCTACTTAAATATTTCTCAGTTGAAATCATCTGCCATGTAATGTGAATGATAATGAATTTTATTGTTTCGTTAAACGATTAATTTTAAAGCACAAAATTAAGAGGGGTAAAAGTTTTAAAATATTTGATATTATATTTTTGAATACTCAGTTTTTGTCAAACAAATAAGTTGTAGTAACAAATAACTTGCTTATTCTATGCTTATTTCAACAAGGGGCAGACATTTTTGAAAAATTGTTGAGAAGTTGCACATTTATTTGTACAAAATTTATGTACAGTTTGACTATTAAGTTACCCCTTTTTTGGTCTCTTAAGGACTGAACATTAAATTTTTCGCGTCATACTACAAAAAAGTACCCACAAAAAACTATTTTCACCAATTTTTTAAATGTCACTTCCAATCACCATAGGTTTAAGATTGATATCACTGGCTACAGTTATTGTTACATTTTAAACATCAATATGTACGATTTTTAATGCAAAAAGAAACAGTTTACAAATACCTACAGTTACATACATACAGAATTATTGTTTTTTTCCCAGATATGCCAAAGATAAAAAAACCAACGATGGCAGCGGACTAGGTGAGATGATATTATAATAAGATGTCCACACTTCACTTTGTACCTTAATTTATTCAAATTCATGTTTCTCTGGGACACTTACAATATATTTGGTTGTAGGAACCTTATTTTAGAAGAACATTCTTATTAAGGAAGGTTAGACCAGACTTCAGAAGTAAATTTGTAAGTAGTAGGTTAGATGGAAATATGAAGTCAAAAAACATAATTTTTTTGTAGACCTGCTAAGACCTCTGAGCAGTCTTACTTTCCCACAAATGTTGAGGACATTAATGAAGAGACATATAGTGTCAACGAGGGTGTCAATATAGCTGATGAATCTTACCAGAACATTGAAATTCATGATATACAATATGACGCTGTTGAAAAAATGCACACTGGGAAAGTTATCTTTAGTAAAAGAAACACGTAATGGCTTAACATCAGTTCTTACATTTCAATGCATTGAATGCAATGAAAATATTGAGAAATGTAGAGAAAAGCCGAGAGAAACTAAATCCAAATTAAATTTTGAAATTAAGGAACTTTTAGGGGTTATGGACATTCCATGTATGTTTAAAATTAGTAATCATTAACTGAACAATAAATGATAAATGTTTATTTTATTTATTTAGGTATGTCATACAGGCTTTTTCATAGCATTGAGATGCAACCTGGCAAGACGACATTTTTAAGAGTATGAAAAGGAGGAAAAAGAACTAGCAATTCAAGCAGGACAAAGGGACAGTGATGGAACTCCATGGACTATGGTATTCATTGACGGAGGGTGGAGCCACAGATCATATGGCCACAGCTATAATGCATCATCTGGCGTTGTATGTAGTAATCTATGATTTTATTTGAAACATAACTATTGATGACTTACAGGGTATAATTGTTGGAAAGCTAACCGGAAAAATATTATTTCTCGGAGTAAGAAATAAATACTGTATAGTATGTTCCCGTGCATCCAATAAGCAACAACCTCCAGTACAGCACGTTTGTTTTAAAAATTGGACGAGTTCTTCAAGTGCCATGGAAGCGTCAATAATTGTAGAAGGATTCCGAATAAGTGAAACTATGCATGGTTTCCGATATTTACAGTTTACAGCAGATGGAGCTTCATCAGTGTATGCAAAAATTCGTTCTGATGTTCCTTATGGCAATTATGTCACTAAAATTAAGAGTTGTATCCTGCTCGAAGACAAAAGTTTGCCTGGGCCGGTAGCCCTTAATGCTTGTGATGCTTATTAAGTTTTTTTGCACGATCCATGCAATACTCAAATTATATGGTTTAAATGATTTTTATATTTAAATTTGTTTAATTGCAAAGTGACAATCTTGCCACTTACTAAAAATATAGAAATTTATAAACAGCAGTAGTCATATTTGAAAAAGTAATCAGTTGAATCGTTTGAATTATTACCTATCAATTTTTTTATAACACAGCCTTCCGATTGGTAAGTAACTGTTCTTACTGATCTGACATTTGTAAACCCAACTTACTATTCCTTTTAATGCAACCAGTAGATACGTTAAATTGACGGATCGTGCAAAAAAACTGAAACCATTTATCATTTTAGTTGTACTATAAAATTTGTTACAAAACAGTAAAGTTATTGTATTATTATTTATTCATGTACTTTCTTATTGTTACTTTAATGATTATTAAAAATTATATCTATATTTACTATTATTTTAATTCTGTTCATCCCCACTCAATTTCCAGTTCTATTAAAAATATTTCTTAGAAAAAATTATATCATTTACCTATTAGATATAAGTTTAATTTTGCCTATTTAACAGTCAGTTATAATACCAAACACTATTTTAATTTACTTATATTTAATGAATTAGGTATATTAATTTTTTATCAATAATGCAGGTAAAAAAATTTAACTGAGATACAATATGAGTTTCTTATTCCCATAACGCAAACTCTATATGTACCCGTTGAATATGGTATTTATCACTTCATTGCTATAGAACTAACTATAAACAGCCAATGGTATTGATTTTTATTAAAATGTTATTTTGTATCTAATTGCTCAAAAAACATTAACATTTTTTTTTTGTTTATAAACCTTTCAATCATTCAATAAACACTAATGGAAAAACAAGTCAATTCAAAGTTAAAACCACAACCCAGCTGAATAGGAATTTCATTATGATATTTTCGCATTTATACTCAAGTCTTAGGAGGTGACTTATGTTTTATTAAAATTATATAGCGGCATTACAGATGAAAAAGTTAAATTTTGATATAATACCTAATTATAAAATAATAGGTACCTATGTAAATTTTAGTCCTATGATAGATAAAAATTAACACTTCTTTCAAGAACAACCTCTTTCCAGACTTTAGCCAGATAATAATATATTAATTTCAAGTAGTGCACTTTGTTCTAGAAGTATGTATTTGCCTAATCATGACAAAAAAATTATTTATTTTTAGAGAACAGAGAAGAAATTTATACCTAAAAATGATGTCTAAATCACGTACTTTTTCAATATGGCGGCTCACTGAAAATGCCCCCTTAAGTGAAGTTATTTTAAATAACCCTAATGAAAACATTCTTTTATGTGGTGACTTTAATTTACCCAATATTTTATATTTTATTTTTTTGTTGTATTGTCTTTTGTGTCTTTTAGTATGATAATTTGTGTAGATCTTTAAAAATTTAAATTTCAATTTGAAAATTAATAACATAAATTATATCTCTACTTACCCGAGCTAGCTTTTATCTGCGCCTTTCTGATGATTATTATAAAATTTATTTTATAAGTCTTATAGGTCCACTAATTTTGATTAATAATAAATTTGGAAATTCACTTATATGCTTTTATGACTCTTTATATCAATGCTAGGTTCAAAACAGAATTAATATTAACTATTTAGATAAACTTTACTAATAATTTTGATAACTTCAATTTATGAATGAAATGTTCAATTTTTAACTAATTAACTTTTATTTAAAATATTAAAATTTTAACATTCTGATTGATTGATTATTCCTACTCCACCTAAATCCTGCTCTATCTTATACTCTAATCACAATAAATTTAACAAAATACAAAGTTTGTTACCGATTTTTCTTCTAAAAGTCCTTATCCATTAAATTTAACCCCTCTCTCACTTCAATTTGTGCCTTTCCTTTTTATGAATGTCCACTCCTTTTCTAATTCCTCATTCTGAAGTTCAGCTTCTTGTGACTGCTCCTCGTATTGTTCTTGTCAATCCGACTGGTAACTGCCCCTCGTATTGTTCTTGTCAATCCGTCATCCGTAAATTAATTTTGTATAGTGATGTTCTCAGGATATGCTATGATCAGAAATAGAATTTGAATAACTTGCCTTTTGTCTATAACTTGCCTATATTAATTATTTAATGCCTTTTATCCTTAGGTTTTTCTTCTTTACTTCTTATATAGTTTTGGTAACTATTGGACAGCTATTTCCTGTTATATTTTCAACTTTTAATTTCAATTTTCAATAGATATCTTCTTATTTCTCCTCTCTCTCTAGACGTTTTTATAATTTTCTCTCATACAAGCTTCCCTCCAATCTCCATTTATTTTTTCCCGACTTCTTGTTATCCCGTTTCCTTGATTACCCTTTTTTTTATTATTTTTTTTTTCAATGCACACTTATTTCTACTTTACATATTTTTAATAAATATTACATTCCCTTCAATCAATCAAATTAATTATTAGTCTTTTATTTTCATATTCTATTACCTTCCTTTTACCTTCCATTGAACCTTCGTTTTAATTTTTAAAATTAGTCTATTTATGCCATATTACAATATCTTGGAAATTAGACTACATTAATAATTTTTGTGTACCGCATAATTACACTCATACCAATTCTAGTTTGCTAATTGATACTGTCTCGTTGGGAGGTTTTTCACAGTTTTGTCATTATATTAATACTTCTGGTAATACTTTAGATTTAATTTTTAGCAATGAGTGCAATATTGCAAATATGCATGAATCTACATCTTCTTTGGTACCGGTTTATTATAAAATTGTCTAATAATAAGCCTACTCCAAAATTGCAGCACTGTTTCTATTAAATACTAATTGGCATAATATATTTACTAACCTTTGTACTGAAGAATGTGTAGATAAGTTTGATTATATAATTAATGCATTAATATAGTCTCGTGTTCCAAAAATTCTAATGTTTATAGAACATTTCCATGTTGGTATAGTTCTGCTACTATTAAAGTTATTAAAGAGAAGAAGAAATATCATCGTTTATGGAAGAAGTTTGGTAATAACATTGATTATCTAACATTCAAAATTTTGAAAGGCCGTTCTAAATTTCTTATATCTGATTATAAAAAATACGTTAGATCTTGTGAAGATGATCTAATGCACAATCCAAAATAGTTTTGGCAATTTATAAATAACCGGAGAAAGTCATTTAATTCCATAGATTCTATTGTTCATAATGATATTCTATTAACTGAAGGTCAGGATATATGTACCTCTTTTTCTCAATATTTTATATCTTCGTTTAACGAATCAATTAATAATGATGATTATAATACTTCTCTCCATTTTCAAATTAATAACTATATTAATAATTATCATATTAGTCCTATATCAAAACTATGTATTGTAGCCAAGCTGTTTGAATCTATTATCCGGGATTTGTTGTATTATGATGTTGCAAATTTACTTAATATAGCCGGAGCCAGAGCCGGAGGAGGAGCAAGGTCAATGAACTGAAATATGACACCGGATGCTATCTAGACGAAACCCGACACCGGATGTAGGTCAATGAACTGAAACATGACACCGGATGCTATCTAGACGAAAAACGACATTGGATGTAGGTTAGAACTGAAATATAACACCAGATGCTATCTAGACGAAACTTGACATCAGATGTCAAACAAAATCAGAATAATGTGGGCATGTTATCTGAATGGAATTGAAATAATAGATTTCAATATTATTGTTCGAATTTTACATAAGGCTTTCTCAAATTTTAAGTCTGATGAATGTTACGAATAATTAATTGAGAAATATGGAAAGGCGTTAGTTAGATTTTTTCAATGGTTTTAAACATCTGTTGGAGAGCTAGTTTGCCAATAAAATCCCTTAACGCAAATAAGAACAAGAATCTGATGGACAAGAGGAAAGTGGTGTAGAAATGAGCCAGCAATTAGTTTGTATAAATGAAATATTTAATAAAATTTATTATCATAAAACTGTTTTATTTTCATATAAATTCATAACCAAAATTAATCAGTTTGTCTATAGAAGCAATAATACTTCTGCAAACAATTTTTAAAAGTTCGATAATTATACAATGACCTTATAACTCCAAAGAGGTGTATACTTGTTTTGGTCAAAATGGGACACGAATTGAGAGTTGGCCCTATAATTGGAAAAGAATGAAACCTGATATAGTTATTAAGAAATGTTCAAATGATCTTTACAGACAAATAGTACCACCGAATAGTTACGAATAAGGTCAAATAACATAATGCAAGAGCTTTATAGTACACCCGCCATTTCTAATAAATTTAGCCATACCATAAACAGTGAGTGTGGAATACGGAACAATTACTTTCTTCTGATGATATATAGCTATTTGTTCTTAATTTTTGCTAATTGTTATATTTTCGGGAATATGTCTAAGGAATTGTGGTGTGTACAATGTATTAGTAGAGAATTGATAAGTAAACTTCAAAACTGTAAATCATAGTAAGATTTTACTGAAAAAGAGCTCACACATTTTTCCGCTGCACTATCTCCTTCAAAAGATTTATCTCACTATCTTGCACATTCATGACGGAAGCTACCAAAAGAGTATAGAGAAAATTTTAGTCTACAAGTCCAGCAACTGTGTTTTATACGCTACAACCGTCCAGAATGGCGTACACACGTCGATGGATCTGCACCATCACAATCTAAATGTCACATGTGTAAACGGAGTCTTCAACAATATCAGTTATAATAAATATATAAAACTTTTAATATTTTTTGATTTTTATTTTAACAAAACTATTCATATCATTGAAATTAGACAAGGGAAATGGGTGAACATACCTTGTTTCATGCAAATTTGAGTTAGTAAAAATTATAATATAACACCTCAATACCTGAATTGGTATAATTGGTAATTTTATACATTATTTCCTTTGAAATCGCTAAGTCCCCAAAACCTACAATGCAATTTGATACCTCATACATAATCAGAGAGGAGCTAAGGATATGTGAAAGTCAAAGGTTAATGAACATTACATCATTTGTATCCGGTATTGCATCATTTCTAAACACCTGTGTTTATCCTGCCAGCAAAAATTGTAAATTGATTTCCCGCAAATTACTGATAAATCATATTTCAGTAGATCGTATAGCCTTAGATCACAAATTTATAAGTTCCATTAGAATTACCTCTCTATGACATTTTACCGTTATGCACTATAAAATGGTGCACCTTTGTCACAATTCTGTCCTCATTTATTGTTGTCTGACAGTAATCAGTTTTTGTGCTACATTTTTTAATCTTAACTCAAAACAGTTTCTTTTTATTAGTCTAACATACATCGGTAAAAATTGTCTACTGAAATGGATATTGCATTACACTATACAACCAGTGACGTTTATAACCAGTTTATTAAACATTGCATAGTTGACACTGACTGCAGTGAAAACCACAAACAAGGTAGTCTCTTTTCTATATACTGTTAAAAAAATATATACTGAAGGAAGTGGCAATACCAGAAATTACTTTTAAGTGGTTACTTGAAAATGAAATAATGCCTTACTATCCACTATTACACTACTGATAGAAAAAATTGATTTTGGTGTGATTGTTGAAAATATGATCAATATGTGCAAAAAATAAGGTTATAAAGATATTAAGTTAAAACAGTTAAATGGTGTTGAGGAATCAATATATCCTTCAATTAAGATCGGATTTAAAATTTACTTGTTTGAGCTGCTACTAGATAGTTTTGTCAGTAAATATTATTCATATATGTATTATGCTTTTCCATTGAAGAATATATCAAATAATTATAAAAACCATTTTCTATTGCATTGATGGAGCTATTAAAAAACCAGCATACTATGCTAAAAGTAATACACTTAGACATTTGTCGTTCAAGAAGAATCCAAGAAGATATACTGGAAGTTTCAATCATCGACAAATCATCGTCATAGTTGTGTTCTCAAATGGGTTCAAGGTAATGCGAAGACCAAAATCCAGATGCCCTCCTTAGGATGGAACTGTGAACCCGATTCCGCATCTTGGCGTCTTACACCTTTTCATCATTATCAGAGAACTCTCGATGTATTGAATAAAGTTAAATAAATATCCATTATAGTTTTAAAAAAGTCTAATAGTATATAATAATAACAAAAAATTATCTTACGTAATTGTAACAGCATATACTCAACCAACCTATCATGAAGTCTAAGACAATAGTAGGGCTACATATCTTTATTACATTCATTCAATATAATCTAATTTCTACAGCAAGTGGTTGATTCTCCTTTTCATAGTAAGATTGTTGAAATTTTGCATATATGTCAGGCATACATTTTAGAATTATTATGATATAATATATCTAGACAGAAAAGTTTTTAGATTTTTTGTACTGCAGTTCTTTAAATATTTTTTTAAATGGATTGACAGAGCACTTCATTTAAGTTTAATCTTAATTTTTAAATTTTACATTCACCAACAGTAATATGTGGCTGAGACAAAAATTTGCTCTAATGCAATATCACCATTAATGACTGAAAGTTTATTTTGAGCGATCAATGTTCCTTTATATCTAATCATCATCCTAACAGAGGTAGGTTAAATTTGAAATTGTAAGTTATGAGGTAAATCAACTATTTTATTTTTTGATTTGTTGTCTTAATTCTTAATAACGACACTAATACTTCATTAAAGGTTAAGATCAAGTTTGAGAAAAATGCTGATATGATAATAGTTATTTATGCAACAAGTACAGAAAGTAAGCGTTGTCCTACTCGTCCTGACGGCCTCGTTGGACAATTTCACGTCGCGTGCAATAAACACTTTTTGTACGAGTTGCATACAATATTTTTTCTACGTTCAAGCAAAAACCAAAACATGTTTTATTTAGATGACACTAAGTCTATATTTACGTTTATGTGTGTAATGATGACAAAACGCTGTAGTAGAATGACAGATGAATGTAATAATAGTGCAATAAAGAACCACTTTTTCCACTAAATATAGTTCAATAAAGTTTTGTTTTTTGCATGAACGTAGAATATTTAAAATGGTTTGTAATATTCAAGATAAAGGTTGTTCACAGAATCATTACCCAAATACATAAATTCTCTAAATCTTACACTAATCTGGAGGTTTAATATTCAGCAGTATGACAAAACTAAGAATATTTCTCAGCTGTTTGTAGATATAGTGAATACATTTAGTAGAATTAAAATGTATTACTCAAGTGCAAAATGATCAATGTTAAGCACTTTTTTAAATAACGAAGGGGTAAAATTGGAGTTTGCAGAAATTGTAATTAATTCAGGACAACTTTTGAAGAAAATTTGTTCGACAGTCAAACCCAAAAACTGTTAGAAACCCTTGTGAACTGTTTAGAATGTTCGCAGACTCTGGAATATATTTTAACACATTGATTGCCAACCTTTACCGATTGCAGATGTAGTTATAGCAGCACAGCGCAAGTAAGATTAAAAATAAAATGGTATTAATTACTGCGTATCAAGACCTGAGAACTTCGATGTATCCACAAGTGAATTTATTGTGTATTTATTATTTAATAATTAATAAAAAGATTAAGTTTTAGATATCATGTGTGGGTATGTGTTTAATGATTATAGATGTAGTTATAGCCGCATATGGTACAGCGCAAGACCTGATGACTTCGATGTATCCACAAGAGAATTTATTGGACATATGATCAATGAATCATAATCATTCATGCTCGGATAGTTTACACAGTTTACAAGTAAAGTAAAAGACATTTTCTTAAACTATGAGGCTTCACAATTGGTAAATTTTTGCAGTGTAATAGGTATGGTTCTTAATGGACTTCGGTATATGCCGTATCCAAAAATATTTGCAGAACAAAAGAACACGAGGTGGTGACGAGAGTAGTGGATAAAAAGATTAAATTTTAGATATCATGTGTATCTTTACTGTCTTTAATGATAGATTTATGTTTGTCTTATAATTTGTTATAATGAAATTATTACGTAATATGTGTATATATATATTACTTTTAAATTATGTAGGTATAGGAAATTTCATAAAGAAAATAAAACTATTCCTGCATATTCTTTCATCTCTTCTCCTTTGATGTCTGGCATTTTAACTATTAAACGCGCAGTGCAGGTGTTTTATTAAAATCATTTAAATAAATTATAAATGTTTTCTTGTCTTGATAGATATTTGTTTTATATTGCAGGTAGGACAACGGAAATATATTTGCATTGTGAGTAACGAAACTACTTTATTAATAATGTTCAGATAGACTATCTACAACCCCATATCACACTACATTAAAATCGGTTTCAGATATTTGCAAAAAACAAAATTTTAGGCATAATTTCAAGGGGCCCCAAGGCCCCCAAAAATTACAAATCGGGAGATAGAAAAATACGGATCAAATAATTTATCAATCACTCTCTATATGAGCATTCTTAATATTTCGACTATTTTAAACTATTACCAGGTTACTTGTGAAATAAGAACCTAAGTATAAAATACTTAAAGGATTTGTTATACCTCTAAATTTTATCACACAAACTAGAGGTAGTATTTTTTTGCAAAATTATGCTTTCAAGTAAATCAAATCCTAATAAAAATTGTATAAAAAAAACCTACCCGCAGTCTATTCGATAAAATTCAGAGCCCTCGCGATATAACCTATGAACATGCTTCTATGTATCTTCTAGTTTCCCTAGCAATTAACGTAAATGGGCTTTTTTGTTGTTTGTATAACATATTCAATTTAAACAAAAATATTGTAAAATAACATCTATTAATATATTGCGAATAATCCTATTAATATCTAATTTCCGTTCAAAATAATTGAATTTATTAATTCATAGAATTAATTGCCTTAATAAACACTAATTAAAGTACCATTTTTGGCAAGATATTATTTTACTATTAACGCTACGTCCTCGTGATTTTGTGTCAAAATTTGTTCTCCTCATATTACGCCATAAATCTACAAGCGAAAAAACATTCGTCTAAACAAAACCCTATCAGTATTATTTACAAATCAAATAATATATGGGGTCGAGAGAGATGGTTGCGCATCCAACCAGCGTAAAAACTGAGCGAATGTGTACTCGCTTCTCAGGGGAGTGCTGAACTCATTGCACCATCGTGTTCAGCACTCTCAAGACCATCCGGTATCCTCAGCATAGACTGAGATCTGTGATCCTTTGATTTATTGTGGTGGCCCTATTGCAACCCACGAAAGGCTGTGACTGGAAGGCACTAGGGCACATGTGTCGTGAACGGTACCCTCAGGGCACCAGGAGAAACCCTGTTGTAGGTTGCCTTGCCTCTATACGAGGGGCTCTGTAGAGATCGACCTTCCTTTCCCGGTACTCGTGGGATTAAAAATGAGTTAAAAAATCCAAAAAAATACACGTGAGAGCTCTGATCAAGGGGTCTCCTCGTCTCTACAGGCAGTGGTGTCCTCTTCCAGGGCTCCCGGCGATATGCAGGAGGGAATCCCTTCAGGGGTTCCCTCTGTCGAAATATCGGGTCCGAAGCGACATAATCGCGCGGGATCCGATAAAAAGCGAACTCGAAAGTGAGGCTTGCTTCGGGGCAATCTCCCTTTGTACAGGGATCTGCCGACAGGGGGCAGAAGCCTCTTCTGCCATCGCAGGCTCTAAACAGGCTCGTGAGGTGGGAGAGACTCCATCTTCCGCTCCGCAGGCTCTGAAGAAAGCCCGTCCTGCTACCACGTGACCGCTACCGTCCTTGCACCAGGCGGTGAAATCGGCTTTGAGGGTTGTCATAGCCGGGAAAGACTTCCCGACTACGTGGCTTTCAGCTAAGTTCACCGACGAGTTGCACGAGGTCCTGACGTGTACCATTGATGCTCGCCCGATGGAGGGCTCTTTGCCACGCTATGACGAGTTTCCCCTTATAGAGCAGAGGATTATCATGGTCATCTGTTTTGATGAGGCCTTCAAGGAATGGCTCTAAAGTGGGAGAGATGGCTTCTTTACAGGGGACTCCTCTCCAGGTCTTGGAGGGAAAAGCCATTCCGCGCCTCCCCAAGATGGTGGCTTTTGTTCCTCGTGCGCCAATGAGCAGAGACAACATCTTGCAGCGCATCGAACGCTCTACTTCAGAGTTCAAAACTGGGCTCTGGAAAATTAGAGACATTGTAGCGGTGCCACACAAGGGATCGCGTCTGGAGATCGAGGAGACCTCTGCAGTAACTCTGCAGAGGTGTAATATCGATTATGTCGGAATGTCCAGGGTCTCCTTCTGAGACCCGACAAAGAAGGGCGACTTCGGGGCTGGCTGACCACCTGAAGCTTCTACCTCCCAGGAGGCAAAGGATCAGGAGGTACAGCAGGCATTGCAGGTGCCGCAGATGTAATTTTCACAATAGGTTCACAGCACCCTCTGTGGTAAATATTACACAGATTGATTTGCAACACTGCATCGCGGCGACCTCCATTATACATCAGCAGCTTGCAGTGTGGCAGACACATATGGTATTAATTTAGGAACCTTGAGCTCTATCAAGGATCTTAGTAGCACATGTGATCTGCTTTTTGCGGGTTCCGAGGCTGGGATCCCAAGAGCCTGTATATATACTGCGAAATATATAAGCGCATTTAAGCTAACCAATTTCTGTTGCAGGAACCTGGTAGCGGTTAAGGTTACTTTTGGAGGAAAAAGCTTTGTATTGGGCTTCGCACACCTACCACATGATTCATCAAACACACCATCGAGACAATTCTGTGATCTTGTCTCGTGGTGCAGAACTCATGGCTTACCACTGATTATTGGCTGCGACGCAAACGCCGATCACTTATGCTGGGGTAGTAGCGACATCAATGACAGGGGCTCAGCTCTTTTCGAATACCCAAATTCAAATGGTTTGGATATTCTCAATAAGGGCTGCAGGTCAATTTTCATTACAAGGAACAGTGCAAACTAAAAGTGGCACTTATAAGCGTCCTGTCGTTCGCTTATGTCCACTTCCTAATCAGTAGCTTATAAATTACGCTCATAATTTAGATTAGTATTAGTATATTGGTTTTGGGTAAACATTAGATCAAATAAAATTTATTTTAATTTTTTTCTTTCGAAAGATGAATCTTTCAAGGGGGTGGAGGATGGTGTAGCCATGCCTTTAACTTGTTTTTGTTTTTGCTAGAAATATAAAAAAGAATAGAAGGCCACAAGTTGGCTCGCGCGACGCGAGAACGATATAGTTGTACCTACTAGTGGTAGTATTTAACACATAATATATAGTTGTTGTAGTGAGATTGTTGTAAAATTCGAATATGCTATTTTCCATTCTCCCATTTTCTCCTTCATCCGTAGGTTCGTAACGCTAAAATGTTATGTTTTAACCGACCTTATCTTAAAGCAAAAATTAATACGTTGAGATATGGGTGTCTAAGTTATGATTTTTTCATCATAATTTAATCACTCCTAAGCAATTGTTTGGTCTAAGATCTATGGTAGAGTGAGTATTCTAATGTAAAGATCTTTTACCTCGCCTTTTACACACTTTGGATAATGATATTAAAATGCAAATATCTTGAGAACGGGTGAAGATATTAATAATTATATGTTTTTTACTTAAAAAGATCCCTCTTTAATAATGTATTATGGAAATGTTGGATAAAAATATAAAATATTTATTGATTCACCTATCTGTAACTAGCAGAACAAAAACTGGAAACAGAAAATACCTATTAATTTTCCTTACTAATATTTTTGACGCATTAATTAGTGCGCCCATTTCAGAACTAATTTCTCCAGCTATTTTGAAATTATTCTTTATTTTCTAAGAAAAAAATAATAACTTACTTTTAGCACTCTATCTCCTAAAGCAGCCACATTTGGCTTTTATCATACATTAAGTCTATTGTTTTATTTTATTTTTATTTTTCATGCTAATACACCGGAGTGTTTGCACACGTCAACAAAGTAATGTAAAAGTAATTCCAATAACATACAAAGCAATAATACACTACACAAAACTAATAAAAAATATAAAAAATGTAAAACATAGAAAACACAAAATTATATAGACACAAATTAAAATTATACAGTAAAATATTTACCAACTACTTTCACGAATTAATTAAAATTATTATTAAAATACTCACAGAAAGTATAAAAAGCCCTGTTAAGTAAGTATGTTTTTACTTGTCGTTTAAATACTACTAGCGGCAGTACCTTGATGTTATTTGGGAGAGTGTTAAAAAACTGATAGGCCAAGAACCCGTACCATTTCTGGTTTTGTTAAGTCTCCGGAATTCAATGTTTAACTCATTTCCAAGTTGGTGTAAATTTGGTTTAACATATAAGAGACATTGATAAATATAAATACACGGAACAGTTAGGATGTTAAACTTAATGTACTATACTTTACAATCGTCCCGAAACTCCAGACCTGCCATAATCCTTATTGCTTTCCGTTGTTGCGAGAATATCCTTGATAACCCGGTTGCATGATCCCAAGTTAATATGCCATATGATATAATTGACTGTATGAGTCCATGAAAAGCGCTTTTTAATGTTGGTAACGATACAATTTTACTTAGACTCGTAAGAAGAAATAGATGTTTATATAACTTATTATATAAATAATCAATATGACATCATGCATCATTTATAATTTACCTGGAATCAATTTGCACTCCGAGAAATGTAATGATTTCAGGATTGCCACAATTTTCTAAACTACGAAGAGAGAACACCATCTTCTGTGTTTTAGCAACATTGACTGATAACCCGTTACTGATGAACCAATTCTTGGCATCGTCCTGGATCAGATGTATATCATTAAGTAGTGTAGATACATTTAAATTAGTGGTTGATACATTTGTATCATCAACAAATAGTATGTTCAAAGTATTACTATTAAATATTGTTGGTAAATCATTTATGTATAGTAAAAACAGCAACGGATCCAGGACGGAACCTTGAGGCACCTTGTTTCTAGTTACTCTGTTGGTTTAGTCACGAGACACTGTATATAATTTGTTTCGATAGGAGGATGTAAACATGTAAAGCAAAAGTATCAAAAATAAAATTCTTGATGTTAGACATGTTTTTTCATTGTTACTATTCAAATTTTCGTAACAAAACAATAACTTTTTAAAAGCATTTGTAAGACACATTATTTTGCTATTCTAACCCTATATTTTAACAATTATTTTCACATATTTCTAAATAAAAGGAAACAATTTTGTATGTAGTATTAAGTTTATATTATAACAATATTTACATATACAGTTAAATTTAAGAAAATGCATATTTCTAAAAATTTCTGTACCTAAACATTTGTTTGATAGACCGCTTCTTCCATTATTTATTCGTACTTATGTACTTATATTTTCAATTAACATTACATTAAAATGGTCTTCACAAACATACAACGTTGAAATGATGGAGAGTTTTAAACTTTTTTCTTCGTCGCGATTCATTGCCATACACCACAGTTTACTTGTTTTTTTTTTCAATTTTTGGCACGGAGAAATATTTTTTACGGAAAGTATTTGTAATTGCACAATGCAATATTTCTTCCCGGTGATAATACACTTTCTGGGCTCATTTTGCGAGTCTATTTTGCAAATTTTTTCAACACCAGTGTCTGTTTAACACAATAACACTTAATAAATATTACACACGACAAAGTAACTCTTCTACCTAACCTCCAGATGAGATACTAAAGATCTAACCTAAACTTATGAACTAATTCTACTCGTATTGCGACCACATACTTATGTGATTGCGACTGCGTTGTCCGAATGAAAGCACAAAACAATTGTTTTGTGCACACAGGTGACGTCACATGTATTCAATATGGCGGCCTCTGTTTTCTGGGGGCGTGGTCAGACTAAAACTTTAAATGCTTTTTTTGAGCTTATTTTTCATCAAATTGTCTAGGACAAACGCCATTTCGATTAAAATAATACATTCTTTCATCTCCACGTATTTGAAAAAATAATACAATTTCCCCATTATAAATTAGAATCAAATCAATACAGCGATAGTACGCGGAAATAATGGTAAATAAATGTAAAAACTTAGAAAGTCGGTCGGTCAGCAATCAGCGCACGCAAAAAGTATAAATATGTGACCTATTCAGCTAATCAGCTTGCGTGTGTGCGAAAAGAAGAGTAACTCGATTCCGGTTACCTCGACTGTCCCCTTCAAGAACAACAAAATGACTAATAAATTCTTTCGGCCACTAATTTAAGTGAGAATATTTATAAATTAAAAAGTAGAATTCTTCCTAGCTTAAAGTACTGGATTTTCACCCAGACTAGTTTATTTCTCATCAAAAAGTATAAATTTCCCATTTCTCTTAGGAAGAACGTTAAAATGATATTAATTATAAAATTTTTCAAAATTACAGATGAACCAGCAAAAAATGATTTCATAACCTGTCTTTATACCCTAGTCGGAGTTGAAAGACATTTGGTACACTGAGAGAGAGGTGCTTTATCGAGAAAGGTACCAAAATTAGTGGGAAAATAATACCGAAGAAAAATAGAAAAAGTGGTAAGTGTCTTGGAAACTTCAAATAAAATATTAATTATTCATAGGTATAACAGTTGAACCTATGCGAATTACTGTAAGCTAAAACCGTGAAAGCTGTTAAGTGATTTAGTTAAGCCTATGGATTCCCAGATCTATTTTCCAGTTTCCTTAAATGGTTTTTGAGGAAAATTTATGAGAAAATGGGAAAACGGCGTATTGTTGTAGAAAATTCAAGTAAGATTTTTATTATCCACAGGTACAACCGTTAAACCTATGTGCATAACAATCATCTAAAACCGTTAAAGCTGTTTAGTGACTTGGTTAAGCCTGTAGATTGCCAGATCTATTTTCCAGATTTCCTTAAATAACTTGAGGAAAATTTTGATGAAAATGAGGAAACGGCAGAATGTTGTGGAAAATTCAAGTAAGTTTTTATTAATTTATAGGTATAACCCTTAAGTCTAAGTGAATAACAATCAGCTAAAAAATGTTAAAGCTGTTTTTATTTGGCGAGGATGTTCACTAATCTCTTGCTGATCAGTGGTCTAAATACCTTGTTCTAGGAGGGTGTAAAAGTTGGAAAGAAGCAGAGTTAATAGTGAAAACAATAATTAATGAATAGAAAAGCAGAAAATTATTAATGAAGTTCATATAAACTTTAAAAGCAGCAAACAATTACCTTTGACAAATTTAATTGTTGTATGTGTCACGCCAATTAAAGAACAAACAATTGTTATTTTCACTGATGTTTTATAAGCTTAAAGTCTATAAACAGCCACATTTACTTCTATATGTTATATATAGGAAATGTATTTTCTTCCTTAGATGAAGTGGATTCTGAATCTGTTCCAGATACAGATAACAGTGTCGTTAGAATTCTAACATTACATATTACTGGCAAAAAATTCTGAAAATATATATTTAGACATTAATTCCTGTTAATTCTGAAAACTCATTTAAGACAAATAATGTTCTGTATAGATTATATTCAACAACTTTATAATTGTAGTGAATAGTACCCAACATTTTGCTTGGTCACTTCCAAATTACTACTGTCTCTAATAGTTTATCATAATAAAAATACGCAGCTTCATCCATAATTATACATAAAAAGCTCTATTTATTTATTTTTGCCGCAGTAGATGCATCAGCAGTTAACCGCAATTAGTAATATTCTTCGTATATTATCTTCGAAGCCTTTAACATGTCGAAACTACACCACACTTGTCTAGTTGGTAGTGGCCACTCAAAAACATACTTTCCAAATTGTTTGAAATTGTTTTTTTATTCAATATATACTAAGGAAATTTACAAATGCTTGACATAAAAATGAAAACATAAGGAAATACTCAGTACGTTTACAATATATCTACAGTGATTGCAAATACAAAAGTATGTGCCACTGCATTTCCATACATCTGGAAAACGCATATTTATTCTATTCATCTATCTCAAAGTCGGTAATTTCCCCCAAAACAGTCAAATTCCATTAATCAGTTATGATTTTTTTATCTTTTTAAGATTTTGTATTACAAAACAAACATTTTTAGTCAAATAAACATTTTGTCTGGTTTTAACATATGTTATAGAAGGTTTCGTGTTTTTTCTCATCATGTTAAAGTCATTTACTGAGATTTCCTTGCATCTGTATTATACACTCAGGAAATTACTTTATCAAAGAAAAAATATTTAAACTTCACACGACAAATGTCAGTGTCATTTGATGAATGATTCATTTGATTAAAATATTTCATGTTCTATACTCACATAAGTCAATTCTGTGTTTAATTTTGAATATATTAAATATCGACGAGTTACTAATAAAATCGGTTCTAATAAGTGTATTTTGAATGAAATTTAGTTTTCCTAAGAATATTGTAACTTGGGCTATTTACAACGTTTTACATATCAAGGCATTAAATGTATCTAAAAAAGAAAGTTAAAAAAATAGTTATGGTTGTTTTAGTTTCATTAGTTCGGAGTTTAGAATACAATCTATTCTAAAATCAATGCAAAAAATATTTGTGAAAAGACAATAATATAGAAATATATATTACAGATATA
The DNA here is from genome assembly GCA_037114965.1 of Monochamus alternatus. Lineage (NCBI taxonomy): Eukaryota > Metazoa > Arthropoda > Insecta > Coleoptera > Cerambycidae > Monochamus > Monochamus alternatus. Next base: position 49,647,716 of record CM073431.1, read on the forward strand.
TTAAAACATACCACCAATATTTAAATTCCTTTGTTGAATGTTCTGAACTATGTGTTGCTTATTAAAGTATTTATTTAAAAAGTTCTAGTTTGTTAGAAATAACAAAAATTTGATTTAATTTCAACGTAATGTAAGTGAATCTGTAAAATATCCGAATCTGTATAAACTGCCAAATAAGAGATATTATGAAAGCAAGTGCATAAACAAATAATTATAGTTCTGCATAATCCAGCAGTTTCACTTCATTGTCCGTACTTTAATATTTTTCAGGTTGCTTCGGAGTTTTTAAATTGAGAAGTGATCAGGATTATTGTACAGTATATACAATACAATAAAAGTAATTAAAAATAATAAAATTATGGATTAAATATTTCCACTATCATTAATTAAACTTTTATGTATCATTTTTTTCTAAATTATATATTATATAGCAATGTTCGAAATATTTTGCACAAGGTGCCGCTTGACCTACCACGCGTGACACAAAAATTCAAACTACGTTTCACGTCAATGGGAATACATCGAGCAAAAATCCAGAGAATCTTACAAACAAGTAATCTTGGATTTGGGCGAGGTCTTGATGTACAGACTTGTAAGTCCTTGGTTACTAATCGACCCTATGTATAAACTGTCGAAGGTACACGAAAAATTAAATTTATGGAGAAAATTATAGATTTTTTATTAAATTACATTAGGCACTTTGCTTAGCTCCTAATTATGTTAACACTAAAATGTTAAAAATGAGCAATTGTAGCAGGGCAAAAAAAACTATATAGTATAAATTGCCAGAAAATTAATCATTTTTTAAATGTACCAAACCTTAGATCGACTTTAGATCAACTGACTTAAATGGTTTTAGCTGAGGTAGGTACTAGACATGCAAGTATAAGTATGTCAGCAGCTTATAAATCGAATGTAGAAACTATTAAAAATTTAACTGGATGTCCAAAAAAGTTGTAAATATTTGCCATACCTTACATAAAACAGGTACCTACCTACGGGATGAATTTAATTTTATACAAATAATTACTAATAATATATAACGCAATTATTAGTCAAATTAATTAAACATTATTTAGTTATAGAGGTGATATTTATTAAACTGGAAAATATTGTATAATTTTTCTTCTGGCAAGCTAATAAAGTTTCACTTTCAAATAAATGATATAACAAAGCAAAATGCTGGCGAGAAAATGAAAATTGATTATCAACTTTAAACAACTACATGTGTTATCCAATTGGACGAGTATAGCGAAATATAATTACAAGAACATACGACTTGCCTGTAGGAAGTTCATTCTGAATTATATGAGGTTTACTCATTCAATTAGATACGTTCCACCCTGTAAGTTCTCCCAGTTATCAATTTTGCGTTTTAACTTTAACAGTGAAATTAATATTCTTCAACTCCGACCAGGGTATAAAGACAGGTTATGAAATAATTTTTTCGTGGTTGTGATTTTTGAAAGAAATCATATTAATTAATTTTTATTACAATGTTTATAACAAAAACATTTCGAAATATCTTTCTTCTACTACAGCACCTGTTGTTTCCATGTTTGAATTTATTAGTTATTTTGTTGATTAGTTTACACAACACAATTTTACACATTTATTTTTTAGTGATGAAATCAACATAACGATGCGATAATTGTTAGATAAAATAGTAGATGCTGCTGAACTACAACCGGTATTAATATTATTTTGCTGCAGATTCTCAAACCAGCAGATGTTAGAACCTTTCTAAAGGCCCCAGAAAACAAATACAATCAATGCTAGGAAAGTCTAGAATATAGACTTCATAAAAAAGAATTGAAGAATTGGAACAAAGCAGAAAAGTCCAAGAAATGTGGAACTAAAAGAAAATTAGAAAACGAAAATAATACAAAAATCAAAATTAAAAGACGGGGCCAAAAAAAGACATTTCGAAAAAAGAAAGTCTATTATAAATAATAATAACAATAATACATATTTATTTATCCTTTAAGACATTTATATAATGTATAGGACAAGTCAAAATATGCAGTGTAGACAAACCATAAAAGACTATACATATGCACATACAGAAATATGGCGAGACAATATATACAAACACATATCAAAAAAATGTTAAATTATTGAATAGAATTAGACAAAAATCTACATGACTAATACATTAATTGTATACCTAATATGAATTGATCAGATAACAAAATATTCGTCCACAGCATAGAAACATTTATCCACCAAATATATCTTTTCAATCGCTTTTTAAAACTATAAACAGACGCGCAACTTTTAATTTCATTTGGCAAACCATTAAAGACTCTTTAACCAAAAAAATTAGGTGAATTAATATATATATATATATATATTACATATACCAAAAGGTATATCAAAATGGTCAGCTTGCCGTGTATTAACCGTGTGAATCTGATTTCTACATATAAACTGAACTTCTATTAATAAAGACATATTTCATATAAGAACACACCAGGCATTGTCAAAATACCGTACCGGATAAACTCTTGATTACATGATTCCCTGACATTGCAAACATGCACCTTATTACCCCTTATTGGCAATAAAAACTTAATTTATTAGACACCGCAGCGGATGTATCATCAGCATAAAAAGTAAATGAATTTGATTAGTCTAGATCGTTAATAAATAGAACAGGACCGATCCTTGAGGTACTCCTACATCAACTTTTTTTATTTCGAAAGATACATTGTTAATAGTAACATATTGACCGCGATTTCGAACAAAAGATGACACCCACATTAAAGGAATTCCACGGATTCCATATCTCTCCAACTGGTCTAGCAGGATATCGTGACTTACACAGTCAAATACCCTGCTGAGATCGCAAAAGATCCTAACAGGACATTTTCCAGCCTCCATAGAGTACGACAATAATATGAACGCAAAGCAGTAGCAGTAAACTTACTGCTTAGGAAAACTCGTCTAAATATGATAACAATTCTTCGTCTGACTCCAGATCGGAATTCATGGAAACAATCACAGAAAAGAACAAATTTGAATCTTTCTCCTCTGATTCACATGTAGATTTGTCTAATCATCATGAGTTAAACACGCTCCTAGGTAAGGAATTCATCGTTGAAACGGTTGATGAAGTTTTTTGACGACAAGATTTTAGATGACGAAGTTATTGACTGCGATGATTACGTTTTAGTAAAATTTCCTCCCAATAAAAACATCTTTCATTGTGTGGGCCAGGTATCACTGCATGCAGAATATGGTGAATATGTAGTGAAGTTCCTACGTCCTTCCAAAAATGGTTGTCAGTTGCCCAAAATTGAAAACCGTAATTTTGGATTGACAAAAACTGTCCGAACCTGCTCCACTCTACCCTTATTGATTATTACGTAAACTTCCCCTTTCTCGTTATAGTCCAATATCCCACTGCAAAGTACCTTCACCCAAATATTAAAGGCTCGAGCGCACTAGCCGGCAACAGCCGACAACAGAACGCACCACGGCGGTCGGCAATTTTTTAGCCTAGCGCGCACTAGCCGGAAATTTTCCAATCAATCAGTTTATTACATGAAGTTTGCAAAAAGAGAAAAATCGAAAGTGAATTTGCCACTCTATTTTCTCAATTAATAGAACACCAAGAAAAAATTTTACAATACTTCCGAATGAGTTACGAAATGATGAACAGAATACTACGTTTAGAAGCTCAATTCTGCCAGCAGAACGCTTAGCAGTGACCCTAAGGTAAATAGTAGGTATAGTTATATTTTTATGTTTTAGATTATATTTATTACAGTTTATTTTATTTTTATATTATATTCTATGTTTATTTTTTTATTAGTTACTTTTCTTTCCTGATTAGAGTAGTTTTTGTCGGCGAAATCATATAACTCATTATATTTACTAACAAGAATTATTAACTTTTATTCATCCATTTTATTTCGCGTTCCGTTCCGTCGTCAATATCAGCGCGGACTGTCCACCACTCTCGGCAACGCGACGAATCTGACCGCGAAAGTATCCTATCCGGAGATTCCCGTTCACGCCGGCGCGTAGTGGTGTGGCCCGTTCCTGACAAGTGGGCACTATTCCATTTAAAATGCATTGGATGGATATAATTGGCGACCGCCGTGGTGCGTTCCGTTGTCGGCTGTTGCCGGCTAGTGTGCGCAAGCCTTTAACAACGAATTGCATTTAAAACGTGTGTTTCACGTAAATTCTAACATGAATTATCTAGTTTGGATAATCAAAGCCGGGTCCTAGAGGTATTAATTATGCAATAAAAATATTAATTATGGAGATGAACTACAAATTAATTTTAATAAAATAAATAATATACCATTTGGAAATTGGCAACCCGATAAGTAAAAATGGGGAGTTGGCACCCCTTAGGAGGTTCTCAACATTGATTGTTTAAATATTAATATTTATATTACTGGCATACAACTTCACCGGCTTTTAATGAAACAAAATATATTCCAATCGAATGCTCATAACTTACGTTTTCAGAATATATAGAGCTATCTGTGTATTTCCTGGTCTAAAATGAGATCTCTCTGAGAAAAATTAAAATTAAATAAAGCGAAACATGCCGACCGTAGTGGATATATGTTAACAAAGGTTCTTGTCCAGAACATTACACAATTATTTTAGTCACTAGCTACGCAGATATATATTTTTTAAATATAGTACTTAGTAGTCATATAGTCCTTTTCGACTTTTATTTGCTGAAACAAATTGACATGCCTTTGCCAGTCCGACAGTAAAGTGGAATCTGACGAAATGAGAAATGAGGACTTGTTGAATGAATGCAAACAGTAAAACTAATTCATTCTCTAAAATGCAGAAAGCTGCCGTCCGCTACTCTTTCCAACAACAAGAGAAAAAGGAATAACAATACTTTTAATACAAAAAATTGGTTGCCTTCAATTAAGTATTACGACAAAACTATTTATAATTTGTGGAAACTTATATTTTTTTATTTTATACGCATTTTTAATTATTATAACATAAATAAAAAGTACCTATATCAAAATTATTTCCAAATACATACAATACAATAACATATTTATCTTCTCTGATTTAGAAAAATGTATTATATCTGTTAGATGTAATCATCACATGCCATTGAGAAGAGCAGTGATTTCATGATACGTGGACAAATCCACAATTTTATGGGCAACAGATCAAAAGTTCTAGCCGAACCACACGATTTTAATTTCGAATTTTTAATTCGGTTCTCCTTAGGTATCTCCTATTACATTTAAAAGAAATAATTTTAATTAATGTAATCGAACAATCACATGATAAGTATTATAAATAGTAGTTCTAGCTAAACACTCAAAATTTACTGCCATAAAATGAGGTAATGAAAACCAACAAAAACATAACCTAACACGCCTATGTATTGCTTATTTTTTAATATGTCTATGTTTTGTTTATTACTTATTTTTTGGGTGTCTAAGCGGGGAAAAGAGAAGAAGTAAATTAAGAATACAAAAATAAATTGATCAACATCTAATATATTTCTAAATTAATAATTTTATTACTAATGTCATTATTTTTTTAGATGTGGGGACGTACGAGGAGGAAATAATAAGAGAGAAAAGGTACATGGAACATCACTAAGTATAGTCGATCATAATGTATTCAATTTATTTATTAATAAAGGCTAGCGAGTAGATGTGGGCAACTCCATTCTTTTTGATGAATCGATTCGCACGATTGAATAGGTATGTATATATGTATGTACGTATGTACAAACTTTTGCAATATTAATGACACCAATAAATATGCATTTTGCGACATTTTTTGAACTGCAAGCTTATTCGTAATGAATTCTACTTTCAACTTTCAGCATTATTTCTTAGTTATTCTAATCATCAATCAATAGAGGATGGAGGTCTAAGAATGTTTTGTGAAGGTCATAAAAAAACAAAAACTTTGACAATTTATATTCGTAACTCGTAATTCGTAGTCGTAATCTGCGATTCCTACATTTTAATTTTAAAAGAAGTAAAGTAATAACATTTTTCAAAAACAATGTGACCTTATAATAGTCTAATCATTGGTTATATAAGTTTCATATAAACTCAATGGCCGAATAATTATGATCTGTAAGAGACATTTGACAATCTAGAAAATGGAGGTTATGTTCTCATAAATTTGGGAATCAAAACTGATGAAAAAATCAATAAAAAACGTGAGTTTTAATATTTTTAGATAGATTTTTATTTATACTAAAATAGTTTCTGGAACAAGAAGCCACGAAGAGTATTTTTAAATTTGAGGAATTTGTTTTTAAAAATGTTACCTTTATTTCTGAAACACTGGTAGTTTCCATCCAGAATACGGTGTATTTTGTGGTTTCAGTGTTAGTGTCGTATACAAGCCATTTTTGTGCCAAAATTTTAATGGATAATTTATTTATTATTAAGTGTATATTTTTATAATTGTATTAATGTTAAGGGCGAAGGTAAAAAGTAAAACAAACACTACAGTTTCGGCAAGAATTCAGTGAATGTAAGGTCGTTTTATTTTCCATTGTAACGTTAAACAGACATTGCTATTACATAAGGAATAAATAGAATATTAGAATAGAAATTTGATAATAAGTGGGCATATTCAATGAGGCAAGAACTAAGCAGTGTGCTAACATTTTATATTTGAACAAATTGCTAAAATATCGTTTAGTAAAGGAGAGACGTGAGGTTAAGTCGTCTTAACCTTATTCAACAGTCGCTAGCTCGTATAACAAATAAAAATTTGGCTACAAAAAAACTGCGTTGCAGTAAGCATTGATTAGTAGATCGTGTGATTGTTTGTTATCATAAAAATATTGATTTACAAGCAATCGACAATAGTTGCAAAAAATTAATCATTTTTCATACTTTGAACATATGAATATTTTATTAACATTAGGTGAGTCACCTTTTTTTTATATAAAAATCTTAAGAGTTTTCATATTTGTTACAAAATTATCAAAAAAAATGTTTCAAAACACCAAAAGTTTGAGCATCTTTTAAGCACTATCACCCTTATCCACCACTAGACATTCCTATTTGATTTTTCAAAAAGGGCATATAAAGTTATGGGATTGTACCAAATGTTAATTAATTTATCTCAGCACGTTTGGGAAATACTAATATTAAACTGTCATAAGGAAGTAACTTTTCATACCCTATATGCATTTCATAATACATGTTTATATATACTTTCCGTCTTATTTTGGGGTCTAGTAAAATGCAGTAACTGGTACTATTATTAGAATCACCTTGTGTAATTGTGTGGTTCCATAAAATGTACTGTCTACTGAATTCTTGTCCCTACAGTGATTTTTTATTTATCTTGAATTAAAAATTGTGTCGCCTGAAAATATGGCAGAGAAATATTATGAATTAAATGTTCAACATTTTAGAACATATTCTATTTAATACTAACTGATAATAATACTAAAGAAAATAGATTAAATGTGTTTAAAAATATTCTGATTTTATATTAACATTTATAATACGTTTGATAGAAACTGTCTTCTAAAATACAATAAAAGTCCAATTTTTGTACAATATTAGGTGTTTAAATATTAAAATATTTTAATAATAGGTGTACCTAAATTAATATTAAAATTTTCAGTCAAAAAATAATTTTTATATTTTACCAAAATCCGGTATTGATCCGATAATTTTATGACACATGCAGGTTAACGTTTATATAGAACAGAGAATTTTAAATTTGTAAATTATTTCGTTTGCAGTATTGAAATAAAGTGATACAACACACATTTAAGCAAGATTTGTCTTAAATAATTTGGAAATTCCCATAAGTAGTAAAAAAACACAACTTTGGGCCTCGATTCTAAAATGCCTCAGTGTATAAATAAATTTGATTAGGAATTCATTCCCTTTAAACAATTCCTATGAGAATTTTATTATTGGCACATTTAAAAAATTAGAAATAATTTATGAGAAACGATAGTGTTTTATTAACTATTTTCTATTTTTAAACTAAAACGAGTGATTCAAATTTCTCGTGCCAGAAAGCTAACTTTTTATTGGTTAATTTGTCGCCAAGCTAACACAACTCAATTCATGTTGTCAATGTCAACTACCTATTAATCCTAACCGCTTAAATATCTGTTATATTTTATATGTATTAGCCTAAGATGAATGTAATTAATAAATAAATAATATAGGTATAGACCGTGGGTATAGGTCACAGGTATAAATATTATGTCGCAATCCACACTCAGGCGAGACCGTCTTGCCGAGAGTGTGGATGCGGCGTAACAGTTGCTTGGCCATGATATTTTCTCTTATTAGAAAACACACTTGATCTTGGTCGAATAATTCTCTATTTCATTTATTTTTTAAGCGGAATTTCCCACTAAATTATTTCGATCGCATCGCCCTCTCATGGCGGGGAAACTATTCATATACAGTGGATTTTCCCGCCGTAAGAGGGCAATGCGGACAGGAGCATAAACTTTTACTGAAATTCTAGTGGCTCGCAAACTGTTTTGAAGCGGTGTGATTAATATTGCAAAAATTTGTACGTATGTATATAGTATGAATGTATGAATAAAAAAACTCTGAAGTCAGTTATAACTATTTACAGTGGTATATTCAAAATTAGCCCGTCCTGGATTACAGTGCCAAGATTGTAATCGAGACCGTTAGACCTAAAGTCTGTGGCAAAAAATGTAATTTGTGAGTAATTATAAATGCTTGATTTGTTAAATTTGAGGGCGTCGATCGCAGCTATCCTTGGATCTTAATAACCTGAAAATTTCAAAATTTATGGGCAAAGGTCAGCCTTACTTTAATTAGTTTTTTAAACTTTTTATATAGACAGTGCTACTACAGAAAAATGTGACAGGAAAACTATAAGAAGGTCAACTTTATGATAATGGTATATACACAAAATAATTTTTACAATAGGTATTAATTTTTAATACTACTTACCTCCGCTTTCACAATTTTTTCCATAATAGTAAATAACGTTTCATCTAATTTACATTTATATACACCTTCAAACCATTCATTCCTATGTTCATTAGCTCTTTTTAAGGATACATCTAAATCGTTGTACGTTTTCTCAGCAGCCAAATTCTAAAATTAAATTCGTATATACCTAAGTAAATTATTTAATGATTTATAAATAAATATGATCTTTTCAATATAAATTATGTTTATATTATATTCAGTTTAGTTTTCGTTTTCTAATTTTGAAACTTGAAACAAATCAAACGAAAAAATACAGGATATTCAGGAAATGGTGGTAAATTTTTCAGATTAGAATAATTTTGTAAAAATAACGTGGCAAGTTGTAACGTTCATAGTTTAGCAGGCATTGTTTCATTATTATAATTTAACTTTATTTTAATATTATTTGTTGAATGTTATTTTGAGTCACCTGGTATACTAAGATTTTAGTGTCGTGTACATATATTATAATTTATATTTAAGGGCGCCGTTTTTGTGTCCAATTTTTAACGAATTTATAAGTGTTTCTTGTCGCAGTCAAAGAAAAATCTAAGCAAGTTAGAAAAAATATCTCTTCACTGTGCCAATCATACAAGTTTTCTCCAGGGTGTGACATATTTTATAGGCTAGCAAGTCGTTAGAAAATAGGAAGAAAAGCATGTTTTCACCTCCTATGTTTCATTGTTACGTTTCACAACTTTACAGGGCAATTATGCACTGAAAAAATCGTATACGGTATTATAATCATTGTCACAACCCGCAGAATACTTTTTAAAGGACAGTAACACTTGAGCTGATACAAATTATTATTATTTTTTACAGTAACTGCAACAAGACAAAAAGGTGCAATTAACGGTCTTTGAATAGGTAAATCTGTTTTCGAGCACGTTTATTCACCAAAAATTAAAGGACATGAATTAATTTCAGCATGTTTTAGTTGGGACACTATCGTAAAGATGCCGGTAGGTACTGTCGGTAGGGTATTGGCACTTGAGTATTTTTTTATCCGTCAGGGTCGGACTAGCTTTTTATTACCAGTAGTAGTAATAGTAGCAGTACCTAGTAAATCACACACAAATTATAGTATAGGATCCCACTATAAAACGACCTTCACTGAGCTGGTTAATGGATGAAAAGTATTTTATATCCAATTAAATATGTCAAAAAATATAATGCAAATGGGTTGTCTAACAAATTTCAGTCCAGAATATCATTAATTAACAATTAAATTTATTTATTTATTTTTAAACATTTCACTGGTTTGGTTAATAGACAAATTCCATACCAATCGAAAGTATGAAGCCCATAGAATGTGCAAACGTTAGGTTGACTATTTTTTTCCCGTCACAACTCGTGTGTAGACAGGTATAAACAGGTAAATAGATGCTAGTAACTTGCACTGGTGTGGTTAATAAATTAAAGTTAAATTAAAATAAAGATTATTTCATTACGAACAAAGTGGCATAGGGTTGTCTGCGAAAAATCAGTCCTGAATTCCGGTTGTCGAGTTTTAAAAAGTGAAATTTTCCCCAGCGAACCATTCCACGCGATAGAAGAGTACACAGCACTGCAGCTGTGTGTAGTTCGTCCATACCGAAAACGAAGACTATCCGTTTATCCGTTTCTCCAAAAAATCGAATAAAGTCAGGGGGCGGCGGTATTATTATTAATCTGCCCCTAGGAACCCCTAACGCCCTTCAATGGCAATAAAACAACATTTTCGACTCTACTAATGGTATGTTGAGATTGAAAACCCGTAAATAATAAAATTTTCTAATAATCCATTTGCCGCCCCGAATTACATTTACTTTTTTTTTAAGGGAACGATACATGTAATCAACAAATTTTATTAGACTTTTCGATAGGTAAAATGGAGAAGAAATAAAAAAATTTCAATGATTTTAGACAAATTTCGTGTTTTCTAGAGCCGCCCCCAGAGGGGCGGCAGGAACGTCATAATATCATTTCAAGTCACTATCAGGAAATAATAGTCTATACCGAAAATGAAGACAATCCGTTTACCCCTTTCTCGAAAAAATCTAATAAAGTCCGGGGGCAGTGGTATTTTGCAGCCCAACTCGTAAACCGTTGTTTGTACAAAAAATTCTATAGAAGCATTTTTTCATATTTTCATAAAAAACATTCGAATATGTATTCGAAATGGAACAGAAAAGGTCGATTTCTCGAACTCGTGACTTCGAGACTCCACCCCTCAGTTATGAAAATAGTTAGGAGGGCAACGTATACGGTTCGGAGTAGAGAGTTATAGGTCCTTTATTCGAGAAACCTCCGATCCCGTCCCACAGCCGCCGTTTACCTAGCCTCATGTTCGTCGTTATTGGCAAAAAAAAATTCCGCACATCGCACGGCCACAAATCGAATTCGATCGACTTTTATTTTATGTACGTATACTTCGCAATAAGGCGGGGGCACATCCAGTAATGTACCAAAAAAATTTTAGAAAACGGAATGCCGCCCCCGAAATTGTTCCCCAACCGATCGAATCGAAATTTGAAAGACACGTACTCTTTGAGACACGGAATCGAAAAAATTTTTCCGTCTTCATTTTCGGTATGGACTAAATACACACAGCTGAAATGCTGTGTACTCTTCTATCGCATGGAATGGTTCGTTGGGACCTCTCTGCCGCATGTATTCACTCGCAGCAACATTTCACTTTTTAAAACTCGACAACCGGAATTCAGGACTGATTTTTTGCAGACAACCCTATACCACCGTGTTCGCAATGAAATAATCTTTATTTTAATTTAACTTTAATTTATTAACCACACCGGTGCAAGTTACTAGTATCGATTTACGTGTTTATACCTGCTTACCCAAAAGTTGTGACGGGAAAGAAATAGTCAACCTAACGTTTGCATATTCTATGGGCTTCATACTTTCGATTGGTATGGAATTTGTCTATTAACCAAACCAGTGAAATGTTTTAAAAAAATAAAAATTTTAATTGTTAATTAATCATATTCTGGACTGAAATTTCTTAAGACAACCCATTTCCAATATATTTATTGACATATTTAATTGGATATAAAATACTTTTCATCCATTAACCAGCTCGGTGAAGGTCGTTTTATAGTGGGATCTTAGACTGTTATGATACAGAATTCAGAAAGTATAATTATTGATGTTGAATATTATGGAGAAGATAGCAGCAAGTATACCGACGTGTAATATTTTTTCTATATGAAATTATTATATTATTAAAAGAAATTTTTTGATGAAACTTCTAACAAGGGTCTATTACAAGACAAACTAACGAAAAAATGTTTAAAAAACCAATCAATCTCTAATAACCTTAAAAATTTATTGAATTTAAACAAAATTTTTGATGAAACATTTAACAAGGCTCTGTTATAACACTAATTAACGAAAAAATACAGGGTGTTTTACAAAACCTAAACAATTTCTAAAATCCCTCAAAATTTATGAAATTTAACCAGAACTCTTTATGAAACTTTTAACAACGGTGTGTTAGAATACTTATTAACGACAGAATTCAGGGTGTTTAGAAAAAATCCAGCCGATTTCTGCAAACTCTCAAAAATTATGAAATTTAACCAAAATTTTTTATGAAACTTTTAACAAGGGTCTGTTAGAACACTAATTAAAGAAAAAGTACAGGGTGTTTAGAAAAAACCGAACCAATCTCTAAAATCCCTCAAAAATTATGAAATTTAACCAACATTTTTTTATGAAACTTTTAACAAGGGTCTGTTAGCAGACTAATGAACGGTAAAATACAGGTTGTTTAGAAAAAACCGAACCAATATCTCAAATCCCTTTAAAATTACGAAATTTAACCAGAATTTTTGACGAAACTATTAACAAGGGCCTGTTATAACACTAATTAACCAAAAAATACAGTGTTTAAAAAGCCGAACTAATCTCTAAAAACCTTCAAAATTTATGGGATTTAACCAATATTTTTTATGAAACCTTTGACAGGGGTCCGTCTGAAAACTAATGAACGAACAAATACAGAGTGTTTATAAAAACTCAACCAATCTCTAAAATCCCTCAAAATTTATAGAATTTAAACAATTTCTTTTTAAACTTTAAACAAGTAGAACACTAACAAAAAAAGGACAGGAAAAATCAAACAAATTTCTAAAAATCCTTCAATGTCACGAATTTTTAAAAAATGTTTGTCAAATTTTAGCATCAAGACACCCGATTCAACATTTACAATACAGGGTGTTAATGTAACCAAACTTGAAAAAAAAACACAAAATTGACGAAATTTTACATTTTTTTTAAATGAAATGCTAGCTACTCTTAAAAATTATAATGTCGAACCTTCGCCACTAGAGAAAAGTCAGCCAACGTGGGGCAGTAACCTTGCTCTACCTTTCTAGTTGATATTATTTGACGAAAAAATGACGTAACTGAGCTAAATGTAATATAGGAATGTACGTTAGTATTAGTACTGAAAATTAATCATTTATTTCATATTTTAAATTATACAGTATAATAAAGCTCTAAGCTAAGGCATGAAGTAGGTACATTCTTTCCATTATACCGTTGCTGTCTCGATGAGTTGTTAGCTCCAGAAGCTGGATTGTATTGGATATTTTTTATACGTATGCACCATATTTTTTTTTACAAACCTCCATCATTCATCAAGTACATATAAACGAAATGAAAAAGACCAGTAGCGTGCACACTCGATTCTTTTATAAAAAAAATATTCAGCTTTGTATGAAGCAGAAATCATGAGATTTAATAAGGAAACGAAGAATTTTCAATAAAATTGTATATGAACACTAAGTAATTTTCACCTTACATTTTAGTGATAACATTAAATCGATTAGCCACTGAACATTCTGGCAGCTTAATCAGAAATTTTATAGTTACAACGCAAGGAACTTATTTCATATACTAAGTAATTTAATTTAATTGAAATGCAAACTGGTCGACTTAAGACCCCCCCCATTTTACGAGGAGAGACAATACCATTTGCAGACGAAGCAAAATATCTGGGAGTTGTTTTAGATAAAACGCTCAACTGGAACTCTCATATGGATAAAGTCATCCACAAGGCCAGAATGTCCTTATGGACGTGTCGATTAATTTGTGGAAAGTCCTGGGGCGTAGGTCCTAAACAACTATACTGGCTGTATGTGATGGTTATCAGACCCATGATCACATACGGCTCAATAGTTTGGTGGTCCACAGGTCTTCAAAGGATAGCCAAAATAAAACTCTCAGCTTTGCAGAGACAAGCTAGTCTGGCGATAACTGGTGCAATCAGTACCACACCGTCAGCTGCTCTGGAAGTCCTCCTGGACTTACCACCTCTCCATATACTTTTGGAGAGAGAAGCCAGGTGGGCAGTATACAGACTAAAGCAAGCGGCTATTTGCATGCCGAAGGCTAACATAATAGAGCGTAGTGGAGTGCTGGAGGACATAGAAGGACACAGCACTCTATCGATGGTCTCGGATGTTATGTCTACAAAAATCAACTATAAACTGCCTTTCGAGATCCTCTTTCCTCGGAGGGAGGAGTTGGAGCGAGGTGAAACTGACCTCCTGAAGGCGGATAGTTGCTGGTACACTGATGGCTCTAAGACCCCAGAGGGGGTTGGAGCTGGAGTGTATAGTTGCAACCCAAACACCAGGCTATCCGTAAGCCTGGGTAAATATGCGACTATATTTCAGGCTAAAATTCATGCCATCGAACTGTGTGTGTGGAAGCTGGAAAAGCTTAGACTCAAACGCAGGTCGATAAAAATCTTCTCTGATAGCCAAGCAGCTTTAAAAGCACTTGGATCCTACCGGTGTAACTCAGGAACGGTATGGAACTGTCAAAAGGCTCTGGAGCGGTTAGGCACAAGCAACAGAGTAACCCTGGTTTGGATACCTGGTCATACGGGTATCCAGGGAAACGAGGCAGCGGCCTCGTTAGCAAGGCGGGGTGCCTCTTCCAGCTTTATAGGTCCGGAACCGGCTCTTGGCTTAGCTTCGGCTACTGCCAAAGCAGTCATCGCGACCTGGGCGGAGGAAAAGATAAGGGAGTACTGGCGAGATCTGCCAAGATTAGCTCATTCGAAGGCGGTCATAGGGGGCACTTCGACAAAGAGAGCTAAAAACTTGCTAGAGTTAAATAGGCTTGACCTAAAAACTCTGGTTGGCCTATATACTGGGCACTGCCGGTTAAGGAGTCACATGCACAAGTTGGGGCTGGCTGAGGAGACCGAGTGCCGATTGTGTTTAGAAAGTGACGAATCGGCAGAACATATTTTATGTCACTGTCCGGCTGGAGAACGGACCAGATTTTCTATATTTGGCAAAGTGCATCTCTTGCCAGAAGATCTGGATAGAATCTCACCCAACAAGGTAAGGTAAGGTAAGTAATAAGTATGTGAGCCACAATAGACCACAGGGTCGCAGTGGAGGGCTAGTTTTTGGCCCACTCACGTAGAACTAACTAACTAACTAAGTAATTTAATTTGCGGCAAAATGTTTCGTACATAAATATGTCAAATAACGATATGAAAATCTATTAAAATAATTTCAATTCTTCTTCCAGGCGTGCACTTATTAGCAATCTTGCGACTGCTTTGACCATCTAGTGCGTGTACATTTGACACACGACACATTATTTATCTGTATTGACCTTCAGGACCAGATTACCTAATTCACGATACTGAATAAGTTGTTACGCGCCGCAAATTGTCGTGAGTTTATTGAATATCTCAAACAATTCGTAGTGAACTTATTTTATTTAATAATGTCCAGACATTGTTAGTCTGTGTATGGGTGTTTTATTGCATACGATGATGTACTACCATTTTTCCGATGAAAAGAGGTAAACACAATATAATAATAAATTGCAAAAAATAGTTTACGATTTAGATTTTTCTCCCCTAAAAAGTAAAATTCTCGGCAAATATTTGTATAAGACCTTTCTTGCAGAAATAATGTTTTATGCTTTACAGGAACACATATATATGGTTATATTTCAGCAGATCAGAGTTACAAACTAATAATACAAACACAAATCTGCCGTTCCTTCTCTAAATATAAAAATTATAGGTGAGTTAGCAAAATAGAAATTCGTTTAATTTCTTTATAGAGATATTATGGATTACATAATAGCAATGAAGGATGTTTTTGTTGACATGTTTAACAATTTCGCATGTAAGAAGTCTTTTGGCAAACAATTAAAAAGTGAATTGAACCCATGTACTAACTTTCCTTTCGTCTATTTCATTCCATTATATACAAGAGTATACATTTATTTTACTTTAAAATCATCAATCTATACAGAAAATGTAATAAAAAACAAAACGCTGTTGCAAGTATTCCTAAGAATTTATGTAAAAAAAATATATTATAAATTTACTGGTAGTTAGTTTACTAGGTATGTCTTACTGTATTAATATATGTTTAAGATGTTCTGTTTTTTTCTTAAAGAAATCACACCTACAATATTTTTCGAGATTTCATACACACGTGTAATTATTGCAACGAAATAAAATTATTCAACCAATTTTTATTAATGGGTATGTATCCAGTTTTTTATACGAAATAACATTGCATGGCAATTAGGCATTGTTTCTCAAGTCATATTACGGAAGATAGTTACAAAAATTAATTTATTTTTAATTTCATTAATATCTATCCTTGTCAATTTGCCCTCGTAACGCCAGGAATAGGATTCATGACCGGGTCATCCTCGTATACGCCAGTCCTCGGACCGTTTGACGACTACGCTTTATCTCGCTCTTTCAGAGGCACCGCGCTAACAGCCGTATTCACCAACAAGAATTACCTTTCTAACAAACTGTTAAATCAGTTATCAGTCGGTTAAATTAATTGTTGGCATTCACCATCCTTATCAAACTGTTAAAACGACTGTTAAAGTAACAGAAGAAATTTGGCCTGTTAAAATTTTAATGGAGGGTTAAATCTTTAAAATTAGGTAATGATAATTTGTAACTTGGAATCCATACTTTGCCTTGTTTTCCTGAATTTGTTTTTATTATTAAAAGCTGTGATTTTGTTAGCAAAACTCGTTGGTTGTAAGCACAAACCTAGAATTTTGGTTGTAAAGCACCTTCACATTTTGAACATGAAGTTTAATTTTGTAATTCAAATGGATAGACTTGAAGAAATGAATTTAAATATTTTGTCAGATGTATCATCAGGTAATAAGAACCCTCTGGAGTTGTTATAGTGCGAAATAATTTGAACAATTAAATGACATTGAATTTATAAATATTATTGTTATATACAGCATTGTTTTTTTTTGTTTTTAATCACATGTATGTGCGTTTCATCAAATGAGAGCAATATTTCTCTTTAAAATCTGCTGTTGTCAACATAAAAACCTAGTGACTTTTATTTAACAGACTGTCTGTCTACCCACCTATGATTATTTTTGGTAAATACAGACTTTTACTTAATACTCTGTTTAAGAATATACCTCTGTTAAGTTATCGGTCAATTAATACAAGAATGGTGAATACGGCTGTAAGTGCGGTAACTTACATTTTAATTCAGAATTCTGTAAGTTTTGGTACGGTGTACGACTCAGTGATTCACTACCTATCGGATCACTTGTTCAGCTGTACATGACAGATATATACATATATACTCATATACGTAATAAGAGGAAAATGTTTAATTTACTTCAGGTATCATTATTGTATTAAACGATTTTCCATGTCTTACTTTATAGTTTTTTTGGCTAAATATTTCACTAGAAATTAAGTTAAATATATACCTATATTAAAAGATAAAAACCAACAAAACTGTTGCAAGTATTTTATCAAACGCTTTTCGATATACACGATCTACCTCTTAGTTATTAAATAAATCGACATTCTCAGTAATAAAATATATAATTATCTGAAAAATAATATACCTAAAAATTTGTTTCAATAATGTGTTACTTTTACCTGGAACAAAAATTTATTGTATATTATTTATCCCAACGAACCCTATAGAAATACCCTGGTATGTTATGACAATATTCTGTGCAGATACTGATATTGTTTTGTTGTTTCTGTACTTTTGGTCGATTTTCCTTAATACGCCTCTGATCGTACGAATAAAAAGTTACGCGAATCTACCAAGTAAAGAAATCTATAACACCGATATTCTACGCGAATGTGTATCTAGCTCTAGTTCGGCTTTACGCTAATTGGAACCGCCACATCCTGAGTGGATTGTCTTTGGGCGATTTCCCACCATTAAAACGCGGTCCTTAAGGCGTGATCAGTAGGCAACCAAATATTCGAGTGTTATAGACAATATTTGTGTACAGCTATCGTTTAGATTCATCAGTCCGGATAAGGATGGAAGGAAAAAAATCGTGCAAATAAGAAATGTGATGTTAGGTATTTCTTCAAAATTTGTCTTAGTTCTCAAAAATTCAAACTGTTATAAAGCGATTTTATTGGCCATTCCTATTTAAATATCTGTCAATTTTGAATTCTTAATTATATAGTTAGAACAGCGTTTTAAATTGCCTAAGTGGACTTTCAGACTAAAAATGCATGCGACGTGCTATCTGAAAGCAGGAAACATGCTACTTGTTTTAAAACCTATATTATTAAATGGATGCTTTCAAACCAAAGTCGCGTGACATGGATACGACGTAGAAACGCGGGACCAGTGTTTATATAAAGTATTGTTAGTCAGCCGACCTTAGTTGTGGACCATGTCGGCTAGATGGCGGGACTATAATATGTGCAAAATCTCTTAAACAAGCCCTAGGTAAGTCAATAAATAGAGTCAGTCTGGACTTGCACATATCATAGTCCCGCCATCTAGCCGACATAGTCCATAACTAAGGCCGGTTGACTAACGATACCTATATAAACACTGGTGCGACTTGCTACTTAAAGCATGTTGCATATTTTACTAGTTTGTCACACGTGTAAGCAAACTTATCCTCTCAAAATATTGACATACAATAACTACATTTTTGTGAACAAAATAAGGGCAAGCAGTATTTAAATAGAGTTGTACTAAATACTGTTCGGCACTACCTATTAAAGGGATTCATCTAGTGGCTGTTGTAGTGGAATGCTCATTAGCGAAAGTACTTGTAATTCCTTATTTGCCTAATACAGGGTGTCCGGAAAGTAATGGGACCCAGCTTAAACATAGCTTTCTGTGATCAAATAGAATCGAATTAGGTAAACTTAGCTTAGTCCAAAAGTGCTTCGTTTAGAAGTTACAGGGCTTCAAAGAAAAAAAAATATTTTCTTGTTATGGGTATAATCACAGACCACCTAAACTGAACTATAGGGCCAAGCCAGTGAAGCCTTCCGTCGGCCTAACCTCGGCCCAGCTGGCCTCATGCTCTCAGTCAATGTTAGACTTTCGTTGTGGTAACATTGTGATTATTTTGTGAAATATACGAGATTTCTTTGTATAATTATGGAGAAGTGCATTGTTGACAATTGTAATAGCCGATCAGATCGGAATAATGATGAAATTTCATTTCTTAGGTAAGTAATAATTAGAAATAATAGAACACGTTTTATGGCATTACGGCTCTGCGCAGGCATTGTGCTGACATTTCCAGTATCGGCTCTGTGTTTTTTAGTGCCCATATGTTTAAAAATTATTCTTAGCGAGGTAACAAGTATTTAATGGTTTATTTAAATAATACCATGTGGAACATTTTGGTGATGCGTGTACTGGCATCTTGGAAACTATAAGAGATACAAAAATCGGCAGTTGGGGGAAAATTCTGTTTCTAATTTAATGACGCTTGCAACTAGATCTAGGTTTTTGAGTTATTTTGAAAAAAAGTTAATATGGCGTTATTCGTCTGTAACTTTTTTATTTAATTCAATTTAATTATAATTTATATTTGCTAAATAATAATAAGTTAAGAATCTAATTAAGAAATTTGCAATATTAGAATTTCGAACAGTTACGGTTGCGCGAAACCATCATTTTTTGGTATGGGCGCCATATTGAATTTGAATTTTTTTGCAACCGAAACGTCGCATTGAAAATCTAAATATATAGTGAAATTCTTCGAAAAAATTTGCTGCGGAAAAGTGTTTTCAGATTTTAAATAGTCCTCTAACTAAAAAAGTTACAGACGAATAACGCCATATTAACTTTTTTCAAAATAACTCAAAAACCTAGATCTAGTTGCAAGCGTCATTAAGTTTTTTCCCCCAAGTGCCCATTTTCGTATCGCTTGTAGATTCCAAGATGCCAGTACACGCATCACCAAAATATTCCACATGGTATTGTTTAATAAACCATTAAATACTTGTTACCTCGCTAACAATAATTGTTAAACATATGGGCACTTAAAAACACAGCCGATACTGGAAATGTCAGTACAACTTCTGCGCAGAGCCATTTAATGCCTTAAAACGTGCTCCATTATTTCTGATTATTACTTACCTAAAAAATGAAATTTCATCACTATTCCGATTTGATCGGCTATTACAATTGTCAACAATGAGCAATTTCTGAAAAATATGTAGATGTAAGAATAAATCATAATACAAACTAATCAATTCCTTAAAAGGCACAAAGCAACAAGTATTAAATAAAGTAACACTATTTAAAGGGCGATAAAGATTTTAATATAACTAGAATTTTATTTTAAACCCTGATTTAAAAATATTTCACAAAACTTCTCAAAATAATTAAATATTTTATGTTAGCTTATTAAAAATATATTCCTTTCTATTTCACACTACTTTTAAATAAAAATTAACTTTTTTAAAAAATTTTATCAAATATTATAATAATATACATTTTACTGAATTAGATTCTGTCAAAAGAGGGCGGAGCCAAACTTCCGCACACACTCCACCGCTCCCCTGTCGAGGCTTCATTGTTGTATTGAATAGCATGGGTACAGTCTAGGTGGTCTGTGGGCATAATAAAGAAATGAAACGTCTAATCATATTGAAATTTGGTACAGTTATGTTTTAGATAAGTATAAGCATTGCGAAGGAGCAAGTAGTGCCGTACATAGTAGAGGGCGCTCTTGGCAGTTCTTTTGTAATTCATTTTTATCGTATCTTTTTTGTTGGTCCTATTCTGATACGCTTGACGGAAAATTATGATGGAGAAATAAATTTTGCCTAGAATAGCTATACCTGTTCCATGTTGATACAATGCGCCGTTTTCGGTAAAAACTGTACCTTCTTGCTGTAGCTCCTCCATTAAATTGGTTTTGACAATAAACAGCGATCATATCTGCCGTTTCTGAGTTGGAAAACTGATTATATCGAGGCATGTTTTCAAAATTTTGACAAAATAAAACTAATAATTTGAAATCATTTCATTTACACTTTACACAAATACACAACGATAATTACTAACTCAGTACAACATTTAGCATTAGTCTGACAGATTTTTGATCAAGTTTTATTTAATTTAAAAATATCGATTCAGAAAATTTATTTTTATTTTAATGTGTGGAAATTTTCAAAAGCGTTTTTACCGAAAACGGTTCATTGTATCAACATGGAACAGGTACAACTTTTCTACGCAAAATTAATTTCTCCATCATAATTTTCATTCAAGCGTATCATAATAGGACCAACAGTAAAGATACGATAAAAATGAATTAAAAGAAAACTCTCAAGAGCACCCTCTATGATATGCGGCACTACTTACTCGTTCGCAATGCTTGTACTTATCTAAAAAAAAACTGTACCAAATTTCAACATGATTGAACGCTTCGTTTCTTAATTATGCCCATAACAAGAAAACATTTTTTTTTCTTTGACTGTAACTTCTAAACGAGGCACTTTTGGATTCATTTCTATTTTAATTTACCTAAATAAATCAATATTCAACTACCTGTTTATTTTCTTTTTTATTTTTATACCTTGGCTTAAACCTTACCTTTGCTCTTAGCTTAAATATCAGCATTCTTTTCTCTGCAAACAACAAATGCACTGTATCAGCATTGTCCTGTAAGTATGGATGAATCCATAACCTCCTTATTTTCTTTCTCCTCCTTGTAATCCCCGCAGGAATTAACATAACATCGTCTTCTTCCAACGACATTATTAAGAATACAATTGTTTAACTGAGCTCAAGCTATTGCTATGTCTAGGAGGATTGGGGCGTAGCTAGGGTGCTACTGGTGTGAAAATACCACGCAAAGCCGCATGATGCGACGTGCTTCCTGCTTCCAAGTAGCAAGTCACACGTAGCATGCATCTTTAGTCTGAAAGCCCACTAACTTCTACTGCAACTCTAAAATATAGTCAAATATCATGTAGTGTATGTTTTTGTGGCAATCTTTACCGTAATACATCTAAATAGATTCCTGTCAACTTTTTTTGGGCAGATTTTCGGATGGAATCGTGGTTCTAGAAGGTCTTCTTGGGAATGTGCTCGGTGACTCGGAAACGGAGGAACTGTTGTGCAATTTTCTACATCTTTATAACACGTTCGTGTCCCATTTATTGGAATTTTAGTAGAAAAGTACCAAGTGGTTGTGTTTCTGTTTTGTGGTAGTGATTTTATGCCGTTTGTCGTTGGAAACACAACTTCAGCTTCAACTGGATCTAAGCCATTTCGTGTACGAGTTACATAACACCGACGTAAACTTTTTAGACAAATCCAATTCTTTCTTTTCTCGTTTACTCTGGAAGCCGCCCACCATCTGAGTAAGTATCGAATTACCTAGTTTTTCCATTTTTTTGTTATATCTTGTTTTTTTCCTGTATTATAGGGCTTCTTTCGGAAAACCCAATTACTGCCCTGGACAATTTTTTTGCTGGGCCTCTTCATATGGCGGTAATCTGGAGAAATCTGGATCTGCTGATAACATCTGAGCCTGGTACCTGGTGTTTGTGCTGACGTAACCAACTACAAATCCAGGGTAATAGCTGTGCGGAAGTTGGAGGCCATCATACAAGTTATTTACAATCACAAACTGCACATATTTTCTTACCATTGATTGCTATTTTTTACTGCTTTATACTTACCATTCAGCAAATTTTAATGCAATTTAATAATGGCACAAAATTCTCATATTTAGGACATTCAGAAATAATTGCTTTATTGATTAAGATACCAAAAATTCAAACATTAATATATTGTCACCATGCTATTTTTACTTATTGTATAGCGAAAAATTTCGAATAATTGGGTTTCTACCTAAGAAAATTTGTTACAAGAATTATTTTATTATTAATATTACAGTGAAATATTTCATTGTTCTATTGTTCACCAAACGGGATCACGTGCGGCTGTCGTTATTTTCTTGTCATATTTTTTGATTAGAAGTTTATCTCTTGTAAAATAATAACTTAGATTAAAAATAGTTATTGGAATATTCAGATCTGTGCATTATACCGAGAGGAATCAAATTGAAAAATTCGATATATAATTATCTATGTAAAAATATTGCTTTTTTACTAATAGTCCCACACTATAGCGGGTGGATCAAAGGAATACATGTGTAACTATTTTTATTACGTTGCGGTCCCACTAGTATATTCTGCTTTCTGGATAAATTTACGGGTTCTCGTTTGTACTAATTAGAATTTAGTAACCGGACGCTCCCTAAGCAAGGTAGCAAAGTATAATTTTCTTTTTCTAGTTGCAGTTATATTAGGTCTGGAAACTGAGTATTAAAAAAAGAGTTAGTCATAATTTTGTATTTATCATTAAATGATGCCTGTTGTAGAGATATAGATTACTCACATTGTCAACAGTTATCTTGAAAGGGGATATTTTCCAGATTCTTGGAAAGCAGCTCTTGTAACACCCCTTCTTAAATGTCCTAACCTAACGAATATGAGCGAACTGCGGCCTATCGGTCAGTTGCCAATTTTATCAAAAGTTTTAGAAAAAGTGGTTTATGGTCAAATAAGTAATAACAGCTAATACATTGTTTCCAGTACATCAGTGGGTTTCGAAAGAGCCATAGTACAGGAACCGCTTTGGCAACTATAACTGACACTATATTATGTGCATTCGATAGCGGACAAGCTTCGGCATTGGTGCTTTTAGATTTTACAAAAGCATTCGGTTACAATTAATCATAAGTTGCTTATTGCTTAGTGCAATTTATTAGGCTTTAAAATAATTTAATCTTTGAAATTCTTAAGTAATTCTTTAAGCAACAGATACCAACAAGTAATACTGAATAATAGTATTTCTAGTGCTCAACAAATTGTATCTGGTATGCCGCAGGGTTCAGTTCTTGGACCTTTACTATTTTTACTTTATACGTTCGACTTAACAAATATAGTACAAAATGTAATGTTAATTACATTACTTTGCAGCTGATAATTCTGATCAGGCTATGGAAATTGTAAACCATAATTTACTTAATATCAGTAACTATTCGGCAAATCATAATCTACTCCTAAATCCTAATAAATCTAAACTGCTTTTATTTTGCACAAAGAAAAGACGTGAGCATTTTAAGGCAAACATGCATATTAATATCGATGATCAAGTGGTTCCGTTTATTACCACTACAAAAAATTTAGAGTATATTTTGATAAAAATTTGAAATTCATAGGCCATGTCACAAATGTTACTAGGGAATATTACATGAGATTAAAATTGTTAAATGCTAATAAAAATCTGTTGACATATATGGAGAAATGGTTGTGCAAGAGATTAGTATTGTTCAAATTATCTTACTGTAATATAGTATTTTATACATGCTTAGATAAAATTACTTGCAATAGGATACAAAAAATTCAAAATTATTGTTGTAAATTAATTAATAATCCTCTTAAAGCAGACATATCATCATATTGTTAAGAATGGAAATTTGAGTAGAAATATATTTGAATGAATTTAGAAATTATACTCGAAAGCATCGACCCAGTTTTATTCAAAATTTTTTTTCATATTTTATTTATATAAATAATATTGTTAAATAGTTACGAAAGAAATAAATGCAGCAAAATTAACATTCCAAGTAGATCGGTGACCAGTGATTTTCTGTGTAGAGTGCAATGTTGCTGATTGACCATTAGCGCATCGGGGACATTGCAAATGCAGCGAAATTGTTGTTAACAGGGTTGGTGCTCAAAAGTAGAAAACAGAAAGTTAGTCGGTTTTTGGGAATACAGTGAATAAGCCGCCATGAAGGCTAGTTCGTGTGGTAAGTAAGATTCTAGATTAGACTAGGCTAAGCCCTCCAGCTGGTAAAATAAACTATTTATAATATTTTTCAATCAAGTTATCCCCTTGTGCGTAAGACGCTTAATGTATACGTAACAATATATTTGCTGCTTTTTTAAATTTAAATTGGTTGAAAATCAACAACATATTTAAATATAATTTCCTTTCATTTGTATTTCGTATACTGAGCTCTTCATTTCCCGAGTACTGGAGAATGGAGAGGTAGAGGCGCCGGCTTTGATTTCTTTTTGAACAATAAACTGTATTTTTTTTCTCCACCAAATACGGAACATATGGTGGAGGCGTTGATTTCTTTTTAACCGATAAATTGTATTTTTTCTTCACTAAGTACGTAAAATATAGTGGAGGCGCCAATGTGGATTTTTTCGACCTATAAATTGTTTTTTTTTCTCTACTAAGCAAACATATGATAGAGGCACTGATTTTCGATTTTAAGGCATAATATACTTAGTACCTATAATTTTTTCCTTATAAATTCGTAATAAAGTCACAATATTTTTAAATCATTTTTTTTCTTGCATTCGCTAAAGAGTAAAAAAAATTAAGACTTTTACAAATCAATTATTGTGAGAACCATTTAAACTTTGTATAGAATAATTCTTTCTCATTTTGTTTTAACAAAATCACGTTCAGACTAATTTACATATTTTTTGTATGTGAATTTTAATGAAATAAATATGTTTGATAATTAATAAATCTAAATAAGGGAAATAATTTAATTTTAGAAACATTTCAATTTAGAGAGGTTAATTTTTTATTCGTTATTCTGACATTTTTTTATGAAATGGAAAATCTTTGTTTTTAGTGGAAATATTTTGGAAAAAATTATATATAATTTCTTTGAAGAATATTTTTTTAGATCAATTAATTTTTTTAATTTTAGATAATTACTAAAAAATATATATATTTTTGTGATTTGAATTTAATTTAAACATTTAAACTATTGCCACGAAAAAATTAAGTTTATTATAGAACTGTATTTTTTTATATAAGAATACTTAAAATAGTTATTTATGCAACAAGTACAAAAAGTAAGTGCTTATTGCACGCGACGTGAAATTGTCAACACGTCAAGTGCAATAAGCACTTTTTGTACGAGTTGCATACAATATTTTTTCTACGTTCATGCAAAAACCAAAAAATTATATTTAGATGACACTAAGTCTAGGAAAATGTCACGTCGATTTGAACGTTTATGTTTGTCATGATGACAAAACGCTGTAGTGGAATGACAGATGAATGCAATAAACATTTTATTGCATTAGTGCACTAAAGAACCACTTTTTCCAGTAAATATAGTTCAATAAAGTTTTGTTTTTTGCATGAATGTAGAAAAAAGACATTTCTACTGTGATTTCAGTAATGAGAACATTTTAGTTTAAATATTTTTATACTATTAATTTGTAGAATTTCTTTTTTCCGAGTATAATTTTGAATAATAAATTTAAATAGTTCGTTTGAATTTTATCGTCGAATATAACCAGCTGAAGAGGTTAATGATATTTCTTTTTTTGTGTGTATTTCTTTTTTTTATTTTATATAGATATATTTATTGGGTAAAAACAGGTGTATGATTTTGGTTTTGATTGACAGTTACATCTAGTTAAATTGGTTTTTTAAACAGAAAAATTTTAGTTTTGTTGGTAAACATTTTTTTTTAAATAAGGGAGAGTTTTTAAATTTCAATTTTACCATTTTTTTTTTTTGATAATTTTTAAAAAAATTTAAAGATTATTTTGTTTAAATATAATTTCCTTTTGAATATAATTAAAAGGCTTGTTTTAATTTTTTTTATTAAGGGAAACACAGTATATATTTTAATTTAATCAAATTTTCAATATATCTAGTCGAAACATCACCTGGAGAGGTAACATTTTTTTCTCTGTGGGTCTTTTAGTTTTACATAAATATTATTTTTGTTTGTTCGAACGATATATGTATAGATTTGAAATATACAAATTATAAATTGTGCGCCAAGAAAAGTAATTACATGATAGAGTAAGAAAGATAATTTTTGTATTTTTTATGAGTAAACTAATGAAAACTAAAATGAAATGATGACGACGGTTATTTCTTAAACATATCAAACAAAATTTAGACCTCAACATAGGAGTATAAATATACTTAGTGATTTGAATTAAAAAGTCAACGCTTTTGTTCGTTCTTTTTCAACTTGGATCTGCTATATGTGAAAAAAAGCTAGTGAAGGTACAGGGGCAAGTAGTAAATAGGAAAAATAAGTTAAGAAGTCTAGAAAACAAGAAGCGGTATAAAGAAGAAATTATAAGAAGAAACAAGCTAGTTACTGTAGAAAAGAAATTGGATATTGGAAAATTCGCGCCCCGACGGTCATTGGTTACAAGTGAAAATAGTGAAGGCGAAGTCCGTGTTAAAATAAATAAGAATAATGGATACAACAATTGCCACAAGTTTAGCGAAACCCAAAATTTCCAACGTTCGATCTCTCGACAGGCAATGCCGTAGCGTTTATGAAAACTTACTAGCGCACTGCAGCGGCAAACCGCTGGGACGATAATTACCTACCTTAGTTCATTCCTGGAGGGAGCATCAGAATAATTATGGTTTAGTATGTATAAAAAAGCGCCGGAAAATCAAAATAAGACATGGGAAAATATTAAAGAAGAATTTACAAGAGAGTTCAGTGGTTCGGACGTTATAAGAATGTTAGAAAAAAAATTATATGAAACAAAGCAACGCCCCAATCAAACCATACAGCAATATTTTTATGAATTACAAACAATTTTTGCAGACTTCGACTCGGATTTAAATATAGAAGAATTTAGAAATTTTTTTGAGAATGCTATGAACAAGGATCTATAGGCTTATTCTGAATGACAATATAACATCCGGGGACCCTTGGATTTATCAAGAAGATTAAGGAACCTTATTATTAATGAAGAAAAATCCTGTAGCAGTTGTTCTCAGATGTGTATAAAGGAAAAACAAAATTTACAAAGTACATAAGGCATGCAAGGCATTAAATGTATCTAAAAAAGAAAGTTAAAAAATTAGTTATGGTTGTTTTAGTTTCATTAGTTCGGAGTTTAGAATACAATCTATTATAAAATCAATGCAAAAAATATTTGTGAAAAGACAATAATATAGAAATATGTATTACAGATATATTAAAACCGACCATCAATATTTCAATTCCTTTGTTGAATGTTCTGAACTATGTGTTGCTTATTAAAATATTTATTTAAAAAGTTCTAGTTTGTTAAAAATAACAAAAATTATTTAATTTCAACGTAATGTAAGTGAATCTGTAAAATATCCGCATCTGTATAAGCTGCCAAGTAAGATATATTATGTGAGCAAGTGCATAAATAAATAAAAATTATAGTTTTGCATTAAATGATAATCAAGAAAGAAATAAATATTATTTTCAGCAGCAGAACAGTTACACTTATTCAGATAATATCAACGTACAAAATATGAAGAGGTTTTTACAATTTATTTTTAGGTCCAATAGCAGCAGAAATTGGTATGGTTATAAAAATAAAAATTACATAACACATCATTGTCCACCTCCAAGAAATTTTCAAATAAAACAATCGTTTCCAAGATATAACTTTCATGGACATCAACAATTTTTTCAAGAAAAGCCAACGCAAGAAATCCAAGAGTCCATAAATAGTGAAAATAAGTATGTATGCCCTCAAAACACTACCGACGGAAAACGTAAATGTTTCTTATGCAACGTAGTATGTCACTTTGCAGCGTCTTGTCCGAGTAATATTTTCAATCAGCACTCAAAACGAAGACGGACGACAAAATAAAGGCCCAATGCCGTACTAGCTAATAGTTGGACCTACTGGCGCGAAAATACAAGTACCATTGTAATGGCATCTTGCTCGATAAATGGCTATTACGTTAAAGCTATTATAGATACAGGTGCAGAGAAAAACGTACTCGCAACAGGAATTGTTGAGTACATTAAGCATAACAGGTCAAATTAAAAAAAATTAATTGTGGCTGGTGGTGGAAAAATTCCAGTTCTAGGTAGCGTTTTTTTAAATCTGGGGATAGGAGGGATATCTTTGCATTGTGATGTTATCGAAAACCTCTCGTACCTATTTTTTCTTGAAATAGAATTTAAAAAAATATATAACACCATAATTGATATTGCGCAAGGTACTGTATCGTTACTTGTAGATAATGAAATTATTATTAATCTTAACATATTGAATAGCCAAAATAGACGCAGGAAAATTGGAAGTAATATACAGTTAAATCAACTTACAGGGGGGGCATAAAAAATATCAGAATAATAATGGCTGGAGGAACAAAGGAGCAAGTATTAGTAAAGAAAAGGGAGCAATTATGAATGAAAATAAAAAATACTTTTTGACAAATAGAAAATACGATACTTGTAAGAAAAATTTAAATAATCGAAACATACAGGGGGGCCTCAGAAATTACAACTACTGTTTGAAGAATAATAGTGGTAATAATAAAAAGATGGAGAAGAATGTTTAAGAGAAATTTCGAAATTGTCATGGTAATAAAGCAACTGTACGCGGTGAAATAATACAGAGACTGTATCAAAAGTTTGTGACGTTCCTACGTCGCGATTCCGGTACGACGCAGTGTCACTATGACTCCTGAGTTGCGGTGGCGGTACTCTCGGGCGCCAGTTTCTGTTTACAGTGCTACCACTACTTGGGCGGCTACAGTGAAGACACGGTATGTCCAGAGGGTCGTGAGGGAAGAGTTAGACTTCTCCAGGAATAAAAGTCAGAATAAAATAATACACATATATTAATAATTCACCTAGTACACAACTCCACCTAGTCGTGGTACGGGTAGAAATCGTAACAGCCCACGTTTCAATCTATATACTCCCATAAACCGAAAGCGTGGTGAGATAGCCACCGGATAATGCGACAGCGACTACCCACGCCGTGGTGCAGTAAGTAACGGTAACTATCGGCCCATGTTTCAATTTCTAGGATGCACTCCTATAAACTAAACGCGTGGTGAAGTAGCCACCGGATAATGCGATAGCGACTGCCCACGTCGTGGTACAGTAAGCAACGGAAAATAACGGCCCACGTTTCAATTTATAGGATGCACTCCTATAAACTAAACGCGTGGTGAGGTAGCCACCGGATAATGCGACAGCTACTACCCACGCCGTGGTACAGTAAGCAACGGGCAATAACGGCCCACGTGTTATAGTATTGCTCCAACAGCTTTTTTAAACCTGAAAATAAGCGAAAAACAATTCAACAAATATTCTAGAA
Source organism: Monochamus alternatus (assembly GCA_037114965.1). Taxonomy (NCBI): domain Eukaryota; kingdom Metazoa; phylum Arthropoda; class Insecta; order Coleoptera; family Cerambycidae; genus Monochamus; species Monochamus alternatus. The sequence goes on from CM073431.1 coordinate 49,678,082, forward strand.
CATCATCGAAATCGCCCCGACAGACCGGCGCCCAGCCTTAATTGCGAATAAACCATACCTGGGACCGAGGAGAAGAGTACCATACGTACTCTCTCCAAGAAGATAGAATACTCCGAGTAGTCATCCGGGGCATCCCCTGCGGTATCCCGCTGGAGGAAGTGACGGAGGACCTCTGCGGTCAGGGTTTCGCCCCCGTAAACGTGGCCAGAATGTCCGACAAGAGGACCAGGCGGCAGATGTCTCTTGTCCTCGTGCAGGTACCCCAGGACCAGGGAAGCATTCTGCAGGTCACAAGATGCTGCTCCCTTGTGGTGCGCGTCGAGCCCCAGAAGGCCGCCGCTGTGGCATCTCAATGCCACAGATGCCAAAAGTTCGGTCATGGCCAGAGCCGTTGCACCGCTTTTGTGAAGTGCGTCAAATGCGGCGAAGGCCACCACTCGGCCGAGTGTAAAAAGCCTAGGGAGGCTCCGGCGAAGTACGCCAACTGCGGTGGCCCCCATCCGGCGAGCTATAGGGGCTGCCCCCAGGCCCCCAAGAAGACAGCCGTGAAGAAGGCAACGGCGGGAGCGGCAAAGCCAGCAGCTGAAAAAGAACCAGCTAAGTGCCCACAGCCCCCCAAGACAACAGCGGCGAAGAGCTTCGCCGATGCCGCGAGGCAGAAGCAGGCTCCCGCTGTGGCGCCTAGGGGGGCCACAAAACACCAGCAGCACCAAAAGGCGTGGAGTGCGCCTTCCGACTTCGTCAGCGAGCTGGCGAGGATGGAGGACTCCGCCATGCACGCCTTCTTCACTAAAATGCCATCTCTGTAACAGAAGTAATGGCAGGCCCTCCACTTGTGCAGTCCCTGAGAGTCGCCTCCTGGAACGTCGACGGGTTCCAGTGTAGGAAGAACGACCTGCGTGAGCCCTTGCCGCGTCTAGACATAGACGTGGCCGCTATCCAAGAGCTAAGGGATGCACAGGCCGCCAGGATGCTCGGATACGTGGTGTATCGGAGGGACCGGCCGGCCAGAAGAGGAGGAGTCGCCCTGCTAGTCAAAAGAGGTATCGAACATCATATGTTACAGGTCCCACAGCTGGTGAACATGGAAGCCGTGGCAGTCTCTGTGAGCACCCGCCATGGAGATATCGCCGTGGTGTCCTGTTACCAGCCAGCATCTCTCCCGCTCTTGGACAACGACCTGGAGGCGGTCATGGGGGCATGGCCTCATACGGTTGCTATCGGCGACTTTAACGCAAAATCGCTGGAGTGGAATAGCACGACAACCTCAACACGAGGCAGGGTGCTTCTGCAGTTCTTGCGGAACCACGACGACGTGCTTGCGTACGGACCCGATGAGCCAACTTTCCAGACAGGCGCAGCTAGGCCGGTCGTGCTGGATATCGCTTTGCTCAAGGCAATACCGATGGAAGCCGAACTGACGACGCACCACGAGGGTTCCACGAACCACTCGCCTGTCCTGCTCGAGCTAGGGCGGGAGTGTCGCGACGAGGCAACCGTAGTCAGGAGACAGACCGACTGGAAGCGGTTTCGTGCAGAAATGCAACGGCTCTGTCAACCAGTCCCTGTTATCCAGGACGAAACGGACCTCGAGGCGGCAGTCGTGAGCCTTGAGACGGATATCCGCACCGCCCTGGAAAGCAGCACCATCGAGAGGACGGAAAGGAGACGTGTGGACCATGCAGGTGAGTTACCTCTTGATTTGCAGGAGCAGATTAGGGAGAGACGTGCGGCCAACCGACGAGCCATGAGGACGGGCCATCCACGCGATAGGAAAGTCGCCAACCAGCTCAATAGGAGAGTCAAAGCCGCCCTGGATGAACTCTACCAGGAGCGGTGGCATATACACCTAGAATCGCTGAATCCTGGAGACGTAGGTCTGTGGAAGATGCAGAAGGCGCTGAGGGCTCCCCGCCGTCCGATACCTCCGATTCACGGAGAGAATGGGATCGTCTATACAAAGCCGGACAAGGCAGAAGCTTTTGCGGACAGCCTTGAACTGCAGTGTAGAGAAAACTTTCTCGGCGACGAGGACGAGGATCACACGGACGAGGTGGAGCGTCGTGTGCGGCGTCTAAGACGCCTACCCGATGCAGAACCCATTAGACCCGCTACTCCGGAGGAAGTGAAGGATATCCTGCGCTACCTGAACCCCCGCAAAGCGCCGGGATACGACGGTATTGGGAACAGGATTCTCAGGAAGCTCCCCCACCGCCATCTGCAACGCCATCCTGAGACTGCGCAGATTTCCTAAGATATGGAAGAAGGCCGATGTCATACTCATCCCTAAGCTTAACATTCCCCTCTAGTTACAGGCCCATCAGTCTCCTGTCCATGATGAGCAAAATAGCTGAGAGAGTGATCCTGGCCAGACTGCACGAGACCACGGAAGAACTGCGCATCCTCCCGGACGAGCAGTTTGCGTACCGCCGTGGCCACTCGACGGAGCAGCAGATTCTCAGGTTAGTAGAACTTGTTTCCGCAGGTTTCAACACCAGAGAATCTACCGGAGCAGTCTTCTTGGACGTCGCCAAAACCTTTGACAGGGTCTGGCACGATGGGCTTATCGTAAAGATGCTCAACTTTGGCTACCCTGTCGGCCTAGTCAAGCTGGTGGCGTCCTTCCTAAGTGGCAGAGAGCTGCGTGCGAAGGTGGACGGGGCCCTGTCCACCTATCAACCCATGGAAGCCGGTGTTCCTCAAGGCGCCGTGCTATCTCCGCACCTTTTCAATATCTTTACAGCGGACCTACCCAGGACGGAGGACACTTCCGTGTGCCTCTACGCCGATGACACCGCCATCTTAGCCCGATCCTTAAACACGGAAATGGCGACGAGGCGACTCCAGAGAGCGCTAGGCAGACTGGAGGACTGGAATAGGACCACGAAGAGACTCTGACTTGTCCCTACCCTACCCCGTTACCTTATCCTTTCCGCGAAGCTGGACGATAGGGCCTTTACGGTTCTTTGTCCTAGCGTCTCCCTAGAGCCACAGTACTAATCCTGACGTAACCCCCCAAACCCCTACCTGGTCGGAGGCGTTCGCGCCGCGACCAAAACATGACTACCCCCGGGGGTTAACGAGTCGGCGAAGAAAGAAGAGAAGACAGAAGAGCGCCAGAAGATAAGTCCTCGCCGATGGGGCTTGCCAGGACAGGAAGAGGTTCCTCGAGCCGCCGGCATCGGCCGCAATTGCGGTTGAGGCTGACCGGTGAAGGGAACCCACCTCTACGAGGCGTCCAGGCCTACAGCGATGAAGTGGGTAAAGAGAGATAGTCCCTCTCGACCCCGCTCATCCGAGGTTATTTATCCAGCCAAGGATATTGGCGCGAAATCTGAATCAGTCGTATCTGCAGTTCATAGAGTGAACATCGTAGTAGTGCGAAATAGTGTTTTCTCTTCAGAGTGCCCTTTGGCCAATTACTAGCTCCGTTGAGCCCAGATCTACCAGCTCTTTTGAGCATTTTATCAACGTAGACCTTTGCCTAAAAATCCTACAATTAAACCAGTGCTTCGAGTATCGAACCAGTGCTTCGAGAACAAATTCACCGACGATAAGTGCTCCGTAATAATCCAGCCGCCCAACAAACAGAGCAACCGTTTACACACGTTTCAATTTATAGGAAGCACTCCTATAAACCAAACGCATGGTGGGGTGGTCACCAGATAATGCAACAGCGACTACCCACGCCGTGGTTCAGTAAGCGAGCTGGAAGACAAAGTATGGTTAGTACACAACTAACAGCGGTCAAGTTTTCCCTGACAACCTCTTACTCACTTCCTCTGCTGGTCACGTCTAGCTGGCACGAGCGGTCGGCTGGTACTGACTCTGCAGTGCTCACCTCGCTAAGTCTTAACTTCGCGATGCTGGAGTGGAGGAAGACTTGCGCAGTAGGCTGCTACTACCTCGCTTCGGATGGCTGGTATGGAACAGGACTGGTCTCGGCACTGGCGGCTAAGGAATTAAATCTTCCACTCGAAGTTGGAAAGGCCTAATGCTGGTTCGGAAGTGGCGCTTGCGCACTGGACGGTTTTCGGACTTTACTATTTTACCCGAATGCTACTTTTGAACTTAGCGACTTAGTATAATTTTAAACGGTTGACTTACTTGTCAGGAACACTGGAGACACGACTGGTTCGTCTGGCGGCTTGGCAGCTACTGATTCTGGTGTTTAGCAAGCCTTTCCTGGTGTCGCTTGCGCACTAGATGGTTGGCCGAATTTAGTACAGTTCTTCGCAGATCTGCTGGGTGGACTACTGGATATGACGCTGCTTCTCGGTGTGGGCCAGGACAGTACTGAATTTTCTAAGTTTCAAACTATCGCTCTTGACTCGGAATCAGACGCGCTGGATCGAGCGCGCATTCTACAGCACATCTACACAGCGGCAGAGCCTTCGATGCGCGGTGCGATGCGCGTTCGGTTCTCGCGGTTTCCCTTGCGCTGGCTGAAGTTCGAGTGTCGGTCGGCTTTCATGTATCATACGGGGCGGTGAAAAATCACTTCGTTACAAGTTTCAAAAACCAAGGCATTGATAATATAGAACAGAAACCAAATCGAAAAGGAAATACTACGGCTATTAAAAAATAATAATAACAGAACTCGGAAAAATATTGATAATTACGAAATAATACATGGAAGGGATAAAGTAAATAAAAAAAATACTGTTCAGAGAGGAATAACAGTAATACTAAAGAAAGACAAATTAGAAAATCAATTCAAGGAGGAAACTTCAAAGAAAGTAAAGATTTTAAAGAAAATATAAATACACAGATTTTTTCTAGAGAAGAATAGGATAGTAGAGCCAGAGAGAGGAAATGAAAAACTAACACAAATTAACAGGAAAAATGTACAGGAAGATAATGGCGAGGATAACAAGAATGTATCAAATGAGTGTGTAAATGAAGTAGAAGAATCATCAAATTATTATCGTATCGATATAGTTCAAAGCCCGCTACCTGAAAAATCTTGGTTCAAATTATTAAAAATCGAAAATGTGGAAGTCAAAGTGAAAATGGATACAGGATCTGATGTCAATATATTACCTTATAAGTATGTTAAAATAATTGGTTTACAAAACAATATAAAAAAATGTCAGGTTAATTTAACAGCTTACGGGGGTTTCAAAATTAATACAATAGGCAAAATACTAGTAAAAGTAAAATCTGATGATATTATTCACACAATGGAATTTATTGTAGTTGCAAACGACTGTATTGCAATATTAGGACTAGCTTCTTGTTTAAAACTTAAATTAATCAAACGAATTTACACATTAGATAGCAATAGATTGTATGATAAAACAATATTATATGAAAACAATAAAGACAATTTTGATGGTTTAGGCTGTTTTCCTGATATTTGTCAGTTGAAATTATCATCAAATGTAGTGCCATTTGCTAGTTCAGCTAGAAGAATACCAATGAAAATTAAAAATAAATTAAAAGAATCTATAGTCATTAGTTAAAAATAAAATTATAATTCCAGTTAATGAACCTGTTGAATGGGTCTCTAACATAGTTATTGTTGAAAAACCTAATGGATCATTAAGAATTTGTATAGATCCAAAGCATCTTAATAAATATATTATTAGGGAACGATTTACAATTCCAACTATAGAAGAATTAGCTCCAGCTTTAGCTTATAAAAAATATTAGTGTATTTGATATTAAGGATGGCTTTTATCATATAAAATTAGATGAGGAATCTAGTCGATTATGTGCTTTTAGTACAATATTTGGTATTTATAGATTTCTAAGAGCCCCATTTGGCCTATGCAATTTACCAGAAATTTTCCATAAGTTAGTATTCAAATACTTTGGAGATATACCAGGAGTAACGATTTACTTTGATGATATATGTATTGCTACAGACACCATAGAAGAACATAATATAACTATACGAGAAGTACTTAAAAGAGCTAAACAGTATAATATAAAATTTAATTTTGAGAAATTTCAATATTGCATAAAAGAAATTATATTTCGGGTCCAGTCCTCAATATTACATAATTGTTTACCAAGTAGTACGCGTTTATCCTACTACGTGCACAAGGTTTAAAGAGTTTCAAAGCCGGTCCTGTCCAACTGGTGCAGCTGTCTTGTCCCATCCCGCCAAGTAGATAGTCATTGTGTTTTCTGTGCTCCGTGCGCGAGGATCGCTCACCACATCGTGGTTTGATTAACAAGTTTTGCAAATTTATTATTACAGTTTTCAGATGTAAGTATATCTCATACTGTAATATTAACCTTTTTAGCATTCTCTTTTAGTCTGCTATGAGTAAACATAAGTAAAAGTCTCATAAGAGACATAGAAGCCCGTCGTCAAGCGATCGGCTTCCTTGGACACAATGGATTCTGTGAATATAAAAATTATCAGCAAGATAATAAAGTAATTGGACGAGGTGGTAAAACAATAGGTATGCTAGTTTCCGTTAAGGTCGCCGTATTTCTGGCAAAATATGACCCGTATTTGTAGTGTTTTTAGGTACTGAAATCTCAAAAAATAAAGCTCGAAGAACAAAAATAACCACACAAATAGAATCTTTATAGTTCTGTCTATTCATTATTACTATTTAAATATAGTTTAAACAAAGTTTTAACTTTTCAAAAACGTATTTTCATATATTGGTCTTTGCTGCTAACCTAATGTCACATTTTTATCAATTAATTTATCGTGCTTATACATAAACCTAAACAATTTTACATGTAACACTAAGTAAGTTTATGTTATAGGAATATTTAGAACTATATATCAATTTTAAAAAGTAGTTAGTTTGATAAATTTCAGTACCTAAAAATGTATTAGCATTTTTCCATAAGGGTCATTTTCTCAGCAAGTTCGGTCAACTTCATTATCTAGAAGTCTGTTACAAACTATAAAAATTGACTCAATTTAACAATAAATAGTTCAGCCTCTGACTAAGAGGTGGCGGTAAAGTAAATTCTGTTTACAGGGCGAGCAAAATTTGGAATTAAGTATTATATTATAAATCAAGACGAATTAAACATACCACATGCATTTGATTGCATTGTTATTGATATAAATTTTCGATTTTACCACTTCGGAACGGTTATTGAACGTGCGAAAGACGTTCTGTATGCAGTTATGAGAAAATGTTGACATTTAAAAAAACCTCAAAATTAAGGGAGCTACAAAAATTTCTTTAATATTAACTAAGGGCTATTGGAACACTGTTAACGCAAAAATATACGTGTTTAAAACACCAACCCAAACTCCTGCAAAATTCAGAGATTAAATCGATCTGATCCAAATTTTAAAATATAGGGTGTAGAAAAAAATGTAGCCAAACTTGAAAAAATTTAAAAATTTACCGAATTTGAAAATTTTTATAGTGAAATGATAACCACTTCAAAATTATAAATTTCAAAAGGAAAATCTTACAGCTAAATTATCTGTCCACTGATACTGCTGGCTATCGTAATATGAAGTAGACAGGGATGCAGGAAACAAATGACGCTTACCTGTATATTAGTGTACATTGTCCTCATGCCGCCAGTGAATTTTTTAACATTTACTTTAAAACATTTATTAGCATTCGTCTTGTAAATGACTGTAACTCGTTGGAGGTTGACATTTAGGTAAATTGGATCTCAGCAATATATTTTGACATCTAATTTTCGCCGTATAAGTTTGCTTACATATTTTAAAATTACCACACAAATAAAGATGTAATAGATATCAGGGTCAGGTTGAAACATAAAACTATTGTTTTTACTATTATCTTTTATTTTGCAGGTACACAAATTTTTTCAAAAAGTATATTGCTATTTGTCTTCTGTGAATTGTCTCACTATGTATTATTAAATACCTATTACAAAAAGGATAAATAATGAAATAAAAATATATTTACATTATACAGGGTTGTCTGTCCCCCTGTCCCAAATTATTATTTACGCATTGGAGTATCAATTTCCCCTTGTTGTAAGAAATCGCACTGGGAGGGGTTTTTATAAGAGTTGTTATAAAAATATAGGAAAATAATTGACTTGAATTTTTGCATCAACATACAAAATACTATACCGCTTCCGACAGTGCATACTAAAAAAATATCATTTTTCCAAAAATTAATTCTAAATTAAAAACTCATGAAATATGTAGTGATGTATATCTTAAAAAACACAAATTATTAATTTTCCATTTTTTTTAGAACAACCCCTATAAAAACCAACCCCCCTCACCTACCGTCATAGTGCGACTTTCATACAATCGGTGGAAATTGATACTCCAATAGGTAAATGATAAATTTGAGACAGGTAGTAGCTTTTTAACTTCAAGAGCCTTCGAACTGAACGACTGTTTACTGCAATTTAAGTTTCTTTTTTATTTCCGTTTCTTTCTGGGCCTCCAAAATATAATTAGGATCTCTACATTTCAAATTTATTCCTCTTCTATTTAATATCACTTCTGAAGCTAAACAGTGCATATAAAATCTTTCCAACTTTTTAAACATATTTTCATTAAATGTTTTGTCTCGTAGTTGCTAGGTTTGTAAATATTTTGCCGCAGATCGAACGCATGACCTACAAGCTCAGTTTCGGCATGTTTCGGCTACCTGTTATTTTCTGCACTCCAACTGTGACATTCTTTAAATATTTGCAGTTCAAGTTTTCTCCGTTAGATATCCAGCACTTCCCGGTACACAGTTTTATATCACTGTCAGTCAACGATCGAGGTACTTATTTAGAATACCGCAACCTTAATGTTCCAGGTATAGGTCGAGAAGCCCAAATCGCTGACAACAAAGCAAAAAGCGTTCTCGCTCTCGCGAGGTATGTAACCTCGAAGAGCGCCGACCGCAGACAGCAGCTATTGTCTAGTCACGTACATGTGGACAATCGCTTTGTACAGGACCGGCTTGCAGCGCGGATTTTAATCTAGACACTGATGCTAATCAAGTGAACGGAAAACCAGGTGTACTGGTTATTCGCAACGATGAGATATTAGCATCCTTGGAGAACGATATTGCTTGTCAATTACCCGAATCTGCACAGGACCGATTTGCAGAGTGGATTTTAATCTAGAGACTGATGCCTGTAGCATCTAGTCTGCTTATAAACGAAATGAAAACCAGGTGCACTGGTTATTCACAACGACGAGATATTACCATCCTTGTAGGATGATATTGCTTGTCAACTACCTAAAACTGCACAGGACCGGTTTGCAGTACGGATTTTAATCTAGAGACTGATGCCTGTACCATCTAGTCTGCTTATAAACGAAATGAAAACCAGGTGCACTGGTTATTCACAACGACGAGATATTACCATCCTTGTAGGATGATATTGCTTGTCAACTACCTAAAACTGCACAGGACCGGTTTGCAGCACGAATTTTAATCTAGAGACTGATGCCTGTAGCATCTAATTTGCGAAGAAAGAAAATGAAAACCAAGTGGTTATTCACAGCGACGAGATATTACCATCCTTGGAGGATGATATTACTTGTCAATTACCTAAATCTGCACAGGACCGGTTTTCAGCGCGGATTTTAATGTAGAGACTGATGCCTGTAGTATCTAGTCTGCTAATAAAGGGAATGAAAACCAGGTGCACTGATTATTCATAACGACGAGATATTACCATCATTGTCGGATGATATGCTCGATATCCGGAAAAGGACAAAGATACCGATTTTTTCATTGCATGAACAAATCAACCTAAAATGACGATCTATTCTTGAAAACGGACTCTCTTGGTTTTCTCGGTAATTATGAAATTTCAACAAACCTTACAAATGCAATTTCTCCAAAATTGAACCGGTATATAATGACTGCTTTATAAAGATCTTACCTCATACCGATTGATTCTTCTCATGTAGAGATTCAGAATCAACTGAGGAAAGGGTTGTGTGTTTTGAGAAAAAGTATTTCCACTGTTCTAAATAATATTGACAATATTCCGTCTGACACAAAACTGATTTGCTTTTATCCTTATGGGATTCAGACAGAATTTTCACAATTTATTCTATTGTGTTTCTATAACACGAAAGAGGTAATAATATCGACATTAAAAAATATCAAGGATATTTCTGATGCGTGCTCACTCCAGCTGAATATCTTTTTGCGTCAGTTGAGTCTGAGAAATTAAAGGTTTTGAAAACCTTAGAAAATGTTAACAAATAATTGCGGCTACCAAGCACCTCCAATTACTGTGTCAACAAAAAGGAGGGGGGGGAGGCACCACTGTTAATAGAGGTTCCACTAAAAATCGGATTTTAAATGCCCAACACCCGGCACGTCGAGCGGGGGGATGGGACGAATAATTAAAGGGAAGAAGTAGAAATAGAATAGGTAAGTATTCTTTTCTATGTAGGTCGTTTAAATTTTTTTTTTATGACCAGTGGATAACCACGTGACAATCCGATTGTCTTGGATTGGTTACAAGTATATAAATTACCTTTTCTCGACATACCAGTTCAGCTTCAAGTTCTCCATGTAAGAAACTTTCAATTGTCAGGAATTGAACAAATAAAAATTAAAATTTACAACTTGGAGCAACAAATATGTGCAATTTTTGTTCCTCCTCAGCTTGTGTCTAATATAAACGGAATGGGAAAATATATTTATATCAAATCTTTCCCAGCTTAATAAATTTAAAACTGTTAGCCATTTCAAAATGGAGGATACCCGGACAGCAGTTCGGCTTGGAGTTCCAATTAGGGAATTATGCAGTAACAATAGATCTCAAAAATGTCTTTACTGTCTATTGATAGAGATCACAGGAAACTTCTGCGATTCGAATTTGATGCACATCTTTACGAATTCGCTTGTCTGTCATTTGGCTTATCATTAGCTCCATTTACTTTACTAAGCTTACGAAAAGATTATATTCTCAAGGAATAACATGCATCAACCGGTTTCGTTGATTTCTTGCTTTTGGGTGGAAACAAAAGAGAAATATTCTAGGCATATGCAATTTGCTATATCCTTATTAAACTCACAGGGTTTCATTTCATAAGGAATATGCGTAAAAGTGTTATTACACTGAACACCTTATTTAGGTTTCTGGAATTCAATTTCCATTCGAAAGGAGCAAAAATTAGAAAGTAAAATAATTTATAGATTATAAGTCCTGACAAATTTAACCTCTGCTTGTTCCATTGGAACTCTAGCTTCATGTACACAAACAATTTTTATCATTCAAAATATATAACCCTAAAAGCTAACCACGGAAATTATTCAACAATAATGCTCATTTCCAGATACATAATTTTAAATTTGCAGTGGTGGCTAGAACAAAGTTACACTTGTTACAATGATCTGAAGAATTATAAATTAATCCGGAAATTTATACAGACAGCTAGTGACGCCAATTTATCTGGTTGCCGCAGAGAGAGCACACACGGATGGTGGACTTTATCTCGTACTTTATTAGTTCTTGGAATTGCGAGCTATATTTTTTAGATTGAAATGTTTTGCCGCCGGTATGCGGCAATATGGGAAATTGTAAGATTTTTATAAGAACTCACAATACAACCTCACTGGCATGTTAACAAAATGGGTAGTGCTCATTATATCAAACTAAATGTATTATTGAAAATATATCTGGCAATGATGCGAAGCCAGCAAATTGTGGATATTTAGATATTACATTCTCTCCCGCGAAAATAAGGCGGATAATGCTTTTCGAATTTTTCATTCGGAGATTTTCAATGATATCGAATTGGCTTACAGGTCTAGAAATTGATTCGCTTCAATCAATAATCATAAATGTACGAGATATATCTCCTGGCTATGGGATCCTGGACCAGAGACCAGATGTCTTTATGATTAATTAAAGATATTTCGATTTTTATGCTTTCATTTGCAGTTATTCTACGAGTATTGCAGACATTTTTCACTGAAAAGGCGACAAGTATCCTTGTCGTTCTCCTGTGCAAATGGCAATCGTGGTATCTATTATTCACAAAACTTATAATTTCAGAACTTTTATTTTTTGGTTCGAAAGAGATCTTGTATTTTGTCCTTAAAGTCGAGGACAGCCCCCTATCTGAAGATATCTTATGATCTCTTATGAGATCTTAGAAATCTATAGCGCAAGCAACGGCAGTCTATCTGTGATGCGAATATTGCATGGTTAAAGACAATTCACTATTCGAGGACCGGACATAACATCCTTCCTCCAAGAAGGATTTTTGACTCATTCATCTTACATTGCACTGCCATTAATTACTTCAAGAAAACTAGAAGACAATCAACATATCAAAAGGTTCTCGAAAGATGTTTTTAGACATCGACCGTCTTAGTTCCGGTATAATTTTGCATTGAATCTGCAGCAAATGCTAAAATACTTAAAGGATTCCTGCGAATCTTTCCTCGAATTGCTTTCGAGCAAGTTAGCAATTCTATTGGCTCTCACTTAAGGTGAGAGAATCGAAATCATCTCCCTGAATAAATGTTTTAATATAAAATCATCTGCTTCGAGATTGACAATACCCATCCCAGACTAAATTAAAACATTGAGTCCTAACTCATCTCAGCCTTGCTTAGAATTACCGTAGCTAACACAAAAACCCAACTTATGTGTAGCCACGTTAATTGAGAAATACCGAGCTATTAGACAAACCCTACGAAAGTCAAATCACTACAACAGAGCCCTTGTAGAGCCAGGAAAATTCCTAGAAACAGTTTTTGACTTACATTAGCTGCACTAATCATTTTTTTTTCTTGTTTGTAATAACCCACATGTAAATGTGTAGTTGTATTTCAGTTATTGTTAATGTTTGACCACCACTTTGTAGTGTTTATTTGGCTTATTTAATTAAATAAAGCCACTACACTTATTACTAAGTTTTATGGCAAATTTCTTTAAACATCTACTTGGTAAACAATTATGTAATATTGAGGACTGGACCCGAAATATAATTGAATGATCAAAAGAACTTACCTGAAGTTCGATCATAATTATATGAGGGTCCAGTCCGAAAATATTACATAAGTACCCGCCCGTCCCTTAATTCCCTTGCCGTAAAACATAAACACTTTAAACAATGACTATCTACTTGGCGGGATGGGACAAGACAGCTGCACCAGTTGGACAGGACCGGCTTTGAAACTCTTTAAACCTTGTGCACGTAGTAGGATAAACGCGTACTACTTGGTAAACAATTATGTAATATTTTCGGACTGGACCCTCATATAATTATGATCGAACTTCAGGTAAGTTCTTTTGATCATTCAATTAAATACTTAGGTGTAATTTTTTCAGAAAATGGGATTCATCCAGATCCTGCTAAAATAGATGTAATTAAAAACTTGCCGAAACCAACTTGCAAAATTGAATTACAAAGAATGTTAGGTATGATAAATTACCTCAGACACTTTATACCAAATTTATCAGAAATTATATCTCCCTTAAGAGAATTACTTAAGAAAGATATAATATGGAATTGGTCTATAAGACAAAGTAATGCTTTCAATAAGTTAAAGAATATTATCTGTAGTAATCAAGTACTAGCTAATTTCGATATAAATCTACCTATAACTATTCAATCCGATTCTTCTAAAGATAGGTTGCTGCCTTCTGCAAAATAATAAACCAGCATACTTTGCATCTAGATCCTTAAATACTGCTGAAATTGAATATGCTCAAATTGAGAAAGAACTCTTAGCGATTTGTTTTTCATGCCAAAAATTTCATAATCATATTTATGGGCATCAGGATGTAACAATTTATACTGATCACATGCCTTTAGTTTCGATATTATCTAAAGATATTGGAAAAATACAAAACAATAGGATCAGGCGATTAAGATTAAACTACTTATATATATTTTTCAGATAAAATATTTAACGGGTAAAGAAATGTATATTGCAGATTTTCTTTTAAGGTGTGGTGTGCAAACACATACAGAAAATGATATCTTAATGAAAGACATTGTACACGCTGTTACAGAAACAGAATTAAGTATCTGTGATTGCAGATTAAAAGAAATTCAACAAGAAACTTATAAAGATGACATTTTATCAAAAATAATAAATTATTGTAAATTTGATTGGCCTAAAAAATGTAATGAAATAGGTGAGTTAAATCATTTTTATAAATTAAAAAATGATATCGAATTGTCTGACAATTTGCCTTATTATAATAATCGATTAATAATACCTAAATGTCTGAGAAAATTTATGTTAAATTTATTACATGAAGGGCATCTTGGAATAACCAAAATAAATGGTATTGTAAAAAAATTTTTTTTGTTGGCCAGGGATATCAACTGATATAAGAAACACAATTTCCTCTTGTATTGTATGTGAGAAATATTCCAAATCCAAAATCAAAGAACCTTTGATTAATCATGACATACCTAATATACCATTTTATAAAATAGGAGCAGATATAGCTCAATATGCAGGAAAAAGTTACCTAATAATTGTTGATTATTTTTCTAGATGGATTGAAATTTGTCAAATAAATAATAAATCAAGTTCATGTGTAATAAAAGAACTCAAAACTATTTTCAGTAGATTAGGAATTCCTGCTTTATTAATTGCTGATAATATACCGTTTTCTTCTTATGAATTTAGAAAATTTGCAAAGGATTGGAATTTTACTATTCAAACTTGTAGTCCGCATTATCATCAGTCTAATGGTTTAGCTGAAAAAGCTGTAGGTATTGCAAAAACTATGTTAAAGAAATCACATGAATCAGGCACTGATATTGAACTAACCTTATTGAATTATCGTAATTCTCCAGTAGCAGGGTTCAATTTTTCTCCAGTACAATTACTATGTAGTAGAACATTGAGAACTAAGCTTCCAATGTCTCCAGAAAAATTAAAACCCAACTTGATACCAAGTGATGTAGTTGCTAGGATGCAGGATATCCAGAAATCGCAGAAAATCCATTATGAGTAATAGTAGCATTAGAGAAGATTTTCGGAAAGGGGAAAGGGTGTTTATACAAGATATTATAACCAAATACTGGTATCCAGGGGTTGTACTTGACAAATGTGAAACACCGCGATCCTATTTAGTTAAGATGGATAATCATAATAACATACTTAGGAGAAATTCTAAATTTATTAAGAAAAATAAGGATTCCAATTAGAAGAGGGAGATGTTTATAAAATAATTATTTTATAATGTTTTGTAAGCCCATTATTATTTTTAATATTGTAATAGTTGCTAAGATATGTTATTGATAGTCATAATTATTATTAATAAAATATATAAATTAATAAAAGCTTTTAAAATATAAATACAATTATTAAATATATATTTATAACTAAACACCTTCATCCATAGATATCTTCTTTTTGGTTCTGGTGATTTTAACCTTCGTTATGCGGTTTGCTTCCATCTCTTCAACTCTGGTCTTCTCAGGAGTGCTGGTATAAATTCTCGATTTTTCCAACTTTGATTTTCTGTTAGTTTTTCGCGCTCCCGCCTTTGGAACCGGTTTAATGTCTGCAGGTTTAACGGAAATATTTGAAAGTATGATTATCGATAGTCGTGTAACCTTATCAACAATTTCGGTGAGTAAAGAGCGCATCATCAAAGTGATTTCTTGTGTCATCGTTTTTAAGTGAAGGAATTGAAGTTTTTGCTGTTGTTGGATTGATAACATCAAGTGCAATCATACTAATTTGTGACGATGTACTGGGAGTGTCGTATGACAAAGATATGGTAGTTTTTGATTTTCTTTGTCCTGGGGAATTGGACGATCTGTGGCATATGCTCCAAAAAACTCGTCGTCGGTAAAAATAAGTCTATTTATGGGTCAGAGTCCAGTAGAAGAAAATGCGTTTACAGGCACGACATCTTCGTCTCAACGATATTCGAACTCTTTCGACAACACCCTCCTTGGTTTGGATTTCTTGACACTTTTGATTAATCCGTAGCTGCAGCTCTTCTAGGCTATTTACAGGAGTACCATACACTAATGTCTTCAAATATTTTACACTCTTTTTTTAACACCCTGTATAATTTAGAAGTGAAATCCTTATGAAATGAAGATAAAACTGTTAATATAAATTAGATATATGATGTGGTTTTTAAGCTTTCACGGCCAGTGCTGTAATTTGATACATAGTGATTTACATAGTGATATGTATCAAATTAGATATATGGAGATAATCAAGCATTTTTTACTTCAAGAGGGCTAACACGGATTGATTTTTTAGAAAGTACGCAATACAATAGAAAATTTTACATACAGGTAGAAAATATGAGTAGTATGAAAGTTAAAGTTTTTAAAAGATCAACAGTAGGTTATGTTGTGCCCCAGAGAGCTAGCTCAGAGACTATGGTCTTGTACCTGGAAGAACGGGGGGACATAGTAACTCTGGCAGCTCATGATTTGGATCATCTCACAGATGATTCACAAAAAAATTAACTTTTTAGATTGAGGGAGAGATCCAATGACGTTTTCTCTCAATCGACTAGGAGAACGAATTTAACTAATCATAAAATTGACGTTGGCGATACAGCCCCTATAAAATGCCGACCCTACAAAGTGTCTCAAAAAGAACGGCAAATTATAGATGAGCAAATACAGGATATGTTAGTTAATAACGTTATAAGCCCGAGCCACTCCCCTTGGGTGAGTCCAGTAGTACTAGTGAAGAAGAAAGACGGATCCAAAAGGTTCTGTGTGGATTACCGGAAATTAAACAATGTAACAAAGAAGTCGACGTACCCCATTCCGAATATAGAAGATATTCTTACCTTGGTGGGGCTAAATATTTTACAACGCTGGGTATGTTCAGTGGCAACTGGCAAGTAGGAATTGAAGAAAAATCTAAGGAATATACTACCTTTATAACACAAGGACAAGGGTTATTTCAGTTTAATGTCCTTCCTGTGCAACGCACTCGCAACGTTTCAGCATCTGGCTGATCAAGTTTTTGAAGGAATGAAATGGAAATATGTTTTAATATATTTAGACGACATAGTTGTATTTTCAAAAATGTGGGAAGAATATTTGAAAAAATTAGAAAAAGTTTTCGAACGGTTGAAAATGGCTAATTTATCCTTAAAATCTAGTAAATGTATTTATGTGAAAGAAGAAGTAAAACTATTGAGACAAATAGTAAACACGGATAGCATTGCACCAGATAAAGATAAATTAATAGCTATTAGAGAATGCCCGCAACCTAAAACAATAAAATACATTCAAAGTTTCGTAGGACTGTGTAACTATTATAGAAAATTCGTAAAAGATTTTTTACTTATAGCTAGCCCATTAGCAATAAAAGACGGAAGTAATTTTTGTTTGGGGCCATGACCAACAAAAAGCTTTTGAAACACTCAAGAAAAAATTATTAACTAGTCCTGTTTTGCAACATTTCAATCCGAATAAATCCTGCGAGTTGCGTGTGGATGAAGTACTATAGGTATCGGTACGATACTTCTTCCGGAGGGGGAAAACGGGCAACAACATCCCATAGCTTACGTTAGTAGGAGCCTCTCAAAAGCTGAAAGTAAGGGTACGTTTGCATCTGACACTTGTGTCCCGATATATGTGTCAAGCATCAGAAATATATCGCTAGTGACTATTTACATTACATACAGAAGTTACTATATATTTATATCATGGAGATGTATATGACACTTCTCGTCGCTATATGTGTACGAACCGTTTATATATATATATGTATTAAGTAAATACACTTGTGTCATACACATCAATTCATAGTAGAAAAACAAAGTTCAGTCGTGTCACGATGAGTATCGAAACAAAAAATTGCTACCCGTGATTGCCCTGGATATGTTACTTAAGAAATAAAAACATCCAGTGTAGTTTTGGGAATGAATTTCGAAACGTGATGAATTAGATGTTTATAAATTAGTTAATCTCAAAACTAAGTGGCGAGAATCCCCAACAGTTCTCAAATTATTGGAGGATGACACCAACTCAATTTGAAAAGCTTGGAAGAAAGGAAGATACCAAATTCAGAAAAAAAATTAACGTAGCAGAAAAATATTAGCTGTATCTACCTATACCCAGTTAAAAACACTGATAATATAGATATATACAGGTTATCTCACAATAAGCGTGCATTAGACGTATTTAGGAAACGATAGAAATCTGAATTTTTGTTTCTAGGAGTTTTCAATACTGCTAAGTTGAAATATAATATTTACAGTAACGTGGCGATAGTACCGAAAGTAGACGTCAATTCGTTAACTTTAAACAAAAAATAGTATTTTTATTTCATTTTCAGATTCTACGTGCAATTTTAAATCAACTTTATTAAATATACCATATGTCCAAGCTCAATAGTTTTTGAATTATTTCGTTTCCTTAATTTGTTTTTTTTTCATCATGACTGAATTATTGAGTCTCCAAGGTAATTAACGACTTAAAAAGTAATAATTTTGTGAGTGAAATGACTTAGAATTACATGTAGAATCTGAAAATTAAATAAAAAATACTTGTTCCATTCAAAATAAGCGAGTTGACGTATAATGTAAATATTTTGCATCAATTCAGCAGTGTTGAAAGGAAAACAAAATCCTCTAAAAAAGAAATTTCAGATTTCTATCATTTACGGTTCCCTAAATACGTCTAATGCACACTGCTGTGATACATCCTGTATATACATGTCTAGTTTTATTTGTGTACAAATCCTTAGAAACTTTATTCTTCTTTTTTGTTTTAAATGTCTTCAAAATCCGCTTCTTCCGATCCTACCATGGTTTTTAAGATGGCGATGCAAGGTCTGTTATGATTTTTTTATGCCTTTGAATTTCAATAAAGACGTTTAGCAATTTTTTTATTTAAAATTTTGTTAATCAGGTGGACCCCTCAAAATGTAGTATGTGAAATTTGAATAAAAACTATACATAGTGTTTTCTTCTACACGATCTTAAAGTTTTATTCGTGTATAAATCTGTAAAAATGGTTTTGTTCGAGATATTTCAAGAAATATTTATTTGTTTCTTTTAAATGGCATCGAAAACCGCTTCTTTTGATTCTATTACGGATTTTAAGATGGCATGCTATTTTTTTACACCTGCGAAATTCAATATAAACGCTCAGAGATATTTTTTGAATACGTGGTGCTAATCAGGACCCCTCAAACCCCTATATGTGAATTTTTAGTAAAAACTATACATACTGTTTTCATTCGTATCCGTAAAAATTTATTCTTCGGGATAATCCAACAAATATTTTTTCGTTTTAAATATCTATATCTATAGTTTAAATTGAGCACAATATTGAATTTGAACGGTACTAAATCAGATTTAATTTTCAGATTTGCAGTTTTTTATCCCCAGAAATATTTTCTCACACACTGTTGAATATAAACAAATGAATTTTGTCAGGAACATTTACTTAAAAAAATTTTACTGGAATATTTCCCATGTTCCTGGTTTGTTGTAAGGAGTGAAATAAATCACCCCTTCCATGTTTATTTTCCAAACATTCTTATACTTAAAAATTTCTTAAATTAAGAATTTTTCTTTGGACTTCACTTTATCTTTATTTGATTTTTCTTTTAACATCCCAGAGTTCAGGTTCGTGGTATAAATTAATCGGGTCATCAATATCGCGTTTTACCGACTCTTTTTATCATGTTTTTGAATTGCTGCCGACACTATCATAAAAGTAGGCGATTCGTCAACTAGAGCAATTTCTGTCAGGCGAGTGCGAATATGAAAATCATATGTTTTTACATCTAATCGCATAGGTGTGTCGATACATATCGTAGACGCTTGATACATATAACTCTGACAGAAATATTCGCGCTGTTTAAATTAAACGCGATTTCTGTCCGACAGAGAACGAAAAATCGTTCAGTATGGATTCGGGAGTTGATTTTGAGACGAAAAAAAATGACTTGCTTATAATCAATTAATATGCCAACTCAGTGTGGGAGATCCAGTGCAATTTAAAAAAAAATTGGATACTGCTAGATACCACAGAGTGCGGTCGTGTTGTGTGTGCTCTGCAATTTTTGTATGTCGTGTACTTGCGCGAGTTATTTTATTTTGTGCATACCAAGCCACATATCCTCTTAGTAAGTTTACGCTTGTCCATTGCATGTTGCTTCACCAAGTGTTGTAACCTCTCGGCAATAATTGATTTGGTTGTATTTGCAAATCCAGGTATCCTAATTAAACCGTAAACTCTCCGGTATCTGTTTTCATTTTTGTCACGTTTTTTTTTCGCAGGCGCTATCTTGCCCCATTTTTTTTATGAGAGGCGAATGACTGTGTGATTTGATTTTTCCTTTGTTGACCCTTGTTTTACCTTTCCGTGGCCTACCTTGTCTGTCTTGTGAAGTCGCCCTGATCGGCCCCTGGGCGCCGTAAGTGTATCCCCGTTTGTACTGTGTTACTATGGTCGCCTGTGCAAATTGTAATCGGTCTATTTTGCCCGGTCAGCGGTCGATTTCGTGTGACTGCTGCCATCATAATATTCACAGCGACTGTACTGGTATTTCTGATGAAATAATTACGCGGAATAAAGCGCGCGCTATGAAAATTGTCTGCAATGCTTGCAATTCTAAATTTGAGCAAATAACCGATATTAAGGGCCTAATTGAGTCTCTGAAATTGGATATGAATAAGAAGATAGAATCTCTAGAGCAAAAGCTGACGGACATAGAAGCCACCATCGGAGCGGGAATTAATGTCGGTGCCGAAATACCCCCCAAAGTTATAGAGAGCATTACACTGGAGGCTGTTGAGCGCGTAAACCGTGCCAATAACATTATTATTTACGGGGTTCCTGAAAGTTCTGGATCTACAGAGGAACCAAAGGCTGCTGACTCTGAAAAGGCGATTGAAATAATATCCACATTAGGACCGGTTAACACTCCATCTACTACTTTTCGTCTAGGAAAATTTTCAAATCGAAGAAATGCGCGCCCTCTTAAGGTCACTTTTAAGAACCAATTAGCTGCCCGTACTATTTTACGTAACAAACACAAATTACTTGATCAAAACTCCACGGCCAACTTTAAAATCACTGACGACAAAACTCCGGCTCAACAGACTTATCTAAATAGCGTCCGTCAGGAGCTGGAAAATCGCACAAAAGAGGGCGAAGCTAATCTAACTATTAAATATGTTAAGGGTATGCCTGAAATAGTAAGCAAGGTAAATAACCGAAAAAACTAAAAACCCGTCTTATTCAATGGCCATTATTGTATACGAACCTGAATAGTCTTCTTGCTAAATTTAACGATTTTCTCCCAATTATTTCAGTTTACGATCCATCCTTAATATTTGTTTCTGAATCATGGCTCAAGCCAAATATTCCAGCTAGCCTAATTCACATCAATGGGTTCTCTGTATTTCGATCTGATAGGTTGCTTGCCAAGGGAGGCGGTGTCTGCATATATATAAAAGACGAAATCTTGAAAAACTATACTGTGAAGCAAATAAATTTTAATTGCCCAAATATTGATACTCTTATTTTGCAAATCACGTCTGCGAGCTTTTCTCTAACAATTATGTGTGTTTACAGACCACCTCTTGTCACAAGTTACGAAGATGACTTAACATTATTTCATGAAATATTATCATTGTCTCTTTCGCATAGTAATTTTATTGTAATAGGCGACTTCAATTTCCCAGAGATCCCTGGCCTATTTCAATCTCCCCGGAGCCTCGTGATTCTGCGACTTCCTTTATTGACCTACTCCAGAGTTCAAACCTTACCCAACTGATAAACCAACCTATTAGATTTCGATTAAACCAGCAGCCATCCACTTTAGATCTAGTTTTGACTACTGATAAAAATCTCCTTTCTCCATTATCTGTTAATTCAGCAGTGGGTAAATCTGATCATGGTGTTATCACCACTGCTATTCAAGTTTATGTGGATGATCCTGGAACGCGTAATTATTTTAAAAATATCAGAATAACATACTACAAAAAGGTGGCTCGTGACTTGCAGGCCATAAACTGGAATGTGTTTTTTTGCAATATTGAGCACCCTACAGATATGTGGTGCAAATTTCACAGTATCATCTCCAGAAGTGTTGCAGCACATACTAGAACCAAGAAAACGTATTTCAACAAATTGAAGCCTTGGGTAACGTTCACTGTCTTGAAAAAAATTAAACGCAAAAAGAATCTCTGGAAAAAGTTTCGAAGATCATCAAGTCATGCCGACTTCACCAATCATAAAAGCTTCTCCAGTAGGCTATCCGCCGAAATAACTAATTTACGACGTAATTACGAAGCATCCTTGACCCAAAGTCGATCCCCAAAGAAATTTTTCAAATACATTAGGTCATCTCTTAGCTCTAAAGTCACGACACCCTTGTTAAAGAAACCCGATGGTGAACTATGCAGAAATGAAACCGAGTCGGCTGAAGTTTTATCTGAATTTTTCGTAAGTGTTTTCACAAATGAACCTACGTGTGCCAACCTCCCAATTATTTTAAACCCGCGTGTAACCGACTCTCTAAGCACTATCGATTTTCCACCTTCTAAAATCGCCCAATGTATAAAAAAACTAAAAAATGGATCTTCTCCTGGCGTCGAGGTAAAATTGCTCAAGGAATGTTGTTCCCAAATTATTTCTCCATTGTCAATGATTATGGATGCCTCACTTAAATACCACACTCTACCTACGATTTGGAAACGTGCCTCAGTAACTCCGATATTTAAAAAGGGTGACAAGTTGATTAGTGAAAACTACCGCCCAATTAGCTTGGTGCCTATAGTAAGCAAAATTATGGAATCAATAATACGGCAAGAAATGTTTTCTTTTCTCTTATCGAATAAAGTAATTCCTGAGTAACAGCATGGTTTTGTTCCTGGACGCTCGGTAACTACGAATCTGCTGCAGTGCACGAATGATTGGTCCATGTCCCTCGACGCTAAGAAACCTATCGACGTTATATATTTGGACTTCGCCAAGGCGTTTGACCGGGTGCTCCACAAGCGACTCCTTCACAAACTGAACCACTGTGGCATTCGTGGTGATCTTCTTCTGTGGCTTGAGGCTTTCCTCAGTGACAGAACCTTTAGTGTGAGGGTTGGTGACTATCGGTCATCAGCACGTCCTGTCCTTAGTGGTGTACCCTAAGGATCTGTATTGGGTCCTCTGCTCTTCTTAGTATATACTTCCGACTTTCCGTATCACATACATTCTAAATCTGCATTTTTTGCGGACGATACCAAGTTCTATGCCAATCCCTTGACAGACCATAACATCCTTCAGCGTGATCTTATGAACATTTCGAAATGGTGTCAGGACTGGATGATACCTCTGAATGCTGATAAATGTTCTGTTCTCCGTCTTGGCAGGAATAACCCCATGCTTCAGTACTCACTATTAAACACGACATTAAAATCCGTTACCTCACAAAACGACCTTGGAGTATTAATTTCGCAGAACTTGTCGTGGTCTGAACACATACAATCCAGGTGCAAAAAGGCAAATTCATTAGTGTACCTTTTGAGGAAGTCGTTTACTGGAGCAAGTCTGGAAACTTTCGTGAAACTATATAAGTATTATGTCAGACCGCTGCTTGAATTCGCTGGTCCAGTGTGAAGTGCTGATCTAGTAAGGGATCAAAAATTATTGGAATCTGTGCAACGTCTTGTTACTCATCTCGCTTATGGACGTATTCGACCATCCTGTGAGGAGAGACTACGTCTTGCCCATTTGTCTTCTTTCGCCGAAAGGAAGCTTCGCGCCGATTTAATATTTCGAGCGCTTAATGGTTTATTTATTAACACTTCTGTTGCTTCCTCGCTTTATACCCTGAGCCCGGATAGTCGCTTAAGAGGACATCACCTGAAACTGAGAAAAGAGAGCTTCAAGACATCTGTTCGCCAATCGTTTCTACCAAACCGCGCGTTCTCAGTATGGAATTCTCTTCCTCCTTCCGTAGTTACTGCACCCTCCATCAATGCTTTCAAGAATCGCCTGGATGCTTGGCGGAGCACCTTATACGATCGATGAACATTCTGTTATTTTAACATTCTATTATTTATCATTGTCTTTTTGCTGTTTTTTTTATTTTTGATCTTTTTATTTTTTTTCTTCACTTTAATTATTTGTATATTTGTCAGGGCTGTACAGGAATCTCCTTAGCCCGGAGCTTCATTTGTAATAATAATAATAATAATGTAATCAGCTTAGTTTGAAAGGTTTATTTGTAAAATAGTCTTATAGTTAAGGTTTACTGTGATATAAATTAATCTATTCAACAATATCGCCTTTTATCCATTATTTTTTATCACTCAATATTAATAATTTGCTGCCGACACTACCACAAAAGTAGACGATTAGTCAACTACAGTAATTTCTGCCAGGCGATTCCGAATAGGTGTTTACATCTAATCGTATAGATGTGTCGATACATATCGCGTAGCTTAAAGTATATCTCTCTGACAGAAATTCTGCACTGTTTACATTAGGTACAATTTCCATGCGACATAAATATCGAGCAATTAATGTCAGATGTAAACGTACCCTAATTATACGATCAGCGAGATTGAAGCACTAGTTGCAATTTGGGTACTAGTACAGTCTACAAAGGCTAATTTGATGAAAACAATTTGGATGCTCACCAAATAAGGGAAGGAACTTTAGCAGTCAGTGCAGAGGCAGCTGCTAATATTCATGATAAACAAATTAGATACGATAATAAGCATCGCCATTTATAATTTTTAGACGGTGACAAAGTAAAAGTCTTTACTCCAGTAAGAAAAGTAGGAAGTGAAAAACTTTTGCATCGTTGGTTTGGACTGTATTATATTGTA
The DNA here is from genome assembly GCA_037114965.1 of Monochamus alternatus. Classification (NCBI taxonomy): domain Eukaryota; kingdom Metazoa; phylum Arthropoda; class Insecta; order Coleoptera; family Cerambycidae; genus Monochamus; species Monochamus alternatus. The sequence goes on from CM073431.1 coordinate 49,702,778, forward strand.
ACAAAGAATAGTGATGTTGATTATTTGGTTCAAAAGGAACCAACGAAGAAGTCAAATCAGAGGTAGTACACGTAAGTTGTATCTTATCCTATTATGATCCTTGGACGCCTATACCAGTTCCGTAAAAGGAAAATTAGTAAGAGAGTAAATATAAAGTAAAATATAGATTTAATAAATGAATAATGGATGTGTAACTTGCGAGATGCGAAATGAGAAAATGAAGTTAATAGTTGTATATATATATATATATATATATATATATATATATATATATATATATATATATATATATATATATATATTAATTGAACTGATTGGCATCTAAACGTTCCATGACAGTAGGACCCACTACATGGTATAACTTTTAGAAAGACCTACCTGAAGTAGTATAGTATGGAAGAAATTTATACGGTTAATAATCAATATAAGGACGTATATTAATGTATTGTTGTAAGGGAAATAAAACCCCATTGCTAATGATTGAGAAATAAAATATAAAATACAATAAACAAACAAATAATTTTAAAAATTGAACATTTAAAGAAAGTAAGAAAAAGCATCCTCCTTTTAAGGAAATAATCTATTTTGCATTATGGATGGTAAGTAGGACTTAAATTCACTTGAATCTGAGCATATTCAAGAAAGTATTCTTCAAGGAATTTAAGTAAGTATGTCTAATAAAATTTAGCGAATCAAATGTCTAAATATTGCTTTCACAAAACATGTTTTGTTCTTTTCCTTTAAAAAAAAGTGGGACCAACAGACCACATTATTTCTGGGTGATTTAAGCTGCCGGTTAATACGCGCGGACTGCAAGATAAATATCAGAGTAAGAAGTGTAATATTAAAAACTGTTTCAATTTTCTAACTAATCTACAATAGGTATAATTATGTAATTAATAGGAAGGAAGTTTATACACTCGAGAAGTACTTCATTTCAATTATTTTTAAAATATTCTTTCTTAAACACAGCAGAATTTTAAATTTTTATTTATTTTTTTTTCTTTGTTGTGATAATATCAAATAAAATAGTTTCCATTCTTAAACAAATTTTAAATTCCCAAATTAAAATTGCTTATGAGGAGGAAATAATGAGAGATATAACAATAGTTTCAAATAAACTAAATAACGAAGGAATAATTTCGTTGTCATTAGAGAAAATTTTATGATATACCTTGAATTAAATGAAATAAGAAAAATGTAACGGGTGTTTATTAATTAACAATGAAGATAGCGATGTAATTATTTAAAATATAATAAATATAAAAGATTTTAATATAAAGTACAGGTTTAAAGTAAATGAAGTACAGTTAATGCAAGACTAAAAGTGACTGGGAATGAGATAACAATGAAAAGGATTGAATGAATAATTATTGTATGTAGTACCAAAGTTTACAGAATAAATATTCTGTAAACTTTGGTAGTACAGACTTAACATGAAGGCTAAGATAGCGCATGAAATCAGTTTATGATATATGACGTATTGTTTAAAAGAAATTTAAGTAAGAGAATTGAGTTAATGTAAATAAAGATGATGAAAGCAAACGTATCAGGCAGCTGTGTTTAAGAAAGAGAGTCCTGACTTTAATCCTATGGATTTTTGTTTCTGGGACTACATGAAATCAGTTGTCTACAGAGAAACTATAAACACCCGCGAAGAGCTATGGCCGAAAATTGTAAATGCCGACGAATCATTTCGTAACAAGAATCTCTATTTTAAAATACGGCAGTCTTTGAACAAACGCGTTAATAAATGTATTGAAGTTGGAGGCGGACATGTTGAACATTTATTGTAATATTCGATATTCAATTGTTCATCACAATTTATAATTTGAAATAAACTCTTGTTCTTTTTGACATTCGTACCTTATTTTGATTACTCGAATTACCAAAGCTAAATATCTTGAGAACGGTGCAAGATAGCGACTATCAAAAAGTATAGCTTTTTTGTGTAAAAGAAGTTGTAAAATCAGAATTTGCTACCTGAGAATTAGATTTTTGAAAAGTTCTGTCGTTTTCAATGCATTCGACCTAGCGCAGGTGGCGCTCTCTATGAGCTACAAGCAAACCATGGATATATTTCAATCTCTCGCCCCAGAAAACTCCTAACACCAAAATTTCATCTCGATATGAGTATTTATTATGAAATAAATAAGAAAAAACTAAAATAATATTTTGCATTAAACACCTTGTATCTCTGTAAGTATCAACTTTTGAACTAAGGTGAGTTTGTCTAAATCGCAATATTTTCACGTCAGGAATCTAGTCATGAATTTTGGTCCATTACATCGCGACCACCCTGTATAAGGAATATAATTTAAAGAGTAAATAAAGGGAAAAGAGACTTAATATATATTTATATTTGTGCTTTATTTTCTTTGCAACTTAACTGAATTAAATTTGTTCAATATACTTATATAAAAATCTCCTGTTACATGTATATGGAATACTTGGAGCACACAATGGGCTGGTATGATATGTCTATGATGACTCACAACCTACCTGTTCCACTTCTACTGTCCATTGGCACACGTATTATGATCAAGGCAGAAGCTATCCTCAACCCTTACGATCATGGGAAAGTAACTTCTAACAGTAACAAAAAACTAGATCATCATGAGTACAATAACTACTACAGCTGAAGAGGCAATTTTGCCTAACAAATTTGAAAAGAGTCATTCTTGGAAGTCGTCCAGGACAATGGACCATGCCATGCCTGCCCTACCACTACGCTATGTAACATGATTCCACGTAGTTATATCCAAAGGTTAGGGGATGCCTGAATTGTCAACATGCACCAAGTGTCTTCTGGACATGGACATTAACATACTGATTAGTGATGTGCATCAACCGAGATGTTCTGTGAGTAACTCAGTTTAACTATATTTCGTTGTTCCAGCCCATATGAACTATGAATGTGATGTTTTTGTGTACATGTGTGCTCCACGAACTTTATAACATCATTGACTTATTTTATTTTTCTTTTCCCATATGACGATCATGTCGATTTTATATAATAAATGAAGTACTATTTGTATATCTACTTAGTTTAACAATTTTATATAATTTATTTTCTCTTTTCCCTTAAAAATAATTTGTTTATAAGTGTTGTTAATGTAAAATATTCAATGTTTTTATTTTTTTTCTAATTTTGACTTTTTTCATTTCATATTACATTATGACAAATTAAAGCTGGAGGCCAGTTTTCATGAAGCAGGGGAGATATGTCAAGAATGGAAATTTGAGTAGAAATATATTTGAATGAATTTAGAAATTATACTCGAAAGTATCGACCCAGTTTTCTTCAAAATTATTTTATCATATTTTATTTATATAAATAATATTGTTAAATAGTTACGAAAGAAACAAATGCAGCAAAATACATTCGGTGACCAGTGATTTCCTGTATACAGTACAATGATGCTGACTGACCATTAGTGCATCGGGGACATTGCAAATGCAGCGAAATTGTTGTTAACAGGGTCGGTGCTCAAAAGCAGAAAACGGAAAGTTAGTCGGTTTTTGGGAATACAGTAAATTAGGTACTAGTAACGCCAAGAAAAGTGCACCGAGCTCCCCCTGCCGCCATGAAGGCTGGTTAGTGCGGTAAGTAAGATTCTGTATTAGACTAGACTAAACCCTCCAGCTGCTGATTACGTGTATTATTAGATTTTATGTTCCTTAAACTAAATTGTTCTTACTTTAAAATAAACTATTTATAATATTTTTATAAAACTGTCTTCTGAGTTACCCCCTTGTGCATAAGACGCTTAACGTATACGTAACAATATATCTGCCGCTTTTTCAAATTTAAATTGGTTAAAAATCAACAACATATTTAAATATAATTTCCTTTCATTTGTATTTCGTATACTGAGCTCTTCATTTCCCGAGTACTTAATGGAGAAGTTAATATGTCGGAACACAGTACATAACCTGAATTTACGAAACGAAACATCACTAACTATGCTTCACCGCAAGACAGCTATGTTTCAGTGTTCATTTACATTTAACTCAGTTAAATTATATCATTCCTTAGATTCCAATATTAAAGGCATCGTGTATGAAAAATCTTTTAAAATATATCAAAAACAGTATTTGTTATTTTTGCAATAATAAATGTAATGTTGGCTACTCTTTGTTATTATATTTGTTTATTTCTCTTTTTTTCTGTTCCTGTTTTAGGATTACTAGTGTATTAATTAGGTATAAGTATTAGTTAGGAGGAGTTAGGTATGAATGACTATTAGGCTAGACTTCTATTTGTAAATTTCTCTGTAGAACTTGCAATAAAGCCGTTTTATTATTATTATTATTATTATTATTGTTACTGTTACTGTTACTGCTACTGCTACTCTTACTCTTACTCTTACTGTTACTATTACTATTACTATTAGTATTGTCAGTATTTTCAGTATTATCATTATTATCATTATTATTATTATTATTATATATAATATAATAAATGTTTGCCAAATACTTTCATGTGTTTTGTTATCGGTTTCCCGATTCTCAATTTAACTGCTTAGAGAGGTACAGTAAGAGAAGCAGCGAGATGTTGTGCAAATATTTTTGTGTATGTTTTGCATTTTTGTACACTTTTTATAACTAAATATCGTACGATCTCAATAAAGTTTGCAAAATTACTAAAAAATATATGAAAATGTCCACTACACCTACACATACAAAACCGATTTGTTGGATTGTTATTCACCCCCACAATCAACTTATAGGCCAGTAACCATTTACCCTACGTCTCAAAACGAGCTAGAATCCGGTTACTAAATTCAAATTACAAACTTTATCCAGAAGAGTAGAGTATACTAGCACAACCACAACATGAGATTTCAACCTTGTATTAAAAAATGAATAGTTCTACATATATTTCTTCAAAATTATTGTTCCAGCCGGTGTAGTGTGGGACTACTAGTAATACATGTAATATTTTTTCTTGGAATTCTTCAATTTGATATAATGCACGGATCTGAATATTCCAATAATTATTATTAATCTAAAAGAGACAAACTCTTCCAATAAAAAAATACGGCACGAAAATAATGCCAGTCATACGACGAATCAGCGGTAAAAGCCTAATAATCCTAAAAATGTTTAAATTTCTTTTTGAATTTTGTGGGATTGTGAATTTTTGAATTGCTTGGATCTTTTTCGGATATGGTTTAATACTGTTTCGTGTCACAATATGAACTAAGAATTCGACAGTTTTTGCTAAGAATTCACATTTATCTAACTGAATTTTAAAATTATGGTCGGAAAGGCATTTCAAAACTAGATATAGATTTAATTTAATATGTTCTTCGAGAGTAGACAAAAATATTATGTATTAGGATATCCATGTATACTAAGCATATATACGATTTTGTAAATCTTTTAAAACATACAACCTTGGAATGTAGAGGGTGAGTTCTTGAGACCAAAGGGCATTCAACAATATTCGTAGTGTCCGTTTTCTACAGCGAATGTGGTTTTAGGAATATAATTTTTTTCTACTTCGATTTGATGGAAACCGGAAGCAAGATCTAAAACTCTAAAATATTTCGCATTGCCAAGTTTGCCTAATATGTCAGTGATGTTTGGTAGGGAATATTTATCATCAATCGTCTTTGAGTTTCGGTTAAGATAGTCAATAACAAGTCTCCATTTTTGTTGACCGGAGGCATCTTGCTTTTTTTGGAACAATCCAAATGGGGGATAAATAAGGACGATGGGAATTTTTTATAATGCCATTTCGGAGCATTGATTCAATTTGATTTTTGACCTCGTTTGTATATAGGGGTACTTGTAAGACTTTTTGTAAATTGGTTTTTTCATCTGCTGTTTTTACTTCATGTTTAATTTTACTTGTGAAGGTTAATTCATCTCCTTCTTGATGAAGAATTGAGGGAAGTTCAGAAAGGATATCAAATAATAAATATTTTTTTTGGGGATTTAAATGAGAAATTCTATTTAAAAAGTTTAGAATTTCAAAAGGGATTTCAGTATTATTTTTATTAGGTTTCTGCGGTAAGTTTACTTTCTTTGGAATAAAATAATTAAATATTGGTTCAACTGAAAAAGTTTCTTTAAAATCAATTAATTGCGAAGACTCCAAAATTTGGATTTCAACTAAACAATGACCGTTTTTAATTTTTTAAATAGAATTATAATATTCAGTCACAAACATTGATAGCAAATGTATGTTGGTATTCGCCAGTCTTAATACAATATGGATTTTCATCGGACCATTCATGCATATTATGGCTATTTAAAAATACCACTTCGTGTAAATAACACTTCATCTGTAAAGAGTAATTTTTCGGTAAACTGCCAATCTTGAATACGATTGCGAAGTATTTCTCTGCAGTAGTTATTTTTGAAATTATGATCAGCAGGCAATAATTCCGGAACCCTTTAAAATGGTAAGGATGTAATCCGTTTTTGGATAGTATTCTCTAAATACTGGCAACAGACATATTGAAAACTCTGTATGCTTCTCTAATGCTTCTTCGAAAGTTGTCTTAAAAAAATTCTAAAATCGCCTCTTCATCTTGAACGTTGATTTCATTTCATCTTCCTGCATTTCGCTGTTGGCCATTAAAAGGTCCTGTCTCTCTTAATCTTAAATTCATGCTTGTAAACGTGCGCAAGCATTAGGAAGACGACGATTACGAAATCTTTCCATATACACCATTCTGGCTTGTAATGCATTTCCATGACACTCGCCATAAATGAAATACATATCGGCATATTCTTAATTGATGTAGCGGTTATTCATACTTTCTTTCCCAAAATTTAAATAAAAAACAACCAAAATTTGTAACACTCACCAGCCCTCATATATTACTTTGTTGATAAAACAAACATTATGAAAAAAAACAGTCGCCTACTGTTTTTAAAAACTATTGATAATAAATATGTATAATCGACAAAGAAAAATAATTAACTTTTTTGCTCGTAAACTTACATAAAAAAACGTAATTAATTATACGATAAAATGAGAACAGTGAAAAAAGTTTTTATATAAAATGAAGCATTCAAAGGTATTTTTCTTATTGGAATTAGCTAATGTAGAAAAAAGTTCTGAGAGAAATAGAAACAGGGGGTGCCAATTTCTTTCATTTAAAGACATAAACTAGAAAAATAAGTCTACCATAAAAAATCATTCAACTAGCTGTTAACGTGTACCAAAATTCAAATTTTTAAGTTTAACCGTTTTCGCAAAAAAACCTAATTTTTTCGGCTCAAATCAAAAAATGTATTGGAAAGACAAAATTACTTCTTAAACGCCTCCTTACAATATTTGCACATTATTATAAAACACCCTGTGTATCTAATTTCTATTTATTTGTTGAAATAACAGTAAAATGTGACAATAATCAAAACAAGATAAAACATACTTACAATAACATCAAATTTAGCATAAATATCTACAAGTCTTCCCTCTGCATCTATTACTGGTAAAGCAGAAACTCTCCTTTCGACAAATTTTTTTAATGCCAATATTATTGTAGTATCTTCTGAAGCAGTTTCGATGTTTTCGTAACTACCTATTTTAAGTTCTCTCAAAGTTTTATGCATATAGGTAGGTTTTGGTAATTCATTTATCTGAAACAGAAGAAATTAAATGCAAACACCCAAATATTTTTCGAAGCTCGAAGTAGCTCGGAAAAATTAAAAAAAAGAAAAATTAAAAGAAAATTAAAATAATCTACGTTTATTTTATTAAGGGTCACGTAGTCTTGATTCTTTATTGGTAACGTTTACGTAACTTGTATACCCATTTAGTTTTTTCCGAGTTTTCCACGAGTAAGCATTGTGTCCCTAATAGCACAAAAACGTTCTATGAACATCCAAAGGATGTCCAAAGTCGGAAGTCCGGACATCCACTGGACGTCTGTTATTTGTTCAATGGACGTTCATTGGAAGTCCCACGGACGCACAAATGTCACAACTTCGTGCAACCCAGGGACGTTCGCTACTGTACCACTTTCGGACCCACAAATGTCCCCCTCTGTACCAAATTTGTGCTACCCATGGATGTACTATTTTGGACATTTAATGGAGGTCTGCATTGGAATTATAAAAATACTTTTTAATAATATGTATTTATTGTTCTTCTAATTATTACATGAATACCAAATACATAAATAATTAAGAGGTACAAATAAAACAACTATATAACACGTAACAAATAACAAGAACAAAACCATATATAAATCTTTAACAAAACTATAATATAATTACATTACTCAACTTAACCTAGAATAACTAAATACGAGAAAACTCAACAACTAGAGTGAAAATAAAAACGACTGTTGTCGGTTGTTAGTACATAATGATAATGTGACATAATTGTCTACATAAAGATGTTATAAATTTAGCCTAGCCAACAAATAATTCAATTATTATAAATAGACTAAAAGTAGAAAATACAAATTTACTTACAAAATGTGATTTATATTGCTTCGGTTTACTAGTTTATTCTTCTATAGGGTTCACTCATCAACGTTTATCACTTTATCAGCGTCACCAAAGAGAACAGAACAGTTTTTTTAAACTTTAGAGGTTAGCGTTACATCTGGATTCTGACCCATTTTTTACAATACACATGCGCTGCCACGAATTTTAGCGGCTAATTCAAATTATAACAAAATATGTACAATACTGGACATCCATCGGATGTCCACATATGTAGTATCAAAATATGTCCCATAAAGGATATATCCAACGGATATTCAAAATATATATATATATATATATATATATATATATATATATATATATATAACAGAACAGTTTTTTTAAACTTTAGAGGTTAGCGTTACATCTGGATTCTGACCCATTTTTTACAATACACATGCGCTGCCACGAATTTTAGCGGCTAATTCAAATTATAACAAAATATGTACAATACTGGACATCCATCGGATGTCCACATATGTAGTATCAAAATATGTCCCATAAAGGATATATCCAACGTATATATATATATATATATATATATATATATATATATATATATTTACCATCAAAATATGTCCCATAAAGGACATCCATCGAATGTCCATTTAGGGTCCATGGACGTCTGTACGTTAAATGGACATTAAATGGACGTCCACTGGACGTCGTGTGCTATTAGGGTGTACAACAAAGCCTTTAAATAATGCATAACTGGTATTGAAAACAATTAATTTTTAGATTTATAAGGCTCTGATGCCAAAATGGCACATCTTCGTACAGGAGTTCTTATCTTCTATATTAGTAAATTAACTTCCTCGCATGTCCCAAAGTTTAGTTTTTTAAAACACTCTGTATAAAGTTAAAAAAATACTTCAATACATAGAAGGAGAAAATTGAATAAATCTAATCCACTCTTAATTTTTTGAGCCTGTCTAATTTTGCAAAACACTATGTACATTACCTTTCTAAAAGGCATCTAGTAGATAAGTGTATAATTTTGTTGACAAAAAAGTGGCTTCGCGCAACTGACGCTTAAGATAACTGCCTTAGTCGCTCGGTCGATTATAATTAAAATGGGTATTTCTAAGTTCTGTGCATAACAGACAATATTATATACAGGGTGTTTCCGTATAGGTAAAATGACATTTGTAAAAAACAAAAAAGATAATGTTCAGTTGCACTTGTTTGTGAATAAAATATGGTATGATTTCAAATGCATCAAGTAAGCCTTGGAAATTCAAAAAAAAGTATTTTTCTCATTAGCAAAGTGTATATGAGATACGACAAAATGATATTAAAAACAGTTTTTCAAGATAAAAGGTTGAGACAATATATATATATATAATATAAATATACTAGATCAGACCTACTATGACATTTCCGTGATTTCGGATATTTCTCTTTAGTAGAGTCCTTTCTGTATTAGATATCACAAAATGTTATTAAGAGAGGTTTCTAAGAATGAAAAGTCTATTTTAAGAAAATCTAAAATCAAGTAAAACATCAAAGATTGTCTACCCTAGTAGCATTCAATGTCCAGAGGATGTCCACATAAGATCCGAGTCATCCATGGACGTCCAGTATATATGAATGGACGTAATATGGCCATCCGAATAAGATGTAAATTATAATACAACCACTGTGGATGTGAGATGGATATCCTATTGGGATAAAAAAATATTATGATAATTGCGGATGTTCTACGAACATCCTCAAAGGACATACATATTTTTATGCTTGTTGGGGATATCCCATGAATATCTCAAAAAGACGTATTAATATTTATGTACATTGTGGATGTCCTACGAACATCCTTAAGGGATGTGCATATTTACTGTTCATCATGGATGTCCTTTGAACTCTCTAATGCGACGTGTTTATTTTTATGCTTGTAAAACTCATCCAAAGAATATCCTGAAAGGATGTACATTTATAATGTTTATCGTGGACGTCCTATGGACACTTTAAATGGAACATACATATTTTATGTTCACAGTAGATATTACATAAATATCCTAAAGAGACGTGCATTTATACTGTTCATCATGGACGTCCAGTGGACATTTTTTAAGAACGTACATATTTTTATGTTTGCAATGGATATTACATGAATAACCTGAAGAGACGTGCATTTATACTGTTCATCCTGGACGTCCTATGGACACTCAAAATAGGACGTACATACTTTTATGTTCGCAATGGATATTGCACAGATATTCTATAGGGACGTGCATTTTTGTACTGTTCATAGTGGACATCCTGTGTACATTTTAAGTGGAACATACATATTTTTTGTTGGTGATGGACATTATATGAATATCCTTTAGGGACGTGCATTTATACTGTTCATCGTGGACGTCTTATGGACATTCTATGTGGAACATACATATTATGTTGGCTATGGATTTTGCGTGAACATCCTTTAGGGATGTGCATTTATAGTGTTACTCTTGTACGTTCTATAGACACTCTAAATAGACCATAATTATTTTTATATTCCCAATTAGTTTTTATATGAATATCCTTTAGGGACGTGCATTTATACTGTTCATCGTGGACGTCCTATGGACACTCTAAATGGAACATACATATTTTTATGTTCCCAAAGGATATTACATGAATATCCTAAAGGGACGTGCATTATACTGTTCATCGTGGACGTCTTATGGACATTCTAAGTGGAACGTACATGTTTTTATGTTGGCTATGGATTTTGCGGGAACATCCTTTAGGGATGTGCATTTATAGTATTCCTCTTGTATGTTCTTAGGGACATACATTTATACTGTTCATCGTGGACGTCCTATGGACACTCTAAATGGAACATACATATTTTTATGTTCCCAAAGGATATTACATGAATATCCTAAAGGGACGTGCATTATTCTGTTCATCGTGGACGTCTTATGGACACTCTAAATGGAACATACATATTTTTATGTTTGCCATGGATATTACATGAACATCCTTTAGAGACTTGCATTTACTGTTCATCGTGGGTGCCCTATGGACACTCTAAATAGACCATAATTATTTTTATGTTCCCAATTAGTTTTTATATGAATATCCTTTAGGGACGTGCATTTATACTGTTCATAGTGAACGTCTTATGGACATTCTAACTGGAACATACATATTTTTATGTTTGCCATGGATATTGCGTGAATATCCTTTAGGGACGTGCATTTATAGTGTTCATCTTGTACGTTCTATGGACTCTCTAAATGGATCATGCATATTTTTATGTTCGCCAAGGATATTACATGAACATCCATCCTTTAGGGAGTTGCATTTACTGTTCATCGTGGCCATTCTATGGACACTCTAAATAGACATACATGTTTTTATGTTTTTAATTAGTATTATATGAATATCCTAACGATTATTACGTGCATTTATACTTTAATATTTATTATTAGTGGACATTCTATTCTATATGTGGAACATACTACATATCCTTGAGGGATGTGCATTTATTCTGTTCATTGTGGACGTTCTATATGGACACTCCACATATAGAAATATACATATTCATATGTTTCCAAGGGATATTATACATAAATACTCTAAATGGGCGTACATAATTATTATACAATTCATCGCGGATGTCCTATGGACTCTAAAGGGAACATACATATTTTTATGTTCCCAAAGGATATTACATGGATATCCTAAAGGGACGTGCATTATACTGTTCATAGTGGACGTCTTATGGGCATTCTAAATGGAATAACATACATATTTGTAGGTCCACAATGGATATTACATGAATATCCTTAATGCGACGTGTATTTTCACTGTTACTCGTAGGCGTATGGATTGCCTAACTGGAACCGTTGAGTGAATAAGTTTATTATTCACTCAACGCTGGAACGTAGGTACATATTTTTATATACATAATGGATGTGTTATATGAATATCCTGAAGTGACGACAACTATTTATATTATGTACACATTATTATCACTCGGTTTTGAAAACGCCTTGTAGCTCAAAAGAGGAAAAATAGATTCGTCGATCAGATTTGTTCTATGGCAGACCCACCCGCCTTTTCACCCCTAAAAAATATACCAATTTGAACCACCTTGTACATCGTGGATGGCCTAAGGATAGTCTCTAATAGGACAACAAATTCTTGTGTGTTCATAGAGGATATATGTCCTATGCGCATTCTAACGAATACGTTAGAAGTTTTAAATAGATCGCCAGATTTGTTTTTAAGTGTGGCACTTATCATTACAATAGATATTGCACCTACGTATATAAAATAATGATACTTAATGTTCAGCTTCCTTCCACAATTCCTAAATCATTTCAAAATGGAAAATGGAAATTAAAAATCTATAAAAATCCTAGCATTAATTTATGTCGTCACTTTATTTTCGTATATATACCTGTTTTTTCAATCATTAATTATAATTAATTATATAATCATATGCATTATAAATATTATAATTAATTAAAGATACACATTAATTATATCTAGAAAACACGTCAAGTGGAACGCACTATTAAAGCATACCTATTCGAACTTATATGGAACCTACTCCTTTACAACAGTTGCAGACTTGCGCCGTTGTAATATGCTTGCGCGATTGCGCCATTTTGCTATGGTCGACCAATGAATCGTGGTCTAGTTAACTCTTGCGGCGTGTTGTATTTCCCTCCTGTTTTCTTAAACAACATTGTGCGTAGTACCACAGTAAACTGTGGTAGTACATGTACATACATTATTGTGTGGTATTTAGCGGCCAACTTCTGAGTAGGTAAGTAATATTTTATATTTATTTAATCTACAAAAATGCCCAAGAAAAAATCAAAGCTGTCGCGGCAAGATTACCGACGTGCTAAACAAATGGCAAATTTAGTCATTTATGGAAATAGAATTAAAACCACTAATCAATTAGATTCAACATTAATTACAAGTAATGATCTTTCTAATTTAGATTGCCAGGCAGGAACCTCATATAATTATGGTGATAATTTTTTATCCAATACGAGCAGTTTTAGTGACCTTGACATTCTTGACAACAGTAAAGTTTCAGAGAATGATGCACAGAGTTGTGATAATCAGATTTTATGTGATAGTAAGGTAGATAGTGGTCAGGAAAGTTCATTTTCTGAAAATTTACAAGTTAATGATATGAATAAAAATGACGATTTTGTAAAACAGTTATCAGAATGGGCCGTACAGCACAAAATAAAACAAAACTCTTTACATGATTTACTTAAATTACTTCAGCCAATTCCACAGTTGTCATATTTACCTTTAGATGCTCGAACTTTATTAAAAACACCAAAATATATTCAGTTTAGAAACATAGAACCAGGGAAATATTTTCATTTTGGATTATACAATTGCTTAATTAAACTTTTACAAAATAATAATATTAGTAATATGAATTCAATTGATGTATGTATTAATATTGATGGTTTGCCACTTTCGAACAGCTCGGGTAGTCAGTTTTATCCGATTTTATGCAATTTGTTTATAAATCCCAAGAATGTGGAAGTTATAGGTATATATCATGGAAATGAGAAACCAAAGGAAGCTAATTTATTTTTGCAGGACTTTGTGAATGAAACAATCAATTTAACAAATGTCGGGTTTAATTTTAATAATAAGTTATTTCCATTTAGAATAAAGGCAATTATTTGTGATGTACCTGCAAAATCCTTCATAAGTTATACCAAAGGTCACATGGGATATTATTCTTGTTCGAAATGTGAACAACGGGGTAAATTTTTAAATAACAGAATATGTTTTTCTGAAACAAAGAATCTTAAGGAACGAACCGATACTGAATTTCGTGAAAAAGTAAATGAAGAACATCATACCGGAACTTCAGTATTAGAATTAATTCCAAATTTTAACATGATTAATGATATTCCTTTAGATTACATGCATCTGATATGTTTAGGTGTTGTTAGAAAACTGCTTTATTTGTGGTGTTTTGGCAAACCAATGACAAAGTTATGTTTTAATGATATTTCTAATATATCAAAATTGTTGTTGGCCCAGAGAGCAAATATACCAAGGGAATTTATCAGAAAACCTAGATCTTTAGATGATGTAAAAAGGTGGAAAGCTACAGAATTCCGGCAGTTATTATTTTACACCGGCCCACTTGTTTTAAGAGGAATTTTACCATATGACAATTATTTAAATTTTCTCTGTTTACATGTTGCAAGCTTTATTGTTGCTAGTCCTAGATATCATACTGTACACATTGAATATGCTCAAACTTTATTTGAATACTTTGTAGAAACATTTATTAAGTTATATGGCAAAGAACATGCTTCACATAATATACATAATATAACTCACATTTGTAAGGATGTTAAAAATTATGGCACATTGGATCAGTTTAGCGCATTTCCTTTTGAAAATAAATTGCAAAAACTAAAAAATCTTCTTAGATCTGGACACAACCCTTTATCTCAAATTGTTCGCAGAATTGTGGAGGAAAAGAATTGTAACTTGACTCAAACAAAATAATATTTCCTTTCCAAATTTACAAAAGTTGAAAAATGATGGTTATTTGCTTCCTGGTACGGGTCATCCTCAATATGGTGAAATAGTTTTTTCAAGTTTTACCTTAAATACAAATTATCCTGATAACTGTTGCATGTTAAATGATGGCAGTATTATCTGCATTCAAAATTTTGCCTCTATAAACAATAAAGTTATTATTATTGGACAAAAGTTTATGATGTTGGAAAATTATTTTACAGAACCTTGCAATTCAGGAAATGTAGGTATATATAAAGCCAACAGCATATCTCTTTCACCATCAAAAATATTTAATATTGATGATATATGTAGTAAATATGTGCAATTAAAATATGTTGAATTTCAAAAAAATATGGTTCTGTTACTTCCACTGCTTCACTCAGAGTTATAAAGTAACAATTAAGTATACAGGGTGAATCAGAAGTAGGTGTAAAAAATTTAACTCAAGATTCTTCTCCCAAAAAACAATGTCCTTCCCAAATATTGATAGAAAATCGGTGATGGAAGCTTCTACATCTCTTCAATTTTTTTGATAAATCATTATTATTCTGCCTATAATTTTTCAGTAAATAAAGACTGATTCAAATTTATGTAGTAATTTACATTGTGTATTAGACAATATACAGATAAAATTTTTCATAATTATAGAACGGGCATACTACTCATTTTATATTTTAATTTGCAGCTACATTTGCCATGGCACACACGTGGACTGTTGTAAAATTTGTAAATGATAATTCAGTAGAAGCAGTACCAACAAATTGGATAACAGATAATATATGCCTATGGCCTCCATATCCAACCGAAAAACTTTCTTATTCAATAAGAAAGCACGAATAGCCCTGTTCTACTTGGGACAAATTTAAAGTAGAAATATTTAGTAATGCTGTATATGGTAAAAGATAATGTCTTTGGCATATGCATCAAACTGCATTATGTTTTATTTATTTTAGATGACTATACAGTCGCTAGAAAGAAAAGGAACAAAGCGCAGGAATACTCTGATTTGGAATCCGACGATGCACAGCGAATTAGAAAACCATTGATACGCCATGAGGAGGATAGTGACACTGACAGCGAAGTGGAATTGGAAATAAGGAAAAAAATTCCAGCACCACCTAAATTTTCAAAGGGTACGTACTTATTTGTTGCATTTATTTTGAAAAATAATGAGAATAGAATAACACCTACAGATGTTAAAAGATTTATTTACAATCATTTAATAATAGTTATGCATCCTAGTTGGAATTATTTTTGAAAACACTTAAAAAGCCAACTTTTACGTGACATATCAGGTGTCTGTTAGTAGATATATAGGTAGATATGTGGTTTTTATATCCTACAATTTTTTGTTAAAAATTATTCCTTAAACCGATTACAAACAAAATACTTATGTTTGTTTAATTTATTTTGGAAAAAAATCTATTGGAAATACAGTCGGAACCCCAGAAATTGCTCGCTAGCCACTACAATTTTATAAAATAAAAGCAACTGCATCGTAAGGCCTACAGCCACCTCGGCAAGCATGTGACGTATGGTTAGCCTCTAACTGAGGGAACATGTTCTAGCCTCGCTTTTTTAAGGGCATTTCTACTACAAATAACTAAAAAAAGAAAAATTCTAGAAATATTTTATCTTCACAGTTTATGGCACCTAAAAGCCTACCTTTTTCAATTAATATCAAAATTTTGTGGACATACCTATTATGCAAAATGTTTTACCTACATTTATATGGATCTTTAAATGTCAAATTGATGAAACATTTCTCTTCATATTTTAAAACTTGTTTTTGAAAAAATGTTGGATATTCGATTGTAAAATAATTTTTCATTTTCAAATTATCTTTTGATTGCTGCAGTAGCAAAAAAACCTTTGACTCCTTGAACTCAAAGGAAGGAATTAACATTCTAGAAAATAATTGCTTTTAGTTTGGTTTCATACTATTTTCCAACCACTGAAATGTTGCGATTATAATGTAAAATTGTGAAAAAAACTAATATTTTGTATATTCACAATTAAACATAATTGTACATTTTTACTAACACTAATTGTGAATAACATTGCATAGAAACCTATGGGAAAAGTGGTTCATTCTAGGCTTGTGATTTGTACTTTGTAATTAAGATTAACCGTATTAGTGTGTGGTCACAACCGGCGCACCACCCTTAGTCTACATGGAGCATAGTCTGGTACCCAAGCTTGGCACTTAAAGATGTTTTGTGTTAAATGTAAACGTTGGTGGTGCGTTGTTATAGCCTTTACATTTAAAATGAGACATCTTACTTAGATACCAGCCTATGCTCCAGGTAAGGATGGCGCGTTGTTGTGGCCACACACTTAGCTCTCAACTACAATGTATTTTATTTGGTGAATAATATTGTTTTCAAAATGGGTATTTGCCTATCGACTGATTAACATCAGTCAGAGTACAACTTTCCTTTCATTTGACATTTTACTACTTGTAAAACTGAATTTTCACTATGACAAGGTTTTCTTATTTTTGACACTATGTCTATCAAGTCAGACCTATTAAAACAATAGTTTCCCCAGTATTTAGTTTACTTTTATAATATATGCCCTACTAAAAAATAAATGGTAAAACTTTATGAGCATAATGTTTCTATTTATTTTTGATTTTAGTTAATCAAACCAAATCGAAGGAGTCATGTAGTGCAACTACGAGTAGTTCCGAAAATGTATTACAAGACTTAGATGGTCTCGCGTGTACTTGTTGCCCTCATCATGAAAACCCAAGTGGTATATCACTCTGAATTAAGACATAGCCATAGTGATAACAATATTGTTTTTCAGAACTAATTAAACGTACAATAAAGCAAATAGCAATCATGAATATGACATTGTCAAACATACAGTCTACAATTGAAAAAATAAAATTACCAAATGAAGATGAGGTATCGGATCGTGAAAGTGTGTTCACTTTATTCAACATGCCTCTGAAGACAGAGAATGAGCTAACACTATTTGAGGAATATTTGGCAGATGAAGGCAAAATGCAGATAACTGTAATTATTGACTTTCTCTTATTTTGATGCATTTAAAAAAATTATATATCGTAAGCTTGTTTATAACGTTCAGGTAATATAATTTCATTTTCTTTTTGTAGGTAGTAGAATTATCACAAATTGGTGGTGATACATCAGACGAATACATTAAAAGGGTAATGACTCGTGTCATATCAAGCCAGTTGGCGTCAGAATATAGCTGGAAAGGATTAAAAGGAAAAAAAATAATATGTGAGAAAAATATAACAAAACTTCTCATTGGTAAGTACTTTTAATTTATATATAAAGTATTTGTAAAATATGTGGCCAGTGTAGCACCAGACTTCCTTTAAATCAAAATACAAAGCAAGAAATGCCCAACGAAAATCGAAACGAAGAAAAAAAAATTATCCAAACATTGTTCTTTGATAAATGTATGATAAGCATAATCAAATACCAAGTCAAAGGAAATATATATATATTAAATGAAGGCAATCAAACGACCAAAAGTGGCAAGTTGCATTCTCTGACTGACTTATTGTGATTTAAGGAATCTGGTATTACAATATCCTCGTATTTTACAGATAATTTATCTAAGTGTTAACTATATTATGTAATAAGAAATTAAAGTACTTTTTTATATTTTTGTTTATTCATATAACATATGTTGTTCCAGTATTCTGCTGTATGACATATACTTCCCAAATATTGGAAGTGAAACAGTTTTTGATAATGAATAATTCAAGAATTAAGATATAAATTTTAAACTTAGTACAACTCAGTTCTCTTGGAGTAGCTGCTGCCTACATGTAAAATTAATAAAAAAAAATAATCGGTGCTCTCATAGGTAGATGAGAGCTGAGGGATGCTTTTTTGATTGAGTTTTTTTTTCCATAAAATACAGAGCGTTCTTGGTAAAACATTAAAAAACTGAGAAAGTTAGGCTCTTCTTAGCACGGAATCAAAAACAATAAAAATGTCTTTAATTTCTCAACTAGAGGTACATGCTTTTGCAATAATAATGTCACTCCCTCACAATAATTTGTGAACTTCTGGAAGTTCTTAGTAGACATTTCATTAAATCTCTATTGGCGAGTGAAACAATGAAGAGCTAACGTTAAAAGGTGAAAGTAGATTTCATTACAAATATGCCAGCTGTTCAAAAGTTTACGATTGTACATAATTATGAAAAGATTCAAACTGAGAAAACATGAGGTATAAAAGTATTATTTGATAATGGTGTATTTAAATCTAAAATATATCTGAATATAACTACTTTTTAAAAGTTAAAATGAACTTTTAAATTATTTGGAATGTACTAAGTTTAAAATCTGTATCTTCAATGTTATTTGAGTTATATATATATATATATATATATATAAAAAAATAAAATTACAATAAGACTTGATTGGCATATACATGGTCAGGCATGCTTTCGAGCCTACTTGAAGAGGCAAGCAAGTCTGCGAACAAACAAGACACTGCATTTTTCCCTACACACACATGTTCATCAGTTCAACATACACATTGGAACTTAGTCATCAGCCTCAAAGCGTTCAGGTAAGCAGGAAGGAAGGTTTACCTGACCGTGTATATGCCCATTTAGGAATCATTTTAAGGAAAAATTATTCTCTTATTTTTTTTTTGCTAGGTCAGTTGTAAAAAAAAAATTGATATTTAAATTACCCTGTCACACCATACATAAAAAAGAATGAAAACAGAAATTTTAAAAATACAAGACAATAAAGACTAATTTTAAGCACCTTGTAGTTAAATAGTAATATTAATATGACCTCCTATTTTCAGACAGTGCATTTAAAAATAAAATGACTGCTAGATGCAGTCTGAAACAAATTGAAGAGTCTATTAAAAAATATTTACGAAGATCCAAAGAAAGGGCTATAGCAGAAGAGAAAAAAATTGCTAAGATGTAAAAATTGGCAATTTTCTAAATAAAATTTCAAAATCACTGCAATTTTAGTTTAATTTAGTTCGAAGAGTTTACTGGAAGTTATTAATAAAATATAAATAAAATAGTTTGTAAATTTGAAAACGTTTGGATCAGTTGCTCATTGTTCTATAATAAAAACATTCTTATCTATTGTTCTTTTACAAGTAAACATAAAGTATTAATTTCTAATTATTAGAATCTTTTATTACAATTGTAGTGAAATTCATAATATAAGAGAATATTATCATTTGAGTTTCACATTTTTATATGTTTATTTTTGCAATGATCATCCTGATTATCTTTCAATTTCAAATAATTTATGCAAGGACTGTGCTTTTGTGAGTGCTTTCTATGAATGATTTCTTTAGAAGTAAAAAAAATGAAGTATTTAATTTTTTGATAAACCTGGTAGAAATCCAGCTTTGAGATACAAATGTATATTAAAAACATATTTAAAATTGTGATATCTGGATATGCCTGAAATGTAAGTAGGAACGGTAAGTAATGACTTGGGATGTTAAATAATATCCTTCTAATAAGTTCAACTTATGTTCGAAGTTGTGAATTCTGTATGTCTCAGATATCTGTAAAATATTCGTTATTCAGCAGATGTATTATGATTATCCATTTGTGGTTTTCTGTAGATGCCCATTTAATAACAAGCATATATGAATATTGTTCCAGTACATTCAATTTATGTTCCAGGTTGTGAATTGTATAACACAATTTTTTTACAGGTTGAACATGCAAAAATTGAATCCCCCTGTGCCTCTGTTATTCAAGATACGAAAAAAGGTGTATGAATGAAAGTTGTAAGAACTATCAAATATTGTTTTAAAGCATGCAGCACAAAAATAATTGAATATCTGATATGTACGCCTAACTTGTTTTTTTAAATGGAACATTCTGTATATATTTGCGCCACTGGAAAGACCGTATAGTGAGCTTGTCAGAAATATATTATGAGATAATTATCTTTTATAGTTTTCGAGATATTATATGTTTATTGATAATATGCAACATTATCGTGTAACTCATGAAATATGATATATTTGTAAAGATTTTAAATGAAAGACATGAAATTAAGGACTTTTAACAAGGAATAAACTTAATATGTAAGGACATGGAAATTTTTAGTAAAAAGATATTAATTTTGCGTTGAAAAAGAAGGGGTCACATAGAACCATTATTATAAATTATTTCTTTTGTTTTTTTTTATCTTTTAAAAGATATATTTCATGAGTTATATGTTGTGATATGATGTATATTAATAAACATGCAATATCTTGAAAACCATAAAAGATAATATATCCTGTATAATATATTTTTCAAAAGCTCAGTTGACGGTTTTTCCAATAGCGTAGTGTTCCATTTAAAAAAAAAAACAAAAGTTAGGCCTACATCTTGAAAATGCGATAATCAATTGTTTTTGTAATATATGAATTAAAAAATATTTAAAACTTCCTACAACTTTCATTCTTGCATCTTTTTAATATCTCGAATAATAATGAGGGAAAAAAGGGGAAGGGCAATTTTTGAGTGACCACCATGTAAGTCCTTTAGATGTCCACAATTTGTGTTTCTGTACATCCACTGGATATCTGAATGTCCCAGTATGGATGTAGTATTGAATGACTTTTGAGAATGTTGTATGGATATCCATGAGGTTCCTTCAGTTTATGTCCAAAGTTGTGACATATGTAACACAATTGTACATCCTTCAAATGTCCATGGATGTTTCTGTACATCCACAGGATGTACTGAATATATTGGTGTGGATGTTCAATGAATGTAGAGTTATGATAATCCATTCGTGGTTCTCTGCGGATGCGTATTGAATGACTTTTTAGGATGTTGTACGGATATCCTTGCAGTTCGTTCACTTTATGTCCAAAGTTGTGACATATCTAACACTATTGTACGTCCTTTAAATGTATGGATATTTCTGTACATCCACAGGATGTACTGAATGTCTCGGTGTGGATGTTCAGTGAATGTAGAATTATGATTATCCATCTGTGGTTCTCTGCGGATGCGTATTGACTGACTTTTTAGGACGTTGTATGGATATCCTTGCAGTTTATTCAATTTATGTCCCAAATTGTGAATTCTGTATCACCATTGTACATCCTTCAAATATCCATGGACATTTCTGTACATCCACAGGATGTACTGAATGTATGAATGTGGATGTTCAGTAAATGTAGAATTATGATCATCCTTCTGTGGTTCTCTGCGGATGCATATTGTTTAACTTTTTAGGATATTATATGGATATCCTTGCACTTCCTTCAATTTATGTTCGAAGTTGTGACATACGTAATACAATTGTACATCCTTTAAATGTCCATGGATATTTCCGTACATCCATAGGATCTACTGTATATCCTGATATAAATGTTCAGCGGATGTACATGGGACTATATCGTGCTACTAGGGTAGGACATTAAAATTTTGAGTACACTTAAATTTTCAAACTGACAAACTTTTCTTAATAACATAAAATACGATCAAGAAATGGCACTTTACTAATGAAGAATTAAGGGTCCTCTGAATTTTTAAGGCTTACTTGATTTTAGGATTTGAAATTTTCTACATTAACTTTACCTATTTAATAATAATAATAATAATAATAATAATAATAATAATAATAATAATAATAATGTCGGGTAAAAACAAGGTGAGTGCCACAAATATGCTTGCCGTTCCGATCCTTCTCTACTCCTTTGGAGTAGTGAAATGGACACAAGAAGAGCTGAGGCAACTCGATGTAGGGACCCGCAAAATGATGCATCTCCATCAGAGTTTGCATCCAAGATCGTCCGTTTCGCGGTTATACTTCCCAAGAAATCGGGGAGGCCGTGGACTCTTGAGTTTGGAGTGTCCCCAGGGCAGAGTGGTTTTGGAGGAAGCCTGTAAAATCATCAGGAGCTCGGATCCCCTTCTCTGCATGGTCCAAGACCATGAAGCAGCAGGGATAGGAGCGTTTGTATATAAGGCAGCGAGAAGAGCAGCCAATGAACTTGGTCTCGTGTTCGATACTGAGCGGGAAAATCCAGACTCTGTCACCGAGTGGGACCCTGCTCAGTTAAAAGCCCAAATTAAAGCTGCAGAGACGCGTCACCTTCTGCAGCTACATAAGGATAAGCCAATGCATGGTCTCTTCTACCGTCATCTAGAGGGGCTTGGCTTATCTGAAAAGCTGACCTTCGCTTTTTTGAGGTCAGCGGGGCTGAACTCTGAGACCGAGGGGTTCATAATGGCTTGCCAAGATGGTGTAATTAATACTCTCGTCTATCGTAGTCGTGTCTTGGGTATCGAGGTTCCTGATACCAGATGCAGGGCCTGCCGCCAGGCGCCGGAGACGCTTATGCATCTCCTGTCGGCCTGTCCGGTATATGCGGCCACAGCGTATATCCAAAGACACGATTCAGCCTTACGGGTGTTGTATTATCATTTACGACACTCGTATGAGATAGACGAGACGCCAGTGCTGCCTTATGCTCCGGGGGATATAGAATCCGTTGTGGGGAATGAGAAGTGCCGAATTTATTGGAACTATTCATTCCCCACCCTCAGGCAAATTCAAGCCAATAAGCCTGATGTAGTCCTCCTCGACCACCAACTTAGGACGATGTTTGTGATTGAGTTCTCGGCTCCCGCAGAGAACAACATCGTCCTAAAAGAGGAGGAGAAACGGAGGAAGTATCGAGATCTTCTCTCCGAGCTCCGCAGGCTGTATCCAGACCACTCTGTTAAGATTGTGGTGCTCATTATAGGCGTCCTGGGTGGAATGAGACATACGTTGCTTTCTGACTTAAAGATCATACCGGCTTGCCGAAATTCGGCAGAGATCTTAGCCGGCAGAATGCAGAAGGCAATCGTCCTTGGTTCGCTACGTCTACTCAGAACGCACGATTTACGGGCGCAATGATTACTGACTCCACGGAGTGGAGAGTGGTCATTGCTTGACTCTTCAGAACATCTCCGAATGTGTCGGAGCTTCGGAAGGTGTTACTGGAAAAAAAAAAAAAAAAAAAAAAAAAATAATAATAATAATAATATCTCTACCCCTCATTCTAATCACAGGGATTAGCCCAGAAGTCGGAGACTTGTGCGGGAGAGGGGGCGGCATATTATTATTAAGCAGGCCGCATTTGCGCCCAGGAACAACTTACGTTGGTAGGCCCTAACCACTATTCAGTGCAGGAATGAGGGAAACCTGGAAAACCTCATTAATTAGGATTTTACAAATGTCGTTTCATTTATCTGGTGACACCCTGCATATAAATGTACTTAATAAATAGATAACTAGAGAATATTTATTTCAAGCAGAAATAAATGTCTAATTAAATTTAAATAAAAACTTGCAAAACCTTTAAATGAATATTAATATTTAAAAAATAACTTGCTAAATTGTTCTTTTTCAATGTAATTCAATTCAATTCATTTATTTAGCATGTGCTATTTACATATTACAGTTTATAAAAAATAACAAAAAATTACAATAAGCAAATTATTTAGAGCAAATACAATTTCATCAAATTTTTTACAAACATATTTATATTGACAGAATTTTTAACTTCATCTGGCAGCGAATTGAACAGTATAAGACCATCTCCAAGAAAATGTTATATTATAATTTTGTCCAAAACGTATTATATGAATGCAGTTCAGCGCCTGTGATTAGATGAGATACTAAATAATTTGGTAATATATTTTTCCTCATTTTATATATTAAAATCAAATTAGACTCTTCAATCTGCTTCCAAATGGGAATCCACTGCAATGTCTTTAACATTAAATCAATAGAAGTATATTGATTACAACTTAGTATAATTCTGATACACTTATTTTGCAACTTTTGAAGCCTATCTATATCTGTCTTTGTACGTGATATTAAGAGTGATGCGCAATAAATAAAGTGGGGATTGATTAGTGTATTATATACATATTATATCATATATCAACATGACAACCAAATGTTAACTGAGGATCTAGAATCACTCCCAAATATTTAAATTAGGTTAATTTTAATTTTAGTGTCATTAATAGGTAGGTAGGTAGGTAGACGTTTATTTAGCAATAAAGCTATTCAACAATACATAACTTTGACATAGTGCCTTAAACCTATTAAAATTTTCACAGGTTTTTATATCTAACGGTAATTCATTGAAATAAATGAAACCTTTATAAAAGATGCTATTATAAGTTTTAGTTTTTTTGACAAGTTACAACATAAAAATTTGCTTGATTTCTTCTATATTTCTGATATATATATAACATTTTATAATAAATATTCAGGTTGCAGATTATATTTTATTCTATATATAAATTTAAAAGTTTTATAAATAATCCTTTGTTTAACAGACATAAAATTTAATACATGAAGCATTGTTAAAATAGGTGTATATCTATTACACCTTAACAAGCAACGCATGGCACGATTCTGTATTTTCTGTATCATTTGCATTTCATTTTGGTTAATATTAAAAAGAAGAGTTGAGCAATATTCTAAATGTGGTGATATGATTTAATGTAAATATCTAAGTTCTTATCTAAATAATTTTTAGAGTTTTGTTTTGTACCAAGTACCATACATTTAGATTTACTATAATTTAATTTTAATTTATTAGTACATAACCAATTGTATAAAATATTCAGCTCATTATTCAGCCGGTGGGTGATATCATAATCCCTACCCGATATCCCTATTAGCGTATCATCTGCAAATAGACTCACAATTGATTCATTTAATGCCTTATTCAAATCATTTATATAAATAACAAATAATGGACCCAAAACACTACCTTGCGGAACACCTATTTTGCTAACAACGGTATCTGAAAAATTATTATTAATCCTCGTTTTCTGAAACCTATTACTTAAGTAATTACTTAACCACTGCAACGCCCTGTGTTGTATACCGTATAGCTGCAACTTTTGCAATAATCTTGACCTATCAATGGTTTCAAACGAACGTTGAAGTTCAATAAAAACACTTAACACAACCTTTCCATCACCAATTTCTTCTTTCCATTTGACACAAACAAAATTTAGTGCTGTTTCACATGAATGCTTTTCACGAAAACCTGACTGTTCTTCATAAATAAGATTGTTGTGTTCAAAATATGTTCTTAACTGTTCACAAACTATGATCTCTATAATTTTGTCTACAACCGGTAACAAATTAATTGGTCTATAGTCACTTGATTGTACAGGTGAACAAAGTTTTGCCACGGGCACTACAGTACTTGTTTTAAGATGCACTGGTATGGAAGCTGTAGATAATGATGTATTTATCAAATAAAGTAACGGATATCCAACCACCACAAAAATATCTTTCAGCAGTTTTATAGTGAGGTCATTATCAGATGATACTTTATTTTTTAAGTTCATGACAGTTTTGTATAATTTGTTAAAGGAAATTGTATTAAATCCGTCTAATTTGTGTTTATTGCATGC
This sequence comes from Monochamus alternatus, assembly GCA_037114965.1. Classification (NCBI taxonomy): domain Eukaryota; kingdom Metazoa; phylum Arthropoda; class Insecta; order Coleoptera; family Cerambycidae; genus Monochamus; species Monochamus alternatus. Next base: position 49,729,166 of record CM073431.1, read on the forward strand.
TATTGTGTTTTGAAAATTGGCTTTAACATTTGGTATGCTTTCAGCTATTGCTGTATCACTTGTGGCGTAAAAATTATTGAAATTGTCTCGTTTTCGAACTTTATTTTCCCTATGTTATCTGTACCTTCCTTTTTCCCACCGATCAATTCCTTTAATGTTCTCCATATCTTTATGCTGTCTCCTTTACACATATCTATATTTTTTCTATAATATTGGGACTTCTCATATCTTATATTATTAACTATATACTTGGTTTCTTTTTTGTTTATAATGAATCCAATCTTAATTTAATCTTGTAATTTTGAACCTCTTATGTGCAAAATCCCTTTCTTTTTGAGCATTTATTACGTTGTTATTTAACCAAGGTGTATTATTACATTTTACTTTTATAACGGGAGCTATTTTATCGAGCGACTCTGTAATATTTCCAAGAAATTTACTATATATCAGATCTACATTTGTTGATGTATATTCCCATGACTTTTCATGTAAATCTAAAATTATTGCGTTAATATTTTCTTTGTTAAGATTTCTGGATAGTCTAAACTCATTCTTATTTTTCTTATTTTCATAATTTAAATAGTACCCGACAATATGTAGCATGATCAGTGATTTTCGGATATATTCGAGGTATTTCCTGTAAATGAAAATCATTTGTGAATATAAGGTCAATTAGTGAACTATTTCTCTCCACTGTTCTTGTACATTCAGTAACTATTTGGCTGAAACCAGCTTCATTTGCTATGTCTTGTATAGTTAACCTTGGTGTCGATAAATAATTAAAATGAAATGTCACAACCTTATTACACAATGAAAAGAAACCATCAATATAACTTTATTTTGATTGTTTTACTTCTTGTTTCTTTAAAATTTAAAGTTATATTTTACTGAAAATTGCATCCCGTTATATTGATTCCATATTTTTATGTCCAATAATTTTTTTGTTTGTGAAAATATTTGATTGTTAAGTTCAATTACAAATCAAACTTCTATCTGTTGGAATTATCTGGATAGTTTTAATTTTAAATTGGTCCTTTTGATATACAGAAGAAATTAATTACATTTAGAAAGGAATAATCGGAAATAGGACACTATAATTAATGGTCTAGATTTTCTAACTAAGCCAACGTTTCGATTTATTTTAAATCTTCTTCATTTAAAATAAATCGAAACGTTGGCTTAGTTAGAAAATCTAGACCATTAATTATAGTGTCCTATTTCCGATTATTCCTTTCTAAATACAAGTTTAAAGATATTAACAATATAACATAGAAATTAATTACATTTATCGAAAAACCATGAAAACACACGAAGACATTTAAAAAGAATAGTCATAGACAAATCGCGTCGTGCGACTGAAGAGGCCTCGATGCGATAACGCGTGCTTCGTCGTACCACTATGCCGAAAGTATAGTTTCTCTTCACTGTTCTTGTACATTCAGTAACTATTTGGCTGAAACCAGCTTCATTTGCTATGTCTCGTATAGTTAACCTTGGTGTCGATAAATAATTAAAATGAAATGACACAACCTTATTACACAATGGAAAGAAACCATCAATATAACTTTATTTTGATTTTTGTACTTCTTGTTTCTTTAAAATTTAAAGTTATTTATTTTACTGAAAATTGCATCCCGTTATATTGATTCCATTTTTTTATGTCCAATAATTTTTTTGTTTGTGAAAATATTTGATTGTTAAGTTCAATTACAAATCAAACTTCTATCTGTTGGAATTATCTGGATAGTTTTAATTTTAAATTGGTCCTTTTGATGTACAGAAGAAATTAATTACATTTATCGAAAAACCATAAAAACACACGAAGACATTTAAAAAGAATAGTCATAGACAAATCGTGTCCTGCGACTGAAGAGGCCTCGAGGCCACAGTATAGGGGAGACCAGTAGAAACACTCGGACCGAAATAATAAGTCCCGCATAGCAGTTCGCGCATCCATTTCAAGCTGCAGAGACCTCAGTTTACATCCAACTCTGGGAGTGCGAACATCGGTTATACAGAGCCGTATTAAAGCAATATTTTGAATCCGATCGAAGAACGAGTCGCTACGCAGCAGTTAGAGTTTAAATATATCATCTATAAATAGTAATTTAAATTCCTTTAAATTTCCTAAAAACATAAATAAATAATAAGTAATCTATAATATACTGTACAAACCATAAATGATATTTTACTGCTATTGCCTTACCTATTAACTTATTTCTTAAGTATAACATTGGAATATAAATACTTCTCATGAAAGTGAAGTTTAAAAGATATATATTTATATTTTTTACAAATACAATTTTTTATTTTAAAGCAAAGTTCTTTGCAGAGGCTTCTAATAGAGAAGATTTATTAGAAAAGCTGCTCAGAATTAGTAATAGTTCATACAACTTATATCTTATACTACTTATATCAAATACATTTTTAAAATTTTATGTTTTCTAACGATTCGCGCAATAGATTACGCAAAGAGGCCGTTCCAACGTTTCCTGCACAAGACGACTCATCTTCAAATTATGTAGATGATCATATTTCTTGTAGTCACTATAATGAGAAAATAATAAAAAATATTTTTTTTCTAAATTTACATATTACTGCACTTTTATCTCCAATTTAACAATTTTCAAAGTTAAGTAAACATAATTTTTCTGTTACGTGTCTTCTGATTTACGTAGATCATTTAAGACAAAAAAAATCATATTAAATTATTTGTCCACTAAACTTCAAACGTCAAATTTTAAATTTAAAAAATCCCAAAAAAATTTAATTATCACTAATAACAAAAAAAGTAAGTAAATAAATAAAAATGTTTTGTAGTCCAATAATATATATTTTAAACTCTTTTTTATTTAAAGAGTCCAAAGAAGTAAACAGAATTTTCACACTGTATGTTAGTGGCAGTAAATGATAGCATATAATACATGTTGAATTACCCATTTATAACGGTATAATGAATTATTACATAATGTGGATAGATATAACGTAAACTTTCATGTGGAATAACTACGCTTTCACGGGCAAATAAAAAATTCTTATTCCGGTCCTGATCACCGATTCTGTAAATTCTATCGGATGCGCTATCGCACTCACATTTCGAGGTCACCGCAGAAAACTGAAAGCAGTTCAAAGTGCCGACAACGGAGTGAAACTGCTGGTCTACCTATGCTGTGGTAAAACTATTCCACAACATAACCTATGTGTTCAATATCACATAGCGGCAGATCGTGTATCTAGCCTCTATGTGAATCTGAAACATCGACGCTCCACTGTAGCCGCTTCAGATAGCGGCTAGAGATGCGACTTGTCGTTAGCAGGTGTGTGGTGACAAGATGCCATGTAGGGTACGTTTACATCTGACACTTGTGTCCCGATATATGTATCAAGCATCAGATATATATCGCAAGTGACTCTTTGCATTACAGATAGAAGTTATATATATATATATATATATATATATATATATATATATATATATATATATATATATATATATATAACTATATATATATATATATATATTGTTATATTATTATATACCTCTGTGTGTTTTTTTTATTTTTTATTTGAATTTTATTATTTATTGTTTATTTTAATTTTTAATATTTTATTGTGTATTTGATGTTAAAGTTAAATATTAAATTTTTGTTGGGCGCCAATGATCCTTTTATGTATTATGTTTTGTGAGTGTATGTTGTGTTTCAACTATATTTCGCTTAATACAAACTTTTTATATAATATTTTTTTTTATCTTTATCTTACCTTATTTATACCAAATTTTGTTTACCCCTTGCTAGACACAGTTTTATAAATCAAAAGAGCAAAAGAAACTTAAATCAGGAGTCGGTTCAAAATATACAGGTTTTTATTTTATATTGTAATAACTAGTAACACTTTTGAAAGATTATCAATAATTTTGTGCTATAATCAATTTTAAAACAATAAAGAATATTTTCTTTTTAATATTACCTTTCTGATAATGAATTTTACCAAACCAATGAAGATTAAAACTTGGATATTGAGTTTAATTGAAGTTTATAAATTATACTCAAATATCCTTTATTTTTGTAATGTTGGTTGCATTCCTACAGAAACATAATATATTCTAAAGTAAAATGGCTTCTCTTTGGATGACAGATATTATTTGCTCCAGTGAAATGATTGAATGTGGATGTTATATTTGTTGAGTTCGACTTGGTTTTATACAGGTAAGTCCTGTAGTTTATTTTTATATTTTGCAAAGATTGATATTGTTAAAATCGATTTTAATTTACTATAGCTATAGATATTTTTTATTTATTTATTTTTTTTTAAGGTACCTGAGGTTAGGAATGTTTTATTTTCCTTCCTGGAAACTGCAAACTACCTGGAAACTGGAAACTATCCTGTGGAATTCTATGGAACTGCACAATTTCCCTGGATACGGATGATATCTTCAGTTGTGGCAATAAAAACTATACTGGATGATGTACAAATGGTAAATTTTAACTGGTAGGTCGATATTTTTTTTGATTTTTCTTGTTATTTTTAATCAATTTTTTATAATTTCGGGAGCTCTCTTGCAATGCTGCTGCTCTTCTCTAAACCCAAGCCGTAACTAACAACAAATTCATTGTTTTTTTTTTCCTTGCTGCAGATTGCCCTGTTATAAAAGTCCATTCACATGATTTTCTTGCAGTCTGTGTATGTCTTTTTTTATGCACAATTCACAACACAACTTATAACTAATACAAATTTAAAATGTCCTTTTATCTTAATTATACAATTTTTAATTATTTTATTTAGGAAAATAGTCTTTATTTTGTGTTTTTGTTCATATATATATATATATATATATATATATATATATATATATATATATATATATAATGGAGATGTGTATGACACTTCTCGTCGCTATAAGTGTACAAACCGTTTATACAGAGTGCAGGCGATTAAGTAAATACACTTGTGTTATACACATCAATTCATAGTAGAAAGACAAAGTTCAGTCGTGTCACGATGAGTATCGAAACAAAAAATTGCTACCCGTGTGATTGCCCTGGAGATGTTACTTAAGAAAAAAAAACGTTCAGTGTAGTTTTGGGAATGAATTTTGAAACGTGATGAATTAGGTTTCTATAAATTAATTAATCCCAGAACTAAGTGGCGAGAATCCGCAACAATTCTCAAATTATTTGAGGATGACTCCAACTCAATTTGAAAAGCTTGTTTGTAAAATAAATAAGGAAGATCACCAAATTCAGAAAAATATTAGCGTAGCAGAAAAAGATTAGCTGTACCTATACCCAGTTAAAAACACTGATAATATAGACATATACAGGGTATCTCACAATAAGCGTGCATTAAACGTAGTTGGGAAACGATATGTGACAGCGCATAGAGAAAGGGACCTAAGGGTAAAATCCGGTTTTGTTCAGGAGAGCCATTTTATAGATTTAAATACGTGTATCTTTGGTGTACCATCACTGAGCGTGTTGGTATTGGTCTCATTTGAAAGCGACACATCTCATGACGTCAGGAACGTGTTGGACAACCTTTAAAACGCGCGTAGGTCGTCCCTACCTCTTGTTTTGTGTAGTTGGTTTTTACGGTTTTCCACCTAGCGCGCTGTTTCCATGAGTTTGATATCAATTTTGCTCGCGTTTTTTCGAATCCAGGTTTATTTTCTAAAATTATTAATTGTGAATTATAATAAATACTCATTTATAATTCTTTTAAATTGTGAATATCACTCTGTTAGTACGAAATTTTTTTCACATAACCTTATTATGTTATTCGCGAAAATAATTTAAAACTAATAACATTCTTCCTGACTGTTTTAAGATGAAATGGTGGACGAACTCGAAGAAGTAGATTTACTTTATCGCTTCCCTGATGACGAGGATGATGACGATCACCTTTCTATTTGCGCTTAGAATCGTCGACTTCAATTTCATAAAACGCGCATATCTCTGGGAGGGAACACTTTTGGGGCATGGGATCGGTCTCATTCGATGCTCAGATGTTGTCCACATCAAAAAAAAAGAAAAAGTGAAAATTGATTTTTTTACCCTTAGGTCCCTTTCTCTATGCGCTGTCACATATAAATCTGAATTTTCGTTTCTAGGGGTTTTCAATACTGCTAAGTTGAAATATAATATTTACAGTAACATGGCGGTAGTACCGGAATAGTATTTTTATTTCATTTTCAGATTCTACCTGCAATTTTAAATCAACTTTATTAAATATACCATATGTCCAAGCTCAATAGTTTTTGAATTATTTCGTTTCCTTAAATTGTTTTTTTTTTTCACCATGACTGAATTATTCAGTCTCCCAGGTAATTATACGACTTAAAAAGTAATAATTTTGTGAGTGAAATGACTTACATGTAGAATCTGAAAATTAAATAAAAAATACCTGTTCCATTCAAAATAAGCGAGTTGACGTATAATGTAAATATTTTGCACCAAATCAACAATATTGAAAAGAAAACAAAATCCTCTAAAAAAGAAATTTCAGATTTATATCATTTACGATTTCCTAAATACGTCTAATGCACACTTGTAATACATCCTGTATGGACATGTAGTCCATAGAAACTTCTTCAAGATAATCTAACAAATATTTTTTTTGTTTTAAATGTCTTCAAAATCCGCTTCTTCTGATCCTATCATGGTTTTTAACATAGCAATGCAGGTCTGCTATCATTTTTTATACATTTGAATTTCAAAAAAAACGTTTAGCAATTTTTTTATTTAAAATTTTTTAAGTTGTTAATCAGGTGGACTCCTCAAAATGTAGTATCTGAAATTTTAATAAAAACTATACATAGTGTTTTTTTCTACACGATCATAAAGTGTTATTCGTGAATAAATCTGTAAAAATGGTTTTATTCGAGATATTTCAACAAATATTTGTTTGCTTTAAATGGCATCGAAAATCGCTTCTTTTGATCCTATTACGGAGTTTAAGATGGCGACCGAAGGCATGCTATTTTTTACACCTGCGAAATTCAATATAAACGCTCAGAGATATTTTTTGAATAAGTGGTGCTAATCAGGACCCCTCAAACCCCTGTGTGTGAATTTTTAGCAAAAACTATACATAATGTTTTTATTCGTATACAACTCCGTAAAAATTTATTCTTCGAGATAATTCAACAAATATTTTCCTTTTTAAATATCTGTATCTATAGTTTAAGTTGAGCATAATATTGAATTTGAACGGTACTAAATCAGATTTAATTTTCAGATTTATAGTTTTTTATCCCCAGAAACATTTTCTCACAAACTGTTGAATATAAAAAAAAATAAAAAAAAGATATTTTACTGGAATATTTTTCATGTTCCTGGTTTGTTGTAAGGGCTGAAATAAACTACCCCTTAAATGTTTATTTTCCACACATTCTTATACTTAAAAATTCCTTACATTAAAATTTTTCTTTGGACTTCACTTTATCTTTATTTGATTTCCTTTTAACATCCCAGAGTTCAGGTTCGAGGTAAAAATTAACCGGTTTATCAATATCGCGTTTTACCGACTCTTTTTTATAATTCTTTTTGAATTGCTGCCGACACTGTCACAAAAGTAGACGACTAGTCAACTAGAGCAATTTCTGTCAGGCGAGTGCGAATATGAAAATAATATGTTTTTACATCTAATCGCATAGGTGTGTCGATAGATATCGTAGGCACTTGATACATATAACTCTGACAGAAATGTTCGCGCTGTTTAGATTAAATGGGATTTCTGTCCGACAGAGAATGAAAAATCGTTCAGTATGGATTTGAGAGTCGGCTTAGTTTGAAAGACTTATTTGTAAAATAGCCATATAGTTAAGGTTTACTGTGATATAAATAAATCTATTCATCAAAATCGCCTTTTATCCATTCTTTTTTATCACTCTATATTAATAATTTGTTGCTGACACTACCACAAAAGTAGACGATTAGTCAGCTACAGTAATTTCTGTCAGGCGATTCCGAATAGGTGTTTACATCTAATCGTATAGATGTGTCGATACATATCGTGGACGCTTGAAGCATATCTCTCTGACAGAAATTCTGCACTGTTTACATTAGGTACAATTTCCATCCGACATAAATATCGAGCAATTAATGTCAGATGTAAACGTACCCTAAGAACAAATCTTGTCTCTAGCCTTTATTTGGATTTGAAACTTCGACGCTCTACTATGTCCTTACTCTTAGTCGGTCAGCGATCGACATCATCGTCGAACGTCATCGAGTATGCATACGCTTTAAGTATCGCCTCGAAAGAACGGAGACAGGTCTGAGATAGCAAAATATCTTTTTGTCGCCTAAAATGCCCGAAAACGTTCCCAAATACAACATTCTTTTCGACGCGTTACCTCATATTTATAGTACGTTTCGCTTGGCATTTGTAAATTTTTATAAACGGGACGTTCCCAGTATGTGAAATGCATCTTTTAAGAGTGCAGTGTGGAAGCGAGAAGAGATTGTAGGCGATTGCAAATTTAAAATAAGTAACTGCTATGGTTTTTTGGGTTGTTATTTTATGGCTAACTGGCCGACGTTAGTCACAGAATTAATTTGCACTTTTCTAACCTTAACTGAAGCTTTTTGACATGTTCTTGTTCGAAGACTAGGTTATGTGGAAGTGGATCCGACGAACTAAGCAGCCCGGGCGAAAATTTTGCGGGGATCATTATTGTTACCGGCCGTAAAGAGTTTGCTATCATGGGATGCAAGAAGGTCTGAAGAGCAGTTACGACCTTTTCAGTTAATGCCTCACAGCTAAAGCTAGGGAAGTGCATATTAATTCCGATTGATTTGAAATATGATCTGGGCTAGATACCAAGTAACTAAATATATGTAATAAAATTAATATTGAACCTTAAAATAAATAAACTATTTCCCACGGACTAAGTGTTAAGTTGTGTGTTAAGCTTACGATGGAACGATAATAATATAAGGATATCAAATATTGAAATTGGAAAAAAACTTCTTAACCATTACCCAAGTTTAAGATAACTATTTATCTTTCTGAAGATCAAAATACCGCAAAATTAACAAAATTGTTACATTATTAATTATAATTAAAGGTATATACAGACTGTTTCAAAATAAAGGCGAAACATTTCAGGGGGTGATTCCTTGTTGAAAATAAAAGGTAGTTTGTTATATAAACGTTGGATCACAAGTCAACCATTCAGCCAGATATCGCGTTGCAAAGATGGCGGAAAAAAGAGTGATTTTATTGTTTTTCTCGGAAACGAAAAGCGTGGGAATGGTAAAATTTTGTGGAAGTGTTGCCATCATCAAAAGACACTTGTGACATATTTTTTCACTTTTTGAAAATAATTGGAAATGGTTGAAATAAACTACCCCTTTCAGTTTTTTTAACTATACTTTCAAAAAACTTCCTTAACTACGTAGAAAAAAATAAATTAAGTTAAGACGATTCATTAAACAACTTTTTTCTCTCTTATATTTTTTTGATAAAGTTAACTGTTTCGACGTTATTAGGAATTGGTGAAAATAACCATTTTTGTTGTATTAACTTAGTATTGAATCCCAACGTACTCCACAATCAAACACATCACACAACGAAAGGCAAATTATCCCGTAAACCACTCTCAAAATATTAAAATAGTACAAACCATTTGCTATCTGTCAAAGTAACAATGGAAACATGCGGAAATTGACAGCAGCCAACTAGAGTTTTTCCTAATAATGGGTGTAGTAAAACTGCCTCTTCCCGACGTGCAATACTTTACATTTTATTTTTTAACGTCGAAACAGTTAATTTTATCAAAAAAATATAAGAGAGAAAAAAAGTTGCTAAATGAATCGGCTTAACCTAATTTATTTTTTTCTACGTCGTTAAGGAAGTTTTTTGAAAGTATAATTAAAAAAACTGAAAGGGGTAGTTTATTTCAACACTTTTCAATTATTTTCAAAAAGGGAAAGACACTTTTGAGTCTTTTGATGATGGTAACACTTCCATAAACTTTTACCATTCTCACGCGTTTAGTTTCAGAGGAAAATAATAAAAACACTCTTTTTCCGCCATCTTTGCAACGCGATATCTCCCTAATGGTTGACTTGTGACCCAACGTTTATATAACAAACTGCCTTTTATTTTCAACAAGGAATCACCCCCTGAAATTTCTCGCGGGGGATAGAGAAAATTAAGAATTAACGAAATCGCCCTTCAAAACTATTTCAAACTTATTTGTAAAGCGAACAATTTTTTTTCGATATTATATTAAATCATTATTTAACGCCGCCTACCGGGTACGTTCACCGCACTTTTACAGAGTCAGAGTAGGCAACCAGCAAGGAAACTGTAACATTCGCTGTCATGTCATAATTCAATTCCTGTGTTTACGTTGTAGTTTTGTGTTCTTCAGTTTTTAGTGACTAATTTTAATTTTAACCGTTTTATAGTTAAGTAATAAAGGAATATGTGTCGGATACAGATATTTTCCCACAATATTGTTCTCCGGTTTGTTTTTCTAGAATATGTGACAAGACTACCGCGGATGCATTAAAAGTTTTCTATTACCTATTATTAGTACTTATCTTACCTTTCTTAATAAATAGGCATTTTATTTAACTCTACCTACGAGGTGTGTTTTATCGGTAATGAGTGCTTGTAATGAGTAAAAATGTAGTTTTGCCAGTTTGTAACGAAATAATGAAAAACGAATGCAAAATACTAACTAACTGTTACCTATCTATCAGATATTATTACTAATAAGAATGTTAATTTTTGCCGTTTCTGCATTTAGAACTCTCCGTAGAAAAGATTTTGCCTCATTTTTTAAATATCGAACTAAAATTCTGGAATATTTTTTTTATTGTCTTTTAGGCCTCTATGAACACGTGGTTGAAATTTTTGTACTTAGTCATAGTTAACTCTGTATATACAGGGTGAACCTTAAATAAGTACAAATATTTTAACTGCAAGTGTAGTTCGTCATATAGATAAGTCTAGTGAAAGTCATTTATAAGAATTTCAAATATTTACGGATATATTTTTTTAGATACCCACATTTTGAAGACAACTGACCAGATAGACCACTGATGTAACCTAATAAAATAAGCCATATGATTTACTGAAGGCGAGGTTGCCATATCTTCTGTAAAATAAATAATTTTTTAAAGCAAATTCAATTTTCACCATTGTTTCTAGTTTAAAAACACTCGTTTTTAGCAATAAGTAAAGTAAAATTATCATAAACGATTAAAATATGAATTTTCTCAAGTTCAATACTGTCAGTTAAAGAGTTTAAGAAGTTACTTAAATGATTTCAAAAAAATATCCATAAACGTGCTTAAAAGCTCACCTACTTACTGAAAAACTAACTATTTAAACAGTTATCCATATTTCAGTTAATACCATTGTACACTGTTAGAAAGATTATCACAAATTATTCCCCTAAATTATTTTATGAAGAATAACAAAAAAACTATAATTTTCACACATGTTAGTTAATTTCCACCACATAACCTCAAACAACGTGTCAGTGCTAATCATTTCGTATCTCGTAGTTTTGTAGTGGGTGAAACAGATTTTAAAAATAAACACAAAACGTGAAATAACAAAATAACTAGCTTGATGTATGCGTTCAGTAGCAAGATAAGGCAAAGTAAAATATTTAAAAGCAGCGTCAATCGCATGCAAAAAGAAACTGATGTCGTAAGCACAGATAACAGGTAGGTGTCAGGAGCAGTAGGCGAATTGTCCCGCACAAACCCCATTCTCTAGGCTCTAGGATTGATAGAGGTTATGTTGATGTTATACCGGTGCACTAGTATAGTTCAGGACAAAGAAATAAGCTGTGGCAAAGACAAGTGCAATCAAAATATGTAATATTTGTGGAAAGGGATTTGATAATTTCAATACATGTAAATTGAAAGTTAATATAGGATACTTTTGCATCTTCTGAAACCGAACTAAGCTACTAGTTTTCTTTAAGTAATGTACCGCTTGACGTATCTGTTTCAAGAGTTGCGGCATTAACGTATAAAACGTATTTAAATCGTCTTATTATTTTCACGGACAGTGTTTGTGTCTTGTGTATTTAATTAATGTTTTCCGTGAAATACAGTGTGATTAAATAAAATATGGCGCATTATTCAGACAGTGAAAAGGTTGAAGTAGTGTTAATCAGTGATAGTGATAAAAAAAATAACTTATTGTGATAAATCAGTCGGAGTATAGTAAAAATGGATAATGAACAAATTCTGGATGACTATGATTGTGAGTAGAGAATCTGGTTTATATTTTCAATTTATTGGAGAGAAATAGAAATGGCAAAGGGGAGGAGATCATAAATAAAAATATTCTAGTGTAACACTGGCAACGCTGTGCAATGCACATCCACCATGACCCCCCGAATCAGCGATCCTCAACAAGGTTCAGATGAGGAAATTATAAATTTTCTAAAACATCAAAACAAAGATGTTTTTAGTAATGATTTCATATGTAAAATGCTCGAGGTTAAGAATGTCCAAAATTGGCACGCTGTATTTCAAGCCATTGTTCAACTTGACATTCAGTCCTATAATAATGTTATGTGTTCAGGTGAGAGTAAGTTGTTCATTGGCTATGATGTTTGTACAGTATATGATGCAATATATATTGTTATTATTATTATTATCTCTGCGGGTATGGTAGGGTTGAAGAATGTTGGCTTGGGTCAATGTGAGAGATTGATACCGGTTGACATTTGACTACCCCCCTAATTAATGAGGTTTTCCAGAGTTCCCTCATTCCTGTACTGAATAGTGGTTAGGGCCTACCAACGTAAGTCGTTCCTGGGCGCAAATGCGGTCTGCTTAATAATAATATACAGTCCCCTGTCCCGCACAAGTCTCCGACTTCTGGGCTAATCCCCGTGATTAGAGTGAGGGGTAGAGATATTATTATTATTATTATTTTTTCCAGTAACACCTTCCGAAGCTCCGACACATTCGGAGATGTTCTGAAGAGTTAAGCAATGACCACTCACCACTCCGTGGAGTCAGTAATCATTGCGCTCGTAAATCGTGCGTTCTGAGCAGACGTAGCGAACCAAGGACGATTGCCTTCTGCATTCTGCCGGCTAAGATCTCTGCTGAATTTCGGCAAGCCGGTATGATCTTTAAGTCAGAAAGCAACGTATGTCTCATTCCACCCAGGACGCCTATAATTAGCACCACAATATTAATAGAGTGGTCTGGATACAGCCTGCGGAGCTCGGAGAGAAGATCTCGATACTTCCTCCGTTTCTCCTTCTCTTTTAGGACGATGTTGTTCTCTGCGGGAGCCGAGAACTCAATCACAAACATCGTTCTAAGTTGGTGGTCGAGGAGGACTACATCAGGCTTATTGGCTTGAATTTGCCTGAGGGTGGGGAATGAATAGTTCCAATAAATTCGGCACTTCTCATTCCCCACAACGGATTCTATATCCCCCGGAGCATAAGGCAGCACTGGCGTCTCGTCTATCTCATACGAGTGTCGTAAATGATAATACAACACCCGTAAGGTTGAATCGTGTCTTTGGATATACGCTATTATTATTATTATTATTATTCTTGTTGTTGTTATTATTATTATTATTATTATTATTATTATTATTATTATTATTATTATTATAATTATAATTATAATTATATTATGGTGGTTTCAAGTCAGTAGAATATGTCGCTATTTCCGGAATTCCTCATGGTTCGTGTCTCGGACCTGTAATTTCGCCGTTTTTATAAATGACATTATCCGTCTTTTAAATTGCAATTACCTACTTTATGCGGATGATCTAAACCTTTATTCGGAAATGAATTATCCTCAAGATGCCATTAATTTGCAAATGTCCCTTGACAGAGTTAAATGACCTTCACCAGGAAACCAAATCCCTTGTATTTCGATTACGTTATTGACAATATGCAGTTAGCAAGAGCTACTGAGGTAAAAGATTTGGGAGTTTTATTTTGTCAAATTAACATTTTCAAATCATAATAACAATGTATTCGCTGAATGTTCAAAATGCTTGGGTTTCATAATCAGAAGTTCACGTCCATTTAGTGACCCACGTACTTTCTATTTTATTGTTCATTTATTTTTCCTAAATTTGAATAAGCTAGGTTGCTTTGCAGTCCCTTCTACTCTATAACTATTAACAGTATTGAATGCATTCAGAGGAAGTTTTTAAAATATGTATCTTTTAAATTAGATGGGGTATATCCCGAGATAGGAATTGACAACTATGAACTGCTTAATCATCACAATGTACCGAGCTTTGCAGATCATGTATGCTCAATAAATTAATTAACAATTTGATTTACTGCCCGGCATTGTTAGAATTGTTAAATTTTAATATGCCAAACATTGCAATACGTTACATTCCCCTATTTTTCTAATATGTTCTATAATAATGTAATGAAAATCAAATTTGATTTGTTTAACTTTTCAGTTTCTTATTTTTTCTTGTTTTAGTTAAAATGATACTGTTATTATTATACTTGTGTCTATCCCACCTATAAATGGTACTTGTACAGTAGGTTGGTGTACTTTAAAATAAAATAAAAAAAAAACAAAGTAGGCCAGCGTCAAAATTGTACATGTGTGGAAGCTATGTTTAAGCTGGGTTCCATTACTTTCCGGACACCCTGTATAAGTGCTAAAACTGATATATTTTGTAATAAGGGAAGTTTGGTGCCATCTTTTCGAATAAATTTCGATTTATTTTTTGATCGTTTAAGCGAGTAGAGTGGTAGTATAGTGCTTCAAGTTATTTGAAGTATTTTGTGGTAACCAATGTTAATATTCAGTTTTTTCAACGTTTGATTCTGTTGAATGTTTTCTGCAAGATCATACGCATTTGTTTGTCAAATTTAATTCTATTTGACTTAATTAATTGTGCACAATTGGCTTGTAGATAAGCCCCAAAAACTACCAGTAGCAATAAAAACTTACCATATCAGTAAGTAAAAACCCTGTTCTTATAATATAGGAGAAAGTGTTAAAAACCTACAGGGTGCAAATAAATAGTTCGGAACCATTATGAACAATGAGTTACGCCATAAATCGAAGTTATCTAACCGCTCAAGTAGTGTTCTTACTTGTGATGGTTCTTGTGAAAGACAGTTCCATGCTAATATAACAAAAATGGCAATGGATAAATTTAATGATATGCGAGGTACTATTACTGTTTCACAGCAGAATAAGTCTGGAGATGTTAAGTTTTATTCAACAGAATTGAAAAATAAACCCGCTGTAATAGTTAAACCAAAAAATTCATCAAATCAGAAGAATTCAGCGACTAAAATTGATGTTCTTCAAGAGATTAATCCAATCAAGTCTAACATTTCGATTTCAAATGTGAAAATTATTAGTAACGGAGGCATTGTCATCGGCTGTGAAAGCGTCAATGAAATTTCAAAATTCAAAGAACTTGCTAATGAAAAATTATGTGATAATTACGACACTGCTGACATCAAAAGTTTGAGCCCAAGATTACGTGTGGTAGGGATGTCTGAGAAGCTTGAAGAGTTCGAAATAGTTTTTAAAATTTCAAAACAAAGCGGCCTTCAGCGAAAATTCTGAGTGTAACATCATCAAGTTGTGGCCTACAAAAAAAAGTTAAAATATTTCAGGCTTCAGGACTTTACAAGTAGATCTTATAATAACATTATGTCTTTTTGTGATTGCAAATTATTCATAGGGTATGATTGTTGCGACGTCTATGTTTCTGTTGATGTTCGAAGGTGTTATAAATGCAATGGATATAATCAATTTTCTGACCAAAGTAAAAGTAAAGCATGCACATGTCCCTTATGGGCCGAAGAAAATTCTGTAAAAGATTGTAAATTTAAAGATTTGAAATGTATAAGCTGTGTGAAATTGAAGGCCTCTGTCAAAGATCGACATAATATAAATGTTAATCATGCTGCCTGGGATACCCGTTGTCCAGTATATTTTGAAAAATTACGGAATTTAAATCTAGAATGTATGTTGCATAGCCATTACCTATTACTACTCGTTCGGATTCTAACTCAAACTGTGTTTCTCATTGTACTTCTAGCAGTAAAAAAATATTTCTCTTGAGATTTATTATCAGAATGTCCGTGGTCTTAACACCAAAACTCACGATATTTTAAACGCTTCATATATGTGTCACTTTGATGTGGTCGCTCTTACTGAAACTTGGATAGATGCGAATATTTCTGATTCGGAAGTAGTTTGCAGTAAAACTCTGTTTTCAGATCTGATAGAAATTTTATAGAATCAAAAGTTAGCAGAGGCGGTGGCATATTGTTAGCAATCAATAAGAAATACAATTCAGTTCCACTTAACCTAGAAATAATAAAAAAATTTGTTCATTTGATTGAAATCGTCGGTGTAGAAATTACAATAAATTATGAGAAGTTGTTTTTATTTGTTATTTATATACTTCCATCGTTAAATCCGTTTTACTATAATAATTTATTTGCAGCTATTGGAATTTAAATTATTTAAATAACCATAAGATATATTTTTAGGTGATTTTAACATACTCCAATATAAATATCAATATGACAATAATATCAGAACCGGACTTAATGCTGCTTTGCATAATTTCTTGAGTTACTTTGATGTTTCTCAATATAATTTTATTACAAATGCTAACAATCGTCCTCTGGATCTTGTAATTTCAAATCAGGCTTGTTGTGTAGATAAATGTGACGTAAACGATATTTTGTTAAAAGAGGATACTTACCACCAAGCTCAAGCAAAATGAACAAAAGCAAAATGAACTATTTACATTAAAAAATATTTGCGATGTCAAACTGTTCAGAATAATTACCTATATTCATACAATTTTCGTAAGGCAAATTTTCCTCTTATGTATGAAATAATATATAACACTAATTGGTCTTTTTGGATGGAATTAATGATGTTGATGCTGCTTGTGATATGTTTTACAAGGTCATAAATAACATATTTGAGACGTGTGTCCCCACATATATTCCTTCTGTCAGAAAATATCCGCCCTGGTATAATCGTGAGATAGACTATAAAGGAGAAATCCAGATCTTGGAAGTCATACAAATGGCATGATGATAATGGGACTTATGATAGATTTAAACTTCTGCGTTTACAAATAAACCACGACACTCGAATTGCATATACTCACTATCTAGATAGTATAAAGAACAACTTAAAAATGAATGTTAAAGCTTTTTGGTCTTATGTTAATTCGAAGAAACCTGTCAGCTAGATACTAATAAAATGTATAGGAATGATGTTTTTTATGAGAACCGTCAAGATATTGTTAACTGCTTCTCCAAATTTTTTGAAGATTCTTTTTCTGTTCCAACCCACACTAATATTCCTTCCAATGTTGCACAAGAGTACTCTTCGGGTAGTTATTTGCATTGCGAAAACTTTGAATTTCACAGTTTCATCTGCTTTAAAGAGGCTAAAGCCAAAATTTACAAGGGGTCCTGATGGGGTACCAGCTTTTATTATAAGGGATTGTGCTTACTCTCTTGCCGCAGCTCTCACAAAAATTTTCAATATTTCTTTACAGTCCGATATACAGGGTGTCCCAAAATAGAAGGCCATACCATTAACCACATAATCTTTGGACAAAAATAATGCGACTTTCCTTATGTCATTATTTGTTTGGACGTCCCTGTTTCAATATACAGGCTGTTAAAGTTACATTTTAAAAAACTATTTTTGTTAATATCCCATTGTTTTGTAAGATACACACTTGAAATTTTGCACGTACTTTTATCTTATTCCGGCACACTTAATTTTGGTTAAAAAAATCGAAGGGCGTATGGTGGTAATTGAGGGTTGCAGTACCCTTTATCCCCTCCAATTATTTCTAAGTACGCCTAGGCAGCTTTTTCTTGAAATATCAACCGTAGAATTTTCTTCTGATCATTTTATTTTGTTTAAATGCTCCGTTTGGGAGAAAAACGGCAATTTGTAGTGCCCATAATTCTTTCATTCACTATCATTTTCAAGTGAATTTAAAAATTTTCTGCAAAATGAATTCCGAGATGTTTTACATGATTTACCTGTTATCGTACGGGACGGTATGTGGATGCGGCGTGACAGTACTCCTCCCCATTATGGCAGAAACGTTCGGCAGTATTTAAATACCCATCTATTTCCCAATCGTTTCCCACGATCTCTTAACCTTAATTCATTGGATTTTTTTCTGGGTGCTATGAAAGATATGGTTTATGCTGCAGAAATAAACTACATTAACCATCTCAGAGAGAGAATAGTAATGGCAACAGATGAATTTAGGCAAAAGATAAGGTTTTCGCTACTTAAAAGGGCACGTACATGTGTTAATGAGAATGGTGGGCAAGTAGAAAATTTATTAAATTAGTAGTAATTAATTAATTATTTTATTTAATGTTATTTAGGTAAAAAATTATTATGCTGATCGTTCATTATTACTATTACTAAATGAGACTATTATTATTTGGTTAATAAGAGAACTGATTGTAATGCCATATTATATTTTCAAGTCATAAGTATTCCTCATTTTATAAAATTTAGAATTATCCATTTTGTTTGAATTAGCAAATATTCATTCAGTAAGTATTACGATTTACTAAGTTGCCAAGGTACTGTAATGGTAGGTATACCCACAAAATTTCAGTTTCACTTGAAAATGATAGTGAATGAAAGAATTATGGGCACTACAAATTGCCGTTTTTCTTCCAAACGGAGCATTTAAACAAAACATTACAAAAGAGATAAAATGATCTGAAGAAAATTCTACGTTTGATATTTCAAGAAAGAGCTGCATAGGCGTACTTAGAAATAATTGGAGGGGATAAAGGGTACTGCATCCCTCAGTTACTTCCATTTTTTCACCAAAATTACATGATAAATATGCCGGAATAAGATAAAAGTACGTGAAAAATTTCAAGTATGTATCTTACAAAACAATGAAATTATTAACAAAAACAGTTTTTTAAAATGCAACTTTAACACCCTGTAAACAGGGACGTCCAAATAAAAAATGGCATAAGGAAAGTCACGTTATTTTTGTCCAAAGAATGTGTGGTTAATGGTATGGCCTTCTATTTTGGGACACCCTGTATAAAAAGGGAGATAAATCTAACATTGAAAATTATGGACCCATCACTATAATTAGTAATTTTGTCAGTGTTCGAATTAGCTTTACATAGTGTACTGCAGACACACATTGAAAATCAAATTACTATTTACCAACACGGATTTATTCACGGTAGGTCCACGGTAACAAATTTATTTCACATCATCCGATTCTTAGCTGAAAATTTAGGTGCCAACGTTCAAGTTGATGTTATTTATACTGACTTTTCGAAAGCCTTCGACAGACTTGATAATGGTATTCTACTGAAAAAACTTCAACACGCTGATTTCTCTTCCCCACTGTTAACTTTCTTCTATAGTTATTTAAAAAACAGGAAACAGTTTGTTGAGTACCGTGGTGTCAGGTCTCTCGAAACTCAAGCTGTTTCTGGCGTACCTCAAGGCTCTATTCTTGGGCCATTTCTATTTTCTTTATTTATTAATGACATTGTAAATGACTTGAGCGTTGACCTCTTATTCTATGCTGATGATGCCAACATTTGTTGCCCCATACATTCCATATTTGACTGTATTAATTTACAAAACAATTTGTCAAAAATTAAAGAATGGTGTGATGGAAATAAACTTCCCCATAATGGCAAATAATGTAGTGTGGTCTCTTACAAAAAGAATCCTATTTTATATGCATACAGTATAGATTGTTTCACATTAGATCGTTCTAAGTATGTCAAAGACCTGGGAGTTGCGTTTGACAGGAAATTAACTTTTAGTTTCCATGTTAAATCAGTTATTCAAGCATCCTACAGAAATTTGGGATTCGTTATTAGAAACTCCAAGCGCTTGACCGATATTAATATACTGTTTTTGTTTTTTAACATCTTTGCAAGATCTAAGTTAGAATATGCTTCGTTGATCTGTAACCTTGGATATGATACATATAAAGATTCATTAGAAAATATTCATAGACGTTTTTTAAAAAAATGTATCTTATACAGCTGATGGATTTTATCCTCCCATCGGCATTCCTCAGAATATATTAATTTCTAGATTTCCTGCAGAAACTCTTGAAGTACGTAGGCAAAAACAAGCTATATTATTTATCTTCAAAATTTTGCAAAACTATATAGACTATCCTCCAATATTAGAAAAGCTAACGTTTGCCTTGCCACGTACTTCCTCTAGATATATGAAGACGTTCTATTTGCTATTTCATTGCGCTGATTTGTAGATTTTACATTTTTCTTATGTCTATTTTCTTGTAGTTTGTACCTCGTGTTTATGTAATATTGTAGTTCCCATCCTGTAATTAGTCATTGACTGTTGGATGGTGTAATTCTAAAATAAAGTAAATGAAAAAATAAAATAGATGAGTGAGGATTTTCAGTAACGACGAGCATCACATTTTGATCCAGGTACATCTTTTATATTTCCGGTTTTTTCAAACATTTTGGATATGTTATTTAATGTTGATTAATTCTCTAGTCTGGATGCTTATAGCAGTGACGGCTCGCCGTATGAAGCAACTGAGGCCGGGCCTCAATGTAAAATTTGGCTCACACTGTATATTTTAATACCCCATAATTTTGAATTACCTATTGTATCTATCAAAAATCACTATAACGGAATAAAATAATTATTACTTCAATTGTAGCCCTCTTAAGTTATAAATAACGGATCTAAGTTATGTTTCAATATCCCGCCATTTCTATTAGAGCGGGGAGTCAGGAGTCACCCGCCAATACCACCACAGTGAGGCCCAATTTGCTGAGCCTCATATATAATTTCTTCATACATGCCTAATACATTATGGCTTCCCCCACTGCGTGATCCGGTCAAAGTCGATGTTTTCCTCTTATTCTTATTCTCTCACTCTGTTTTCCGGCAAACTGGACGACGTATAATGTGTGTAACGCGATTAACCGATTGTGTGTTAATATTTTTAATTGTATTTTGAATTTCCAGTGGTTGATTAGTTGCTACTACTGAATATGATTTCTTAAATATTCTCAAAATTAGGTGATTAGGTTTTAAGGACAAGGCAAGTATTAATTTAAAGTAAATAAAAGTTAACTTCATTACAGGGTAAGACTCACCGGTGTTTATTTGGCAGGTAAACTTGGCGGATTGAAATTACGGAAACACCCGAAGTAACTGACCATTGGCGTGCGTACCGGAAAAGTCCGGATGTCTGCGAAATACTAAATTTATACAAATAAGGTACTGTTTTTATGGTTTAAACGGTCAAATAAATATATTAAAAAAATCTAAAGTATTTTATATATTGGACACTTATTCCGAGTACATTTACTAACACAAAACAAACACCTGAAGTAGTACGTAACTACTTTAACTGAGGTAAATGTAAGTAAAAGAGATTTACTAGTAACCCAATGGAAATATAAAATTTATCTTGTTATTATGTTGTCGCGTCAAATGTCATGATATCTCAAATTTAGCATGGAATCTTTCTAATAACGAAGAAAATCCTTCTCCATTAGGTAAAAAATTGCTCTGAAATATCTCCACGATGAGATATCATTTTAAAATTTGATGTGTGGCCTCTCGAACAACTTAGAAATTTGACAGTACCAATATAAATCTCTTCGCAAGGGTCTAAGGTAAGTAAAACCTGGACCTTTAGGTAAAAAATTGCTCTGAAATCTCTCCACGATATTATTTTCAAATTTGGTGTGTGGCTACCTTAACAAGTTAGAAGTTCAGTAGTACCAATATAAATCCCTTCGCAAGGGTCTAAGATAAGTAAATCCTGCTCCTCTACATAAAAAATTGCTCTGAAATATCCACGATGAGATATCATTTTCAAATTTGGTATGTGGTCCTTTTAACAACTCAGAATTTCAGTAGTACCAATAAAACTTCCTTTGCAAGGGTCTAAGATAAGTAAATCCTTCTCCTCTAGGTAAAAAATTGCTCTGAAGTCTCTCCACGATGAGATATCATTTTGAAATTTGGTGTGTGACTACCTTAACAACTTAGAAGTTGGACAGTATCAATATAAATCCCTTCGCAAGGGTCTAAGGAAAGTAAATCCTCCTCTAGGTAAAAAATTGCTCTGAAATCTCTCCACGATGAGACATGATTTTCAAATTTGGTGTGAGGTATTTTAAATAAGTTAGAATTTCGGCTACGGCAATTGCTATGGCAATATAAATTTCTTCGCAATGTTTTAAATCCTTCATTAGGTAAGGAAGTCTGTTGTTCGAGGTTCAGTATAAAAAGTCGAATCTAGTGCAGGCTAGGCTACCTATGTGACTTAAGATTAATGAATAATAATGATAATGATTTTACACATATTTAGTATACATACAATCATGAAGTAAGACAAAAAGGAAATACGCTCAGTACACCACAAAGTGGTTTCCTGATCTTCCGCGTACCCCAGAAGCGCGTGGATAAGAAGATATGTTAAGAGCAACAAAATTATCAATATTAATAGTAACCTACAAATAATCACCAAGAAAAAGTTTTTTTAGCGACATTTGAAAAGTAAATGGTGACAATGATTATAATTCAGGATTCAACCTATTGAACAATTTAACAATAATGTATGAAAATGATCGCTCAAAGAAAGCAGATTTGTGCGTAGGCATGGCTAATAGTCCTTTGCTAAGAATATTAATGTTGTGCACGGCAGTCCTAAATATTAATTTGTTATAAAGGTAAGAGGGAGTCTTAGTAAAAATTAACATAGTATAAAAGCATAGAGCAAGATAATCTCTTATTATTTTCATCGACATAGACATAGAGTTTCAAAATTTAACGTATAAACAGTATAAAGTAATGGACCCAAAATAGAACCCTGAGAGACTCCTGATAGCATTTCAATTTGATTAGAAAGTTTATTATAAATAAATAATAATAATAATAATAATGATAATGATAATGATAATGATAATGATAATGATAATGATAATGATAATGATAATGATAACCCCAATTCTTTAAGTTTATAAGAAATATGTTGCCTCTTTCTAATTCCGAAAATGAACCGAAGACATGCACTTTGAACTACTTGAATCCTACGCGCGTCGTTAAAGTCTATGCAGGGCCCATAAATTGAATCACAGAAGTTAAATTTAGACAAGCTAATGATTCGCACAACAAAGTTTTAACTTTTTTGTAAATGAAATGTCTGTTGTTATATAACATTTTTAAAGTTCCATAAGCACTACGTATACAGTTATTTATATGCATCTTGAATTTTGAGGTTGGATCGATAAGTAGTCCTAAGTTTCTAGTGCTATTAACAGGTAAAATTTCTTCGTCCTCAAATTTAATTTTTATATGTTGCGAATAAGTCAATCTTGCTTTTTTTGGGCCAAAAAGTAAGACAGATGTTTTATTTGGATTAACGGCTAAACTGTGATTTTTTGACCATTTTACTATATTAGATATATATCCGTGTTTATATCTTGTAGAGCTAAATCGCAATCTTTAGGTGGAAATGATTAATAAATTTGAGTGTCATCAGCATATAGATGGAAATTACATTTATGGATTACATTTTGTATTGTCGAAGTGTAGAGCATAAAAATGAAGGGACCTATGATAGAACCCTGTGCTACACCTGAGCGTATTCTAAGCGGAGTAGATACTTCTTGGCCTATTTTAACACTTTGAAATCTATTATCGAAATAACTACTAAAAAATTGAATAGAGTTCTTACTAAAACCAAGGTATTTAAGCACAGCAAATAAAGTTTCATAATTTAAGGTATCGAACGCCTTAGAGAAATCAATAAGAGTTAAGACAGTTAACTTATTTTCATCCACACCTCTCAAAATATCATCAACAATATTCGATAGTGCAGTTTCACAGCTATAGAGCCCGACTGGAGTTGAGGTATAATGTTTAGTTTCTCCACATAAACCCGAATCTGCAGATCGACCACTCTCTCCAATACTTTTGATAATATTGGCAAAATGCTAATAGGGCGCAGATCTTTAAATTCCTGGGTGTCAAAAACTTGGGAATTGGTTTTATAAGTTCTAACTTCCACACATCCGGAAAGACATTTTGGGTGAAACATGAGTTAACAATATGAGTTAAATAGGGTATGATGAAAGGACAACAGTATAATATCATTTTAATATTTAAACCATCATTTAAGAAGCCGTTTTAATTTTGTATAAATATTTCAGTACATCGTCTTCAGTGACAGTAGAAAAATTAAAAGAATTTATATTTTCTCTAAGGTTATTGTTTATATAAAAATTTATAGTGTTTTGGTCTCCCGGTATATTGGGAACACAGATGCAATAATAATAGAAAAGCCTATTTTTTCGCGCCTACAAGCTATTGTGGTATAATTACGCAACATCTTGTAATAGTAATAATGATTTTCATTTTTACTTCGTTTCCATTTCCTTTCAGCTTCATTTCGGAGCGAAATAAATAGCCGAATATTATGTTACCCAAAGATTATGATTTCTTGTGACTTTTATAGTTTTTAGAGGTGCATGTTCATTGAATAATTGCAGGAGACTGTCATTAAAAAAAGATAACTTTTCATTGATGTCAGGTAAATCAAAAATAATTTCAAATGGTATAGTTCTTAACTGCAATAAAAATTTATCGTGATTAAAGTGTCTAAAATTCCGAATGGTCTTATATTCAGGTTTTCTTTTATCAATAGCTGTTAAACAAAAAAATGTTAACTCATGATCAGTCATGTGAGCGACAGAAAGTACATTGACAGAGTGAATTAATTCATCATTGGTGGTCAAAATAAAATCCAATAAAGTAGCCGATGTAGGAGTAGTTCTGGTCGGAGAGTTAAGTTGATGCAAATTGAGGGATTCAAAAAAAAAATTAAGTTTTTGAGATGTTAAAGTGTCAGACAACATATCGACATTAAAATCACCAAGGCAAAATATTTCGTCACAATTAAGCAATGACTCCATTAACTCATTTAGAGGAAAATCAGAGAGTCTATATAAGATACCCACACATACTTTCATGATAGTTTGATGGCCTAAAGGTCTTCAAAGGACAGCCAAGGCTGGGTCCCTGGTTTACACAAGCAAGCTTGTCTGGCGATAACTGAAGCAATCAGCACCACACGGTCAGCTGATCTAGACCTCTTCATATACTTTTGGAGGTTGAAACCAGTAGGTAGCTGCGCAGTATACAAATTGAGACAAGCGACTATTAGTAAGAATACGGCTAACACAATGGGACACAGTAGACTGCCAGAGGACATAGAAAGTCACAGCACTCTGTTGATGGTCTCAAATGTTATGGCTTCAAGAGTCAACTACCTATATATTGCTTTTTGAAATCCTCTTTACTCGGAGGGAGGAATGGGAGCGGGCTGGAACCGACCTTATAAGCGAACTGCTAAACGCTCTACAAAAATATTACATAAACATAAAGGCAATAATTAGTTTACAACCATCACATCTTCTTCCGAAATGAAAGCTTCCATATTTTTAAATTTCCGTTTTCCATTACCATCGTCACAAAAAACGTTGCCATCCAGTATCCATGCTTTATATTGACCATACTTTTCTTTAGCCTTTTTTAGTAATAACATGTTCATAGCTATTAACTCATCAGACAGGAATAATCCGGATTTTTTAAACTTTTTCTTATTTTGCATTAAATTCTGCTTATCTGCTTTTAAATCGAACAATCACAGGCAGCTTATTATTATTGTTCCCTTTGACACGGTATATGTAATCAAAGTTATTCATATCCAGATGCATATTAAACTTTTTATTTATAGTTTGGATAACGGTATCACTTAAGTTTTTATCTTTTTCATCTTTCAACTCAGTGGTGCGTAGAGATTTTCTTTTTTGTTGTTGTTCCAATGAATTCACTTTTTCTTGCTACATTTTATTTTCTTTGGATAAATCATTTAAGGTTTTTCCAATACTTCTTAAACGATCCTCTATTTCGCCCTGAACTTCCTTCACAACAGCATTGGCAATGGTTTGTATTAGTTCTTTGTTTTGCGACAGCGTTTCATTTATAGTAGCAACTAAAATATCTTTAATTTCAGCAATATGCTGCCTTGAGGACGGCATTTTGAAGTCACTTAAGCACAGTAACACTGTATATGCAATGATTTAGAAAATACACTCGTTTGCGCCTTTAAAATAGTACTTCATAGCATATGATTGCAGAGCGAATTCAAACACGCCTACTTATTATTCGTCATATTTTATTTGTTTTTGGTTTCGTTTAATAGTTTTTATTTTCATTTGCTATAGATATACCTTACATCGGACGAACATAAACATTTTCACGTGTTTCGATTTAACCGATCATATTAGCTGCCAAGTTTTAAATCAGTTAATTCTGCAAAGAGTTTTCTGGCTGATGCAATGGCAATTTTCCACCTCTTTTGCGGTTAACAGACATTTGTTATGTATAAATCTGTTACAAGTTCTGCATTTGAAGAAATCGCCATTCCCATTTATTATGCTCGAACAGAACAAAGAGAGATTTGACATATCGGTGCTGTTTCTTAATAGCATATTTTTTAAGGCGTTCCTTTCATCGTCCATATCAATAACAAATTGCAAGTCTATCCCGGTTACTAGGCAACGAACAAAATGAACAACGTAAACACCGCAATTGTAGCCATCTTGTTGTAGGATCAAAATGATATCTCATCGTGGAGAGATTTCAGAGCAATTTTTTATTTAGAGGAGCAGGTGTTACTTACCTTAGACCCTTGCGAAGGCATTTATATTGGTACTGTCAAAATTTTAAGTTGTTAGGGAGACCGCACACCAAGTTTCAAAATGATATCTCATCGTGGAGAGATTTCAGAGCAATTTTTTATTTAAAGCAGCAGGTTTTACTTACCTTAGACCCTCGCGAAGGAATTTATATTGGTACTGCCGAAATTGTAAGTTATTAAGGGGACCACACACCAAATTTCAAAATGATATCTCATCGTGGAGAGATTTCAGAGCAATTTTTTACCTAGAGGAGCAGGTTTTACTTACCTTAGAACCTTGTGAAGAGATTTATATTGGTACTGTCGAATTTCTAAGTTATTAGGTAGGCCACATACCAAATTTCAAAATGATATCTCATCGTGGAGAGATTTTAGAGCAATGTTTTATCTAGAGGAGCAGGTTTTACTTACCTTAAGACCTTTGCGAAGAAATTTATATTGGTACTGTCGAAATTCTAACTTGTTAAGGGGACCACACACCAAATTTCAAAATGATATCTCATCGTGGAGAGATTTCAGAGCAATTTTTTACCTAAAGGACCAGGTTTTACTTACCTTAGGCCCTTGCGAAGAGATATATATATTGGTACTGTCAAATGTCTAAGTTGTTAGAGAGGCCACACATCAAATTTTAAAATGATATCTCATCGTGGAGATATTTCAGAGCAATTTTTTACCTAGCGGAGAAGGATTTACTTAGACCATTGCGAACGTTATTAGAAAGATTTTCTTCGTTATTAGAAAGATTCCATGCTAAATTTGAGATTAATATATCATTTGACGCGGCAACATAAAACAAGATAAATTTTATATTTCACTTGGTTACGTACTATTTCAGGTGTTTGTTTTGTGTTAGTAAATGTACTCGGGATAAGTGTCCAATATATAAAATACTGTTAATTGTTAATTTTGTTCATGTGTTGACAATTCGAATTATTTGACCGTTTAAACTATAGAAACAGTACCTTATTTGTATAATTTAGTATTTCGCAGACATACTGCCAAATGTGCAAAAAAATATGCAAAATTCTTTAACTGTTTACAACAAATTATTCTAACGTTTTTGACAAAGAGTTAGAAAAACGAACTTTATATTTTGTACAGAGACGAACAATTTCGTAATTTAGAAGTTTAAAAATCGGTAAAAATACAGAGTGACCCTTAAATAAGTACACATATTTTCAGTGCTGGTGTAGTTCGTCATATAGATCAGTCTAGTGAAAGCCATATTTAAAAATTTCTAATATTTACGGAGATATAATTTTTTTTTAAATACCCACATTTTGAGGACCGCTGACATATCTGTCATAACCAACCTAATGAACCATATGATTTGTTGCGAGGTTGCCATATCTCCTATAATATACGTTTCCTCTAACGTAATAGTAAACTAATACGGTTAATTCTATTTTAAAAATGTTTGTTTTAAGCATAAGTACAGTAAAATTGGGTATGTAATATGATACGCAGCAATATTAATATAAATTTTAACATCTTAACTGACCTTACTATAAACGATTAAAAATAAATTTCCGCATGTTCAATACTACCATAAAGTATTTGGGAAAATATTACGTGATATTACTATGTCCATTGTTCAAAAATTATACATAAACGTGCACATAAGCTTACCCGTTTGTTAAAAAATTAACTATTTAATCAGTAATCCACATTTCACAAGTTAAATCTCATTGTACATTGTTAGAAAGAGACACAAGACACAATTTCCTTAAGTTATTTTATGAAGAATATGGAAAAACTATGATTTTCACACAACATATTAAATTTAATTTTCACCACATAACCCCAAATGAGTCAGTATTAACCATTTCGAATCCAGAACCATGAAGTGACTTCGCCCTTTAATCAGTGAAACAAATTTTAAAAATAAAGGTACACACAATATTAAATAACAAAATAACCAGCTTGATGTATGCGTTTAACATCAAGAAAAAATTTCTATAAAATGCATACATTTAGACGGCAGATTCAGCAAAGTAAAATATTTTTTTAACCATTAATCTGAAATGTGTTGTGGGTTGCCAGTACAAATGCGAAAGGGAAATATGCTGGACGAATTATTAAGAGGTCGATTTATTATGGTTTTCCAAAAAGCGCAGCTCAAGACAGATTTCATGAAGATGAAACACTAATGTTTAAAAAAGGTGTCTATCGTATTATTTAAAATGTAGTCAGTCAATATAAAAATGAATTTTGAGGATACAATTGTACCCAAATTTTTTAAAGCACAGCCGTTTCCTTACGGAACTAAGGTTCAAGCTGAGATGGAATTAGACAGATTAGAGGGAGTTAATATTATTCAAATCCTAGACTATAACGAATGGACTACGTCTGTAGTGCCAATTATTAAACGTGATGGAACTATATGAATTTGGGGTGACTGTAAGGTAACAGTAAATACCATTTAAAAAATTGATTCTTATTTAACTAAACTAGAACTAACTAAAACAGAAGATCTATTTAGTCAGTTACAAAGTGGGTTGAAATTCACCAAACTATCTTAGGCCTTTCGACAAATTTTATTATACAGCGATTCATGTAAACTAACTGTAATAAGTACACACAAAGGTCTGTTTAAATACACCAGACTTCCTTATGGTTTATCGTGTATTCTTTCTAAATTTCTTTCTAAGGAGAGTATTAGTATTTTTAGATATACTTATTACGGAAACCAGTAGAGATGAACAACTACTTCATAAAGTAAAACTGAATTTTTTAAAGAATCGGTAGTTTATTTAGATCATAAATTTGATAGATTTGGATTAGATTAGCGATTAGTAATGCTCCAATACCGATTAATCAAACACAACTTAAAGCTTTTGGTTAAGTATTATCATAAATTTATACCAAATAGTTTAATTATTTTGCAACCTATAAAATTTGTTAAAAAAATATATTTCTTGGAATTTGTAAGAAAAATCAGACAACTTTCATTCATATTGTTTTGAGTTCATTTCAAGTATTAGTACATCATAACTCTAATTTACCTCGGGGCTGTAATTTCACGTGTTAAGTGATAACTCAGAAAGGCCGATTGCCTATGGTTCACAAATTGGAGATACTTTAGCTAATATTTTTGGAATTATAAACCTTTGATGACTATTTTTACCCCATTAAAATTATGATATTAAATATGTGACTTTATTACCTATTAAAGACTATTTTAATGAGATATTGATGTAAAATAAATTAAAAATTAACAAAAAATAGATGTTTTATTAAGGCAAGTAATGAAATTTGTAAATGATGGATGGCCAAAAACAGTTTTTTTAGCTTCGAAATTTTTTGTTTTGTACAAAAATAATTTCTGATATTGTTAATACTTGTAAAGATTATCTTTGTCATAAAAATAGCCCACCAAAAGCTCAATTAATACTACGAAAATTTCCTAAAATTGCTTGGGAGCCTTTACATATCGATTAACTTGAACTATTTCATAGTAAGTTTATGCTAATTATAGTTGATGCCTGTAGTAAATGGATATCAGCATTTGTGACTAACCAACTAACACTAAATCTTGTACAACCGTTGATATTTTACGTAATGTTAGAACCTAGAACATACTTGGTATTAGTGCCAGAACTGCAAAAAATCTGGAAACGTCACTCAAATCAGTGATCAAATTATAGATCATATGTTTGGCACTAAAATCAATATGGAAATTGAAAATGTAAATAAACCAATTGAACAAATTGAGGAAAATATTTGTATAAGTAGTAGTAATAAAAAAGATGAAAATGTAATTATTGTAGATAGTGACATAATAGATAAATTAAGAACAAGTAATTGTACTGTTAAGAAACCTAATAGACTTCAAAAACTAGACTAGAAAAATTACGAAATTTATTTAAAATTTAACTTTTTTATTTCTGATTTTTTTGTAAAAAAACTATTATGTGTTCTAAACCAGAACTATACTGCTGGTTAAAATATTTGTACTTATTTAAGGTTCACCCTGCATACAAAGAATTCGAAACCATACAAATTATTCTGCTTAGTTTTAATAATTCCTGCAACAGGTGCTTCAATTTTATGAAGACATAAATGAATTTGCAAATTTAAAAGACAGTCGAGCAGATCTGTTTTATACAGGGTGAACCTTAAATAAGTACAAATATTTTAACTGCAGGTGTAGTTCGTCATATAGATAAGTCTAGCGAGTCATTTTTAAAAATTTCAAATATATACGGATATTATTTTTTTTAAATACCCACATTTTGAGGACCGCTGACCACATAGACCACTGACGTAACCCAATAAAATAAACCATATGATTTACTGAAGGCGAGGTTAGCATATCATCTGGATAAATAATTGTTTAAAGTAAATTCAATTTTTTCGGTTGTTTCTAATTTAAAAACACTTTTTTTAACAATAAGTAAAGTAATATTGTCATAAACTATTCCAAAAATTATGTATAAACGTGCATAAAAACTCACCTATTTACTGAGAAACCAACGATTTAAACAGTTATCCACATTTCAGAAATTAATACCATTGTACACTGTTAGAAAGATTATCACAAATGATACCCTTAAATTATTTTATGAAGAATATCAAAAAATAAACTATGATTTTCAAATAACACCTTAGTTAATTTTCGCCACATATCCTCAAACAACGTATCAGTGCTAACCATTTCGTACTTCGTAGTAGGTGAAACATATTTTAAAAATAAACACAAAACATGGAATAACAAAACAACTAAATTGATGTATGCGTTCAAAATCAAGAGAAGGCAAAGTAAAATATTTAAAAGCAGTGCCAATCGCATGCAAAAAAGAAACTAGTGCCGTGGGCACAGGTATCAGGTAGATGTCAGGAGCAGTAGGTGAAATTTCCCGTACCAGCCCCACTCTAGGACTGCTAGTCGAAGTCGACAAAGAGGTTATGTTGATGTTGATACCGGTGCATAAGTATGGTCCAGCGCAAAGGAATAACCTTTGGAAATAAAACTTGAAAGTAGGTAGGGCGTCACTTTAGACTGGGAAAATTTCTTGGACCGTGGGAAAATTTGTAACTTGACACCTTTGTTTTGAAATTTGGCACCCTGATTTACAATTAGGTAATTACTGTCACGTGCCAAAGTAGGGCCCCGCCCCTCCCTAACCTATCAGAAAAATCATGCGCAGTAGGTTACACATACAATTTTTAAATTTGAAAACTGATTTGATTGGTGACCTATCACGTGACGCTGTTATTTAAATGAAAAAAACTTTACTCTGTGTGCGATTTGAACCCGGGACCTATCGCATGCAAAGCAGACGCGCTACTACTAGACCACTGTAATTATTAACAGAAGGTTACAGTAACTGCGTGATATATGAATCAGAGAGCGCTTGAAGGCGTTCCCCGCCAAGCAGTCTGAGCTATAACAGTGATATTAAATAGAAATATTTAAGATTTTACAGATGATATTAAATACCTAACCTAACCCAAGTTCAAATTGGCGGGATATTTAAAATTGGGCGGGTAAATTCAAACTGATTTGAAATTTGACAGTAGCGCCCTAACCTAAGTTCAAACTGGCGGGATATTTAAAATTAAGTGGGAAATTCAAACTGATTTGAAATTTGACAGTAGCGACCTAACCTAAGTTCAAACTGGCGGGATATTTAAAATTAGGCGGGAAATTCAAACTAAGAAAAAAGGATCTAACCTAACAGAAAAAAACATGCGCAGTAGGGACCTAACCTATTAGGAAAAACATGCGCAGTAGGTTACAGAAAAAGAAACATGCGTAATAACAACCTAACCTAACAGAAAAAACATGCACAGATCTGCAGCGGTAGCGTTATAGTGACGTCACACACATACAGTTTTCTGCTAATAACTAAAATTTGAAAACTGATTTGATTGGTTCCTCATCAAGACCTATCACGTGACGTTGTTATTTAAATGAAAAAAAAAACTTTACTCAGTGTGCGATTTGAACCCGGGACCTCTCGCATGCAAAGCAGTCGCGTTACCACGAGACCGCTATGACTGTTAACAAAAGCTTACAGTAACTGCGTAATATATAAATCAGAGAGAGCTTGAAGGCGTCCCACACCGAGCAGCCTGAGCTATAACGATACCTGTATTAATGATATTTAAGATTTTACAGGTGTTAATTACAGGTGATATCAAATATTTAAAAATATGGATGAAATAAAAAAACTGGTAGCGCTGGGAATCGAACCACGGGCCTTTGTGACAGAAGTGGCGGCAAATTCAAAGTGGCAGCAGTGGCGGGAAATTCAAACTGATTTGAAATTTGACAGTAGCGACCTATTTAAAATTGGGCGGGAAATTCAAACTGGCGGGATATTTAAAATTAGGCGGGAAATTCAAACTGGCGGGATATTTAAAATTAGGTGATATATTCAATTTGGTGAGATTTAAGACTAAGTTCAAACTGGCGGGATATTTAAAATTAGGCGGGAAATTAAAACTGATTTGAAATTTGACAGTAGCGACCTATTTAAAATTGGGCGGGATATTCAAACTGGCGGGATATTTAAAATTAGACGGGAAATTCAAACTGGCGAGATATTTAAAATTAGGTGATATATTCAATATGGTGAGATTTAAGACGGGAAATTTTGACAAAAACGAATAACTATGACGTAAATGTGACATAAACGTGACATAATTGTGACATAAACGTAACATCGTTACATAAATGTGATATAAACGTGACATAAAAGTGACATAAATGTGACATAAACGTAACATAAATGCGACATAAATGTGACATAAATGTGACATAAACGTGACATAAACGTTACATAAATGTGACATAAACGTGACATAAATGTGACATAAACGCGACATAAACGTGACATAAATGTGACATAAACGCGACATAAACGTGACAAATGTGACATAAATGTGACATAAATGTGACATAAACGCGACATAAACGTGACATAAATGTGACATAAACGCGACATAAACGTGACAAATGTGACATAAACGTGACATAAATGTGACATAAAAGTGACATAAATGTGACATAAACGCGACATAAAAGCGATATAAATGTGACATAACTGACATCGTGACATAAGTGTGACATAAACGTGACATAAACGTGACATAAATGTGACATAAATGTGACATAAAAGTGACATAAACGTGACATCGTGACATAAACGTGACATAAACGTAATATAAATGTGACAGAAACGCGACATAAACGTGACATAAACGTGACATAAATGTGACATAAACGTAACATCGTGACATAAATGTGACATAAACGTGACATAAATGTGACATAAACGTGACATAAATGTGACATCGTTACATAAATGTGACATAAACGTGACATAAATGTTACATAAACGTGACATAAATGTGACATAAACGTGACATAAATGTGACATCGTGACTTAAATGTGACATATATGTGACATAAACGTGACATAAATGTGACATCGTGACATAAATGTGACACCGTGACATAAATGTGACATAAACGTGACATAAATGTGACATAAACGTGACATAAATGTGACATAAACGTGACATAAACATGGCATAAATTTGACATGAGCGTGACATAAATGTAACAGAAACGTGACATAAACGTGACATAAACGTGACATCGTGACATAAACGTGACATAAATTTGACATAAACGTGACATAAATTTGACATAAACGTGACATAAATGTGACATAAACGTGGCATAAATGTGACATAAATGTGACATAACTGTGACATCGTGACATAAATGTGACATAAACGTGACATAAACGTGACATAAACGTGACATAAACGTGGCATAAATTTGACATAAACGTGACCTAAATGTGACATAGTGGCATAAACGTGACATAAATTTGACATAAACGTGACATAAATGTGACATAAACGTGACATAAACGTGACATAAATGTGACATAAACGTGACATAAATGTGACATCGTTACATAAATGTGACATAAACGTGACATAAATGTTACATAAACGTGACATAAATGT
Source organism: Monochamus alternatus (assembly GCA_037114965.1). Taxonomy (NCBI): domain Eukaryota; kingdom Metazoa; phylum Arthropoda; class Insecta; order Coleoptera; family Cerambycidae; genus Monochamus; species Monochamus alternatus. The sequence continues at coordinate 49,763,918 of CM073431.1, forward strand.
GACATAAACGTGACATAAATGTGACATCGTGACTTAAATGTGACATATATGTGACATAAACGTGACATAAATGTGACATCGTGACATAAATGTGACACCGTGACATAAATGTGACATAAACGTGACATAAATGTGACATAAACGTGACATAAACGTGACATAAATGTGACATAAACGTGACATAAACATGGCATAAATTTGACATGAGCGTGACATAAATGTGACAGAAACGTGACATAAACGTGACATCGTGACATAAACGTGACATAAATTTGACATAAACGTGACATAAATTTGACATAAACGTGACATAAATGTGACATAAACGTGGCATAAATGTGACATAAATGTGACATAACTGTGACATCGTGACATAAATGTGACATAAACGTGACATAAACGTGACATAAACGTGACATAAACGTGGCATAAATTTGACATAAACGTGACCTAAATGTGACATCGTGGCATAAACGTGACATAAATTTGACATAAACGTGACATAAATGTGACATAAACGTGACATAAATGTGTCATAAATGTGACATAAATGTGACATAAACGTGACATAAATGTGACATAAATGTGACATAACCGTGACATAAACGTGACATAAATGTGACATAAACGTGACATAAACGTGACATAATTGTGACATATACGCGACATAAATGTGACATAAATGTAACATAAACGTGACATAAATGTGACATAAACGTGACATAAACGTGACATAAATGAGACATAAACGTGACATAAATGTGACGTAAACGTGACATAAATGTGACATAAACGTGACATAAATGTGACAGAAACGTAACGTAACCGTGACATAAAAGTGACATTTCTTTAGTTTAAGACACCCCTTTCATATTATTTTTATAACTATTTTTTCCTGCTTAGAACTGTTTTGGACAACTGTTTGAGTTCTAACAGATTTTAAAACTGCAATGTAAATCGATACTTATGTGAAGGTCACAGGTTAATGAATGTATACATCCGGTATTGCATCATTTCTAAACACCTGCATTTGTTCTATGTCAGCAAAAATTACTACCTTATTTCATAACCAGCGTTATCTTTTCTTAATTTTGAAGGTAGGATATAATACCATGTTAGTAATAAGTATATCATTTCTAAAAAATACAATTCCCCTCTATCTATTTAAAGTGGTGGGAAAGAAATTTACGAGACGGGACAACTTATTAACTCTTAGGAAAAACAAGCATCATCAGATAAATAATAGTACATCGTCGAGATGAAATAACCAAACAGAAAATATGTATACAGACCTATCGGCTATAAAGAAACAGACATGAGTCGTGAGAGCTATGAATATGAAGGTGCTGATGAAGCCATTAGCATTAGAGAAGATAGTATCCATTGTCAGAATAAAGAAAATGATGAAGATTTTAATATATTGGTAAACAAGCTATGATATTATATCGAGAAATGTGGTTTCAGTAACTCAATTCAGTAACTTAATATACATATAATAAAGTGGGCTACACTAAAGATCCGGAGAGAAGACTTCAGCAGTTTAACCAATCCAGAACCAAGTTATTCAACAAACAAGCCACATAGAATTATTAGATATACAGAGGGTTATATAAAACAGCGTATCTTCCAACGAAAAATACTCCACATAAATTGTAATAAAACAGAACATTGTAAATTCATTGAAATTAAAATAGGGTTTACATATTTCTGCAGTTCTTAAAGGCACATGATCAGTAGGATGGTTTCAAACCAAACTAGGGGTCTTCATCGCTACATAATATCATTCTTTATAATTGTAGCTAAAGTATCTGTTTCTTCAACCCTTGCTCCTGGTTACACATGAATTTGGCTGCTTCGTTTATCCCCACAGCTAATTGATAGCAATCGCAGCAAAAAATCATAGTATCCAATATTCCGTCTGTCACGTCTGTATGTGGAGGCGACTCTGTAGGCTTTTTTCTCACATTTTTCACAATCTTCTTTGAGGTTAGGAGTGCATTCTAAGCAGTTGCAGGCTCTTCCCCAATCGCATTCTTTGGACATGTCACCTAAACCTCCGTTTATCCTACCAGCAGAAATTGATGTCTTGGTTTTACTGATAAATTATATTTCAGTAGATCATATAGTCTTAGTTTACAAATTTTACCGCTATGTATTATAAAATGATGCACCCTTATTACAATTATGTCAATTCTCATTTTATTGTTGTCTGACAGCAATCTTAACTAAAAACAGTTTCTTTTATTAGTTTAACATACATCGGTAACACAAAATCTGTCTATTGAAATGGATATTGTATTACACTAATTATACATATACTCCTTTTTGTACCATATATATATTTTGCTTGTATTCTATTTCTTTGCTGTAACATATAGTTACAATGTTAGTCATTTTATCTTCTGCTTAGACTTGCATTTATTTCCATATATATAGAGTTCCAGATCCAGCTTAGTTTAGTGTGAACTATACCTCTGTACCGCTTACTTGAATAAACGTCGTTCGATTCTATAAATGTATTAAGTTATTTACAACGTTCTCGTTCGGTACATACTTAATTGGCGCAGTCGGTAGGATCTACAAACAAGTCTCTGAATTCTCGTGAGTGAGTAAGTGAGATCCTTGGTGTACTCCTGTACTTTGTTGAAGATCCAGAACCTGTCCAGCTCTCAGGTGAAATTTATTGGATACGGAACTTCAAGTGGTTGGTCAACTTGACGCCGAGATCCCTGGACCGTCAACGACGATTCAAAGTAAGTTCCTCAAGTATTTTTCCACTCCTTTCCTCGCTAAGTTGATATAAACTGATTTTTTATATACTTGTGCGGCGAAAAGACATTTTGATTTACACTTGTCTGTGTATAATCAAAATTAGTTAGGATTAAATTTTTAAGAAGTAACTAAGTGAATTTAATTGTTCTGAATTCGTGAGTCAACTCTTCCACGATTAGAGTGACTGTTTTCAGACCCTGTTTTATATTTTTTCTCTGTCAAGTACTTCTTTTGTTGAGTGACTATTAAAACAATTTGTTTATGAGTTAACTCGACTGAAAACGAAGTGTTTGTTCAGATGCCAAAGGATAGTAATTCTCAAGCTAGATTACGAGTAGAAAATCCATACCAGGTCCCTGTCGGTGTTGGACTCTCCGTAAATCAAAACGAGATAGATAGTTTAGTAAATCAGTTATCTAGTACATTTAATAACGAAAACATGACTACTAACTCAAATATAAATGAAGCTAAAGCTTTCCTTGATGTGATACCAATTTTTGATGGTTCACAAACCAAACTACAAACATTTTGCAAATTATGCGATGAACTAATTAGAATATTTAATATCCCTGAAAGAACTGACCGTATGGTATATTTACTTGCGGGAATTAGATCTAAAATTACAGGCCAAGCCGAAATCATTTTGAACCAACGTTTAGAAATTCAAACTTGGACACAAATTAAAAATTTATTACAACAAAATTTCGGAGATTGTAGAGATCTCCCATGCCTTCAGCAAGATTTAATTCATATGCGATACAACCCTAAAAACGAAACCTTGCAGGAATTCTCAAATAGAATTCAACACCTGAGGTCAATTTTATCTCAGAAACTAGTGAACTTGAATATCACAGCTGTTGAAAAACAAGCTTATCAGGATATTTACGCTAGACTCGCACTCGACACGTACGTCGCGAACTTACCAGATAACTTACAGTCAATGATACGGACAGCTGACAAGACTAAAATTAGAAGAATTTGAATACGAAGTAAAATACATTAAAGGAAAAGAAAACAATGTCGCAGATGCATTATCCCGATTTCCCCCAGACATTAACATTCACCAACTTCAACCCTCTACTTCTCAAACCTTAGACTTACCTATTCTAGATGACGATACTCTCTCTATGTTAGTAAATGTAGATAGACCTAACACACCTATTGACGAAGAACTACTTAACGATATTTTGCGAGAACTTCCAGAACCTTCTCCACCGGTATTACACATTCCAGAACCCTCTCCTCCAGTATTACATATTCCAGAACCTGACGACAATGAAACAATACATACCTCGATAGAAAATCCAGTAGCAGAACTACCTATAACCGATCAACCAATAAACCAATTTAAATATCAAATATCTATCGCTCTAAATCCAAATCTTGTTCAACCTTATTGGCACAGACTAACCAGACCTTTTGATAAAAATTCAATTTTTATAGTATTTAATCCTCAACTTTCAGACCAAAATAAAGCTAAAATATTACGAAATTTCCTAAAACCAAAAGAAATAAACTGTTTATATTTTTATGATCAAAAAGCCAGACAATGTTTTGAACGTCTAATACCAAAATTCTTTAATAATACAATTAAATTTAGAATCTCCACACTAAAAACTCAAGATGTAGAAAAACTAGAATCTCAAATCAGATTAATAATGAAACAACATGAAGTAAATACAGTACATAGAGGCATCGACACTGTTTATAATTCCTTAGCAAAAACTCACTATTGGCCTAATATGAAAGAAACTATAACAACATATATAAATAATTGTGAAACATGTAATCGAGCAAAATATGATAGACACCCACAAAACCCACCAATCCAAAAAACGGAAACGCCCACTAAACCTTTCGACATTATACACATAGACATACTATTCTTTGATAAAAATCAATTCCTAACTGTTTTTGACACATTTTCAAAATTAGGACAAGCCTATCCTATACCTAGCAGAAATGCTATAACAACGACTAATACTATTCTAAATTACATCTCCCATTACGGAAAACCAGTCAAAATAATCTGTGATCAAGGCAGTGAATTTAATAATAAAATATTTTCAGAATTTTGTCAACTACATAAAATAATTTTACATTTCACTAGCGTCAGTAATTCAAATTCTAATAGTCCAGTCGAACGCTTCCACTCAACAATTTTAGACTCCATCAGAGCTTTGAAATTAGATAACCCTACTTTAAATCAAGAAACTCTAATTAAATTAGCAACCATTGGATATAATAATTCCGTACATTCTGTAACTCAAAAAACACCCTTAGAAATAATATTAGGTTCACCCCAAAACATAGAAATAGATGAAAGAATAATTACCACAAATTTTATAGAAAAACAAAAACAAATTTATTCAAAATTATACGAGGACGTACAAAACAAAATTGAAGTGACAAAACAAAAAACTTTAGACCGGGTAAATAAAAATAAAACCGAACCACAAAAAGTCAAAATTCTACAAGACATACTAATAAAAGACAATTTAGCAAACAGACACAAAACAAGACCAAAATTTAAGAAAGCTATAGTTATGGAAGATAACGGCCCTACTATTCAAACAAAACAAGGAAAAATTCATAAAAAACATGTTAAGAAATTAAAACCCCCTGACACTTCTCCTCTGTTAAAGGACGAAGATTTTACTGACAGTGACGACAATATTCCATTGGCACGTCTCTTCCGAAATACTTAAACTTATCAAACACTATTCGAAATCTGACTTGTAGAAAAAAAAAAATGTCTAAACCTTATTAGTACAATATATAATAAAACTCTTTGGCCTCATGAACAATCAAAACAGAGAACAAATAGAAAAGAAATTAGAAATTCTAGAAAGAAATCAATTTAATTTACGATCTCAACAAAAGGAACAATTAAGTTATTTAACCACCCTTTCATCAAAATTAAATAATACCTTACAGTCGTTAGATCAAAATGTTAGACAAGTAGCCAAAAGAACGTACAGCGCCCTATATGCTATTCAGGTCACAAGTATCGAAATTGAACTATTAGACATTATAAACCAATTAAAAGATATACAAGAAATTATCTTATTTTCACATCTAAATATTATCTCTCATAATATTCTAAATTTCGAACATTTACAAACGGTCTTTAAAAATCTAAAACAAATATACCCAAGAGAATCCATAATCAAGGCCCCATTAAGCGACTATTACAAATTAGCCTCAATCAAAATACATATACATGATTATAAAGTTTATATCAACTTTCAAATTCCCATATTCCAAATACAAACCTATGAATATTTCCAAGTCTTACCTGTACCCTTGAATCAAAGCCTACTTATTCCTACCTCAACCTACTTACTTAAGAATCAACAAGAAATCTTCAACCAAAAGGAAGAATGCACTCAAATCCCAGGCCTGTATTTATGCAACAACATCAACCTCAGAGACAACTGCATAAATTCGTTAATTCAGCGACAGAATCCTATCGACTGTAGCACATCCCAAATTCAAGGAAATTCCATTCACCAAATTCAAAGTCGTTATATAGTTTACAACTCACAAGAAACTTTAGGAAACATAAAATGCCACGACGAACAAATCATCCAATTCAACCAATATAAGTCATATCTCGTGTCCATTGAAGACACATGTACCCTGCAAATTAGAGATGAAAAATTTTACGGAGCGATGACCCAGTTAAGCCAAGTTACATTACTACCACAAATTAGTCTGCCTTTTAATAACAGCAAAATTAAAATAAACTTGGAAAATATACAGCTAGATGAATTGAGTAGTTTAGCGGAGAGTATATCCAAGTATAAGATCCAACCCCTGGAGCTGTTTGACCAAGATCCATATCAACAACCACACTATTTCATCTATATTATCATACTCATAATTTTAATATTAATAATATATATAATTTTCAAGAAAAGAGATTCAATTACAAAAATAGCAATACCTAGAATTTTCCTACGAAAGTCGAACCCAAATGAGAGGACGACGTCCCAGGAAAACCCTGAAATACCAGGAATATTATAAATTCAACGACTGGAATCACGATTACTCCGATGATCTCCAGTCACCACACCAGGAACAGCGACTCCCTGCTGTCTCCTTATTACCCTCCGTGAAGATGAGCATCATAATAGAGAAGCACCCCTGAGCCGTTCAGATGAGGACTTCGCCGCCCTAGATGTCTCAACCCCAGAAGAAGTGACTACCGCCCACTAGGACCCTGGTCGCTTCACCCCGTGAGCTCCCTCTACGACGGGAGGAATTATACATATACTCCTTTTTGTACCATATATATATTTTGCTTGTATTCTATTTCTTTGCTGTAACATATAGTTACAATGTTAGTCATTTTATCTTCTGCTTAGACTTGCATTTATTTCCATATATATAGAGTTCCAGATCCAGCTTAGTTTAGTGTGAACTATACCTCTGTACCGCTTACTTGAATAAACGTCGTTCGATTCTATAAATGTATTAAGTTATTTACAACGTTCTCGTTCGGTACATACTTAATTCACTGTGCAACCAGTGACGTTTACAACCACTTTATTCAACAACAAGGTAGTCTCTTCTTTATAGTGAAAACTATATATACTGAAGGAAGTGGCAATACCAGAAATTGCTTTTAAGTGGTTACTTGAAATTGAAATTATACCTTACCAATCTACTAATACACTATTGATAGAAAAACTGATCTTGGTGTGATTGTTTCGAGAATATGATCAATATGTGCAAAAAAGAAAGGTTAAAACAGTTAAATGGTGTTGAGAAATCAGTATATCCTTCAATTGAGATCGGATTTCAAATTTCCTTGTTTGAGCTGATATTAGATAGTTTTGACAGTAAATATTATCCATATATGCATTATTCAGATACTTACTGCTTTTCATTGGAGAATATCAAGTAATTATAAAACAATTATGTATTGCATTGATGGAGCTATTACAAAATCAACATATTATTAAGAGTGATACACTTCGACATCTGTCATTCAAGAAGAATCCAAGAAGATGTACTGGAAATTTCAATCATCGAAAAATCATCGTCGTAGTAGTCTCAAATGAGGTGAATAAAAAGATTAAGTTTTGGGTATCATGTGTCTGTCTTATAATTTGTTATAATTAAATTATTACGTAATATTAATATTTGTATTACTTTGAAATTATTTAAGTATGGGGACTCTAATAAAAAATAAATAAACCATTTCTGCATATTCTTTCACCTCTTCTCCTTTGATATCTGGCATTTTTAACTAATAAACGTGTAATGTTTTATCAAAATCATTTAAATAAATTATATATGCTTTCTTGATAGATATTTGTTTTATATTGCAGGTGGGGCAAAGGTAATATATTTGTATTGTGAGTGTCATGTTACCGTACTACTATTACATTACTATTAATGTTGCTGATATAAAATTGTATCAAGGCCACCCATTGAAACTAAATTGTAAATAATATTTCAAGAAGGTACTTCCTACAGTATGTTATTTTAAAGCTGCTGCTTTTGAAGCTATTTTTTAGTTTTAGACCCCGTTTCATATTATTTTTGTAACTATTTTTACCTGCTTAGAACTGTTTTGGACAACTTTTTGAGTTCTAAGAGATTTTAAAACTGCAATGTAAATTGATACTTTTGTGAAGGTCACAGGTTAATGAATGTATTACATCCGCTATTGCATCGTTTCTAAACACCTGCATTTGTTCTATGTCAGCAAAAATTAGTACTTTATTTCATAACTAGCGTTATCTTTTCTTAATTTTGAAGGTAAGATATAATACCATGTTAGTAATAAGTATATCATTTCTAAAAAATAAAATTCCCCTCTATCTATTTAAAGTGGTGGGAATTATTCCATAAAATAATGTTAGGAAAAATTTGAAAACAGTCGAAAACAAGCAGTGCTGTGTATACTAGTAAAAATAATATTGAGTTATAGTGTATAACCAAACAAAGCCAGAACAGCTTATGTGAAAGAGATCAAAGTAAAAGACTTGGATAGTGGTATTCGAAATCTATGTCAGACCATCTCAAATCTTAAGTTTGATGCCCATCATGAAGCCATTTATGGTATGGGAAACTTTTTCCCAGCAGAATATTGTGAAGAATTAGTTGAGAAATATGGAAAGGCGTTAGTATTGTGTAAAGATTATTTAAAGGAGCAATGTACCATAGATGATGTTGTTAATGGTTTTATTAACTTGGACATGACGGAAATGCTCCGTGATAATAAACATTTTCTGCAGAGCCATTTAGCCAATAAAATTCCTGAACGCGAATGGGAACAAGAATCGGATGGCCAGGAGGAAAGCGATGTAGAAATGAGTCAGCAATGAATCTGTATTAATATAATATTTACTTTATTATCATAAAGTCGTTTTATTATTTCATATAAATTATATACGAGTATCACTACAAAAAAAACACAATTAGTTTGTCTTTAGAAGCAATAATGAACGCTTCACAATTAATAGTTCTGCAAACAATTTTGAAAAGTTCGATAATTATACAGCGGTGTGTTATATTTCAGTTCATCGACCTACTTCTGATATCATGTTTCGTCTAGAGAGCATCCGGTGTCATGTTTTATCTATTATGTTAGGTCCCTACTGCGCATGTTTTTCTGATGATAGGTTAGGTCGGTACTGCGCGCAGTTGCGAACTGAAATATGACACACCGCTGTATAATTAGCGAACTTTTCAAAATTCAACTTTATGATAATAAAGTTAATATTATATTAATACAGATTCATTGCTGACTCATTTTTACATCGCTTTCCTCCTGGCCATCAGATTCTTGTTCCCATTCGCGTTCAGGAATTTTATTGGCTAAATGGCTCTGCAGTAAATGTTTAATATCACGGAGCATTTCCGTCATGTCCAAGTTAATAAAACCATTAACAACATCATCTATGGTATATTGCTCCTTTAAATAATCTTCACACAATACTAACGCCTTTCCATATTTCTCAACTAATTCTTCACAATATTCTGCTGGGAAAAAGTTTCCCATACCATAAATGGCTTCATGATGGGCATCAAACTTAAGATTTGAGATGGTCTGACATAGATTTCGAATACCACTATCCAAGTCTTTTATTTCGATCTCTTTCACATAAGCTGTCCACATTATTCTGGCTTTGTTTGGTTATACACTATAACTCAATATTATTTTTACTAGTATACACAACACTGCTTGTTTTCGACTGTTTTCAAATTTTTCATAACATTATTTTATGGAGTAATCCCCACCACTTTAAATAGATAGAGGGGAATTTTATTTTTTAGAAATGATATACTTATTACTAACATGGTATTATATCCTACCTTCAAAATTAAGAAAAGATAACGCTAGTTATGAAATAAAGTAATTTTTGCTGACATAGAACAAATGCAGGTGTTTAGAAACGATGCAATACCGGATGTAATACATTCATTAACCTGTGACCTTCACAAAAGTATCAATTTACATTGCAGTTTTAAAATCTCTTAGAACTCAAAAAGTTGTCCAAAACAGTTCTAAGCAGGTAAAAATAGTTATAAAAATAATATGAAACGGGGTCTAAAACTAAAAAAAATAGCTTCAAAAGCAGCAGCTTTAAAATAACATACTGTAGGAAGTACCTTCTTGAAATATTATATACAATTTAGTTTCAATGGGTGGCCTTGATACAATTTTATATCAGCAACATTAATAGTAATGTAATAGTAGTACGGTAACATGACACAATACAAATATATTACCTTTGCCCCACCTGCAATATAAAACAAAGATCTATCAAGGAAGTCCCCATACTTACATAATTTCAAAATAATACAAATATTAATATTACGTGATAATTTAATTATAACAAATTATAAGACAAACACATGATACCCAATCTTTTTATTCACCTCATTTGAGACTACTACGACGATGATTTTTCGATGATTGAAATTTCCAGTACATCTTCTTGGATTCTTCTTGAATGACAGATGTCGAAGTGTATCACTCTTAGCATAATATGTTGATTTTGTAATAGCTCCATCAATGCAATACATAATTGTTTTATAATTACTTGATATTCTCCAATGAAAAGCAGTAAGTATCTGAATATGGAATGGATAATATTTACTGTCAAAACTATCTAATATCAGCTCAAACAAGGAAATTTGAAATCCGATCTCAATTGAAGGATATACTGATTTCTCAACACCATTTAACTGTTTTAACCTTTCTTTTTTGCACATATTTACATTGCAGTTTTAAAATCTGTTAGAACTCAAACAGTTGTCCAAAACAGTTCTAAGCAGGAAAAAATAGTTATAAAAATAATATGAAAGGGGTGTCTTAAACTAAAAAAATGTCACTTTTATGTCACGGTTACGTCACGTTTCTGTCACATTTATGTCACGTTTATGTCACATTTATGTCACGTTTACGTCACATTTATGTCACGTTTATGTCTCATTTATGTCACGTTTATGTCACGTTTATGTCACATTTATGTCACGTTTATGTTACATTTATGTCACATTTATGTCGCGTATATGTCACAATTATGTCACGTTTATGTCACGTTTATGTCACATTTATGTCACGTTTATGTCACATTTATGTCACATTTATGTCACATTTATGTCACATTTATGACACATTTATGTCACGTTTATGTCAGATTTATGTCACGTTTATGTCAAATTTATGTTACGTTTATGCCGCGATGTCACATTTATGTCACGTTTATGTCACATTTATGTCACGATGTCACAGTTATGTCACATTTATGTCACATTTATGTCACGTTTATGTCACATTTATGTCACGTTTATGTCAAATTTATGTCACGTTTATGTCAAATTTATGTCACGTTTACGTCACATTTATGTCACGTTTATGTCTCATTTATGTCACGTTTATGTCACGTTTATGTCACATTTATGTCACGTTTATGTTACATTTATGTCACATTTATGTCGCGTATATGTCACAATTATGTCACGTTTATGTCACGTTTATGTCACATTTATGTCACGTTTATGTCACGTTTATGTCACATTTATGTCACATTTATGTCACGTTTATGTCACATTTATGTCACATTTATGACACATTTATGTCACGTTTATGTAACATTTATGTGTCGTTTATGTCAAATTTATGTCACGTTTATGCCACGATGTCACATTTAGGTCACGTTTATGTCAAATTTATGCCACGTTTATGTCACGTTTATGTCACATTTATGTCACGTTTATGTCACATTTATGTCACGATGTCACAGTTATGTCACATTTATGTCACATTTATGCCACATTTATGTAACGTTTATGTCACATTTATGTCACGTTTATGTCAAATTTATGTCACGTTTATGTCAAATTTATGTCACGTTTATGTCACGTTTCTGTCACATTTATGTCACGCTCATGTCAAATTTATGCCATGTTTATATCACGTTTATGTAACATTTATGTCACGTTTATGTCACATTTATGTCACGTTTTTGTCACGTTTATTTCACATTTATGTCACGTTTATGTCACATTTATGACACATTTATGTCACGTTTATGTCACATTTATGTCACGTTTATGTCACGTTTATTTCACATTTATGTCACGTTTATGTCACATTTATGTCACATTTATGTCACATTTATGTCACGTTTATGTCACATTTATGTCACATTTATGACACATTCATGTCACGTTTATGTCACATTTATGTCACGTTTATGCCACGATGTCACATTTAGGTCACGTTTATGTCAAATTTATGCCACGTTTATGTCACGTTTATGTCACATTTATGTCACGATGTCACAGTTATGTCACATTTATGTCACATTTATGCCACATTTATGTCACGTTTATGTCACATTTATGTCACGTTTATGTCAAATTTATGTCACGTTTATGTCAAATTTATGTCACGTTTATGTCACGTTTCTGTCACATTTATGTCACGCTCATGTCAAATTTATGCCATGTTCATGTCACGTTTATGTCACATTTATGTCACGTTTATGTCACATTTATGTCACGTTTATGTCACGTTTATGTCACATTTATGTCACGTTTATGTCACATTTATGTCACGATGACACATTTATGTCACGTTTATGTCACGTTTATGTCAAATTTATGTCACGTTTATGTCACGATGTCACATTTAGGTCACGTTTATGTCAAATTTATGCCACGTTTATGTCACATTTATGTCACGTTTATGTCACATTTATGACACATTTATGACACATTTATGTCACGTTTATGTCACATTTATGTCACATTTATGACACATTTATGTCACGTTTATGTCACATTTATGTCACGTTTATGTCAAATTTATGTCACGTTTATGTCACATTTATGTCACGTTTATGTCAAATTTATGTCACGTTTCTGTCACATTTATGTCACGCTCATGTCAAATTTATGCCATGTTTATGTCACGTTTATGTAACATTTATGTCACGTTTATGTCACATTTATGTCACGTTTATGTCACGTTTATTTCACATTTATGTCACGTTTATGTCACATTTATGTCACATTTATGTCACGTTTATGTCACATTTATGTCACATTTATGACACATTTATGTCACGTTTATGTCACATTTATGTCACGTTTATGTCAAATTTATGTCACGTTTATGCCACGATGTCACATTTAGGTCACGTTTATGTCAAATTTATGCCACGTTTATGTCACGTTTATGTCACATTTATGTCACGATGTCACAGTTATGTCACATTTATGTCACATTTATGCCACATTTATGTCACGTTTATGTCACATTTATGTCACGTTTATGTCAAATTTATGTCACGTTTATGTCAAATTTATGTCACGTTTATGTCACGTTTCTGTCACATTTATGTCACGCTCATGTCAAATTTATGCCATGTTCATGTCACGTTTATGTCACATTTATGTCACGTTTATGTCACATTTATGTCACGTTTATGTCACGTTTATGTCACATTTATGTCACGTTTATGTCACATTTATGTCACGATGACACATTTATGTCACGTTTATGTCACGTTTATGTCAAATTTATGTCACGTTTATGCCACGATGTCACATTTAGGTCACGTTTATGTCAAATTTATGCCACGTTTATGTCACATTTATGTCACGTTTATGTCACATTTATGTCACATTTATGACACATTTATGTCACGTTTATGTCACATTTATGTCACGTTTATGTCAAATTTATGTCACGTTTATGCCACGATGTCACATTTAGGTCACGTTTATGTCAAATTTATGCCACGTTTATGTCACGTTTATGTCACATTTATGTCACGTTTATGTCACGTTTATGTCACATTTATGTCACGATGTCACAGTTATGTCACATTTATGTCACGTTTATGTCACATTTATGTCACGTTTATGCCAAATTTATGTCACGTTTATGTCAAATTTATGTCACGTTTATGTCACGTTTCTGTCACATTTATGTCACGCTCATGTCAAATTTATGCCATGTTCATGTCACGTTTATGTCACATTTATGTCACGTTTATGTCACATTTATGTCACGTTTATGTCACGTTTATGTCACATTTATGTCACGTTTATGTCACATTTATGTCACGATGTCACATTTATGTCACGATGTCACATTTATGTCACGTTTATGTCACATTTATGTCACGTTTATGTCACATTTATGTAACGATGTCACATTTATGTCACGTTTATGTCACATTTATGTCACATTTATGTCACATTTATGTCACGATGTTACGTTTATGTCACATTTATGTCACGTTTATGTCGCGTTTCTGTCACGTTTATATTACGTTTATGTCACGCTTATGTCACTTATGTCACATTTATGTCACGTTTATGTCACATTTATGTCACGTTTATGTCACGTTTATGTCACACTTATGTCACGATGTCAGTTATGTCACATTTATATCGCTTTTATGTCGCGTTTATGTCACATTTATGTCACTTTTATGTCACATTTATGTCACGTTTATGTCGCGTTTATGTCACATTTATGTCACGTTTATGTCACGTTTATGTCGCGTTTATGTCACATTTATGTCACGTTTATGTCGCGTTTATGTCACATTTATGTCACGTTTATGTCACATTTATGTAACGTTTATGTCACGTTTCTGTCACATTTATGTCACATTTATGTCACATTTATGTCGCATTTATGTTGCGTTTATGTCACATTTATGTCACTTTTATGTCACGTTTATATCACATTTATGTAACGATGTTTGAATTTCCCGTCTAATTTTAAATATCCCGCCAGTTTGAATATCCCGCCCAATTTTAAATAGGTCGCTACTGTCAAATTTCAAATCAGTTTTAATTTCCCGCCTAATTTTAAATATCCCGCCAGTTTGAACTTAGTCTTAAATCTCACCAAATTGAATATATCACCTAATTTTAAATATCCCGCCAGTTTGAATTTCCCGCCTAATTTTAAATATCCCGCCAGTTTGAATTTCCCGCCCAATTTTAAATAGGTCGCTACTGTCAAATTTCAAATCAGTTTGAATTTCCCGCCACTGCTGCCACTTTGAATTTGCCGCCACTTCTGTCACAAAGGCCCGTGGTTCGATTCCCAGCGCTACCAGTTTTTTTATTTCATCCATATTTTTAAATATTTGATATCACCTGTAATTAACACCTGTAAAATCTTAAATATCATTAATACAGGTATCGTTATAGCTCAGGCTGCTTGGTGTGGGACGCCTTCAAGCTCTCTCTGATTTATATATTACGCAGTTACTGTAAGCTTTTGTTAACAGTCATAGCGGTCTCGTGGTAACGCGTCTGCTTTGCATGCGACAGGTCCCGGGTTCAAATCGCACACTGAGTAAAGTTTTTTTTTTCATTTAAATAACAACGTCACGTGATAGGTCTTGATGAGGAACCAATCAAATCAGTTTTCAAATTTTAGTTATTAGCAGAAAACTGTATGTGTGTGACGTCACTATAACGCTACCGCTGCAGATCTGTGCATGTTTTTTCTGTTAGGTTAGGTTGTTATTACGCATGTTTCTTTTTCTGTAACCTACTGCGCATGTTTTTCCTAATAGGTTAGGTCCCTACTGCGCATGTTTTTTTCTGTTAGGTTAGATCCTTTTTTCTTAGTTTGAATTTCCCGCCTAATTTTAAATATCCCGCCAGTTTGAACTTAGGTTAGGTCGCTACTGTCAAATTTCAAATCAGTTTGAATTTCCCACCTAATTTTAAATATCCCGCCAATTTGAACTTGGGTTAGGTTAGGTATTTAATATCATCTGTAAAATCTTAAATATTTCTATTTAATATCACTGTTATAGCTCAGACTGCTTGGCGGGGAACGCCTTCAAGCGCTCTCTGATTCATATATCACGCAGTTACTGTAACCTTCTGTTAATAATTACAGTAGTCTAGTAGTAGCGCGTCTGCTTTGCATGCGATAGGTCCCGGGTTCAAATCGCACACAGAGTAAAGTTTTTTTCATTTAAATAACAGCGTCACGTGATAGGTCACCAATCAAATCTGTTTTCAAATTTAAAAATTGTATGTGTAACCTACTGCGCATGATTTTTCTGATAGGTTAGGGAGGGGCGGGGCCCTACTTTGGCACGTGACAGTAATTACCTAATTGTAAATCAGGGTGTCAAATTTCAAAACAAAGGTGTCAAGTTACAAATTTTCCCACGGTCCAAGAAATTTTCCCAGTCTAAAGTGACGCCCTACCTACTCTTGAAAGTTAATTTGCATGTTCTGAAGCCGAACTAAACTAATGGTTTCTTTAAGTAATACACTGCTTGACGCATCTGTTTTGCGGCACTAACGTATAAAACGTATTTAAATCGTCTTATTATTTTCACCGGCAGTGTTTATCTCTTGTCTATTCAATTAATATTTTTTCCTGAAATACAGTGTGATTAAATAAAATATGGCGCATTTTTCACGATGTAAAAAGGTTGACATGTTAAAAGCATATTTGTCAAGTAGTGATAATCAGTAATAGTGATAACGATAACGTATTGTGATAATAATAGTAAAAATGAATAATGAACAAATTCTGGATAACTATGATTGTGAGTAGATAATCTGGTTTATATTTTCAATTTATTGGTGAGGCATAGGAATTGCAAAGGGGAGGAGATGGTCATATTTTCATAAATAAACATATTTGAATCATTCTTTGACGTGTCTAAAAATTATAGTTAATTTTGTTGGAGCCTATTCGAAGACATTAGTATAACACTGGCAACGTTGTGGAATTTACATCCACCGTGACTCCCGGATCAGCGGTCCTCAACATGTTTTCTATTGAAAAATTATGAAATTTATTTAAAATTTGCCTTATTCGTGATTTTTTTGTAAAAAGACTATTAATTATGTGTTCCATACAGTGAATTGTACTGCTAAATATTTGTACTATTTAAGGTTTACCCTGTACAAAGCGACTGTTTAAAAATAATTTGTTAAAATTGGAGGCAAACGAAAACAAAAATTTGGCAACCTTGTTTTATATGTGGGAATAGATAAGTAGGTTGTCTATTTTGAAAATTTGTTTGTAGGTCTTTCATATTTTTTAGTATTCTTAAATGAATTAGGAACATTTTGTAACGAAGTGATTTTTCGTTTTAAATATTTTTAAGAAATATCCTCCGACCGCCGATATGTGTTTAATTACCGAGCGCTAGAAACGAGCGCGCATCCGTTACCTTTTTCATAGAAACAAAATTCATCGCGGCATACTGGCCAGCGAGTCCTATCACGGCCGCCCGAGCGAACAGACCTACTGAAGTCGCTGACAAAAATTCCACGCGCTGACCGCCGACAAAAATTATTCTGTCGCTGATCAATCAATCAATAATTTCGTGAGGACTACGAGCGAGGTAAAATTTTTACAAGTTCAAAAGGGAGACTTGTACGCCGCCGCCGAAATGTCTACAGCACCGAAGACTTCTAAACGTCGCAGAGACGATTCAGTTCCCATCGTGCAGCCTCTTCATATTTTTCGATTTCATCCAAAGCTTTCATATACTGTTTATTAGATTTTTCGATAATTTCATCGGCGACCTTCATATCACTATTCCTGCTACTGCTGTTGCTGCTGTAAGCATCATCCACACTTACATAGGACATTTTTACTTAAAAAAATTCACTTTTATTTTGAAGACGTACAACTTGCTCGCTCGACGACGAACTAGAACAGACTAAATGACGTTGGTGTTCGCGATCCAGCTATTATGTTTTTTATCAAGCCCCAGCCATTTAACGAAAACTTTCCTCCCCCTTCTCCTTAATACCTTCTCGACGAGATAGATGTCGGGATTAGAGGTTTTCTGTAGTTCCTCTGTATAGAAGGCGCCTCTTATAGGATGCCCCTGCATATCTTCCAAGAGGTATGTCGTCGGATTCGTAATTTTAACTGACGCAATTTTAAATAGTTCGGTTGTCCAATTAGGTGTGTATCCACTGTGTTTAATTTTTAAATAATAAAAAGTAATAAAATTAAGTAAGATGTAGATATTCTTTAATTAACACAGCCAGCAACAGTTACTTGGAATCACTTTTACCAAAGTAAGAACTAGGAACATGTTTTGATCCATCAGCACCCTAAAAATAATCCTTAGTTTCACATGTGAAACATTTTCTGTTTGGTAGGTCGCAATCTCCACCACATTTGATGCACTTATACTTTACCGGAACAGGCATATTGCAATTAATAACACTTCCGCTCAGGATGATTCTAATTTGATAATAATTGAAATAACTGAGCGTCACCTACTTTTATAACAGCCCATACACTAAACATTGTGGTCTGTAAAAACAGGTAGCTGGCAGTAAAATTAGCTAAGGATGTCCTTTTTTCTGTCATCGTTGTCCTTTTTTAAGTAATCGTTATACGTTTTTCTGTATCATTTTTGTCACGTTTTACATCGCACACATCCTACGTAGATCAAATACTATAAAGCTGCATATCAAACAATTTCCAGTCATTCTACACGATGAGTCTCGATAAATTCGGACGTAGCTCTCATCGTCATCATCATCAAGATTTTAACAAACCTTACATACCTCATACAATTGGATTTTTATTTACTCCCGACGGAAATGTTAATATTGGTAATTTGAGGATATGTTACGTGAAACAGCCCATTCAAGCTACTGATGCCACCAATAAAGAATATGATACTTTAAAGCAGCTCCAACACAATGATTCCAGCAGCCTACTCAAGTCCATGAGAAACTTGGAAAAAACGTCATGAAAGTGATATTAAAAGATTTACAGAGGAAAATTCTAAGTTACACAAAGATTTGGAAACTATTAATAAAGCAGAATAAAATATTGTACTTAGTATGACTACAGATATATATATACTCCATGTACTTAATGCAGAAAGCAAACGGCTTGGAGATGCTATTAGCCGACTGAGTAAGAAGCAAGAGGGGGATGTTGAAGATATTAAAAAAATGATTGACACACTAGAGCAGCACATACTCAAAACTATTAATAAAAATCCCATTTAAGAGTATATTACATCGGGAATTGGTGGTTACACATCAGTTCAAAATGTCTGCGATGCGAATCAAACATTCCAAGGAATAAATTCAACTGGTAAATGAGCTTCATAAGCCTATGAGAAAAACTATGTTCGCAGACGTACGATTATTAAGGGGCTTGATGACCTTTGGCAAATGGACTTGTCCGAAATGGGGAACTACGCTAAAGTGAATAGAAATTTTAAGTACATTTTAGTAGTTATCGACTGCTTCTCGAAATTCATATGGACCAGTAGCGGGACTCCTGAAATCTCGATGTCATTGTATCGATATCGAGATAATTTCGAAGTCGATCTCGATCCATTCGTTTCGAAATATAAATTGGTACTCTTGAAACGTATCGAAATCGTCTTCGGATAGGTTCGGCAATTTCAGGGTAATCAGATATACCACCACGGTTAAGCCAACTCAGCGTATGTTTCATTTCTGTCTAACAGATGATTTTGATTACCTGTCTCGTTTTATCCAGCACTCCCGCTGTTTATTTGAATTTTAAAATGAATAAATAGAAGGTTATAAAAGTCATTTATGTGTAATGCAAACTTTAAATTTACGTCATTTTTTTACAAGTGCAAGAATTAGCCTAATTAGAGTAATGAGAAGCCTTTAGGAATGAAAATATCTGAAGAAGACAGTCAACTATAGACTTTTTCTGACAAAAAATTTGTGAAACTTTTTAAATTATGGTATGTAGAATTTGTTGCTGAAGTAATCACTATAGTTTGTGTAATTTTCCGTAGGTAATACAAATTGGAGGGAGAACTAACAGAAATATTAAGTAATAATATTGTTACATTGATTTGACTATAACATTTATTTTATTAAATATAATAAGTATAGACAGTAGGGCAATAAGTACTCATAATTAATAAAAAATATTCATAACCCATATCTATTGTTTAGGTACTGTTATAAAAACACACACATTATTTTAAATAAATAAAAAATACATTAAAAGTCAATGACATTTATCTTACTTTTTCATTTTGCTTAAAATGGGAAGTCTTTAAAATCTAACACCTCGTTGTTCATTCATAGTTTTTGACCGAAATTCTTCCAACACTAAACCCCATGGGCTCCTTTGATAGTCAAAGTTTCAGAAGTCTGAAATTTTACACTTATTAAAAAAAATAATGATAATAGTGAGTTGTTACGTCATTAAATGGTTATTTGAACAAATTAACAAAAATAAAATTTAGATTTTCCTAAATCGTAGTTTCTCCTATAAATAATGTAGGCACAAAAGACATTCATGAAAAGATCCACTTCAAGAAAAGATAAAATAAATGTATATGTACTTGTAACAATTTTCTAGTCCTTATTTTTTATGTGCATGATATATAACATATTTATATTCCTTTTTCATAATCACTTTAAATATATAAACAAATATTTCACACCCTCATCTCAATATTCTAGGTTAAATGTGGTATTTTGTTTGAAGTAAAATAAATAAACAACACAACACATTCATATTCGTAATATTAAAAAGAAATAACATAATTCAGTACACGTGATAGAAAAAGACAGCAAATCGTTTCGGCCGACCAAGACCCGTCGATATCATTTCGATTCGAATGGACGGATTTTCGACATTATTTCGATGGTAAAATTTTCAAGAGTACTAATATATCGACATTATTTCGATCTCGATCCCTAATCATCGAATCGAGATTTCGGGAGTCCCTCCACAGACCTGTACAAAGAAAGACTGGCGACGAGGTGACAAAGGCGTTCCAGGACATTCTAGAAACAAGTAAACGAACGTGCAAAAATTTACAATCTGATCAGGGTACCGAATTCTTCAACGAAAAATTCCAACAGCTCCTCAAGAAACACGATATTAATCATTACAATACGTACAGCGTGTGATAAGAACTTTGAAATCAAAGCTGTACAAGTACTTTAGCCTAAGCGGTACATATAAGTGGATAGACGTTTTACAGGAAATTACTAATTCCTACAACGAAACCCGACATCGTACCACCGGATACAAACCGTCTCCAGTAAATCCAACGAGAAGAGAATTTTAAAGTCTCCATACAATCATATTAAGATAAGCAGCCCGCAAATATTCAAAGTGGGTGACGTTGTGCGCATCAGCAAGAATAAGCACGTATTCGATAAGGGATACACCTAATTGGACGACCGAACTATTTAAAATTGCGTCGGTTAAAATTACGAATCCGACGACATACCTCTTGGATGATATGCAGGGGCATCCTATAAGAGGCGCCTTCTATACAGAGGAACTACAGAAAACCTCTAATCCCGACATCTATCTCCTCGAGAAGGTATTAAGGAGAAGGGGGAGGAAAGTTTTCGTTAAATGGCTGGGGCTTGATAAAAAACATAATAGCTGGATCGCGAACACCAACGTCATTTAGTCTGTTCTAGTTCGTCGTCGAGCGAGCAAGTTGTACGTCTTCAAAATAAAAGTGAATTTTTTTAAGTAAAAATGTCCTATGTAAGTGTGGATGATGCTTACAGCAGCAACAGCAGTAGCAGAAATAGTGATATGAAGGTCGCCGATGAAATTATCGAAAAATCTAATAAACAGTATATGAAAGCTTTGGATGAAATCGAAAAATATGAAGAGGCTGCACGATGGGAACTGAATCGTCTCTGCGACGTTTAGAAGTCTTCGGTGCTGTAGACATTTCGGCGGCGGCGTACTGCTCTCCCTTTTGAACTTGTAAAATTATCGAAAAATATGAAGAGGCTGCACGATGGGAACAGAATTATTTACTAAATAGTGCTTTCCCTCTCAATAACTATATTCAAATCCAGTGTGGTTTAAGTCCGGCTAGATCTTTTAGCGCTGCAATAATTATGCGAAATTATGTCACTGGTTCCAAAATATCGTTTTCTACCTATGAATGGCACACTCTCCTGGACCTACTGCAACGTTTGAAAACAGATTTCTTCCAAGCACCCATACAAGGTTGGCCAGATGAGTATGACCCTGTGACTCATCGCGTGGGGATTACGCTACAGTTACCCAATTGGTCTACAAAGATACTAAAAGGTTACATATCACCAAATATAAAATGTACATCGAACTTTTCATATTCGAAGTTGATGAACTGCTAAAGCTTGATAATTGTGTACTTTCTCATAGAATAAGTATGTTAAATTCATTGGAATTTTGTGCTTACTATTATCATGTCTTAGCTATTATAAGTGCTTCGATAAATTCCCATAAAATTAGTTTCAATTTTCAAGAAATTATGAATAGTTTTTGTGATGTGTCTAATGATAATGCTCAATCAAGTAATGCTCTACGTGAATATCTTTACTTTTATAAAACTAATGTTTTGTCTGATATATATAATAAAATGTAATGTATTATCTTTTTTTCCTACACATCACATTTATGTCACGTCTATGTCACATTTATATCACGTTTATGTCACATTTATGTCACGTTTATGTCACATTTATGTTGCGTTTATGTCGCGTTTATGTCACATTTATGTTACATTTATGTCACGTTTATGTCACATGTATGTCACGTTTATGTCACGATGTCGCGTTTATGTCAGTTATGCCACATTTATGTCGCGTTTATGTTACATTTATGTCACAGTATTGTCACATTTATGTCACGATTATGTCAAATTTGTCACGTTTATGTCACATTTATGTCGCGTTTATGTCACGTTTATGTCACATATATGTCACGCTTATGTCACATTTATGTCACGTTTATGTCACATTTATGTCGCGTTTATGTCACGTTTATGTCACGATGTCGCGTTAATGTCACATTTATGTTGCGTTTATGTCACATTTATGTCACAGTTGTCACATTTGTCACGTTTATTAATTTATTAATTTATGTCACGTTTATGTCACGATGTCGCGTTTGTCACATTTATGTCGCGTTTATGTCACATTTGTGTCACAGTTATGTCACATTTATGTAACGTTTATGTCAAATTTATGTCACGTTTATGTCACATTTATGTCACCATTTCACGTTTATGTCACGATGTCATGTTTATGTTACATTTATGTCACGGTTATGTCACATGTATGTCACGTTTATGTTACATTTATGTCAAATATATGTCATGGTTATGTCACGTTTATCTCAGAATTTACCGCCTAATTTTTAAATCTCACCAGTTTGAATTTACCGCCACTTCTACCAATTTGAATTCCCCGCCTAATTTTAAATATCCCGCCAGTTCTGTCACTTTTGAATTTCCCACCTAATTTTAAATATCCCGCCAGCTTGGGTTAGGTCGCTACTGTCAAATTTCAAATCAGTTTGAATTTCCCGCCATAATGCTGCAATCTGATTGGTCAAGGGGCGGGGCCTAAAAAGTGGAGAGGGGTCGCAGAAGCGACGCCTTACCTACTATTGATATCTCCACACCAACATGGATTTATGCAGAGAAGATCTACTATATCGAATCTTGCAGTTTTTTCTCAATTTATTTCTGAGACTTTGGATGGTGGAGGGCAAGTTGACGTAATATTTACGGACTTCCAAAAAGCCTTCGATCATATAAACCACCATATATTTCTAGCAAAACTGCAAGATTTTAATTCTTCAGACTCGTTAATAACTCTATTAGAATCATATTTAACAAGTAGGCAATTTATGGTCAGATATCAAAACTTTACTTCTCGTTATTTTTCTGCATCTTCAGATGTGCCGCAAGGCTCTAATTTAGGACCACTTTTGTTTTTACTCTTTATTAATGATCTCCCAGATATTGTTTCTTGTGATTTTTGCCGATGATTATAAATTATTTTCTTCAATTAATTCTACTTCAGATTGATTATCTCCAACTTTGTATAGATCGTATGTTGTCATGGTGTGAGTTAAATTGTTTGTCCCTTAATACTTCTAAATGTAAAACAATGTCCTTCACTCGTACAACCAACTTTATTATTTATCATTATAACATTGATGGATATGTCATAGGTCGGGTTTCTTTATTCAAGGATTTAGGTATTACACAAACTTACTTTCATCGAGCATATCAATAATGTCGTGTCCTGTGCTTTTCGAACTTATGGTTTTATATACCGTAACTGTAAAGATTTTACAAATATACGCACGTTTAAAATTTTATTTTGCTCTCTAGTCAGATCACAAATGGAATACGGATCTATAATATGGTATCCAATTTATAATATACATCGTCAAAGGTTGGAGTCCGAGTTTCGTCTTTGAAATAAAACAATTGTTTTTGAGTAGAAGATGTTTAATGCGAAGCGTTATTACGACCAAATACAACTTAACTGAGCTTACAAAAATATTCTACATATTTTATAATAAGGGAATTTTGATGAATTAACATTTTTATTATCTCAACTAGATATGGCAAAAGCTTAACGTTTATATTATGTTTCTAAGAACACCCTGAAGAAAAAATATATAATATACAGAGGACATAACTCCTCCCTCTTTAAAATGACGCATGGGGGTCTTGGAAGACCATTGGGACATCACTGGTTGAATTGCCTCTGGACTTTGTAGTTTTTATGAATTTGGATATTTTCTCTTGGAGACAAATGTACGTTGCCATCAGACCCAGGAATATTAACGTGACGGCAACGAGGATCAAAAATATTTTGATCTTCTTTTCTGGTAATGCTTCTATTGTAGTGACTGCAGACAGTGAATGGCTCGATTGGATAATTTTATTGATATTCTCAAAATGGACAGTTTTTAGATTGAGATCAAGGGAAATGATACTTGATATATTAACTTGTTGTAGTGGTGGTAATAATATACCAGTGCTTGCGACTGTAGTGGGATTGGATGACAATAAGTATGGTTCACCGTCAATCCATAATTTAAAAATTTGGATCAATAGTGATTAATGTGGGAGATTGCATTCGTTCTACTTCATTGGTATCACACTGGAATCAGATACTGGATTCTTTAAATGGTACAACTAGTAGTTGACTTGGGTTGACTAGATAGACAATTGGTTGAGTGACTTTCACTTTTGAAAATTGACAATTTGTGGGTTGTTGGCCATGGATTATTGTTGAGTCGTCCTGAATAGGTTGTGGTTTCTTGTCACAAATGTAATAACCTTCGACTTGTGGGCATTCTTCATCTAAGTATTGCTGATTCTTCTCGCCAAGCATTATTATTAGTTTATAAGGAGTAAGGGTAACATTGGCTTGTGGAATTGGGTAGATTTTATAAAGGAATAAATTTTCGTTTGAGAACAACGGTAATGTTATAATTAAATTAAAATTTGGATATTTGAAAAATACATCTTGATGCATTAGTTTAAAATAAAATAAATCGTTTTCTAAAGGTTAGCTTAGAATTACCATAAATTTGAGAAAGAGTGTTTTTCATAAATGAAACTATGGGGTTATATACTGTTTTTAAAGCAGAGAAAGATATAGCTATATAAATTTCATCAATTAGCGTTAAGCGAGAATTTCCGTTGTCAATAATTTATTGTCCAATGAATCTAATATTAACATCTCTAAAGTCATGTCTTAATCCTTCAACTAATTTAACAATTTGTTGCTGATTATCTGATAAAGTTGATACTGTCTCGTTAAAAATCTTAGAAAGTGGCTGAAGAATGGATAATTGTGTTTTTAGTTGGGTTTCTAAATTTTGTTGGTTTTTATTTAAGATTTTGTATTGTTCGATTATTTCTGTTTTATCATCTTCGGTTAAAGTGCCGAAGAGAAATTTTGATACTTTACCAATACCATCTACTAATCCTCTTTTATTATTTTTATTTAAGGGTAAGGAATTAAGTTTTAAAGCTACTTTGGTTAATGTGAAATTTACTAATGGCGGGACATCGAGTGTCAAAGAACAAAGCTTTTCATAAGTTTTGTATAAGTGTTCTGCATGTTCCAAGAGCATTAATGTATTTAATTGATATACGAATTTATGTATCGATTCGATTAATTTTGTAGGTCCTAGTTGTATAGGTAGGATAGGGTTAGTTATTGTTTGAAACAAAGGGTTAATTGCTTAACTGGTCATCGTCAGTCCACTGAATGCGATAAGCAGTGATAAGGTCTTCAAAGTCATTTTCGTCGGCAACCTGTGACAAAGGAGGTTATTTTAGTTTTTGTCTCGGTTTTTTAATTAAAGTCTTATGGTATGTCCCTAATTTTGTCTGTGCTAGATGTTCTTTATCGGAAACTATTTGAGTTTCTTTATAAATTGGCTTTGTTTTAGAAGTAACTTTATCTTTTGTTTTTAAATAAACTGTTTCATCAGGCTTGTTTGTTATTGGTTCGTTTCTTTTTTGATTTAATTTAGAAATATTGTGATCTTTAGTTTGACAAATTTGTTGATTGAGGTTGTCATATAGTTTTTTTAGAAATTTCTTTTTGGTCATTAATATAGTCATTTAGAATTTCAGTTTCGTTAATGTCAAATGGAGTTTTTCTTTGGTTTACAAATACTACTTCAAAAGGGGTTGATTTTGTTACTGAATGTGTGGAATTGTGATATCCTACAATTGCTAATTTCATTATCTGATTTAAGTCTTTATTTGGATGTTCTAATTTAACATAACGTATCATAATAATAATAATAATAATAGTAATAATAATAATAATAATAATGATGATATCTCTACCCCTCATTCTAATCACAGGGATTAGCCCTGAAGTCGGAGACTTGTACGGGAGAGGGGGCAGCATATTATTATTAAGCAGGCCGCATTTGCGCCCAGGAACGACTTACGTTGGTAGGCCCTAACCACTATTCAGTGCAAGAATGAGGGAAACCTGGAAAACCTCATTAATTAGGGGGTAGTCAAATAATCAACCGGTATCAATCTCTCACATTGACCCAAGCCAACATTCTTCCACCCTACCATACCCGCAGAGAGGGCGCCAAACCTCTCCACGAATATAGCTTATATACGGTCTACCGGCAGCTGGACCCGAACCAACACCGATCTAGTCACCTCGATTCAAGTACTGACGCCTTAAACCGCGCGACTACTGACCGACCCAAATCATGTCTAATAATGTGGAGTGAAAGCGTTCAATGGGAGCATTAGAATTTGAATTTTTAGGAGTAGTTATATGGAAGTCAATTTGATGCAAGTTACCTGAAATGTGAGATGAACGTCAATAGAGCTTCATAAGTATCTAGTGCGTTTTTGAATTTTATGTTATAGGCTTGACCTAATTTTGAAAATGGATCTAAAATTGTAAGAAATATTTTTGATTCCGCAAAAAATAAGTCCATATGAATTATTTCGAAAGGTCTTTTTGGAGTGGGTGTAATTTGGAATTTTATTCTTTGAGGGTGTCTCTCATATTTTGCTCTCTGACATATTTTACAAGAATGTATATAATTTGTAACATCTTCATTGATTCCTCTGTGACTGGTTTTTCCTTCATGGTAATACTTTAATTTTTCAGTTTGTCTAAATTTTGTACATCTTGTAGGAGTTTTCGTGAGATACATAGTTTCAAGTTAGCGAAATTTTGTTGAATGATACGTGTAACTTTTCTTTCAATTTCAGGGGTTTTAAACTACAGACAATATGTAACTTGTGGGGATATTATAGATTTTAATAATTTAACTATGTCTTGGTCTGAGGCTGTAGTTCTAAGTGTTACTAAATGTCGAATTTTTGTTTTAAATAAAGTTGAAACAACAGATGAATCTAAAACAGTGTTATTGGATTCTATGAAAGTAATTTTATGATTATATTGATTGAGACAATTTTCGGTGTAAGGGATTTCTTGGATTGTGGTCGGTCGGTCGGTGTGTCGTGTTTCGTCATCGTCTACAGTCGGTTCTGGTGCTGTAATGTCTTTAAAGATATCTTCCATTGTGTGTCTATAAGTCGTTCAGTTATTTCGTCTCCAATTTCAGATATAATATCGGAAATGTCGTCGATTTTGTCACCTGGATTTGTTTCTGTGTCAATAGGGTTTGCGTCTACCTGATCAATTTTGATGCGCGATAAACAGTCTGCGTTGGCGTTATGTTTACATTCTTTGTACCTAATCTCATAGTCAAATTCTTCTAGGCGGAGCCTCCACCTTACAAGGCGACTATTTGATTCCTTAAGATTAAAGATCCATTGTAGAGGTTTATGATCTGTTTGCATTATACATTTTCTACCAAAAACATAGTGACGGAAATATTTGCAAGCCCATACAACAGCGAGCAGTTCTTTTTCTATTGTGCTATAATTAATCTCAGCGGGATTTAGAGTTCGAGATGCATAACAAACGGGTCGGTCATCTAGTAAGAATTGCGCCTATGGCATAATTAGAAGCGTCAGTTGTGGTGGTTGATGGTAAATTGTTTTTCGAAGTCTGGGAAGGCTAATATGGGATCATTACATAGAAGATTTTTACAGTATTCAAAGGTATCAACAAATTCTGGGGTATGGATTACCTTTTCTCCTTTTTTAAGACACTTTGTAAAGGGTTTAGTTATTTAGATAATAACCTAAAAGACGTAAAAAGCTTTTAATGTCACGATGGGTTTGAGGAATTGGAAAACGTTTTATTGCTTCTATTTTCTTTGGATTAGGCTTAACACCTTGGGGGGTAACAATGTGACCTAGAAATTCTACTGATTTAGACATGAATTCGGATTTATCCAATTGAATTTTATGCTTAGTTATGTTTCCGGAATGCCTCGAATACTTTGTGCAAATTCATTACATGTTCCTGAAGGAAAGTTGAGCAGATAATAACATCGTCCATGTATACTAGACACATTTTGTTTTGGAAATCCTTAAGAACATTGTCCCTGACGCGTTGGAAAGTGCTAGGGGCATTCTTTAACCCAAAGGGCCCATAAAAACTAGTAATGCTCTTGTTCTACAGTAAATGCAGTTTTTTCGACAGAATTTGGGTGAACTTCAATTTGATGGAAGCCACTGGCTAAATCTAATGTAAAATAATTGCAACGACCTAGTCAAGAATATCCGTAATATTGGGAATAGGGTATCGATCTTCTATTGTTTTATCATTTAACTTACGATAGTCAATGACCAGTCTCCATATTTGGGTACCAGATGCGTCGAGTTTTTTGGGCACTATCCAGATAGGGGAAGACCAAGGCTTATGCTTGGCTTAATGATTTTTTCTTGGAGCATTTTGTTGATTTGTGTACGTACTTCAGCTTTATGAACATGAGGGAAACGATAAGATTTGGAAAAAACAGGATTTTCATCTTTAGTCCTAATTTCATGTTTAACAGAATTATGGAAGGTTAAGACCGGCTGGTTTTATGAAAATGTCATGAAATTTGTTACAAACATCCAATAAGGCTTTCTTTTCTTCGGAATTTAAATGATCAAGACGAAGTAATTTTTCAATATTATTTTTATCTGAATTTACAGGGGGAGATTTAATATCATAATCATAGGAATCGTAATTTTCAGAAAAAGGTTCGACATCAAGGGGTTCACAAAATTCAACAGATTGAGTTTCGTCGGACATATTGTATATTTCAACAGTAGCATAACCTTTTTGGCATGTACTTATAGAAGCGGGAATATAGACATTGTCCGTTGACTGATAAAGGATGTAAATGTCTTCATCAGGTGCGTTTACAGAAATTTCTTTAAGAAGGACGTATGCATTAATAGAATATCTTTTGGAATTATCATCTGGATGACGACAGTTAATTAGAATATTGACAGACATATCAGGATTACAAAGAGATTGTTTCGAAAAATTAATTGATAAATGGAAATTTTGAAGATCATTAAAACTTATTAAACTATCATAATACTCATAGAAATCATGAAGAATCACGGTGATTTTTTTATTAGAATTAAATTTATTAAAAATTGGAATGTCGGCTTTATGCCTTGTTGAAAATGTACCTGCACATGTTTTTAAATCAGTCCTATCTATGTAAATACAAGAAGGGTAGGTTTGTTCAATTATAGAGGGTAGAGGGTAGAAGTTGCGCAGCCGGTATCTATTAGTAATTTCATAGGTGGTTGTTGAATTATAATAAAAGGTAATGGACAAGCCTGCCTTAAAGCGTTAATTTCGTTATACGGTGGCTCTTCGTCGTCGAATGCTATTGGCGTTGTTCTGATTCGTAGTTGAGTGAAAATTTTGATTTTTTGTTGGCTTCTGGTGCCATTTGTTCTTGGTAGTACCAGTATTGTTCTTCGTTATGCTCCTCTTCATAATATTCAAGTTGTTCTTCGCCATAACATTCTTCTGTTTGGAAAGGTTCTTCTCCGACGTGGTAGAGTTCTTCAGATGTCCAGTTTCTTGAACCTGTGGGCTGGAAGTGGTTGTACGATCTTGGTATGGTCGCTTTTGATGTAGTCGACATAGGTGTTGGTTTATATTGGGGAACTATACCTTTAGGTTTAAATACATTTTATAGTTTACCAAAAACTTCACTACCTGTTGGGAATTTTTGTGTGGGGGCTGGTTTCGGTTGAATATTAATTGGTTGTGAAGGAAAATTTGGTTTTTGCTGTTGCACTACGGCGCTTGGATTTCTAAACGGATTTTGATTATTTGCATTGAAATTAAAATTTTGTGAATTTGGATTATATCCTACAGTTGGTCTTGGTACAAAGTTATACTGTGGCTGTTTAACTTGAAGCGAAGGAATCATTGGTTTTTGAAAATTACTATATGGATTATAACTATTAAATGATTTACTATAATTTGAAAAATTGTATTCTTCATTTACTTTATTAATAGCTGTTTCTAAAGAATTTAATTTCTGAATTCTGATCATAAATTGAAGTATAGGATTTAGAGATCTGGTGAAAGTATCAAGAGCCATTTGTTCGTAATATTTTGAATAAAATTCTTTTTCTTGATATGATTTATTTGAATGGACTAATTTACTTAACAAAAAACTTCGTAATTCTTGGCACCTTAATCCGAAACTGTGATATGATTCATTTTTGGAAAATTTTAAATTTAATAGATCATGCTCTAAACATTTTATGTCTCTCTGATCGCCAAAGTTAACTCTCAAAACTTCTTTTATTTGTAACCAATTTTGAATTTCAATTCGGGAGCCTACTAGCATTTGTGCTTTACCAGTTAATTTGCCTAAAATCGCTTGATGAATAAAACTATTTAACGCATCTCTATCTGCTTTATAAAAACTGTTTATGAGATTATCACATGAACTAATAAGAGTGTTGAGACCGAACGGATTGCCATCATATCTTGGAATGTTATCAATGTATAACCTGAGAAGTTGATAGTCTACACCTGTGGGCACAGCGTGGGTGCCTGGCTCTCTGCTAGTTGCCATTGTACTGATATTTAAACTGTTTAAAGAATCAATCAAACTTGTTACGTTATCAATTTTTAAAAATTATTTAAATTTTAAAACAGAAAAATTATTTGAAAAAAAAAATGTGTTTATTAGTCTAGTTTTCTAACTAATTTGAATTCAAGTTTTGTTTCTTAAATCTAATTGTTCACAATGAGGCAGGCCTATTGTTCTCAATTGAAAATTGGAGGAAAATAATGCTTGACTTACTACTTTTTGGTGTTTTCGACCTAGTCCTCTCAGTTGACTAAATCCTGATCGATTTACAGTCCTCAGTGACTTCGGCTTCGGAAGATGATTTTCCACCTTAGAAGAGCAGCTTCTAATCGATTATCCCACAAGGAATCGATCGGCAGTCTATCACTTTCACTTTTTGTCCGTTTGTGAATTCGCGGCACCTTCAACTTAGAAAAGTTTATTTGAATCACTAATCATAGGTTCGAACAGCACTACTTATCCGTATCCTCGTCGCCAGTTTTGTCTTTGGAATAAAACAATTGTTTTTTAGTAGATGTTTAATGCGAGGCGTTATTACGACCAAATACAACTTAACTGAGCTTACAAAAAGATTCTACATATTTTATAATAAGGGAATTTTGATGAATTAACATTTTTATTATCTCAACTAGATATGGCAAAAGCTTAACGTTTATATTATGTTTCTTAGAACACCTTGAAGTAAAAATATATAATATACAGGAGACATAACTTCCGTTCAAATACGTTTTTTAAAGTTTTTAGCTTTTTTGCAAGATGGTGTTTATCCCCTGCAAGGTTTCAATCATAATGATGTTCTGAATCGTTTTGATATGGATTCACTGGAGATACGTCGTAATGTCTCTTTAATTCGTTATTTGTTTAATATTCTGAATAATAAAATTGACTGTTCGGTTGTTGAGTAAAATCTCATTTCATGTATCACGTGGGAACTTAAGACAGCAAATTTTGTTTTACTCTGGTATATCTAGAACCAATATGTTGGCTAAATCTCCAATATATTTGATGTGTGATGTGTTTAATAAAATTGGAAAGGACTGCGATATTTTTAATGATACTTTAAATGAAATTTGTAAACGTGTGTCTCGCTTAGGAAAAGATGTATTTAATTTTTATTTTTTGTAAGTCTTTTTATTGACTACTTATTATTCTGTAGTACTTATTCCTGTAATTGGGTTTAATCCTGTTGGAATAATAAAACAATTATTATTATTATTATTATTATCATTATCATTATCATTATTATTATTATTAATTATTAATATACTGCAACACCAAAACATATTTATGATGTACTAAACTAGTTATCTAGAGAAGGGTTGGCGGTAGTTTTATAGCAATTTAATGGGTACTATTAAAATACTTTTGCTTTAATTTCACTTTTGTACTTTATCAGAGTGCACTGAAATAGTTCCATCCTTTATTATAAGGGTTGATAGTCCAAGATAAAAATATATAAGGTTTGATTAAAATAATTCAAAACTATTTTTTTAATAAATTTATTGAAAAACTTATCCAACTTTATTTTCTTCAAAGTACTAACCCCCCTTAAGGTAAGGATTCGCTGGTGCGACTGCGGCTGCGACTCGTTGCCGGCCAATAGGAAGTCTAAATTCTGGAGTTGATGAGAACATTCAGACTGTCTATTGGTCGGCGACGAGTCGCAGTCGCACCAGCGAATCCGTACCTTTAGTCACACAATTCTCCCAGCAGCGCTTTGACTGCTGGAAACACGTAGAAAATGTAATATACTTTTCTAGTTTCTCCAGCAATTTTTGAAAGGCGATTTGATTTTGAGGAATAAAAAAGGCGGTTGGAACCACATCATGGATGATCAAAAATCAATAACAACTGCCGAATGACGCGACTTTTAAATAGCCAATATAAAATTTAAAAGTGAATTTTAGACATGTAAAAGACATCAAGAATGATAAAATAAGTGATCTGTATATTATTTAAGTAGTTCATCTGAAAAATGTTGCTAGTCACTACTATCGTTTTAGCGCCTCTTATCCAGTAAATATTATATAATAGTTCTACTGTGCATTACTGTGTATGATTATGTTTGTGTCTTTATTCAAACTATAAAAAAAATCAGAACATTCAAAACTGCTGTATTTTTAATATAACCCGGTAGAGTCAAGAAAAAAGGAAAACATTTTCCAAACTAAAAGTGTTTGATACTGCAATAAATATACTTACTGCTTTATAATTATTATATTCTCATTAATTTTATTTGTAAAATCAATATGTGACAAAAATAATTAAAAAACTGTTATGACGTGTTCGTGCTAAACAGCTTGTTCAATTTTACGATCTTGAATTTGATTCCAAACTTTATATTTTTATAAATAATATAAACTAAAAAAAAAACTAAAGTGCAATTTTCTAATACATAAGGATTACTATTTATGCAAAGTTCTGAAAATTATTATTTTTATTATTATCAAAATATTTTATAAATTAAATTATATACTTACGTACAAAAATAAAAATCTTAAGATTCTTTTGTGAGTTAATATATAAAGGACATTCCCTGTTTCGGAGTCTATAACAGGTAATCTATGGATGCGATTATGTATTAATGTTTTTATAGCTTCATATAGAGAAGCATCTGGACTAATGTTGATTAATGGTTTTTTATCTTTCAATACTTTGCGCCATGTATCCAATTTATGTTCTTCTAATTTATCCATTGCGACAGTAGGCGATTTATAATACATACGTAATATTTGAATAAAATCAGTAATTGTAAGCATGCCTACAAATTCTTGCTTTTCACTATCCCATAGAGGAGCTGCACGGACACCTAAAATAAAACATACAATTAAAAATCAAACATGCACGCATATATGAATATGTACCAATTTTTAGATGTTACAAGTGTGAAGACTATGATCATAAAGCAGAATCATGCAAGAAAGAAGAGATATATCTCAAATATACAAGTATAGATCATAAAACTGCTGACTGTATAAGTGACAATTATAAATGTTGTAATAGTATTCAAGCTAAAAATAAATTTAAGAAACTTGAACATAGAACACTATATTTTGATATAAAATGTTCTGTTTATTTAAGAAAGGTGCAGTTATTAAAACAAAGAATAAAAAATAATCAAAATAGATAGCAATTAAGTAATACTGAAGTAAATGATTTAGATACTTGGCATTTATCCAAGTTATTGGTTCCTTCGGGAGCGTTCAATAACAGTTGTTTTTGTCGTCCTGAAGAAAGCACTTTATTGCCTATTTGTTACAATGCTAACGCGACGAATGTCAAATTTATTATTCCTGGGCTTTAGTCGCCAGCTGAAGTTTATATATTATATGCGACTTGCGTAAGCATAATTTTATCTTATGCGAGTTTTTTAAGTAATCTACTGTAACTACATAACGTTATAAAATGAAATATGAATAACAATAAAATATATATACAGGGTGTTTGGATAACACCTCCCTGCTTAGAAGGGGTTCCTCTGAAGTTGGAGCCTTGGGGTAGGTCCAGGATTGTTGGACCTCGAGGCGTCAAGTTCTGGTGAGGAAGACCTTGGATTCTCTGTTGACTTCTTCCTTGTGGTCTTCCTGGGGGTGATTCTTGAGAATATCCTCTTATAGGGATTGCAACGTGGGCACATCTTCACATGGAATATACACAGGAGTAGAGTGAGTATTATAACTCCTAGGGTGAGCCAGATCCATAGGTTATTGGATTCATTAGGGTGAATGTGTTGAATATAAACCTCAGGTAGTTCGTAGATTGATCCTTGAATGTCTTCTAGATACAGAAGAGATTTATTGAAAATATCTATTGAAGAATTTGAGTATTTTGGTTGTGGCAATATAAATTCAATTCTGGAGTAGAAATTACTTCTTCTTTTACTATTGTAGAACACTGGCTACTTAGTATGATAATTGTTGGGGTTGATATAGAAGTTGTAGTTAGATGTTTAGAACAGGTTTCTCTAACTAGTACGTTTTCATTAACTGGGACGATGACAAGTCTGTCATAACTTATGTCGATGAAGGTGTGATTTATGTGAATTTTTGTTTTTGGGCAAAGGCCGGGTTGTCCTTTGAGCAAATATTCGTAGCAGGTATCTTCAATCTGTTGCGGCAATTCGTCTAGGCATAGACTATATTCTTCCAGGGGTTGGCATTCTTCTTTATTCCATAGACTACTGCGTGTATCTTCTGGTATAAGAATTATCGGATAAGGAGGAATAATCGTAAAGTTAACCAAATGGATTGGGATCAATTTATATTGAATGTAATTTACTGGATGAAAAATAGGGTAAGAAAAATGCAACAGAAGTGAATCTTTAAGTATATTAATATATGTCCTAATGATTGATATTATTGAATAATTGATTTCTAAATTTAATAATTATTCGGGTTTATATAATTCACTAAGTTGACTGTTCATCTTAAAAATTAATTCCTTTGAAATTAAATATAGAAAACTGATGCCAAAGTGAGATAATTGAATAGCTTCATTTAGGAACTCTAAATTAGTTATATATTTTTGTAGTAAAATTTTGAGTTTAATATTATTAATTTTATTATCAAACAAGTTGAATCTGTTAAATATCTGTTTTTGTTTTTTTAAAAGTTCTTGCGTAGTTTTTTCGAAAGATTTAGTGATATTTCTCAAAATATATGCACGGGCGTTAATTACCTCTTGAATTTGATCTTGGTTGTTTATTAATGTCTCGAATTTTGAATTTATTTCCTCTAGGTCGTCTGAATCAAGGGTTCCCCATAGGTATTTATTGACTTTACCTACTAGATTAACCAAACCTCTTTTTGAACGTGAGTGAGATCCGAATTTATTCAATTGTAATTCCAATTCATTTATATATTGTTTAATTTCGGCTTGTTTACGTTGGACGTGTTTAACTTATAATTTTGAGTCTTGCAAGATTTGTTTATAAGGTGCCAGTGAATATTTAGTAATGAAGGAATGTGGATGGGATAAGACTCTAGTTTTTAGGTTGAGAAGTATTGGTAATAGAGGTGTTTTTATTTCTTCTACTTGGAGGGGGTAGATTTCTGGTAGGATAACGATGTACAATAGTAGAAGGTACATCTGAAACAGAACGTTTCACTGTAGTATATCGATTTTCGAAACATTGCGGGGTTAACTGAGAAGGTTTGTTTTTATTAGGGTTTATTTCTAAAGTTCTAGCATGTCTGAATTTTTTATCTGGTTCTTGTCTAGTAACTATAGGGTGTACTATTACAGATGGAAGAGGTTGAGTTGGAGAATTTGGAGGAGACATTTGGTTCTCTTTGGCTTCATGAATAACAATTTCTTTATTTTGGGATTTTGGGTAGACCTTTCTTTTTCGTTTTACTTGTTGTTTATGAATTCGTCCCTTATCAATGGTTACGTGGTGAGGTGAGTCTTGGGAAATAACGTGACTTTTTGAAAACATAGGGCGCGCTTTCGAATAGCCTGGGTTTTTAACATAGATATCCGTATCTATTTGGACATCAGCGGGTTCTTCTCGTTTTTCATTTGCTTTTGTTATTGTTCTATCTTTTTGTTTTTCAATTTCATCATGAATTTGAGTGTTTATAGTATTTACGTAATTTTTATGTTGTTCGCAATAATCATTAATAATTTGTTCGTCTGAAATATCGAAAGGTGGTATATTAGGACCATATAAAATTTCAAAAGGTGTTTTCTTAGTAGTGGAATGAATTGTATTATTATAACCTAATACACATAAGAGTATTTTATATTCTACATCCTGTTCATTGGGTTTTTCAATAGACAGTGTACGAAGTGTAAGATTCTGTGAGAGTGGAGTGGAAACGCTCCACGGGAGAATTTGAACTTGAATGCATGGGTGTTACTAAATATAAATTAATATAATAAACCTTACAGAATTCTTTGAAAAGCTGAGAATTAAATGCTTGTTCGTTATCACAAATGACTTCTTTTGGAAAGTTGAAACAACTAGCAAATTTAAGAAATGCGTTAATTATGTCTAATGTATTTTTAGTTTCAATTTTTATTGCTTGGCCTAATTTTGAGAATGGATCAATTAATGTTAGAAATTTACAGTTATCAATAAAATAAATGTCTGTATAGATTCTGCAACGGTTTTAAAGATGTTGGAATTAGTTGGAATTTTATTTTTACTGGGTTTCTTTCGTATTTTGCTGATTGACATGGGACACACTCGTTGATGAAATTCTTTACATCATTGTCTAATGATGACCAATAATATAACCTTTTAATGGAGGCTATTGTTTGGTTAAAGCCACGGTGTATTTGTTTACCTTGATGATGGTAATGTATAATTTTTCTTTGTTCTCTGATGTCGGTGACATCTTCCAATTTTATGTGAGAGATGAGAAAGTTCTTAGATATTGTGGTAGAAAATGACGATTTTAAAATGTTAGTAATTTTTCTTTCTATATTTGAATTTTGAAAGTAGAAACAATTTAATTCGTTTAGATTTAAGAAGGGTTTTATAAAGCTAAAAGCTTCATTATCTGAACTATTAGTCTTTAAAGTGATTTCATTTACTCGGTATTTATTGAACAAAAATTGAAAGGAAAAGGCATTTTTATATTTGGGCTTTCAGTGATTCGTAATTGATTTCTATAATTATTTATTGGTTTTTCTGTGATAGCAATAGTGAAGACAGGTTCTTCATGAGAGGAATGGACTGTTTGATTGTCTGGCAAATTTTGGGCTAATTCTTCTAATATTTGAGGATCAGGGGTGGAACTTTGGTTTAGTAGATCGTCGATGTCTACGTCATCTAAATTATCTGGGATGTTAACAATCATTGACTGCGTGTCTTCTAAGGTATTAAGATCTTTGATTTTTATGCGGGATAGGGCATCTGCTACTTTGTTAGTAGTACCGGATTTGTATTTAATTTCATAATCGTATTCGGCTAGTTTTAATTTCCAGCGTACTAATTTTGATTATGGATCTTTAAGATTGAAAAGCCATTGAAGTGGGCGATGGTCTGTGAAATTTTGCACTGACCAAACTATAGCAAGGAGTTCTTTCTTTATGGTAGAGTAGTTTATCTCGTGTCGATTTAACGTTCTTGATGCATAACAAATAGGTTTTGAATTTTGACACTGCTCCTCTTAAAGCAAAGTGGTAAGTTCGAATGGTTGTCCGAAATCTGGGTATTGCAAAATTGGGTCATTAGTTAAAAGCTTCTTACATGATTCAAAACACTTCAGGAATGCACGGGTATGAACAATTTTTTCTTTCTTTTTAAGGCATGATGTCAAAGGTTTTGTTAATTTAGCGAAATTGTCTATGAAACGGCGGTAAAAACCTAACATATCTAAAAATGATTTAATTTCTTTCTGAGCTTTCGGAATTGGAAAATTTTGGATAGCTTGGATTTTTCTAGGATTGGGCTTAATTCCGTCGGGGGTTACTATATGTCCAAGAAATTCTACGGTTTTTGCCAAGAATTCGCATTTATCTAACTGAATTTTAAAATGATGATCAGAAAGACATTTGAGGACTAGCGATAGATTTTTGATATGATCTTCGAGATTGGTCGAAGATATGATGTCATCCATGTATACTAAACAGATACGATTTTGTAAATCACGTAATATTTCGTCCATGCAACGTTGAAGGTGGAAGGGGCATTTTTTAATCCAAAAGGCATTCTACAATATTCGTAATGCCCGTTTCCTACGGTGAACGCGGTTTTAGGGATGGAAATTTGTTCTACTTCGATTTGGTGGAAACCAGAAGCGAGATCTAGTACTGTAAAGTATTTAGCGTTACCTAGTTTGTCCAATATGTTTACGATATTCGGTAGCGGGTATTTATCGTCTATAGTCTTTGAGTTTAAGTTTCGGTAGTAGATAACGAGTCTCCATTTTTTCGGTACGACCCAAATAGGGGATGAATAAGGACTGTGCGATGGTATGATGATACCATCTTCAAGCATCTGAGATATTTGCTTTCGAACTTCTTGTTTGTGTACATAGGGGTATCGATAGGATTTATTATATATTGGTTTTTCATCTATTGTTTTTGTCATGTTTTATTTTGCTCGTGAAGGTTAATTTATCGCCTTCTTGATGAATAATGGAGGGAAAATTGCCAAGCAAGATGTTTTTCTTGAGAATTTAAATGGGATGTCCTGATTAAGGAATTCAAGAGATCGAAGGGAATTGTTGTGGGTTTAGTGTTGCTTTCAGTAGGAATTTTTGAAAAATCTTTCTTTTTTTGGAGAAAATAATTAGAAGTTGGTTCAGCTGAGAATAGCTTTCTAAATTCAATGGTTTGTGGGGAGTCTTCAAAATGTTGGATTTCGACTATACATTGACCGTTTTTAATTTTTTAAACAGTATCTGGAATTATCACCTTCTTGTCCTGAAATTGATGTTCTTCGATAATAATTTCTGTGTCATCGGGATAATTTTGTTTAATGAGAATTTTGACTAGTTTACCTTGGTAAGGTTCTAAATAATAGCTGGTTAAAACAGTTTCGGGTCTACGAAAAAATATGGGAAGTTGGAAACTAGATCCGGTTAGGATATTTTTTGAAAAATCTATGTGAGCTTGAGTTTTGATTAAATCTTCCTAAAGATGTCTTGACGTGTCGTTATAGATATTCAGAAAAATAATTTTACAAAATTTTGGGGCGAAGAATTGATTTGCTAGATCCAGAGTCAATTAAAAGTTTTAAAGTAGAATTTTGATTTCCTCTAATTTGAATATATGGTAAAGGGGATGAATATGACAAGGAGTTATATTCTAAAATCACATCTGGGTATTGTCCGAGGCTGTTTTGGGAAAATTTTCGTCAATAGGGTCTGAACTATAATTTCCGCAAAAATTTTCAGGATAATAATTTTCGGTATAGTGATTTACATCATGAGGTGTTACATCTGAATTTTCATAATATGTCAGGTCAGGTTGTTCAGTATGGTATTCTTGATCTGGATAATAATAATATGGATTACTTTGCATAGAATATTCATTAGTATCATCAGTTTTTGGATCAGAATAAAAGAAATGTTTGATTTTCTGAAGGAAAACCCGAAAAAAGTTCATCAGTAGCACGGATGAATTTTGGTAAAAGTTGAGGATTTTCACCACTGAATATTGGGATATTTTCAATATACATACACACAAGAGTATAATCTATAGGCATTGGGCAACTCATAGTGTTTTCAGATAGAGTTCTTTCAGTGGGAGGATTATTAATCAAAGTAGGTCTGGTATCTACGTTTTCTCTTTGAGAGTTACTAGGGATACTGATCGGTTCGTCTAATTCTTGACTAAAACGACTCGGGCGAATTAATGAAATATTTGGTATGTAGAAAAAATTTGAATAGAAAATTTGGTTGAATCAAACAACCAAATTCAAGAAATAATTTTGAAAAACCTTTTTTTTCGAATTTAGATTACATAATCTCAACGTTGGCTCACTTAACTCTGTCAGGCCTCAATCTACCTACTCCTAACAGAATAGTCTCAAGTTTGTTACTAGTATGTTGATTACGGTGGTACAATTTTGAATTTTGAATAAGTAATCTCAACGTTGGCTCACTTAACTCTGTCAGGCCTCAATCTGCCTACTCCTAACAGAATAATGTCAAGTTTGCTACTAGTGTGTTGATTAAATGTTGATTAAAATTAATGATTAAAATTAATGATCAAAATTAATATGGACAATAGATTCACTTTTGTTAGCAGAATTGTTTTATAGGGCTTGAGGAAAGGATTTACTTTGAAAATACAGCAGAGCCTGGTTGTAGACAACAGGTTTTCGTCAGTGAAGTCTTCCTGGAAATGCTTCTTCGTGAGGAATCAGCTCTAGGGACCGTGAAGAATGCAGCAGCTCTTAGACAGGTTCTCACTTGATCCTTTCACTAGAATAACTTCTTCTCCCGTACAGTTCTTTCTCAACAATTGCAGGTCTAGGAACTATGAAGGTACCGCACAGGTTCTCACTTTAGCTCTTTAACTAGAATAACTTTTCACAAAATCCTCCGTTGACTGCGCCAGTTATTGGTTCCTTCGGGAGCGTTCAATAACAGTTGTTTTTGTTGTACTGAAGAAAGCACTTTATTGCCTATTTGTTACGACGAATGACGAATGTCAAATCTATTATTCCTGGGCTCTAGTCGCCAGCTGAAACTTATATATTACGTGCGACTTGCATAAACATAATTTTATCTTAGCGAGTTTTGTAAGTAATCTACTGTAACTACATAACGTTATAAAATAAAATGTGAATATCAATACAATATATATATATATATATATATATATATATATATATATATATATATATAAATGCATAAAAAATAAATTAGAGCATATTGAAATAGTATATTCTGTGTTACTAAGCATTGGCTTAAACAATTAGAACTACACGGTGTTAGCATAGATAATTATAATGTATGTAGCATACATTGCAGATCTATATTCAAAAATGGACATATGTGCAGCAATTTTTTGTAAAAAATATTTTAAAAATAGCATACGAGAATTAGACGATTTAAAAAATACTCTATTGAGAAAACATTTCAAGTTTGCGGTATTGAGTTGAGGATGGTTGATATCAGTATTATCGTGATAGTTATACATATATAGGTAATTTGGATAATTTTTTTTTATAAAATTAGAAAATTTATTAAATACAATATGTAAACGTAATTTACCTATAATTCTCTGCGGAGATTTTAATATTGATCAGTTAGACGCACTGGCCGCAAAGGATAGACTTAAGACCGCCGTTCGAAGATCTCTCGACACAAACTGGGGTAGTGTATACCAGTCCTTTGAGATATCCCCACATACAAAAATCTAGAGGATTTAAATCTAGGGATCTAAATGGCCAAAATTGAGGTCCACCTCCTCCTATCCAACGGTTTTCATACGTGCGATTTAAGTAAATACGCACATTTAAACTGAAATGTGTCGGGGCGCCATCATGCATGTAGTACATTTCATTTCTTGTTTGAAGTGGCACATCGTCAAGTAAAAGAGGCAAGTCTTCTTGTAGAAAATGGGAATAAGACTCACCGATTAACCGCAATGGCAGAAAATGTGGCCCGATTAGATAGTCATCAATAATTCCTATCCATACATTTACCGAGAACTGATACTGATGTCTAGATTCTGTTATTGAATGAGGATCGCCTTCTGCCCAAACATGTGTTATGAAAGTTTTGAATTGCGTCTTTTGAAAAACTACATTCGTCCGAGAACAAAAGTCTTGAACAAATCCTAGGGTTCTCAGTATTCATTCGGTACAGCCATTGACAAAAAACCATTCTTGACTCGAAATCTCTGGGTAAGAGAGCTTATACTCTCTGTACGTGGTAAGAGTATAACTGTTGTTCTTTTAAAATTATCTGAACAGTAGATGCATTGGGTCGGTCAGTGGTCGCGCGATTTAAGGCATCAGTACTTGAATCGAGGTGACTAGATCGGAGTTGGTTCGAGCCCAGCTGCCGGTAGACCGTATATAAGCTATATTCGTGGAGAGGTTTGGCACCCTCTCTGCGGGTATGGCAGGGTGGAAGAATGTTGGCTTGGGTCAATGTGAGAGATTGATACCGGTTGATATTTGACTACCCCCCTAATTAATGAGGTTTTCCAGGTTTCCCTCATTCCTGCACTGAATAGTGGTTAGGGCCTACCAATGTAAGTCGTTCCTGGACGCAAATGCGGCCTGCTTAATAATAATAATATGCCGCCCCCTCTCCCGCACAAGTCTCCGACTTCAGGGCTAATCCCTGTGATTATAATGAGGGGTAGAGATATTATGCATAGTGAGTAGCACGAAATTTACAGCTCTCTTAAAATATATTTAATATCCGTAGTAAAAATAATAAATAAAAAGTGAAATTTTTCTCAAGTGAAACATAAGTTGAAATACAGTGTAAAAATGCCCTTTACACGTGAACAAGTGCAAGATATAAAGATAATAATTAAAGAAACAATTAGTGGGTTGTTAAATGATGACAAATTTGTATCGGCTATTGCTGATAAATTGGAGCAAAAACTTAAACTCAAAGAAAGTCAAGAAAAAGTACAGACATTACAAAAAGAGGTTGAACTTCTTAAGAAAAACAATAAGCAGTTACTGGGTGATGTAGAATCACTGCAGCAGCATATTAAACGCAAGTCAATTAGAATGCACGGATTACGAGAAGATGTTGATGAAAATATTCAAGAAAAAGTGATAAATGTTTTTAAAGAAAAACTTAAAGTTAATATTACCCAAGAGAATCTCGAAAATTGTTTTCGTATTGGCAGAAATCAAAATGGGAAAAGACCGGTATTAGTGACAGTTGGACAACAAAATATAAAATTAAAACTCCTTCAAAACAGGAAAGCCTTAAAAGGATCTGGAATTACTTTGACGGAAGATATGACCCCTGGAAAATACAACCTACTTAAAATGGCCATGGAAAAATTTGGAAGAGATAATGCATGGTACTATGGAGGTAACATTTGTGTTAAAATAGGACACACCAAGCATGTAATTAAAATGCAATCTGATTTGGATCGTTTGGCATAAATCTATTTTGATCACAATTATTTCTCAGAGCTACACTTTTGCTTTTTACGATTTTTTGTTATAGTATTATATTTCGGATATTCTTTTGTGCATATTCATTCATTACTGTTTTTTTTTTGTTTATTTTTTGTACCACTAGTAGAATATAAGTATGTGTAATTTATCTGTATATTTTCAAAATTGTAGAGGTTTGGGGACAAAAACTAATGAATTTTATAGAAATAGTATAGAACAGGATTTTGACATCATTGTTGCGGTCGAGACATGGTTGAGAGAGGGCATAAATGATGGAGAACTATTTGATATTAATAGTTATAATATTTCAAGGTGTGATAGGAGTTTTCAGCTTACTGGAAAATCGAGAGGTCTTAATAGCAGTGAGTAAAAAATACAAAATTATAAATATTACCAAAAGAGCATCCAGTTTTGAGGCGTTGTCGGTAAATGTTAGAATCAAAGGTGATGTAAAGTATTGTTTTATTGCTAC
Organism: Monochamus alternatus; assembly: GCA_037114965.1. Lineage (NCBI taxonomy): Eukaryota > Metazoa > Arthropoda > Insecta > Coleoptera > Cerambycidae > Monochamus > Monochamus alternatus. The sequence continues at coordinate 49,808,528 of CM073431.1, forward strand.
CTATATACCACCCAATAGTACAAATAATAGTTATATTGAATTATTCAGTTTTCTACAAAATCAAATAAATGATAATAATTCGAACTCTGTATATATTTTTGGTGATTTTAATATACCAGAGGTGACTGGCAAGTATACAGAATTTCACAATATGAACCAAAAAATAGGAAATTTATATGATTTTTTAAACTTTAATTCACTTGTACTTTTCAATAATATAACAAATTCTCAAGGTAGAACATTAGATTTGGTAATTAGTACGGAAGACAATATAAATAAATGTGATGTGTTTAGAGAGATTTTACCATTTGTTGGTGAAGATTTGTATCACCCAGCTTTAGCGATTCAAATAAAATTTGAGCAGAGTAAACAAAGTCACGAGGGAGAATCTGACACAAAATGTAGGTATAATTTTAGAAAAGCAGATTTTTTACAGCTAAGCGAAAATGTTAGAGATGCTGATTGGCATAATGTTTTGGCTCAAAGTGACGTAAATATTGCATTACAAGAAATGTACACAATCTTGAATAATATTTTTGATTTAACTGTTCCCAAGTTTAGATTTAGTTCTAATTATAAAGTATACCCAACTTGGTTTAATAAAGAAATTAAAGATTTATTGAAGGAAAAAAATAAATATAGAAAAAGAAGAAATCTTTCAGAGTATCAGAATAGTAAATATATAGAAATTAGAAGAAAACTAAAAAATTTAACAAAGACAGCCCATAAAAATTATCTAAAGAGTATTGAACAAAACTTAATAACTAATGTTAACGTATTTTGGAACTACGTGAAGAAACTGAGAGGGCGTTCTTCAAATAATAATGAATACTTGTATAAAGGGAACAAAGTACATGATAATGAAACGGCGGAATATTTTGCTAAATTTTTTTCGTCAGTTTATAATGTCGACAAGCCAAGTTATGAAGTAGACTTCCCAGAGGAAAGTGAACATGTCTGTAATTGTTTGTTTGGTTTGGATCTGATTGGTGAATCGGAGTACATCGCGGCTATTAAAAAACTTAAACCTAAAAAATCAGCAGGAGCTGATGGAATACCTCCCTACATAATAAAAGGATGCCAAGAATGGCTAAAGATTCCTTGGCTACATATATATAACTTAATATTGAAAACTTCAACTTTCCCCGATGCATGGAAGCTAGCAGTATGTGCTCCGATTCATAAGTCAGGCGACAGGGAAGACATGGAGAATTATAGGGGTATCTCAATAATGTGTGCGCCAGCTAAATTATTTGAACAAATCATATACACTCAGTTATATAGGCATGTTGAAAATGCATTGGCTGATGAGCAACATGGTTTTGTAGTTAAAAAATCTATTAATACTAATTTGTTTGCATTTACTAATTACGGTTATGATTCATTGGAAAAGAAAAGTCAACTTGACACTATATACACAGACTTTAGTAAAGCTTTCGATAAAGTTGATCATGATTTGTTATTACAAAAGTTGAATAAATTTGGATTATCTAAAAAAATGATGTTACTCCTAAGAAGTTATTTGCAAAATCGATGTTTTGTGGTTAGGCATAATGGGAATACTTCTGGAAAATATCTTGCAAATTCTGGAGTTCCACAAGGATCAAATTTGGGTCCCTTATTATTTATATTATTTATTAATGACTTGCCCTCGGTTGTACAATTTTCAAAATGTTTACTTTTTGCTGATGATTTTAAAATGTTTAAAAAAATTGAAACGGCTCATGATTGTGTGGAGCTTCAGAGGGATATAGATAATATTCACAAATGGAGTTGTGATTACAAATTGAAATTTAATATAAAAAAGTGTTTTGTAATAACTATCACCCGAAAGAGAGATCCCATTGTGTATGACTACAAGATGGATGATGAATATTTAAAGAGAACTAATAATGTTAAGGACTTGGGAGTTGCGTATGATTCTCGTTTCTCTTTTTCAGAACATATAAATAATATTGCAGCATCAGCTAATCGTATGTTAGGGTTTATCATAAGACAAACATCTGATTTTACCAACATTAAGACAATTACCACTTTGTACTATGCATTTGTTAGATCTAAACTTGAATTTGCGTCGATCATCTGGCACTCACAACCACAAATTTATTTGAACACCCTTGAAAAGATTCAGAATAAATTTCTTAGATATTTGTATTACAAGAAATATCATATTAGTCCTAATTATCAATATGTTAGATCAGCACACCTAAGATCTGAATTTAATATTATATCTTTGGACATAAGACGCCAAATAGCAATACTTATGTTTTTGTATAAGATTCTGAATGGTCTATTAACACGCCATCTATTTTAGCAATTGTACCATTTAATATACCTGCACGACAAACTAGGTGCCCATTAAAATTTAAGGTGCCAATAACATTAAACACCGCCCAATCCCCTCTCATAGCCATGCTTCGTCTAGCTAACAGTGTTAACGCGTGTGACCTAGACTGAGACTAGAAGCGAGGCTAATCGCTTCATAACCCCACTCCACAGAAAAGACAGTGAGCGCCCAGCATGCGGGCAACGAGTTAGTAGGACAGTGCGAGTCAGAGAGAGAAGCAACGGACTCTAAACATTTATATATTAATAATAATAACCTTCATGAAAATATTATACTTATATGCAAAATAAAAATTGTTTATACAAAAAAGAAGAAATCAATATACAGTCCATTAATCCTAAACATCAATTGGTCCCGTACGAGCACGGATTGCAGAACATTCAACACAAAGAAATCTACGCAGCAGCCACAGCGATCAACAGATTCAAGCACCGGTTGTGCGTTAGAAACGATACCTAAGGAGAAATACGGCGCAGCATCCAAAGCGGTCAACAGACTCAAGCACGGTAGGGCGTCAAAAAACAAACAAAATAAAACGACTAGAACTGGGTAAGTCCTTATCAATTCATATCCTATATTGTGGGTTGTGTCTACTCATTCTTGACAAGCAAAATATTCTTAACAAATATTTACAATGTCGGAGCAAACTTTAATTAAAAAACGCTCATCCGTTAAAGCCAGATTAACAACTTTTGAAAAATATGTCAGCTCTTTAGATAAAGACATAATTAGTGTAGATCAAGCTATAAACGATGCTAAATATATGGAGCTAGAACAAAGAATTATTAGGGGAGAGCAAATAATTAAGGATTTTGATGACATACAAAATGAAATTGAATGTGTAGCCACAAATCCCGAAGATCATTATGTTGTACGTGAAGAATTTGAAACAAAATTCTGTAGTCTCATGTCTAAAGCTAAATCAGTATTTTTAAAGCTAGAGCAAAAAATAAAAGAAAATACAGTCTCAGACAATAACGTTGCCCATTCCAGCATACAGTCTAATAATATATTACAAGAAAGTGTAAAGTTGCCTACGATTCAGCTGCCCAAATTTAACGGTTCATACGATCACTGGATGGAATTTCGAGACATATTCAACTCGTTAATTCACTCTAACGGACAAATAAGCAATACATCTAAATTTCAATACTTACGAGCGTCATTAGAAGGTATCGCGGCGCAGGTAATAAAGTCCATACAAATAACTTCAGATAACTATGATATGGCCTGGAGTATTTTATGTGACCGATTCGATAACAAACGATTACTAGTACAAAATCACGTTAGAGCCTTGTTCAATATAGACAATATTTCGCGAGAATCTTCAAGTAAAATTCGGACCTTGTGTGACGACGTGTTTAAACATTTGCGAAGTCTTAAACAATTAGGCGAGCAAGTAGATGCGTGGGATACACTTATAATATTTATTGTAACTAGTAAACTAGATAGTTTGACAAACAAAGAATGGGAAAAATACAAATCTGAGCTAACTACATCACCTACATTAGAGGATCTAAAAAATTTCTTAAAAAATAGAGCCGATCTTTTGGAAACGGTTGAAACAAATGTACAGGAAAAACGGTTTACAAAAAAAGAACAAACACGCGGTTTATTTTCAAAACATCCATTAAATGTGTGCATAATTTGTAAAAAAGATCATTTAATTTACACTTGCCAGGATTTTTTGTGTTTAGATGTAAAGGATCGCATGGCTAAAGCGCGAGAATTAAAATTATGCATTAATTGCTTAAAAGGAAGGCATCATGTTAAAGATTGCAGATCAATCGGCGGTTGTAGAAAATGTCGCGGGAGACATAATACTTTACTACACGAAGAAAATTCGGTAAAAGACGAAAATAATACGGGCATTGAAACGGCGGCAGCGGCAGCTCCTAAAGAGAAAGAAGCACCGGCCACCTCGTTATCGGCATTCACAAAAAACGTATTATTATCCACCGCACAGATTTATGTCGGCGATTCAAAGGGAACTATGCATGTAGCACGTGCGCTATTAGATTCGGGTTCACAAACAAGTTTTATGACAGAAGAGTTAGCAAATAAATTAAAATTAAATAAAATAGATTCAAACTTGTCAGTCTCAGGTTTAAATAATTTGGTATCACAAATTCGTCACAAATGTAACGTGACATTGTACTCTTCATGTAACGATTTTAATGTTGATGTTTCTTGTTACGTTATTAAACAAATTACAGGTAAACTTCCAGATATAATAGTAAACAAAGTTGATATGAAAATTCCTGGTAATATAAAGTTAGCTGATCCAAATTTCGAGATCCCTGAAAAGATAGACATATTAATAGGAGCAGACGTCTTCTGGAAACTTTTATGCGTCGGTCAGATAAGTTTAGGCCCGGATAGTCCGATATTACAAAAAACACGATTCGGATGGATTATAGCAGGCCCGGTCAATAATTTTACGCAAAAGGCGGTTTGCAATTTTTCTAAAACTATAAACGTTCAAGACGAATTATCGAAATTCTGGGAAATCGAGGAAATAGATTCAAAAAAACCTCGTTCAATCGAGGAAGAACTTTGTGAAATTCACTTTTGTGAAAATTTTACTCGTGATAACAACGGGCGATTTATAGTGTCAATACCATTTAAGGACAATTTGGAGAAATTAGGAGAGTCACGTAATTTGGCAGTAAAAAGATTTTATCAACTCGAAAATAAATTGCAAGCAGATGATAGGTTGTGTAAGTTATATGTAGATTTTCTCAGAGAATATGAATCATTAGGCCATATGACCAAAAGCAATGATAAGATTACTGATAATGTACAATATTATATGCCGCACCATGGCGTTCTCCGCGAAACAAGCCTCACAACGAAGTTGCGGGTAGTTTTCAATGCTTCCGCGTGTACGACATCCGGATTGTCTTTGAACGACCTGCAAATGTCCGGCCCGGTTATTCAGGACGACTTACTGTCTATTATTCTCCGATTTAGAACACATCGAATAATCTTATCAAGCGACGTGAAAATGATGTACCGGCAGGTTTTAATAAAGCCTGAGCAACGAGAATTGCAAAAAATAATTTGGCGCGAAAATCCAAATTCTGAATTATGCATTTATAACTTAAATACCGTTACATATGGGTTTAAATCCGCGTCATTTCTTGCCATACGGTGTATACAAGAATTAGCCAATAAATGTAAAATATCACATCCTAAATTATCTGAAATAATTTCTTCCGACATGTACGTCGACGACCTTTTAACTGGCACCGATACTCCAGAAGAAGCTAAAGCTCTATGCGCAGATATTTCTAAAATTTTAGCCAGTGGCGGGTTTGAGCTTAGGAAATGGCGTTGTAACGTTCCGAGCGTAGTTTGCAACATGACAAACGATATAACCTCAAATAATTTAGAATTTACGATTAATAAAGAACAAAATTATAAGACATTAGGTCTGACATGGATGTGTGATGTTGACAATTTAACGTATACTTTAAAATTACAGGAGGATACTAGCTCAAACAAAGTAAACAAAAGATCCATCTTATCTCAAATAGCTTCCATCTTTGATCCGTTAGGGCTTTTAGCACCATCTGTTATAAAGGCAAAAATTTTATTACAAAAATTATGGGCCGAGAAATTAACCTGGGATGAGTCACTGCCAATCCAAATACATCATGAATGGTCTGAATTTAAATCGGAATTGGTTCATTTGAATGATCTCAAAATTCCACGTCGAGTTTTGTGTGATAATCCTAAGTCAATAGAGTTACACGGCTTCTGTGACGCCTCAGAAGTCGCGTATGGCTCGTGCATTTATTTAAAATCATTAAATGCTAATAACGAATGTACCATCAAACTACTATGCGCGAAATCTAAGGTGGCACCATTAAAGAAACTTACAATGCCACGCTTAGAACTGTGCGGAGCTTTAACATTAGCTCGATTGTATATCAAGGTCAAACGTTCATTACGTGTTAATATAGATAAAGTCGTGTTCTGGTCAGATTCCACCATTGTGTTGGGCTGGTTAAATACAGCACCGAACTTATTAAAACCATTTGTAGACAGCCGCGTTGCGGAAATTCAAAAACATACCGATCCGAGCGCATGGCGTCACGTTCCGACGAAAGACAATCCAGCAGATTTCGTATCAAGGGGAATTAGCCCGAAAAACATCATACATTTAGGTTTATGGTGGACTGGACCTACATGGTTGAAAGAAAATGATACTGCATGGCCAAATTTAAACTTACAATTAAACGATCTTGATTTACCGGACGTAAGAAAACGTAATTTACTTGTGACGCATAAAGACGAATTCAATTTTCCGTTTGAAAGATTTTCAAGCCTCTCTAAAATAAAACGCACTATGGCGTATATGTTACGATTCATTAATAATTGTCGCAAACCAAATGAACGAAATGTTTCTCCATTAAGTGTCGATGAGCTCGAACAATCACTTAAAAATTTGATAAAAATCTCCCAAAGACAATCATTCCCAATAGATTATATTAGACTTTCACAACAAAAAACTCTTAAATCCGATAGCAAAATTTTGAGTCTTAATCCATTCATGGATAAGGATAATATTATTCGCGTTGGTGGACGTCTAAAAAATTCAAACTTTTCATTTAATAAAAAACATCCAGCCTTAATTTCGTCAAAACATTATCTTACGCAGCTAATCTTCGAATTCGAGCACAAAATCTTATTACACGCTGGACCACAATTACTTTTGGCTCAAGTAAGAGAAAATTTTTGGCCAATCTGCGGGCGTAACATAGCTCGAAAGGTTACACGGAGTTGCGTAAAATGTGCTAGATTTAATTCTAAACCAATACAACCAATTATGGGCGACTTACCTGCATCGCGCGTGCAGCCAGCGCCACCATTTGCGGTAACAGGCGTGGACTATGCTGGTCCATTTTTATTAAAAGATCGAAAAGGTCGTGGAAGTAAAACTTCAAAAGGGTGGATTTGCTTATTCGTCTGTTTTGTTACTCGAGCCATCCATTTGGAAGTAGTTACCGACTTGACTAGCCAATCATTCATACAGGTTTTAAAGCGTTTTATTTCGAGGCGCGGTAAGCCCACTGACGTGTACTCTGACAATGGTACGAACTTTGTCGGCGCACTTAAAGAATTGGGTAATTTTCTCGTAGACAACTCTACAAAGATAAATGAAGAAACCGCGGAATTTAATATAAGATGGCATTTCATACCCAGCAGCTCACCTCACTTTGGAGGTATCTGGGAAGCCGGTGTCAAGACTGTAAAATATCACTTACGGCGTATTCTAAGTAACGTAACTTTAACATATGAAGACTTTAACACTTTGCTTGTCCAGATTGAGGCGACACTAAACTCTCGTCCTCTTTCTCCCTTGTCATCCGATCCGGAAGACCTTTCTCCCTTAACTCCAGCCCATTTTCTGGTCGGGAGACCCCTTACTGCGATACCTGAGCCAAGCGTGCAAGGCATATCAGAGAACAGACTTTCTCATTACCAACATTTGCAACTACTCAACCAGCACTTCTGGAATCGTTGGAGTCGAGAGTATGTCCTAGAGTTGCAAAGGCGTTCCAAATGGAAGCAAAACTGTGGGCAACTGCAAATTGGACAGCTTGTACTCATCAAGGAAAACAACGTCCCACCCATGCGATGGCGATTAGGACGTATAATAGAAGTGTTCCCCGGAAGTGACAAAATCAATCGCGTTGCCACAATCAAGACTATAGACGGTGAAGTGCGTCGTGCCTTTTCCAAAATTTGTCCCTTACCAGTGACTTTTTAGTTCGTTGAAAGCCTTTACTTCCAAGGCGGGGGGCATGTTAACGCGTGTGACCTAGACTGAGACTAGAAGCGAGGCTAATCGCTTCATAACCCCACTCCACAGAAAAGACAGTGAGCGCCCAGCATGCGGGCAACGAGTTAGTAGGACAGTGCGAGTCAGAGAGAGAAGCAACGGACTCTAAACATTTATATATTAATAATAATAACCTTCATGAAAATATTATACTTATATGCAAAATAAAAATTGTTTATACAAAAAAGAAGAAATCAATATACAGTCCATTAATCCTAAACAAACAGTATTGATTCTTTAATTGATTTGGAGTGGACCTTACCACTCAACAAATTTAATAGAATTGTCTCTACACATTTATTGTCCCTGGCTAATTAGTACCTTTTAGTTACTACCAATTTCTTTCTATTTTTTCGTTATTTAGTAGCTTACTCCTATTGGGAATACTCTTTCTTATATTTTAGCAATAATTAAAGATATTGTATTTTTATATCCTTGTAATTAGGTCGTCAGACCTGTTAGGATGTACCAATAAATAAATAAATAAATAAATTATTATTATTATTATTATTATTATTATTAGTATTTAATTCCTGTGTTTCAGGATGTGCTGCAATAATATTTAGGGCTGCAACTTATACTTCAGCTATTCGAACTTCCCGGTGTCGGCCTGTATCAAAACTTATTTTGAATTTTCCAGATTCACATACCCTTTGATGAAGCTTAGCAAATATACTGCGATGAGGAATTCTACGATTAGGATACGCTACTGCATAAAGGCGTTAAGCATGTAAGGAATTTCCATTTGCCCGGCCGTACATAAAATGCATGTCCGTCATTTCTGCATTTGTGAAAATAATAATAATTTTTCTTGTAATAACTTAGGTTTGAACCCCAACGTACTCCGCAATCAAACACATCACACAACGAAAGGCAAATTATCCCGTAAGCCACTCTCAAAATGTCAAAATAGTACAAACCATTTACTATCTGTCAAAGCAACAATGGAAGCGGAAATTGACAGCAGCCAACTAGAGTTTTTCCTAATAATGGGTGTAGTAAAACTGCCTCTTTCCGACGTGCAATACTTTACATTTTATTTTTTAACGTCGAAACAGTTAATTTTATCAAAAAAATATAAGAGAGAAAAAAGTTGCTAAATGAATCGGCTTAACCTAATTTATTTTTTTTCTACGTCGTTAAGAAAATTTTTTGAAAATATAGTTAAAAAAACTGAAAGAGGTAGTTTATTTCTACCCTTTCCAATTATTTTCAAAAAGTGAAAAGAAGTGTTTTTTGATGATGGTAACACTTCCACAAAATTTTACCATTCCCACGCTTTTCGTTTCCGAGAAAAACAATAAAAACACTCTTTTTCAGCTATCTTTGCAACGCGATATCTCCCTAATGCTTGACTTGTGACCCAACGTTTATATAAGAAACTACCTTTTATTTTCAACAAGGAATCACCCCCTGATTTTTTTCGCCTTTGTTTTGAAACACCCTGTGTTGATGCCGGTGGCATGAGATAACATTCTTGTTATTTGCTAAACTGTGTATTATTCAGTTCTTAAATGTCTAAAATTACTTGTATTTATAGAAAACACTATTTCAAGAATACGGCACCCTTAAAAACATTAAATATTTTGATGAAAATATAATGAATTATTCTTTTGTTCGTAAAGTCGTCTGAATTCTTGCCGCAACTGTATTTAAGCAATTTTGAACGAATAAAAATGCTCGTCTTTCATTGTCATATAGTGAATTTACTGTATGAATTCTAAAAACAATCGACACAGGGTAAATAATTAAAATTTGAATTTAAAAATGATTACTGTTTAACTTATTTTATTGGAATTGAACATTATTGAAAAATCATCATATTTTTACAATCGATTTGGGCCGTCTCACTTACCGAGAATGATATGCTTTGCGACAATTAAACAAGAGTTAATTTTTTGTTAACTGATCGCTGAATAAGAAAAGCGACCTTAAAACTATCAGCCAAGAATTATTTTGAATTCTTGAAGGACATCAAAGATATAACCAGTAACAGTTACTATTTTTAAAATGTATCACCTTATATCTCAGTAGGCATGTCCATAATGGAAAAATAATCTTGTTATTATGATCCAGCAAATATTTATGCGCTCACGGAACACCCTGTATAGCGTTCCTTAGTTGACTGCCTTAAAGCTTACCTGCAAACGCAGAATAAAATCGCGGTCTATACAGGACTAACATTTGTATTATCTCATATGTTCAGGATAAAATATTGAACATTTTTCGATCAGTCTTATTTTTTATTTCTATATAGCCGATACTGTTTTGTTTTATAAATTACTGTGAACTAATATTGTGGATTGTGATTATTTAGAAGTCAGCAAGCTTTTCCAAACTTTTTTGTGACTATTATTTAACCCACTAAACCAAATAACGTCGTAAACTCGTAATAATGTCATCACCATCACACTCTATGTTGAAAACCATATCACAATCACGTCATAAAGATGCTTAATGTCCGCAGGCAGCCACGTCCCTAAAGTGACTAACCTAATTGCCACTTTGTGGCCATTTTAAAATCACACATTTGTGACAAAAATCCAGTAGCAGAAATAACATTTACCAAACTACTTTATCAAGATTTGTACTCCATATATGATCTTTATTGATATAATTATGATCAATATATGTCATAATAGATATATGAATTCCGGTGAGATTTCAGGTATGTCATATGTCAATAACTGGACATGAGACCCAAACCAAACTTTAGGATATAATATGATGTACTGTAGCTACATAGACAACTTTTGTAGAAGGAGAAACTTTTTGCAATTTACGAAAAAAGTTAAGAAAAATCGCTGCTTCACCTAGGAATTTCCATATTGGCTTCTTTAATTTTAGTGAAATATTTTTTTTTTTCATAAATCAGATGTAATTTTATCGAGGTATTTATTATCTATTAGAATAGTTTATAAAAAAAATTCTAAACGCCATAAATTTTGCAAATATCATTAGTTTTTAATAAAATTTTAAATAATAGATAAAATATAATAATAGATAAAATTAAATCTACTTTATGGAAAAAATTAGCTCACTAAAACTGAAGAAGCAAATCTGGAAATTCCTAGGTGAAACAGCAATTTTGTTTGGCAAACTACAAAAAGGTTCTCCTTCTATAAAAGCTGTCTATATAGCCACAGTACATAATATCCTAAGTTTGGTTTGGTTCCCATGTCTGGTTATTGAGATATGATATACCTGAAATCTCATCAGCCGCCGCTGAACTATGGTTTAAAATTTGTGAATATTGGAGAAAACAAACAATTATAAAAATTAAAATATTTATTGTCGTAAATGTTACTCCTTCGAAACCTGCAAAAAGAACATTCATAAGTTCTGGCAAAATATATTGAAAATGACACAGTATTTTCAGAGCTGGATTACTTAAAAAATGTCAAAAATTTTAAAAAGTAAAATAATTAAACATTTAATCACCCAAAAATGTAAATGGAACTATTAAACTATTCGATTTTAAAGTTCCTCAGTTGTCAAATGTTTTTCCATGAACAACAATCACGAGGCGCGTTATGTATATCTACCATTATGGGCCAAAACTATTTGAGGATTTCGTCAAAGGAAGTATATCAATATGTATCAACAATTTTTGGCATATAAACTTCATTAGTGCCTAATTTCTTGAAGACATAGCTAATTCCTTCAACGGGCCCAAACTGATGATAATTTCCTAAACCCATATTAATAAATTTTCATTTTCGTGGTGTTTTTAATAGTCTTCTGCAATCTAAAGGCATACCTTCCTCTTTTCACATCTTCAGTAAAGATGTTGCTGCCTTCTGCGATATATGCTTTTCAACAACCCATTTTCCAAGTTTATTTTTTAACAGTGATTTTACTGTACTTTTATCATGACTGGATGTAATAAATGTTCTATGATAAATTAGGAGTATCAGATTTATATACCGGGTGTTCCCTCTAAGACTTTCAGTGCGAATATCTCAGAAACCATCATAGCCAGTGCGACGAAATTTGGTATACAGACACTAGATGGCGCGTAGAATCTGATGAGAACATCAATTTTTATACAGGGTGTTCCATTTTCCAAGAAATCGATTTAATTTTTATTTTTTGGTTGTCAGCCCTGCTAAAATTTATATTTAAATTGAAATATACTTAATTATGAACACATTCTGATAAATAAACATTCAAAAATTTCACAATTTAACATAAAAAAACGCCTCCAAAAAGTACCCAAATTTCATTGTTTTGTCATGTAAAATGTGTATAGCCTTGAGCCAGACTTACACAGAAGAAACTAACATCGGTGAACGTCAAAACTATGAATTGTAAAATATTAATGGCATGAAGTATTTTATTTTACATTAATAACGCTAAATAATGGATTTAATGCAATTTACGTATGCACAATGGTGTTATTGAGACTTGTCGATAAAAATTTAGACTTGAGTTGAGACATTTGGAGCATTGTGGTCGCCGTGCCGGCGCAGTCTACCGCTACAGCTAGAGTTACAACGTGAAGATTGTGTAAAATATCTGTGAAAATTTTTAAATTATTCCATTATAATGTAATAAAACTTCAGTAAATTGTTTTTTTATTTTACTACAGTGTACAATAATAATTAGGTACACGTATTTTTTATGACAAAATAATTTACAAAATTGTGTAAGTACCTAAAGAATATCCCTGTTTTCCAACTGCTGTAATAATTATTGATTACTTATTTAGCAACAAATAAATTCAAACAAAACCATTTCTAAAACATTTAATTATAATGTGAACGTGTTTGTCGTTGAAAGTCAGATCTGAACCTATCCTAGCCCCACAAAAGAAAATATTACGAAAGCATAACCTAGAAATGATTGATTCTTGTATCCACACACTTATTCTGTATTCTAATTTCATTTACAGAGCAACGTTCAATCTGAGGAATGTACATGCATGTACGATTAGAAACAAATCTTGCCGTTTCATCGTTCAATACCTACCTTATTACGTTATGTTGTGTATATGTTGTAACAACAGTTAGCTTTCAACATTTTAAAGATATTCTAACAAGATGTTTTCATACTGTACATAGAATTATGAAATTAGTTTATTTTTCTTAATTTTATTCGTTTAGAAATTTTAAAACCCACGACAAACAACTGAATTTAATGTCTTATAGAATACTCTTCAATGAATGTGAGTTACAGACTTGTTTATAATATTATCCATCATTCCATGTTTAGAATTATTTCCAAGAAAATGTCCGTAATATTTTTCGCTTATTCTTTCTGGTGTCTGTTTTAATGTAATTTGTGGCACTGCACACACATAACTGAAAGATAAAAACAATAATTACAAATTATTATCTAGCTTTAAACGACTATTTGATAGGTACCTACCTACTGGGTATAATACATTTGCAGGTGATTCTTCCTAGCAAAAACCAGTTGCTTTATTTCAGTTCTGTATCATGAAATACAGAAATTGTAGTTCATTGTTTACTATTTTACAGATGTAGAGTTCTTCTTAAACATAAGTACATAAGTAAAGTGCTGAAATATGTGGATACAAGAATCAATCATTTCTAGGTTATGCTTTCGTAATATTTTCTTTTGTGGGGCTAGGGTAGGTTCAGATCTGACTTTCAACGACAAACACGTTCACATTATAATTAAATGTTTTAGAAATGGTTTTGTTTGAATTTATTTGTTGCTAAATAAGTAATCAATAATTATTACAGCAGTTGGAAAACAGGGATATTCTTTAGGTACTTACATAATTTTGTAAATTATTTTGTGATAAAAAATACGTGTACCTAATTATTATTGTACACTGTAGTAACATAAAAAAACAATTTACTGAAGTTTTATTACATTATAATGGAATAATTTAAAAATTTTCACAGATATTTTACACAATCTTCACGTTGTAACTCTAGCTGTAGCGGTAGACTGCGCCCGCACGGTGACCACAATGCTCCAAATGCCTCAACTTAAGTCTAAATTTTTATCGACAAGTCTCAATAACACCATTGTGCATACGTAAATTGCATTAAATCCATTATTTAGCGTTATTTATGTAAAATAAAATACTTCATGCCATTAATATTTGACAATTCATAGTTTTGACGTTCACCGATATTTGTTTCTTCTGTGTAAGTCTGGCTCAAGGCTATACACATTTTAAATGACAAAACAATGAAATTTGGGTAGTTTTTGGAGGCGTTTTTTTATGTTAAATTTTGAATTTTTTTAATGTTTATTTATCAGAATGTGTTCATAATTAAGTATATTTCAATTTAAACATAAGTTTTAGCAAGGCTGACAACCAAAAAATAAAAATTAAATCGATTTCTTGGAAAATGGAACACCCTGTATAAAAATTGATGTTATCATCAGATTCTACGCGCCATCTAGTGTCTGTATACCAAATTTCGTCGCACTGGCTATGATGGTTTCTGAGATATTCGCACTGAAAGTCTTAGAGGGAACAATCGGTATACAGTATGCGCCAAAAGCATGGAATAAATTCAATAAAAACGAAACAATTATTTTTTGGGAAAAATCCTCGAACAGGTCGATTTTTAATTTAAAAAATACATATTTTAGCGTAAAATGCGATTTTCAAATGTCATTTGTTTTCGAGTAATGACGTCATCATTTTTTTTTAAATGGCAACACCATATTTTTTTCCTTGATTCTGAAAGAACGTTTAATTCTCTATCAGACAGTACTAAAATTTTGCCCTCTTACATAGGAAAGTTTTCGAGTAAATGACGATTGAATGTTAGAAAACGTAAATCAATTAAAATAAAGCAAAAACGTTATCAAGTTTAGTTATTCGAATTCCATAGTTCTTTTATGGATCACGTAGGTGAAAATCTTTGCAAAGTGTCATTGTCACACCGACTTTCTAATAAGTATTGTAAGCGACATAAAAATTATTATTCAATTTAAAGTATTATGGCACATTTAACTGTTACTCAAAGAATTGAAATTTTAATTCTTATCGGATGCAGGAATATGACTAGAACTCAGCAGGAAGTTTGCGATTTATTTAATGAAAAATTTCCAGATCGCCCTATCAGCCAATCAACAGTCAGTAAGGTAGAGTCTAAATTTAGAGAAACTGGCAATGTTGTAAATATTCCAAAACCTGGACGTCCAAGCATTAATGAAAATCAGAAACAGAATATTTTGATAAGAATGATGGATAATCCTCATAATTCTTCACGATTGGTTGCATTAAACAATGACACTAGTCAGCAGAGCACAGTGCTACGTATCTTGAGGAAGGAAAAATAGCATCCCTACAAAATTCAACTTGTGCAGGAACTCAATGAAGATGATCCCGATCCCCGCTTACACTTTTGCGAAATTCTAATGGATTTATGTCAAGGAAATAGAAATTTACACCGGCAAATACTTTTTTCAGATGAGGCCACATTTTGTCTGAATGGTATAGTAAACCGTCAAACTTGCAGATATTGGAGTCGGGAAAATCCTCATTGGATGGCAGAGGCACATACCCAACGCCCTCAGATATTAAATGTGTGGGCTGGAATAGTTGACGACAGAATAGTAGGGCCTTTCTTCTTTGAAGGAACCCTTACAGGACAAAGATATTTAGAGTTTCTAGAAAATGACCTTGTTCCAGCCCTTGCAGTAATTTTTCCTAACGATAATGACCCCGACATTCCTGACGATACCATATGGTTTCAGCAAAACGGTGCACCTCCGCACTATGCGCGCCCTGTACGAGATTTCTTGGACAACTATTTTCCTGGGAGGTGGATCGGCAGACGCGGACCGATAGAATGGCCTGCAAGATCGCCAGATCTTACACCTCTTGACTATTTTTTATGGGGATACTTGAAGTCAAAAATGTACATTAATAAACCACGTAATTTAGAAGAACTTCAAAATCGCATTCGGGACGAAATATGCAGAGTTACCCCAGAAATCATTCATAATGTGCAAGAAGAATTTCTTCACAGACTTGCGCATTGTCAAGAAGTTGGTGGATGGCAATTCGAACATTTAATTTAAGTATAAAATTTAATCAATTGTATTTTATTTTACATACCTCAGAATTATTACTTTTTTATGGATAAAATTTACGTTTTCTAACATTCAATCGTCATTTACTCGAAAACTTTCTTATGCAAGAGGGCAAAATTTTAGTACTGTCTGATAGAGAATTAAACGATCTTTCAGAATCAAGGAAAAAATATGGTATTGACATTTAAAAAAAAATCGATGACTCGAAAATAAATGACATTTGAAAATAGCATTTTACGCTAAGATATGTATTTTTTAAATTAAAAATCGACCTGTTCGAGGATTTTTCCCAAAAAATAATTGTTTAGTTTTTATTGAATTTATTCCATACTTTTGGCGCATACTGTATATATATATGTGTTAGTTCGTAGGTTCCGCGGGTGTTATATGTCGTTGTAAAACTTCTCCGGCTTCCTTTCCGCGATGAATCTGCATGGTCTTCAAAAGAACCATTCGACCACAAAGAAGAGGAAATTAAAAACGTTAAATTAGCCTTACAACAAAATGGTTTCTCCGGTAACAACATCAAGAGGGCTTTAAGACCTAGGCGAAACAAAGAACAGAAGGAAGTAGATAAACCAATAGACAAAGCTCTCCTGCCACATGTCAAGAGAACTACCGACAAAATAAGCAGGGTTTTAAAGAAATATAACATAGAAACCGTCTTCAACACGGACAGGAAGATTGGTAATATGCTACCATCAGCCAAAACAAACATTCCTCTAGAATACCAAGGAGTATATGAAGTTCCTTGCGGAGACTGCGAGAAGACGTACATTAGACAAACTAACAGAAGAATTCAAACCCGGAAAGAAGAACATCGGAATGCTGTCCAGAAAAATGAAAAAACTTCGTCATTAGCTCAACATGTAAAAGACACCGGCCACCAGATTGATTTCGATAATACCAAGGTACTAGCAAGAATGGAGCATAAGGCAAAAAGAATAATTAGAGAAGCCATCGAAATTGAAAAACATCCTCAAAATCTCAATACACGTGACGATACCCAAAGATTACCAACAGCTTGGAAACCTGTCCTGGAAACCAAGAAAATCAATAAACCAGTGATACGCAGCACCATTAAACGCAAGACCCGTGACGCGCAGCCATGCGAAGAAAACCACACACCGGAACGAAAGCACAGTATATAACTCACCAAGTGGACAAACATCTTCCAGTAAGCCGAATGTAGTAACGCGAAGCAGAAGTAAGAAGACCTGAAGATGGTAAATGAGATTTTACCGAAACTTTGTCAAACAAATGGTTCTTTTGATATATATAGGTATATATATTTTCCATGTGATGCTTTTTGCTGGATTTGTAAAGCAGTTGAGTATTAATGGCATTATCTATGTCCTGTCTGACTGTAATGACTTAGGATTAGCATTAACAGAACTACCATATTTTAAAGATTCAGCCAATTGCTCCCTTTGGGATCGCTTTGCAATTGAGGCTAAGTTCTTTCTTTGCCGTCTTACTTTTTTAGTTTTCTATTTAAAAGTAACAGTAACCTTCATGCTAAACTTAGAGACTTTTGCTGCTCATTGAATAACTCTGCTTGGTCTGACGACATTCTCCTACAAACAAAAATGTTTCAAAACTATTAGATTTCAGGCACGTACACTTATTAAAAATATATAATTGATTATTGACAGACATATCAATAATAATATGTAGACATTGTCTGTACATTGCGTGGACAGAAATGTGACAGAAATATATGAAATAAATTGTAACTTTTTTATTAAAGACTTGAATGGTAATTGTTTTAAAAGGAATGTAACTACCAGTACATATTATAACAACTTATTACAATTTAAGCACAGCACAAGTAATTTTTAATAAAAAAAATGTATTAGTTTTAAAAATTTAAATCTCAAGTCCTAATTTAAACCACCAAAACTACGAGAAAACCCACTATTTGAATTAGTTTTTGGCTTCAAAAGCGTTCATTATTATCTATATTTATCTCTGTCCAAAGGCAGCCATATTGCAATATTATGCCGAACTATGAGTCAAGTCTTAATGTTCCCTGAAGATCAATTTACAAAACTTTAGATCTCAGCTATGCTTTAGTAACATTACGCTTCTTAAGCAGTCAAAGTTACTCAATTCATAATTCTGCTAATTAGTAATAGAAAATTGTATATTATACTTACGTTTGTAGTCGCCCCTACTACGAACCAAGAGGTCACGCCACTGGGACTACCCACAATGCCTCAGCGAAGCAAGCGCGCGGTGGCGAACGGTGGAGTTAGTGGAAAAACAAGCTCATAATAGCTAGCACTCATTTCTCATTTTGTAAAAATATATATTACTTTTCTTAATAAAATAATGCTTGTTCAAATGCTTGCATTATTCCAGAGTATGTAATAGTGACCTACTACAGTTATCAGAAGTGGGATTCGAACCCACGCCCACAAAAACAAAATTGTTACCGGCTTTTCGCGACATTCGCGTGTTATGTTGCTGTGACTGACCCGTGACTATCGTATCGATCTATCGAATTCGATCTTTTGTGAATAAACAAACTTGAGTACATTAAGACAATAACTGGTTGTGATCAACAGTGGTGGTGAAGTGTGTAGGTAGCATCAGCCTTTTACAGTGAAAAGGATTACCGCCTGCTTCGCGACTATTCACAGCTCGCCCGTACTACAAGCTTAAATCTCAGCCAGAGTTTGCCACCTACCCCAGGTTTACTTATAATAATTCAGAAAATATTCGGAACATTTTACTGTAAGTACCTATCAATTTTTATTTTCTCTGCAAGATGTCTAGTAGTGAGGACTCGCGGGAAATGGAGAATACATTGGACGACCCCAGACCAAGGTCCGCTCCTACCGCGATACCGGGTGTCGGTGAAGGAGAAGTATAAAAACTAATAAACGATCCAAACGAAACATTGCCTTCTCCATTTTTAAATCGCGATGAGATAAATACATTAGTGAATAAAGCTAAAAGTCATGCGGTCGAGATGTTTTCTGTAACTCAGCCTAGTTTAACTTTTACAACGACTTCTACGAATCAGTTTCCGTCTTGTGTGCCCACATATAGCATGCTTCCAAATAATTTTCACCCACATATGACAGTGCCGGCTCTTCACAATACAAATGTTGCTGGAAATGTCGTAAAACCCCAAATTGCCCCTCAGTCGCAATATTTGCCTCAATCACAATTCGTACAGCAGTCTCAATTTGTACCCCAGCCTCAGTTTGGCCAATTCGCAAACCAGCCCCAATTTCAGCCCTACACGGCCGCATCCCAACAAGAAATAATTAATCAGCTACAACAACAAATAGCTATGTTACAAATGACCAATACACATTCTTTTAATACTGCCCCGCCAACTTCATTTAATACAGTCTGTCCTTCAAATGCACCATGTGCCCCGACTATGTTTTACACACCCACACCGGCAACTACGCCAGTAGTATACCAGCCAAAATTTCCTATCGAGGCGGAATTACCGGAATTCGATCCTGATAGCAATCTTACGTCTCCTGAGCATTTCATTGACTCGGTCGAAACTGCTAAAACTCTTCACGGACTAGACGATCGAAGTACGTTAATATTTGCTAAATTAAAATTGAGAGGTGCTGCTAAATTGTGGCTTAATTCAGAAAATTCAATAATTTCGTGGCAACAATTCAAAAACCGATTCTTTGAAAATTTTGGCACTACCTGTCATTCTGTAGACGTCCACCGTCAATTAAGCGAAAGGAAACAAAAGCAAAACGAATCTGTTCGATCATATGTTTTTTCAATGAAAACTATTGCCGGAAGTTATGTCGACGAATATAGTGTAATAACATATATTATTCAGGGTCTATATGACGAATCTTTGGCAAAACAGTTCTTTACAGATGTACCAAAAACAACTACGGACTTACTAAAAAGAGCGGACAATTTTCTGAAATTTCAAACAAGCAGAAAGTTGGGTCATAAAGAAAATACAAAATTCAAATTCGATTCCACGGGTGAAAAAGAAAAATTCAAAAATACGAAAACCATTTATTCTCAAACGTCTGAAAGTACAGCGCAAATTGCAAACAATAGTCCTGCGCCATATACTACGTGTCCTTTTTGCATGGAGGGTGAACATAGGGTCAAAGATTGTCCTAAAATCACTTGCGAAAAATGTCATCTTAAGGGCCATATTGCTCGACATTGTGTTGGAAAACGTAAACCACCTGAGAACTTTAGAGAAAATACTCCAGAAAAACATACTCTTGTCGTCGAAGTGTGCACTGACGACATGATTTCTATTGAAATTAACGACAAAAATGAAAGCGCTTTGATCGACACGGGGGCTTCAGTAAATCTTATAACCATCTCGAAATGTAAAGCATTGCGTTTACCTTTTCTTAGCGTTGACGGAGTTGAAATCAAACCCATTAAACTTACCGGATTGAATGGAAGTACCTGCGAAAATCTAGGCTTAGTTTGTGTAACTTTAAAAATTAAACATAACGTCGTACACGCGAAATTTTATGTTGTATCGGACGAAGCCATTCCTGTTAGCATAATTCTAGGCAAAGAATTCATTAAACACCCCAGAGTTACTCTAAAAATCGAAAAAGGAATAACCAATATCGGAATAGATGACGAGGAGGAGTTTTTAACCACGGATGACTTAAAAATAAACCCCGAAATAGACGTGTCGGCTAAAAAGAAAATAGTCGCTCTCGTCCAAAACGTTGTCGAAAATCCTGTGCGCCTTAAAACCATTCCGGGTTTTGAGATGGATATTCGTTTAACTAGCAATGAACCTGTAATATATCGTCCGCGAAGGTTGTCTAAACCGGAACAAGAATGCGTTGAACAAACGGTTCAAGAGCTTCTTGAGAAAAACATTATTCGTCCTAGTAAATCAGATTACGCAAGTCCTATAGTTTTGGTAGACAAGAAAAATGGCGAAAAACGGTTATGTGTCGATTATCGCTCTCTCAATAAAATTACTGTGAAAAATATCCGTTACCGTTAATAAATGATCAAATCGATAAATTGTCGTCGCAAAGGTATTTTACTATTTTAGACCTTAAGAACGGGTTTTTCCATGTGCCTGTCTCAGAAAACTCTAAAAGGTATACTGCTTTCGTCACGCATAACGGTCTTTTCGAGTACAATTTTATGCCTTTTGGACTCACAAACAGCCCTGCTTGTTTTCAAAGATATATCAACAAAATTTTCGAGCCACTTTTATTCAAGAATATAATGCTTATCTACATTGATGATATACTGATTATTTCTAAAACCATAGAGGAAGGTTTAGAACGTTTAACTTTAGTCTTAGATTATGTACGTGAGTATGGGTTATCACTTCGGTTAGATAAATGCTCTTTTCTTTGTACTGAAGTCGAATACTTAGGGTTCCGCATAAAATACAACGAGATTCGACCTCAAAATGCTAAAATTGAAGCTGTCGCTAAATTCCCCCCACCTACGACTACTAAACAGGTACAACGGTTTTTAGGCCTTGCGGGTTATTTCCGTCGATTTGTGCCGTCCTATTCCACGTTAGTGCGACCTTTGACCAAATTACTTAAAAAGGACCAATCCTTCCAATTTTCATCGGCAGAGTTGCATGCATTTGAAACGGTTAAAGATCTATTGTGCAAAGAACCTGTGTTAAAAATATTTTGTTACGATAAAGAGACGGAACTGCATACCGATGCCAGTTCTTATGGCTACGGCGCTATATTAATGCAACGGCATGAGGACAACAAATTTCATCCAGTTTATTATTTTTCCATGACCACGACTGAAACTGAGTCCCGCTATCACTCCTTCGAGTTAGAATTACTTGCGGTGATCAGGAGCTTGGAAAAGTTCCGCGTGTACCTGATAGGAATTCGCTTTAAACTAGTAACGGACTGTAACGCGCTTAAGTTAGCCCTGTCGAAAAAGGAAGTGAACCCCCGCGTCTACAGATGGTCCATAATATTAGAAGATTTCGATTAGTCTAGAGCACCGCGGATGCGAAGCCATGAGACACGTTGACGCGCTCAGCCGCATAACCATGGCAGTAGATATAACTGAACCTGACGATTTGAGAACGTTAAGGCTCCTACAGACCAAAGACACGGAAATTTGTACATTAATAGAAACTTTAACTGATGGTCAACAACCGGCGGATCGGAACTTCCGACTTAAAAACGGGTTGCTGTGTTACGAAGCAGGCGATGAAAATCTGTTGTTTGTAACGCCTCGCGCCATGAGACGTAATATTGTGCAGGCCGCTTATGATGGTAACGGCCATGTGGGTGTTGATAAGACTGTCGAATTAGTGCGCCGTTCGTATTGGTTCCCAAAGCTCCGAAGATACGTTCGGAAATATATCAAACATTGCCTCACCTGCATTACATTTAATCCAGACACCGGTAAGCCTATCGGGCGTCTTCATATCGTTCCAAAGGGTAACACCCCTTTTCATACCTTACATTGCGATCATTTAGGGCCGCTTGATAAATTTAAAGCTGGTTACAGACACATCTTTGTGACCGTTGACGCTTATTCCAAATATGTCTTTCTATCGCCGACCAGAACCACTTGCACCAAAGAAGTTATCCGTGCGCTCCAAGTGATCTTTCAAAACTTTGGCCACCCGCATCAGTTAGTGAGTGACCGCGGATCTTGTTTTACGTCCGAGGACTTTGAGACTTTCTTAAAAGACATTCACGTAACGCATGTTTGCACGGCAACAGCTACGCCTCGCGCGAACAGACAATGTGAGCGATACAACCGAAGCATCTGTAACATACTTGTCAAACTCATGGACAATAACGATAAGTGGTGCCAGCAATTACCACGAGTGCAACAAATTTTAAACAATACGATCCAGCGCAGTTTATCGAATACACCGGCTCGTATCTTACTTGGCTATGACTTACGCAATCAACCAGATCAAGAGCTACGTGATCTCATCGCCAACGTCTTGGAACAAGATAACACTGATCAACGTGATGAGGCCAGAATCAAGGCAGAATCACAACAAGAAAAAGTTCAAGCTGAAAATAAGAAACGATATGATTTACGCCGTAGGGCACCCCCAAAGTACGTAGTTGGAGATTACGTCATGATCAAAGCCTCCATTGCACCTGGTCGATCAAAGAAACTGCAGCCCAAATACCAGGGTCCTTACCTAATCACTAAAGTCCTTGATCACGACCGCTTCATGGTTGAAGATATCCCTGGTGCCCAATACACTCAGCGATTCTATCAAGGAATTCTACCCAGCGACCGACTCAGACTTTATCTACCCGGTGATGACGATATCGATGGTGATCCTAGCAGTGACGACGACGACCTTGGAGACGATCGGGACGAACGCCTCATCAGGATGGCCGAAGCTGTAGTCGCCCCTACTACGAACCAAGAGGTCACGCCACTGGGACTACCCACAATGCCTCAGCGAAGCAAGCGCGCGGTGGCGAACGGTGGAGTTAGTGGAAAAACAAGCTCATAATAGCTAGCACTCATTTCTCATTTTGTAAAAATATATATTACTTTTCTTAATAAAATAATGCTTGTTCAAATGCTTGCATTATTCCAGAGTATGTAATAGTGACCTACTACACGTTGTAAATAACACCAAACCACACAGTACACGAACTCACCGTAACTGTCGGTGCTGCCGGCTTCTCGAGGGAACCAATAACCAATCACATTTAATTGTTTGTCGGTGTCATTAGCGCGAATTTAAAAATTTTATACGTGCATGTTTCTTCAAGTGAAACAAAATAAGTTAAATAATTAAAAAGTAGTTTTTCTTTGAATACAAAATCATAGTTTTAAGATTTCCAACTAAAGTTGTGAGAAATGATTCTTAAATGAGTGTTTTAACGGTCATATATTGTATCCCACAAGTTAGTATGAGATTGAGACTTCAAAGTGATTGAAATATCAGTTATATTTTTCGATTCATGGATTAGTGTAAAATGTGACTAAAATGTAAGTGATTTTCCTGTTTGATAATACCACGTTTGCAAACTATACGCGAAAATGATATGATATTTGTAACGTGTAATATCACCATTAAAATATGAGTCGCCATAGCGTTACAAAAATAAAATGTGGCAAAATATGCCGTCACAACCACATGTTGCTGTGCCAGCCACAAAATCCACTAGAATGTGGGTGGCTATGAGGTGATTGTAGCAGTTTGTGTTTACTGGGAAAATGCCTAGAAGTGTCGCCAAACGTGCAATGCGTAGTAAGCTGCGAAACAAGCGAATCTTAGCTAACAGGGCGGCAGAAATAATATAAATGTTCTTTTACGAAAAATATATATTTTCTAGATTTGACGAACAAAATGTCGGATATGAAAAAAATTTGGACACAGATGGCATGTTAATACACTTAATAATAATAACTACCCCTCATCCTAATCACGAAGATTAGCCCAGAATTCGGAAGACTTGTGCGATAGATGGGGCGGCATATTATTATTAAGCAGGCCGCATTTGCGTCCGGGAATGACTTACGTTGGTAGACCGTAACCACCATTCAGTGTATCAATAAGAAAAACTTGGAAAATCTCATTAATTAGGCGGATGGTCAAACGCCAACATGTATTAATCTGTCACATTGATCCAATCCAACGTTCCTTCACCCTACCATACCCGCAGGGAGGGTGTCAAACCTCTCCACAAATGTATCTGATCTATCGTCTACTGGCCGCAGGATTCGAACCTGCGGTGGATGGAAAACACGATTCAAGTACTAATGCCTTGCACCGCTCGACCACCGGCCGATCGACCGACCGATAATATTTATTCATGTATCTAATTTCTCAGATGAAGAAAACTCATATCATTCACATAAGATCTCGTAACACGAATTAAATAAATTCTAGAATTGAAGTGTTTATTTGATTTTCCCCATGTGAATATTGTGAATAAATTATAATCATCATGAGAACATGATTTACCCAAACCAAGACTGAAAATTAATTGACACGATTAATTTTGTGTTATTTCAAAATATAGCGTAATTAAATGAAATATATTTGTGGGTACATACAAAAATATATTTTTTTATTACAAATCAATATTTTCGTGCGGATAGGTTTATGCTAAGATTATAATTTTTGTGTGTGTGTTATTTTAATTATAAACAACTTTAATTAATTTTGTATTATTCTTGATAATTTTCTGATATCTTTATTTTCCCAACACCTTGTAGATATATGTATATACATAAGTATCATTTCAGATTAAAGCAGGCTGATTTATTCATAAATTGAAATTGTGAAATAACTTCATTTGTAACTTTTTTGAATAACAATTTGTTGTACTGTAAAAAATAAATAGTATACTTTTGCTAAGTTTAAATTTTTAAAATTTATACTTTAAAAATAAGCAACTAAAAAGTAAAAAACTAAATTAAATTGAAGAGACAGGATATTACCAAAAGCCAAGTTCTGGATTGTTTTAGTTGTTAAGACTATTATCAAAGTTCATTATAAACTTTGATATTATTGTAGTTATCTAGCTTAGGTTTCCGTTTTTTGAAGAAATACATTTTCATAATTGATTGTAAGTTCTACTTTGGATTATTACAAAAATATATTTTAGTTTCATATTGTGAGGCAATAACGTAAAAAACAAAACTATGTAGGTACTAACAAAAAATACCTACCGGAATCCCAAAAAATATATTTTACTTATAGAGATGCAAGGTGGTCAAGTCTAACTTTTTAACCTGATATCAGAAGTTTGGAGTAATATTTATAAGGTTAGGTAAATAATTTCAGTTATATTAGGTATTGTACATATTTTTATGTCTTTTGTATTTTCATAAATTTAGAAAAATTTCTTTGTTATTTCACACCGTTATTTGTTAATAATAAATAATGAAATAAGTATCAATTCGCTAAGTGTTTTTATTTCTCTTCTTTCCTGGTTAAAATAATTTAGTGACAAAAACCTAAAAAACAAAATTTGCGGCAACTTTATTCATGCGAAAAGTTATGTACATATTAAATATCTCCGTAAAAAATAATTGCAGTTAGAGTTGGACTTGAGACAGTACTTTTAAAAATAAGTAGGTTGTTGGGTTTCTTGGTATTTGGCGCGCCTCCCTGCAGTAGTAGAGAGGAGCAACTGTATACATGAAGGGGTGGAATATGGTTCATCCCTATCAACGAGAAAGCACTCCCACCACTTTTCCTGGATATATTTGCTTCTCTCTCGAATTGCGCTTAGTATGCCACAAAGATAATACAGAAATTCGTCAGGTTCTGCACAATAGTAATAATTGACATATGTTTGGATTATCTATCTTTGTTGTCGCATTAGAAATGTTCAAGGAAGAGTGAAATAGATAAAAATTGACCAAGCGGATATTATTTAGATGAAATTTATCAGGTCAGTTTTGTCAGTAGTCAGTCCCAAAACCGAATAATTGTGAACATTTTATATGAGTGCTCTTACGACATAGTTTTTCTGTTTTTCAAATTACAGTCTAGTTGAATGTTTTATATTGTGTTGTGGTTTAGAAGTGTTCTACTGAGACCTATTTATTATTTATTGACTTTTTTACACGTTTATTTGCTGTGTCTTATTATATTTTTTATTAAAAATACCTGTAAAAAGGCGAAGAGAAAGCCGCGTATATTGCAGCGTAAATAGTTGTGGAAATAACAGCAGTAATTCAAATGCTAGTTTCTTTAGATTCCCTAAAGACCCTGAAAGGTAAATATATGTAATTTTAATAGAAAAGTAGTCACAATTTACCAACGTACATTTTAGGTGTTCAATATGGCTAGAGAACTGTGAACGTATGGACCTCGCAAAGTTTACTCCTGAACATGTACACAACAATTATAGGATTTGTGACGTTCATTTTGCAACCAATATGTTTGCAGGGCTAGTTGGAAATTTGTCGAGAAAAAAATTTAAACATACTGCTATACCAACGATCAAAAACGTTCCTCAAGATATTGTGTTAAAAGGTAGGTTACCTATATGTATTTAATTCAGATTTTTTAACCTCATATTGAACAAGAAAAACCTTTATGTCCTGTTTTCCAGAACAAGCCTCAGGAAGTATAGTAATTCCCTTGTCCCCTTTGTATTATTGCGAGCCAGAACAAGGGACTGTAGGAACACCCGATCAAGAGACTTCAGGAATGCCCGATCAAAGCCTGGAGCAAAGAGAAGTGTGTTCAACGGAAGGTATATATTTTTTTCTCGAAAAGAGACATTTTCGATATAAATAATGCAAGTATATGTTGTTGATATAGTTATATTTAAAATTGTGTTCCGTAAAATAATATATTATTTTTGTTTTCTAGAACTAGCCGCAGGAAGTGTATTAACCCCCTTGTCTCCCTTGTATTATTGTGAGCCCTAACAAGGGACTTCAGGAAACGCTGATCAAAGCCTGGAGCAAAGAGAAGAGTGTTCCATAGAAGGTATATATTTATATAGTTACATTTTGTTAATAGATATACAATGTGTTGTACATAAAATATGGAATAAATTCATTATTTAGGAGTACTTGAGAAACTGCACAGTCAGGTCAATTGTGTATCTTTTTACATTATTTATTCATCTATATGTCATTACTGCCTCAGTTATGATGCCATTTAAGTATCAGCTACTGTTATATAAAGGAACATCATACATTATTTTGTGTAATACTTATTAGGAAGAGTAGTCTAATTGGAATTACTTTTTTTTTCATTGTTTATGGATTTTAGTTGGTTGTCATGTATGTTTCATTAGTAACTTTATTTAAGAACGAAAATTGTGAAATTCTTGATTAGACTACGCTTCCCAATAGTTTGAAGTTTCAAATTAGTAATTTTTATTTATCTCTTACAAATTAATTACTTAGTTTGTGTGTTAGAGTAGGCAGTAATTGTTACACATTTTTGGAATTGCCTATTAATGTGGAAACCAAAAATTAACAAATAAACTAAAACCCCAAAAGGCTTATTATATTTTGTGATTTTATTTAACAATTTTTATATACTCTTAAAATTCTTTTTTTGATAATTTAAATAAACTTTAAAAACAGATTAGGTTTATTAACCTAATTTTAGAGCAATTGATTTATTTAACTCGATTACAAATTTCAGTATATTTCACTACAGATTCAGATACGAAGTGTTTAAACCAGTAACCTTTTAAAAAATGTAAATTACGTAGAAGGTAGAAAACGTTTTATATTAAAAATAATAATTATGTTAAGTCCTTTGGAGTTTCTAAAAAAATATTTTATTATTAGATAATTGATGCAAAGAAAAAAATATTTGACAGAAAATAATTATGTAACAACTTTCTAACCCCTACTTTGATAAATAAGGGTAATAGGTAAAAGGGTAATTAAATTACAAGAAACATCAATCCGAATGGATGACTAGAAACCCCAGAAAGGACTAGAAAATTATTACGAGGAGTAGTATTAAGTTTTGATTTTTGTTCCATCCCATTACGCAGGTTTACTCCTCCACTTATCCATTTTGTATTGTTTTTACAGACACTGGAACACAAACTCCATTGTCACTGTCATGGGACTCTCCAAGGAAGCACGAATTAAGACTAAAAATCAAAAAGTTGTCTATGCGCAGGAGGTATAATCGAGATAGGCAAGAGCCACATTTGAAGAGGCAGAAAGTAAACAAAGAAGACATATTCACTTACTTGAGACAGCACTTTAATAAGGTAGAAACAACTTTTAATTTGCAGGATAGGGATCCAAATGGATATCGATATAGCCAGAAATTCAAGCACTTTGCGCTGACAGTTTACTTTTTGGGTCCTAATGTGTACTCTTATTTAGCAACAATGTTTAATATGCCGTCAAAAACTACACTTTATAGAATAACAAGAAATTGGGATATAACTCCAGGTTTCAATGATTTTATATTTTCTATTGTTGAAACAAGAATATGCAACATGAGTGAAATTGAACGGCACTGTAGCTTATGCATGGATGAAATGTCCATAATTTTTTTTTTCTATAGTAGAAAAGAAGACTGCATTGTTGGTTTCCATGAAACAACATCAGAAAAAAAGTTTATACCAGCAAAAAGTGTCTTTGTAATAATGGCACGAGGAATTTTTTCAAATTGGAAGCAGCCACTATTATATTTCTTTGTTGATACTATTGGAGGGGATGAAATTTCCAAAATATTACATGAAACTATTAGTAGGTTAAATAATATAAACATGAATGTTGATGCCGTTGTATCTGATCAAGGTTCAAACTTCCTACAATTTGTTAGAATGCAAACATATGCCCAGAAAAACCCTACTTTATTGTAAATGAAAAGAGAATATTTTACTTCTTTGATGCGCCGCATTTGCTAAAATCAACAAGGACTAATTTGTTTAAATATAAATTTGTATTTAATGATAGTTCAGCTGAGAAAAAACACATTGTTCAATTTTATAATAGAGATAAAAATTTATTTTAAGATTAGCACCTAAGTTAACGGATGACCATATATATCCTAATAATTTTAAAAAAATGCGAGTTAAGTTGGCAGCTCAAGTGCTAAGTGCTACGGTAGCGGCAGCTCAAGTGCTAAGTGCTACGGTAGCGGCAGCACTGAATACTTACATCGCTTTAAATGCATTACCTGCCGAAGCGTATGGGACTGCCAATTTTATTGATGAAATAGATCGATTATTTGATACTTTTAACAGTAGTAAGATACATAATTCAAAAGAGTTTAATAAGCCATTTACAGGGGCCGAAAAACAAGTAAATTTTTTAAATAAAATGTATAACAAATTTTGCAATACAAGAATAATGGACAAAAACAAAGATGTAACATCATCAATACAATTTTTAAAGGGTTGGAAATTATCTATAAAAGCATTGATAGGTCTCCATGAAAGTCTAAGTTGTAAATAGAACACAATATATACAAGACGATTAAACCAAGACTCATTAGAAAATTTTTTTGGGACTTTGCGTCAACAGGGTAGAAATGCAAAAAATCCAACTCCTACACAGGTCAACCAAGGTTTCAAAAAATTATTCTGATTGAGTTATTTTAGGCACTCCGAGAAAGGAAATTGTGTAGAAGATTTTGATAAACTTTTAGGATCCGTAACTGAAGAAAATATTTAAAAAAATACAAAAATAGTTAAGGGTAATGCAAAGTTTGTTAATTTAGATATAGGACAGGCAGATTATATAAATATAGATATGCCAACTAAAAATGCCCTAAATTATATATCGGGTTATTTGGTAAAAAAAATCCTTAGAGAAACATCAATGTGATATGTGCATTGAATATTCTAAGCAGCATATGCATTTATCTGAAGATGTTCTTTTTAGCTTTTTTAAAGCATATAAAACCAAAGACAGAGATTTTTTCGGAAATCTTTTAATGCCTCCAGAGCATTTTGTAGAATATTTATTTGAATTAGACAAAATATTATCAGAAAATTTTCAGAAATGTGCAATAGAAAATAATGTGGGGATAAATATCAAAAAAAATTTATATGTACCAGTAAATCCCCACCCATGTAATGAGTTCCCACAAGATTTTCTATTATTATTATATACAAGATTAAAAATTTATTAGACTATAAAATATCCAAACAGAGACTTTATTCAGCAAAAGCCGAGTGTGAGTCAAAAGTTGAAAAACGTGAAAAATTTGTGATAAAAATATTTAGAGGTTTTTTATGTTTAAATGAAAGACTATGTTTATATACATGTGGTTACCTATGTAGTAATAACAGAAGTGTATGTTTGCCATCTCTAGTAATAAGTTTTGTTTGTATAAAGCGAACCAAAACAAACGGTATAGAAAGAATAGAACGTTTCTTATCTAGTACATTATTTTGTAGGTCTATTTATGCACTACTTTTTATAATACTTATAGATTACCCAGTAAATATATTTAAAAAATTAAAAAAAAATAATTTCGTTCCTATGCCTACTTATAACCTCAAATAAACATCCCAAATTTCCCATTTTTCGACAAAATAAAAAAACTGCCGTTTTAAAGATACTTAATACAGACACTAATTTTCAGTCGATTTGGCCAATAAAATGATTAAACATCCATCCCCAGATACCAATTTTTAATAGAATCGAAAATTAAACGACAATAAGTTAAACACCATCTATAATCTTTATACATTTTAATCTTTATGAAACAACCCTGAAGTTGTCCTATTATATTAAAAAAGAATTGTCTAAATCAGTTCACAAGTCCAAGAGGTTGAGGTACCATACACAAAAAGGCTGATACAATCGCATTTTCTATTTTTATATTGTGAGATACCAAAAAGCAATTGTTTTTTTTATAAAACGTCGAGAAAGAACCCAAACACGGATGCAGCAAGCTAACAAATAAATGTTTTTCAATAAAAATATTCCGTGTATCTATTACATTTTTTAATGTATATTTTTGTAAAAATTTATTAATTTTTTACCACATTTCTTATTATTTAACTGCCTAATATGATGCATTTGTTTGTCATATAAATTATTATTAATACCTAACATATTAATGTACATATATTAATCATTATATTTCTACACTAGATTGTGTTTATTGCCAGTTGTTAGCCCCAAACTCCACTATTACATTTAGGCGGAACCGGCCCTGGTTATTAAGCATCAGTAATCAAGTTTGTGTTTGTGGTTGCTAAGTAACCGCTGTGATACTACGCAGGTGCACAGTATGCCCAATTATCTCGTAAAAAACGAAACTTGGAACATAGGGAATTTGTATTGAGTGCAATACTCTTATTGTATATACTCTTTGTCCCTATTTTGTGTTCGTTTTTAAAGTCAGTGTGTGTATGTATTTGGAGAAGCATGCTCCATACTCCCGCCAACCATTAGTATGTAGTCAGTTGTATATAAAAAATATTACATTAATATTGTCAACTAGTAAGAGTAAAGTGAATTTAGTTATTAAAAAGTAAAGCTAAACCGATGTTTTACTGCAAGTTGAATTGACACTTCTAAGGAAGTTTTTAAGAGAAAAATTAAGCGTTGTATAAACCAGCAATAATCAAAATACAACCCCACCGCAACATATGGTCCTTCTAGCCGGATCTAAGAAAAGTAAGAAAAATTTGGAAAAAGAGTATCCAGACCAGACGTCACGAGTGTGGGACAGAAAAGGAAAAGACTGAACCCAGCCAGGACAAAGGATTGACGCGATTTCGCAGCGCATCAACAAGTATTAAGGTCGTATCCTATATTTATCCCTTACATTTCTTGCAATATTTATCCTGTTTATTTATATGCTTTGTTTGGTTGTGGAATATGAAATAATATTTTTGGCATATTAATTAGTTAAACTTAACTTATTAAATAATTATTGGGTTATTATTTATTGGAAAATTGTCTATTGTACAGTTGGGTAATCTATAAATATTATTAAAATAACATTGGCTAGGTAGCATTTTTGCACCTAAGTTCAGTAAAGGTGACTATAAAGTGTGGATTTGAGTCGATATAAAGTTGCATTTATTAAGTAAAAGAAGCAAAAATTGTAGTATTAAAATGGCTGAATCAAATGCTCTCAGAAAACTTATATTAAAAAGAGGTCAAATTAAGGCTCAAGTTACGAAATTTCATAATTTTGTTTCTAATATAGATACAACAGAAAAATTAGTAGAACTAAGAGTTAGAAAACAAAAAATTGAATCGATGTGGGACGAATTTCAAGCCTTTCAGTTAGAAATAGAGTTAATTGACAGTGAATCAGATCATACGGTAGAGGTCGATTTATTTGAGTCAAAATATTTTGAATCCATAGCGTTAGCGGATGGAAAATTAGAAATCAAGCATTTCGGAAAATAGTAGAAGTTGTCCATCGGCTCTAAGTGTAGCTAATAATAATACAGGTATAAAATTGCCGGATATTAAATTGCCGGAGTATAGTGGAAATTATGTAAAATGGATATCGTTTCAGGACTCATTTGTATCGTTAATCGATAATAATGCAAATTTGAACAAAATTAAAAATTTTTTCTATTTAGGGTCAGTTTTGAAGATGAACCATTAAAGGTCATTAATAATTTGGATATAACCGAGGCAAATTATGATATCGCGTGGGGATTATTGGTAGAAAGATATGAAATCAAAAAATTTATCATTCACGCGCATTTAAAGTCAATATTTGATTTACCTGTAGATAATAGAGAGAGTCACGTAGCGTTAAGACAATTTTTAGACGCATTTTTATTGAACTATCGCGCTTTATTGTCTTTAAATGATAATGTACGTTATTGGAACGCCATTTTACTTTATTTGTTGTGCTCAAAATTACATGTTAATACGGGAAGGGACTGGGAAAAGCATACGAAAGATGAATTGGACCCGACCATTGAAAATTTTATAAAATTTGTAAATAACAAATGTCAGATTTTGCAAACGATAGATAATAAAGCGGGTACGACAAGGGATTTTAGAAATTCAGGGTCTAGGTCGGCAGCACATGTTAGCACAAATACGGCTGTTAAACATCATAAATGCGTAGTTTGTAATGGTACCCATTTAATTTATTTTTTCTTTTCTTAGGATGTCTATAAACGCTAGGTACGAAGAAATGAGAAAGTTAAATGTTTGTCTAAATTGTTGTAAAAATAGTGGATGTAAAAAATGTTTTAGAAAACATAATAGTTTATTACATTTCGGTGAGGACTCTAAAACTGATAATGATAATGGGACTCAGGCAGAAGTCCCTATTGCAGATGTTGCCGAAAATACTATACAAGGTTCACAAAATATAGTGTCCCCTACAACTTTAGCATCTTATGTTCAAAGGGAATGCTATGTTTTATTAGCCACGGCGTCCATTTATGTAAGTAATAGTAATGGGGAATTAATTCGTTGTCGCGCGTTGTTGTCAGTGCTAGTCAGTCAAATTTTATAACAAAGGAATTGGCTAAGAAATTAAAATTAAAATGTTCAAAAATAAACTTACCTGTAACAAGTTTAAATAATGTATGTATTGAAATATCTGAGAAAACAATGTGTACCTTTCATTCGCTTTCACAATTTTAATCACACTTCTAATTTTTTGATTGTACCGCAAATAACGGAAGATTTACCTCAAATGCAAATAAGTCCATTAAAAATTCCACCGGGAATAAAACTTGCCGATCCTGAGTTTGGTACACCGGGTTCAATAGATATGTTAATAGGGGCTAATATATTTTGGGATTTATTGCAAATGGGGCAAATTAAATTAAACGATAAGGGGCCAATTTTACAAAAAACTTGTTTAGGATGACTAATATCAGGTCCGGTGCCAAATAAGAACGACAGGATTATTTGTAATTTAAATGTAGCAAATGATTCAAGTAAACAATTAGAGAAATTTTGGTTAAATGAAGAAGTCCCTGACGTTAATGTAGGTACCAATAATGAATGCAAACGGCATTTTCAGGAAAACTATTCAAGGGATAGATTAGGTAGATTTACTGTATCAATGTCTTTCGGTAAGGACCCCAAATTAATCGGGGAATCAAAACAACAAGCAATAAACCGTTTTTTAGCGTTAGAAAGAAAATTTGAGAGAAATAATGAGTTGGCTACAGAATATAAAAAATTTCTAAACGAATATGTACAATTAGATCACATGTTAAAAATTGACGTATCGAATGAAACTCCTTCGTCGATATCCTATTATTTACCCCACCATTGTGTGGTAAAGGGGGATAGTTTAACAACGTAATACAGGGTGGTATTCGATGCCAGTGCGAAATTGAGTACAAATGTTTCTCTTAATGACGTTTTAATGACAGGCCTTTGTATTCAAGATGATTTATTCTCGATTATTCTCCGGTTTAGATTGCATAATGTCGTATTAGTCGCAGATATATGAAAGATGCATCGGCAAATAAATGTAATTAAGGAACACCGAAAATTTCAGCGTATAGTTTGGCGTGATAGTCCGAATGAAGATATAAAGGTATTTGAATTGCAAACTTTAACATATGGTACCGCGCCCGCGTCTTTTTTTGCAACGAGCAGGTAGCTATTGATAATGAGGAAGCATATCCTCTATCCGCGGCAGTAATACAACGCGATTTTTATAAGGATGACTTACTGACCGGAGCATCTGATATACAAGGGGCGAAAAATTTAAAATTAGAGTTAGAAAATATTTTAAGTAAGGCAGGGTTTGCCTTACGAAAGTGGATTTCAAATGACCAATCGGTTTTAGCCGATTCGGATAAACGTAATCAACCGCATTATTTAATTTCTGAGAATGACCATATAAAAACTTTGGGTATTTTGTGGGATTCGATTGGAGACGAATTTAGATTTATGTTTAATGAAACTAGATATGACGCGTCTCAAGTAACTAAGCGGGTAGTTTTATCAATAATAGCAAAAATATTCGATCCTATTGGTATTTTGGCGCCTATAATTATGAAGGCAAAAGGTTTTTTACAGAGACTGTGGCTAGTAAAATTAGAGTGGGATCAGATTTTACTTATTCATTTGCAAACCGAATGGTTTTATTTTTACATTAACTTCCTTGAATACATTATCTATCTCAAGACAAGTTACTTTAAAGGGTGTAAATAAATTCGAATTACATGGCTTTTCCGATGCATCCGAAATAGGTTACGGTGCATGTATATGCTATAAGCATGCCGCGTTTGGAATTAAATGGAGCGTTTATGCTGGCGAGAGTCATTACGCTTAGAAATATCCAGCGTTCGGTACTGGACTGATTCTACAATTATTCTACAATGGCTGTTAAAGCTGGCGAATGCCTGGGAGGTGTTTGTATGCAACCGTGTTTCAGTTATTCAGCAACTATCGGATATAAGGTCATGGAATCATGTACCTAGTACTGAAAATCCCGCGGATATATTATCGACAGGAAGTTTTCCCTCTCTGTTGGAAAATAATTCGTTGTGGTGGAATGGCCCACTTTGGTTGTTAGAGGAATCACATTCTTGGCCGTCTAAATATATTTCGAGTAGCCCTATAGATATGCCCGATCTTAAAACAAAGAAACCGATTAATTTGGCAACGGTTATTGATTTTAATATTTTCAATTTATTTTCGAATTATAATAGGTTAATACGAGTCACGGCTTGGATATTACGATTTATGAAAAATTTGAAATTGTCTAGAGAGAAAAGAATATATGGAGTATTAACTACCGATGAATTAAATCTGTCGGTCATAAAATTAGCAAGCCTTGCTCATGTAGAATTCACTTCTGAATTGACTAGCTTAAAAAATAAGGGACAAGTGTCTAGTAAAAGTAAACTATTAAATTTAAATCCCTTTATAGACAACAATAAGCTCAATTATGAGCAGAAACATTCTATAATTTTGCCGAAAAATCATACATTCAGTACGTTAATTATTCGTAATGAGCATCTTAAAAATTTACATTCCAGTGCTCAATTAGTTTTATCGAATGTTAGGCTTAGGTTTTGGATAGTAAATGGAAGGCAGGCAGTGCGAAGCGTATTGCGTAAATGCACTGTGAGCCAACCCCCTGGAGACTTACTATCAAATGGCTAACTTACCCAAGGCACAGATTAAATCCTAGGCTCGAGTAGTTCCGAGTAGAATATTTACTTCCGTGGGAATTGATTTTGCCGGGCCATATTTAATAAAGGACGGGCGCCTGAGAAACCGAAAATTGGTAAAGAGTTATTTTTGTATTTTCATATGTATGTCGTCCAAGGCTGCGCACTTAGAGCTGGCGGGTGATTTGTCCGAGGATGGATTCTTAAATTGTCTAAAAAGATTTGTATCCCGTCGGGAGCTTTGCACGGATATTTTTTCGGATGCCACTAATTTTGTAGGCGCTAATAACGAAATTAAATATATATCGGAATGTGCGAAGAGTGAAAATATTCATAATTTTTTGACCGAAAATAAGATTGATTAACACTTTATACCGCCTCGATCGCCACACTTTGGGGGAATTTGAGAGGCTGCAATTAAATCAGCTAAATATTTTTTGAAACGGGTAGCAGTTAATGTACATTATACATACGAAGAATTTCATACTTTATTATGCCAAATAGAAGCTATACTAAACTCCCGTCCTTTAATTCCGCTATCCAACGACCTTAATGACCTAGATGCTTTGACACCTGGGCATTTTATCATTGGGACATCCATGTGTGCAGTGCCTCAAAGAAATTTGCAGGATAAATCGACTACGTTGCTAAGGAGGTACGTGCTGCTTATTCTTATTCTTATTCATATTATTATCATTATTATCATCATCATCATCATTATCTCATCATCATCATCATCATCATCATCATCATCATCATCATCATTATTATTATATTTATGGATTTAGGGATTTATTTTCTAGATTTTAAAGAAACACTGTTAGTACTGCAAACTATCGTCAGCCGAAATAATGCGTTTTCCTGGAGACAAATAAAATGGAAAGTCATTTATATAAATTATGAAAATTAGGGGCCCCAAAATAGAACCTTTATGTACTCCATATTTCACAGCAGCCACATCAGATGTCATTCTTCAGAGCCACATATTGCTTACCATAAGCAAGGTAAGATCTGAAGAGACTGATTTGCACCTCTCTAATGCTATACCGAAAATGTTTTTCAATAAGATCATGAGACATGCAATCAAAAACCTTGCTGGTTGCACAATGTAAGCCCAATTAACTCACACTTTTCAAGAACTTCAACTACACAACTCACACCCTTGGGAATGGCATGCACTGGTGAGACTTTCTCTAAAGTTAGCATAATAACTTGTTATAAACAAACAATAACAAAATAACGTGCTGAGGAATCGCTTTTAAAAAGTTATTATTTTATTTGAAGAAATTTTAAATAGTGACAATGAATAAACAAAACATCAAGAATTTTATTTTTGATATTGCTTTTGTTCTATATGTAATATTTTTTTGTATCTACAACATTCAAATTTGATTC
The DNA here is from genome assembly GCA_037114965.1 of Monochamus alternatus. Classification (NCBI taxonomy): domain Eukaryota; kingdom Metazoa; phylum Arthropoda; class Insecta; order Coleoptera; family Cerambycidae; genus Monochamus; species Monochamus alternatus. The sequence continues at coordinate 49,846,650 of CM073431.1, forward strand.
ATTTCAGATATGAAGAAAATTGCTAAATAAGTATAAATTTACAAATATCTCCAAAAGTAGTAATCACAACTCCAACCATGCTTATATGGGTTGAAGACAATTTAAATGTTTACAAGACAGAGGGAAGATATACAGATGGTGCTATTTGAATTAAAAAAGTTATAGCCGTTTGAAGTTGTTAAAATATAACGTCTGGTATATTTTTCAATTTACGGATATTCCATAATATAGAGTTCTTACCGAATACCAAAAATCAACTTCATATCTATTTCCAGGAAAAGTGGCGTAACTGTAATTAGTAGAATTAAAATAATAGGATTTAGCCAAACATGCATTTGTAAAATATAGCAAATAAAAGTTTTCCTTTAAATGCGCGGTAAATCAAGCAACGTGACGCTGTGTCAACTTCGACGTATGCCAAATTTAAACTCTTGTCTAGCGACCCTGTTTAATAACAGTTTAGGAAAAAAAATTGAGCTTTAAAAATAAATGTGCAAATTTTTTTATTATACATATATATATATATATATATAATCTCATTTACCATCTTCAGGTCTTCTTACTTCTGCTTCGCGTTACTACGTTCGGCTTACTGGTAGTAAGGTACTGGTACTGGAAATGGTGGTGTTTATACGGAGAATGTATACGAAATGCGAATGCCGCTGTTACGGAATATCGGAGACCTAACAGCCATTTTCCAGGTGCGCAAACTTTGTGTAAGTGCCTTCAAGATACGGGTTCTGTGAAACTGCGTCGGGTGACTGTTTTAAGTCGTCTTGAAATTTGCAATTGGCATCAAAATCAAATTGAGGCTGACCCTAATTTTATTAATAAAGTGCTATGAACGGATGAGTGCAGGTTTACTAGAACTGGCATTTTAAACAGGTTAGTACCATACTACTTAAAAAACAATAAATTTCTAGGCAAGATGTACGTAACTACAAACTGAATAATTAATTGTACTTACGAGTAATACTAAAAATTCATATTTATTTGTAAAACTTAGTGAAAACGTAATATCAAAAATTATTAAATTAATCGTTTTTATTGAATACGAGGGGTATAAAATTAATCATAACAGGCCTTGGATCGCCATGTAGGATCGGAAGTAGCGGTTTTCGATGACATTTAAATTTATAAATATTTGTTGCGTTATTTTGAAAAATAAAGTTTTTATGAATTTTTACAAAAATAAAACTTTAATAACGTGTAGAAGAAAACACTAGTATAGTTTTTGTTCAAATTTCACACATAGGGGTTTTGAGGGGTCCTGATTATCACCACCTTATTAGATTTTAAATAAAAAAATCGCTAAACGTTTTTATTGAATTTCGGGGGTTTAAAAAAATCATAGCAGGTCTTGGATCACCATTTTAAATGCCATGGCATGGTCAGAGGAAGCGGTTTTCGATGTCATTTTAAATAATTCGACAAAGTTACATCTAATATGTGAAAAAATATATTTCACAAAGATTAAAGACGCCAATTGGAAATTCCTAGATGAGGCAGCGAATTATTTAACTTTTTTCGCAAACTGTAAACAGGTTCTATATGGTCATAGTACACATACCCTAATATTTGATTTGGTCACGTCTGGTTATTGAGATATAACATACCAGACGTCTCACCGGACGCCGCTACTGGATATTTTTAAAGAAAAAAATGATCCAACACTGATTTTTATTAAAATAAAAACTATTTTTTAATTCATTGTTTAATTTATAAGTAAAAAGGTCTCTCGGCTTTTTTCTTACGACATCATTTTCCAGGAAAAAATTATAATCAATTTATCATCCGGTTTCAATAACTTTAAAAATAGCAGAAATCATTCACTTAGTTATGATTATGACTTAGTACGTTAGAAATGATGTTTACTGCGAGTACAATTATTCGTAATAAAATTGGCATAGAGCAACTAAGTGCATAATTTCTGATATTTTTCAAATCATTGAAACAGAACTTCCATGTAATCCAATAAATCAAATTTATTTTTTTTACTCGAAAATGGCGAGGCGCAAGAAAAAAGGAGAGACCATTTATGTTCCAAATTGAACAAGAAATTCGAAAATAATTTTATTATAAGAGAAATCAGTGACGGATCATTTTTTCTTTAGAAATATCCAGAGATGTTCCTGCCGGCATACGCCGTGCGTATGCGACTGGTGAAACTGAAAACAATATTTTTATTGCAAAACATGTATTGTCATTAACTGTCACATCCTGCAAAATTTCATTAAAATAATGCGAGTGGTTTCAGCAAAAAAAATAAATTTGCATTTTTTTATTAAAACATTTAACACCCTGTAGATCGAAAAGTAAGTGTTTTCAGAATATGGTATATTAAGGAAATATATCACAAATTACTTATACTAATAACCTTACTGTACAATTGAACAAAAAATATTAAAGTATAGAGTTGGTATTTTGAGTAAATTATTACTGAAATTAATTAAAAAGAAACATAACATTGGCGCTCATTAAATATGTTAACTATTTTAAATATAACAGTGTCTACAGCGGTGTCAAATCGCAATGCACTATGAAAAGGATGTGGATGTCAGAAGCGTGATAGAAACTGTAAGTCATGTATATTGTAGGATATCACAAAACCCACATCATATATTGTGCGGTATAATAAATATACAGCAACAACTTCTGCGTGCTGCCCTCTGTGTAATATATTGCGAAAGTACAAAAAACGTAAAAAGTTACACATATGATTTTTTAGCATCCTTCTATAACTTCTTTAAAACAATGTAGAGGTCAGCATTAGCAAGTCTACGATAAAAGTTCTTGTAACATCCGATTTCGGATGTCACAACGCCAGAGAATATCAAATAGATAAGGAAATTCTTATGACATGTCATATATATATATATATTGTTATATTTTATTTTTTCTTGTTGTATTGTTGATTTATGTATTTAGGTCCGATTGAGATACGGTTTTCTGCAAAATATTCAGCGAATTTTTTATAACAAAAGGTACATCTAACCTCTGTACGCTCGCAAATTTTTAATTTTTTATTTAACAAATGACCCATTTTTGTTGAACATATGGCAAATGTCACACACGATTCAAGAAAATGTTTGGAAAATGTTCTCTCGGGGGTTTTCAAGGTCCCTCTTTATATCTTTGGTGGTAGCTTTATTATTTGTTGCTAAATTGTTGTAACTGGGCTAATTAACAAATTAAAAACTCCACCCCCGAAATCACTAGAGAACCGGAATTTTTTCCAAGATTTTTGGCTTATTAAGGCAAACCATCGGCACAAGATTTTTGCAAATATAATTGTTTATTGTTCGATTGTTGCAACCTCGCCCTTTTCGAAAGCATTGTATACTTTTATAAGAACGCAATTCCCGAACCAATAAATATAATAGTACGCGTATCATATTTTTAGCAAAAGCTGATTTTTTTTGTTGCTATTTTATCGATTCGTTATCTGGTAGTTTCACTCGTTTCAATCAATGTCATTTGTGCTATCTAGCTAATGTTGCAAAAAGGTATTTCTGTTTTTTGTGCATTATATTGCGCATGTTATAACTACTTTCGCATTACAAATTGTTGTTATATACTTCTAAAAGATTAGTCAAGATTTTTTACAAAAATTCAAATTTTTCATGTACTTATGTTTATTATGCTTTCTAGTACGTGAAAGCACACACTGCTATTAAAATTAACCTTCTGTGTTTTGAGAATTATTGGAAATCCCTTTAATACTGCCGAACAGTATTTAGTACGACTTTAGTTAAATACTGCTTACCCATATTTTGCCCACAAAAATATAGTTATTGGTCAGTAATTTGTTAATTTCTCTCATTTTTTGCCCATTTAATGGTGAATCAGAAAAAAAGTATATGACAATATTTTGAGAAGAGATAAGTTTACTTATCCTCATTTCATTTTAATATTTTAATAATAATTAATGCAACAGAAACTAATTAAAAAAGCGAAACATTTTATTTTTATTTTAGGTTAGAAGGATATCACAACGGGTATGATCGATAACGACCCGATCTAAAATTTAGGGGTTCGATAATCATGCATAAATATGATCAAGCTGCTGCCTTAATAAAACAGCACATATGCGCATGCTTAAATGTCAACAAAAGGGAAACCCAAATACTGCTTAACCCTATGAGATGTCAAATATCTCTCTAATGTATAAAAGTTATTTATTGCACCGCGGCAACTTAAACATGCGGATCAATGTCAATCACTCATTCTTGGAACTAAAGTGCTATTTTTAATCTCTTGGAACTGAAAATTTTGCTTTTAAAAAGTAACAAAATCGATAGAAACCAGTCAACCGTTTAGTACTAAACACTAAATAGCAACCGAATAGGTCTTGTAAACAGAAGGATAGAGAAATATTTATCAATATTTTTACATCAAAACAATGTTTCAAATAATTTCACATAATCTAGTAATGTTAATGTTTTACATAATTTCTTAAAGTTTTAGCTCCTGCGGTGCAAAAAATAGCGTATATACTAAGGTACCAAAGTGCTTTTTGATCCCTCGAGTGCTCGGACAACAGTCTTCACTCAGGAAATTCCAATTTAGCCCTAGGGTTTGTTCCAGCAACACCAAGAATCGATTCCGAACCGTCCAGAACTTCAGAATTCAGTCAGTTCAGTTGATAATATATTTTCGGCGAATTTCGACGTAACGTAACATTTCTGAAATTTCTGAACTAGTGCTCGACGGCCGTTGGAACAGACCATTAGTGAAATGGCTATTTGTCAGTAAATATAAACCAGCTTATACCAAAGAAAATCTTGAGTAATACTTGGGCAAAGAGCTTACAAAAAACTCATTTATTGTGCAAGAGCAGCAAATTTAAGCAACAAGCATTCATTTCATTTAAGGTTGGAATTCAAATAAACTACCACACCCGTGTTTCAGATCCCAATTTTTGGCCAACTGGAATCGAGATTTCGAATTATTTATTTCGTGGAGGACAACACAAAGGAAGGCAATCAAGAAGGTATGGTTCTTTTAAACCTAAATATCAGAAGTATAAGAAATAAAATTTCTGAACTTGGTGTAATTTTGCATGTACTAAACTATCCACACGTTGTATGCTTGACGGAATCCTGGTTAAAAAAGGATGCGGTACAAAGGTAGAAGGGTACTTTGTAGCTTCACATTTTAGCCGTTTATCTATGAATGGAGGTGGTATTGCTATATTAGCAAGGGACGAACTTTCATGTCATGAAAAGGTAAACGCTAATGTTACAACCTGCGATCAAATATTTTAATAAGCCACCGTTAGACTAACGCTAGGCTTGCAGAAAATTACTATTAGTTGTATATATAGATCTCCCGGGGCAGATGACGAATTGTTTCTTAACTCTTTAGAAAACCTATTACAGTGTCATACTGTGTCTAATGTTTTACAATTTTGCTGTGGCGACTTCAACTTTGATTTCTTGGATAGGAAGTGAAAGGCAGGGGATGTGTGTAGTGTGTTTGAATCTTACGGTTTGTATCAGTGCTTTTCCCAAGATCCATCCCGTGTACAAGGACCTACCCATACCCTAATTAACAACATTTTTTGTTCGTGATATGACTCATGTTTTAGCACGAGAATGATTGATACTTGTTTATCGGATCACCTAGGTCAAATTATTCACTGTAATATTGTATACAAAGAAAAAAAAATTAAATCAAAAGAGAGTTTTCTCCAAGGTAAACATACATCCTCTCAGGTATCTTTTAAGTAAAGAGGAATGGAATGATGTATTTCAGATCGTAAATCATGTTGAAGCACATGACAAATTCTTTGAGCTTAGCTATTTTGACATGGTCTTTCTAAATTTAAATGCAAACAAACGCGTAAAATGAATAAATGGATTACCAGAGATCTAATTGAGCAGGATATATTTTTGCGCCAACTTTATCAACTGGCGAAACAAGATGCTGATTTAACAAATCAATATAAAATTATAAAAAAATCTCATCAGAAAAATATTTATAACGCGAAAAGAAATTATTACGATGATGTAATATCCAAGATAAAGAATAAGTCTAGAGCTTCTTGGAATATGATAGAATAAATACAAATATATCTTCTATTAAAAAGCTTCCAGATCTCATACAAACACAAGACGAAATAATTGACGATAGAATTGGTTTCCAAAACAAATATAAGCAATAATATCGACATTCCCTCTAATCGAAGTTCATTTTTCTTATCAAATATATCAATTAACGAAGTATATATTATAATCAAACAAATTTCAGAGAAAAGATCATCTGGATTAGATGACGTTCCATGTTCATTATTAATAGAAGTATCAGATCTCCTTTTAACCCCTCTCACTTACTTAATAAATATTTCATTTGAAAACGGTTATTTCCCTGATCAATTAAAGTGCGCAATGATTGTCCCTCTTCATAAAAAAGATGATGTTAGCAACATAGAAAATTATCGACCAGTTGCACTGCTTTCAGCATTTTCAAAGATTTATGAAAAAGCTTTTCTACAGAGAAGTCCTTTTATTTTCATATATAATCTTATATCCGCTAATCAATATGGGTTTGTTAAAGGTCGTTCTAACCAGGATGCACTAATGCCATTTTACAGCAGTATTATTGAGTCAATTAATGAAAACCGAAAACCATCGGCATATTTTACGATCTATCGAGAGCCTTTGATGTCATTAATCATACTCACTTACTCAATAAACTTGAGAAATCTGGTATTCCTGGTCCACCGTTAGTATGGATTTCATCATATCTAAGCGGTAGAAGTCAAATTGTGAAGGTTAAAGATGGGGATGACGTTTTCTTATCAAACAAAATTCCTGTAAACACCGGGGTACCACAAGGAAGTGTTTTAGCCCCAACGCTATTTATATTATTTATAAATGACCTGCTCCTGAGACTTAATGGTATTTGTTTTAGTACCTTATTCGCAGACGACACATCTTGTTTGATTCGTTCAAAGGATCAACGTGAATTATGTAGACTATCCGAGGCACGCGTTGCTCGAATGGAAGACTGGTGTTGTCAAAACGGGCTAGTTCTGAACTTAACAAAAACAAGTTTCATAAAATTTTCATCTATAGGTACACGGGATGACTATAGCTTATTGATTAAGGCATCAACGGGAAGTCTATTGCAGAGTGATGCTGTTAATTTTTTGGGAGTACACTTAAACAATCACCTTTCATGGAAATTTCATGTAAATGGAATTTTGAAAAAATTGGCTACACAAAATTATGTTATATGGAATATTAAAAAAGCCTCAGTTTAGAAATTTTAAAACTTTTCTATTATGGTTGCACTGAATCTGTATTAAATTATGGAATTATCTGTTGGGGGTGCAGTAGTTGTTTATATAAAGTTTTAATAATGCAAAAAAGAATAATCAGAAAAAAGTTCAATTTAAAACGTAATAGTTCCTGTAGGTCTTATTTCAATCAAACTGGCATTTTAACTGTTTGTTCTCTGTACATCTTAAATTGCGTAATTTATATAAAAACAAATTTAGAGAAATTCCCGAAGAGAGGTGTTCTGAATCCATACGTAGTAAGAAATTCAAATGATCTACACATATCGCACTGTAGAACTACCCAGGTCTCCAAATCTTCTGCAAAAATGTAATTTAAGTTATATAATTATCTGCCTCACGATATCCCTGACAGTCCAAATATTATATCTTTTAAGTGTAAAACAAAGAAATTATTAAAATATTATTCTTTTTGTAATGTAGATGAATACTTAACAAGCAATTTTTTGGACTGACATTAAGGACCATTTTAAATTTGTTATATATTTATTTTATATGTATTGTACATTCTAAAATAAATTTTCATGTGTATACTGTTAACTGATTTAGCTTTACTGTTAATTGTAGGTATCTAATTTACTTGGTTTTTATGTACTATCTACATTTTATCTTATATTTATATTATTATTAAGTATATTTTGGCAGATGGTTAATTTAATCTTTGTTAGGTATTTGTGTCATTGAGTACTTTCCTCACTATTGCACATGTTTCGAGGAGAACAATTTTTTGAATTTCTAGATAGAGGTCTTTATTTATATCAAGCTCTTCTAAATTTTTCTTCAAAGACTTTGGTATTTCTCTTTTCTCTCTTTCTTTCTTTCTTTGGTAGTAATTATTATTATTATTATTATTATTATTATGATTCATCATCATCATCATCATCATCATCATCATCATCATCATCATCATCATCATCATCATCATCATCATCATCATCATCATCATCATCATCATCATCATCATCATCATCATCATCATCATCATCATCATCATCATCATCATCATCATCATCATCATCATCATCATCATCATCATCATCATCATCATCATCATCATCATCATCATCATCATCATCATCATCATCATCATCATCATCATCATCATCATCATCATCATCATCATCATCATCATCATCATCATCATCATCATCATCATCATCATCATCATCATCATCATCATCATCATCATCATCATCATCATCATCATCATCATCATCATCATCATCATCATCATCATCATCATCATCATCATCATCATCATCATCATCATCATCATCATCATCATCATCATCATCATCATCATCATCATCATCATCATCATCATCATCATCATCATCATCATCATCATCATCATCATCATCATCATCATCATCATCATCATCATCATCATCATCATCATCATCATCATCATCATCATCATCATCATCATCATCATCATCATCATCATCATCATCATCATCATCATCATCATCATCATCATCATCATCATCATCATCATCATCATCATCATCATCATCATCATCATCATCATCATCATCATCATCATCATCATCATCATCATCATCATCATCATCATCATCATCATCATCATCATCATCATCATCATCATCATCATCATCATCATCATCATCATCATCATCATCATCATCATCATCATCATCATCATCATCATCATCATCATCATCATCATCATCATCATCATCATCATCATCATCATCATCATCATCATCATCATCATCATCATCATCATCATCATCATCATCATCATCATCATCATCATCATCATCATCATCATCATCATCATCATCATCATCATCATCATCATCATCATCATCATCATCATCATCATCATCATCATCATCATCATCATCATCATCATCATCATCATCATCATCATCATCATCATCATCATCATCATCATCATCATCATCATCATCATCATCATCATCATCATCATCATCATCATCATCATCATCATCATCATCATCATCATCATCATCATCATCATCATCATCATCATCATCATCATCATCATCATCATCATCATCATCATCATCATCATCATCATCATCATCATCATCATCATCATCATCATCATCATCATCATCATCATCATCATCATCATCATCATCATCATCATCATCATCATCATCATCATCATCATCATCATCATCATCATCATCATCATCATCATCATCATCATCATCATCATCATCATCATCATCATCATCATCATCATCATCATCATCATCATCATCATCATCATCATCATCATCATCATCATCATCATCATCATCATCATCATCATCATCATCATCATCATCATCATCATCATCATCATCATCATCATCATCATCATCATCATCATCATCATCATCATCATCATCATCATCATCATCATCATCATCATCATCATCATCATCATCATCATCATCATCATCATCATCATCATCATCATCATCATCATCATCATCATCATCATCATCATCATCATCATCATCATCATCATCATCATCATCATCATCATCATCATCATCATCATCATCATCATCATCATCATCATCATCATCATCATCATCATCATCATCATCATCATCATCATCATCATCATCATCATCATCATCATCATCATCATCATCATCATCATCATCATCATCATCATCATCATCATCATCATCATCATCATCATCATCATCATCATCATCATCATCATCATCATCATCATCATCATCATCATCATCATCATCATCATCATCATCATCATCATCATCATCATCATCATCATCATCATCATCATCATCATCATCATCATCATCATCATCATCATCATCATCATCATCATCATCATCATCATCATCATCATCATCATCATCATCATCATCATCATCATCATCATCATCATCATCATCATCATCATCATCATCATCATCATCATCATCATCATCATCATCATCATCATCATCATCATCATCATCATCATCATCATCATCATCATCATCATCATCATCATCATCATCATCATCATCATCATCATCATCATCATCATCATCATCATCATCATCATCATCATCATCATCATCATCATCATCATCATCATCATCATCATCATCATCATCATCATCATCATCATCATCATCATCATCATCATCATCATCATCATCATCATCATCATCATCATCATCATCATCATCATCATCATCATCATCATCATCATCATCATCATCATCATCATCATCATCATCATCATCATCATCATCATCATCATCATCATCATCATCATCATCATCATCATCATCATCATCATCATCATCATCATCATCATCATCATCATCATCATCATCATCATCATCATCATCATCATCATCATCATCATCATCATCATCATCATCATCATCATCATCATCATCATCATCATCATCATCATCATCATCATCATCATCATCATCATCATCATCATCATCATCATCATCATCATCATCATCATCATCATCATCATCATCATCATCATCATCATCATCATCATCATCATCATCATCATCATCATCATCATCATCATCATCATCATCATCATCATCATCATCATCATCATCATCATCATCATCATCATCATCATCATCATCATCATCATCATCATCATCATCATCATCATCATCATCATCATCATCATCATCATCATCATCATCATCATCATCATCATCATCATCATCATCATCATCATCATCATCATCATCATCATCATCATCATCATCATCATCATCATCATCATCATCATCATCATCATCATCATCATCATCATCATCATCATCATCATCATCATCATCATCATCATCATCATCATCATCATCATCATCATCATCATCATCATCATCATCATCATCATCATCATCATCATCATCATCATCATCATCATCATCATCATCATCATCATCATCATCATCATCATCATCATCATCATCATCATCATCATCATCATCATCATCATCATCATCATCATCATCATCATCATCATCATCATCATCATCATCATCATCATCATCATCATCATCATCATCATCATCATCATCATCATCATCATCATCATCATCATCATCATCATCATCATCATCATCATCATCATCATCATCATCATCATCATCATCATCATCATCATCATCATCATCATCATCATCATCATCATCATCATCATCATCATCATCATCATCATCATCATCATCATCATCATCATCATCATCATCATCATCATCATCATCATCATCATCATCATCATCATCATCATCATCATCATCATCATCATCATCATCATCATCATCATCATCATCATCATCATCATCATCATCATCATCATCATCATCATCATCATCATCATCATCATCATCATCATCATCATCATCATCATCATCATCATCATCATCATCATCATCATCATCATCATCATCATCATCATCATCATCATCATCATCATCATCATCATCATCATCATCATCATCATCATCATCATCATCATCATCATCATCATCATCATCATCATCATCATCAATCATCATCATCATCATCATTATTGTTATTAGTCTCTTATACGTCTCGAATTGCAAGGATCAAACTGTACCAGGTGACAGAACTTGATAAGAAAACAAGTTCATATAAGTTCATAAAGAAAATAACTTTGTGACCACCATATATAAATTTATTTTCTTATTTTAAAAAATTCTATCGTCTGGTAAAGTTTGGTCCTTGAAATTCGGGACACTCCGTATAATATATTATTTTTTCATACGCCTAGGGTTTTATTACTTTTTACTGTGAAAATCATAGAACAAATGTCTTAGCAAAGTCGCCCATATACGTAATATGCAAGAATTATAACAGAATCTCTCATCTTTGTGACTTTAATTATTTATCATTAAAAAAAATGGTTTTGTGATGCAATGTATCAATTAATGTGTTACATTTTTTGTATTTATAATTCATTCTTTGTTCGTTTTTTACTAATACTAAGTACTATTACATAATTAATATTTATATTTTAGATTAACTGGTCAAGTAGGTACATGAAACAAAGAATATATACCATACTAAATAATATTGAATTACTATCCTTATTTCTAACAACCACTTTATAAACCCACATAATATAATTTTTTTTAATTTTATATCCAAATATTAACCGACCCTGTATTTTAATTTCAATGTTGGCGACACCTGTGACAGTGTACAAACCCCGAAGGAACTAGGATCCTAGAATTTAACTATGAATCACGGGGCATTTTGTCCTAATTGCGACATACTGGCGTAGTAACAAACTGAAGTACATTTATTTAAATTATTCCTGTGATTTTATAAGTAATGTAAATTATCTCACGCACTAGCGGGAACCTTTATGAATACATTGATATATATTAATATCCAATTATTTCAATTTTTCTTGGTGTTTTGTATCCTAGTTAGTCCTGTTAGACGGTAAAAATATTTATAGAAAATCCTTAAGGAGCCTTTGCCACTGTCGCATTAAAAGAGTCCATGCAGAGAGCATGTATAACTATTATACTTAAGCCTTAAGCAAACATTCCATTTAGTACGACGCTGCAAACCAGATTGACGGAATAGATTACAATATACATTATTTTTTGATTATTAATAGTTTATTAGTATTGCCATGTTGTGTGCCGCACTTTGGGGAATATCCAAACTGTATGCATGTACTATCGTGTCTCGTACAATGGGTAGTGGGTACAGCTATCCACCATGCAGCGCCGTATTCGGTGGAATCATTGCATTATTATTATGAAAGAATACTCACCATTATATACTAAAGCAAAAAAAGCCTTTTTAACAAGCAGTTGTGTATCAAAAACCACTAGTTTCGCTGATGTTGGAATTAAATCATAACATTTATGAAATTTAAAAAACTTCACAAATATTTGGGACTCATCCTCTTCTGCAAAAAAAAAATGCAAATTATTATAATATTCTCTAGTACTTACAAGCATTGTGTGTAAATATGCATTTGTGTCATTTTTCTGTTACCTTTTTTGATTCATTTAATTATTCTTGACATTACACTAGATAAGTACTAAAACAGTCAATCAATGACTATAATAAAAATGTCAATTTTTCATTTTTATTTGGCAATCTTGGACAAATATATATAAGGGGTGTCCGGAATGCGAGTGCCGTAATTTTAAAAGCTTATATATCTTACCAAAAACAATAAAAACTCTTATGAAAACAATGCCTAAGACGAATAGTTTGTCTACAAATACATTTAAAAAAAAATACAACTGCAATAATATACAAAACTATATTACGAAATTACAACTAAGGTACAATTAAGGTTAAGTAAAAGCACCTGTAACGTAATTTGTTATTTGGATCAGTATGATGAAGTAAACAATTGAAGTTTCCGAGAAAGTCATTAAAACTGTAACGTTCGACAAAGTGGCAATCAGGTATATCAGGCTGCTGTTGATAACTTAAAAGTAATCATAGTCATAGTAGTATTGTAGTTAATGCGTTTCATTTTTATGTAGTTTTTATTTGGTATTTGTGAGTGTATATACTCAATATATATATATATATATATATATATATATATATATATATATATATATATATATATATATATATATATAAACAAAAATGGAACAATTTATAGTAACCAGGACCAACTGCATGACATGTTAGTTTACGGCGAATATAGACAAAACTCTTTGCAAGCAACATAATTATTTTGAACCTTGTAACTATTATCCCGTGTTGTGAAAAACCATTTACAGTAAGTACCTATGTTTAGGTGTACTTATTTGTTATTATTATGTATAAATACATAACAATCCTAACATAGTATATGAACGACGTTGCCACGTATTCAACCTGTTACAGTTGGTGAAAGATAAAAAATGGTCAAATATGTTTTGTTTAGTACAACTTATCATATGGCATAATTAAGGCACTCATATTCCGGACACCCTGTATATGCAGAGAGAAAATTTTATCAATATGATCAAAATTTGTTGAAAAATACATTTATTGTTATTTTTTAAAATATTGCAGAATCTTTCAGTTTTTGCTCTATCTATCCACAATTAATTATTTAAGAAATCCCGTCAGGAATGAAATCAAGACGTTTCAATGTTGTCAATATAATTTTACAGTAATGACACTTACACACAGGATGTCTTTAAAATGTGGTGTTCTTAATAAAAAAATATTACCCGGGTAAATGTGCACGTCCAATTGATGATAAATATGTTTATGTACAATTTTATAACATTAATTGTGTAATTTCAAAAAGGTAAAACGAACGCGAGAGTGCGGTATTAAAACTAATTTGTATTGTTTGTTGCTTTACTTCCATGGACATGAAATATACAGGGTATAGAAACATAGTGCACCATACTGTACGAAACGATAGAATTCGTACAAATAAGAAAAAGATGATACAAACGTGACCGAAGACGCGTTATAAAACAGTTTATTATAGAGCAAACTACACTTATTTTTTGATAGGGAATATATTCCTGCATTTTCTAAATTTAAAGTGAAATCACCCTCTATATAGGATCAATACAATAAATAAATAGATACTCTTGTTTGAAGTGAAAAAAACTAACCGTTTGCGAGAAAATCGACGTTTACATTTTTCTTCCTTGGAAGGAGTGATTGTACAGCCAAAATAAATTAGATTTACCCAAATATCGTTATATCTAAAAGCTCAGCGTTTGCAAGATATCGGCTGTCAAAGATTTCGAAATTTGTATTATATTTATGTAAGGTAAATCTCATTTATTTTGACTATTGGCCCCCTTTGCAAGGATAAGTACCATAAATACCTGAGAACATTTGTCTACAAATACATTTGAAAAATAAAAATACAGCTGCAATAAAATGCAAAACTATGTTACGAAATTACAAACTAAGGTACAATTAAGGTTAAGCAAAAGCTGTAACGTAATCTTTTCGTAATTTGTTTTTTGCATCATTTTTGCATTAATGAAGTAAACAATTGAAGTCGTTACAACTGTAAGAAATTGTAACGTTCGACAGGATCGCAATCTGTCAGGCTGCTGCTGATTAGTCATAGTAGTATTGTAGCTAGTTCACTTAATTTTTCTCTAGTTTTTCTTTGTGACTATACATAAACAAAAATGAACGTTTGTATACTAAATACATTCATTTTAAACACTTATGTGTTGCGAAACGAGAACTAAGAAAACAATTGCATATGTATAATATGCACTGACGCAAAACTGTCGCATCATCGCTTGCTGGACTAGGAGCAAAACCTGAACACTCCCTTGGGCTTCCCCGCTCTTTTCCTCAACCCGCACCGACAGCCCACAACAGGCCATTTAAAGTACCAATTTACGCTGATTAGTGAGCTGCCGTTCAGCCTGGTAGTTGTTCCGTTTCTCGATTTTCTGTGCGTTTAAACACTGTGTGTTGTAAAGGAAACCTGTTTTGAAATAATTATTAGGCATGTCTAAGTAAGAATGGATATAGTCTACAGTTAAGTTCATATTGTCACGGAATTTGCCCCACTCACACCCAAACCGACGACTGTGGTATCGCGAAATGCTAAGATTGCCCCGATCGCCCCTACACGATTCTGTTAAACAAACAAAAAGCCGTGGATCAAGACGGGACTAGAAAATTTGAGAAACGACGAGAAGCGTTCGAGTCGTTCGAGAGATGCTAGAAAATAGATCTAGAGATGCTAGAATATACCTGGAATATTCGTTGGGTCTATAAAAGAAAAATAAACGGCCGATTAAGTTAGTCTTGTATAAGTCTTGTATTACAGTCTGAATTGAAGTGTTTAGTTGGAGATATCAAAGTGATTTAGATAACGATTAATTAAATAAGTGTTTAGTTGAGTTTTAATTAGTGTTCAGTAGTGTACTGAGTATAGTTAATAAAGAAGTAATTAATTAACGGATTGTTTTTCTGGCAGTAGTAGTAAAATTCGGATTGGGAAATCCGTGACAATATAAAGAATTTTTTTAAGTAGTCATAAGGAAAAGTTTGAATTAAAAAATAATGACCGACTGTTGTCCGATATTGTTATAGAAACTGCAGGTGTTAGTCGCGGGAAAGCGTATAAGCGTCAGTTTAATAATGAAATTTATTCAAGAAACAATTAGATTTGTGGGTGCAACAAAAAATGCACTATAACATGACAACTCACAAACGCATCTTCAGAATACCATGGAATTAACTGTCTTAGGAACTATTAATAGTAGATCACAGAATCAGCTTCGAGTTGACACTGACATTTTATCGCAAAAATATTTAACCCATAACAGATTACTTTTTTGCTGTTTTTTTATGGCAATTCAACCAATATGTTGTTTGAAATACAAACCTATATAAAACGAATAGATCAATAATATACACTGTAGAACAACCCCTTCTCTCCCCTCGCCCCCAGCATTGCTACCTCGCATGCGTGCCCACCGAGACTCCCAATACCGGCTGTAATATTAAACCCCTCCGCCTAAATTCCCGACTAGAGATAGGAAATCCGGTTCATTTCACTGATCCGGTTCACCGGATCTGGATCTTTGTAGTGTACCGGTACAGTGAACCGGCACATTAGAGCCGGATTTAGGGATGGGCAAAAATAATCGGTTAAATGAATAACCGATTATTGTGTATCGGTTAACCGGTTAATAACCGGTAATATTATGGGTTCGGTTTAACCTTATAACCGATTGTTTCAATCAATAACCGCGTGCCGGTTATTTTATAATAATAAGCTGCACCGCTCAGAGTTTCTTCTGTTCTGTGCAGTGAACTTTACTCTAGACTAAATGCAGAGTAGGTCGAATTGCTCCAGAGGCATACTGTGCTAATCTAATAAACTATGTTCCATGTTCCATGGCAAACTGGAATTAAATTACATATTTAGGTTAGGTGTGTTGCTTTTATGTGTGTGGTCATCAATGTTTAGTAAATGGGTAAGTACTATTTACTCATCGAATTGTTTAATAACGTTATTTATTTTTTACATAGAGTCGTGTGAAACAATCAAGCTAATTATCATAAATCATGTCTCTTCTACACAAACGGAAAAGTGAGGTTTGGGAGTTCTTTACAAAATAAGCAAATAATTCTTGTATTTGTAACTTAAGTGGAAAGCAGTATAAGACTGGTGGCGGAACTACTAATTTAAAAAATCATGTTTTACATAAACATGAATATGTATATCGCAAGAGAAATAAAAAGGAGCAGCAAAAGATAGACGAACATAAAATTAAAAAACCATGAATAGGACAATGTTCACGAGCTGATATGGATACAAATGTACAAGTCACACCCCCTTCATCTATAATCACTGAAGTTGAGGTAATGTGATATGTGATGTCAGTTTGTGTACATTCTTTTATATAAAGTTATTCATGTTTGTAGATTGAAACAAGCACTGATATCAATTTTAATACAGAAAACTCAAGTAACTTTCATGCCATCCATAATAAAAATGAAGAAATCCTTACACCTGCACTCTCACCATCTTCTGAAATTGCACTTTCATCACCGCCAACGCCAGTTCTTCAAAGTCCATCGAGAACATATACGCAGCCAACAATTAAACAAATTTTACAAACCAAAAAGAGTTATGAACGTAAGTAATAAATATTTCTTATAGTGCACTTAAAAATTATAGTATTCTTTTGTAGCTGGAGGGGTAAAAGATGCTTTAATTACGCAAGCATTACTCTTCATGATATGTAAAGATAATTTACCACTCAGTTGTACAGAAAAAGAGGGTATGAAACATTTCTTAAAAACAACTATACCATTGTATCATCCTCCAAGTCGGAGAACAGTAAGTTGATAAGTTTGAAAGTTAAAATTGTGCACAATAAACTTTGACTTTATAGATTACAACACTCATTGAAGGAAAATATAAATCACTGCAAAATATTGTCAAACATAAACTGGTCAGTAACACTTTATAGTTTTGACACTTCATTTTATAGGTAATTTTAAATTTATTTGTTTTTTCTATTCTTCCTATTTAAAAGTCTTACTCCGTAGATGAAGAAGAATCAACAATAAAGGCAATATGCCTTGGAGTAAAAGATTTAACACAACATCATACAGCTGATAATATCTGCAAAGATTTAACTGAAATATTTGCAGATATTATGTGGCAGATAGAAAAGAAAAATATAGTGTCTGTGACAACTGATAATGGTGCCAATATTGTTGCTGGTGTCAAAAGACTTCTCTCAAATGCAAACTCCAATCTAGATATTCACATTTCATGTTTCGCCCACAATATTAATTTAGTTGTTTCCAAAGCACTTGGAGATGAAAATGTAGTAGAACTAGTTTCTATTATTAACAAGGTTAAAAACATTGTGTCTTACTTCAAACACAGTAATGTTGCCCAGGATGATTTGAGAAGCGAACAACCGAAGGAAGGCAAAACAGATGGTTCATTTTTATATTTAATACAGGAAGTCGCCACTAGGGGGAACTCTACATTTTATTGTTTAGAGCGGTTTGCACTTCTGTCAGGGCATGTAGGTAAAATATTACTATCACCATATCATAAAAAAGCTCCTCCAATGCTAACACGTGTTGAATTAGCCATGGTCGAAGAATGTTTACATATATTAAAACCATTTGAATCGGCAACAGCAGAAATATCTGGAGAAAAATATATTTCTGCCAGTTTAGTAATTCCTAAACTGCATTAAGACAGCTCTTGAACGGGTAATAATTTCATGTACATTGGCAGAAACATTTAAAAGTAACCTTTGCAAACAAATAGAGAAACAATTAGATCCATTGGAATGTAATACCCTTTTAAGTACAGCAGTTGTACTGGATCCAAGATTCAAAAAACTTCATTTCTCAAGTCCTCGTAATGCTGCAGAGGCAATAACAAGAATCAAAGTGGAAGTCAAAGAAGCAATAAAAACTAGAGGTTCACCAACTCCATCAATAACTGAGGGGTCCCGTGAAGTATCAGAATCATCGATCTGGATGGGGCATGAGGAAATGGCCGCCAAACAACAGTCCAGCCCAAAAGATTTTATTGAAGGCCTTCCAACGAAATTAAAATTATACCTACAACAGCCTATTTTACCTCGCCATTCGAATCCAATACAATTTTGGGTAGAAAGTAAAAATGCTTTTCCCACCATGTTACACAAGTTGCAATGAAATACCTAACAATGCAAGGGGCATCCGTTGCTTCTGAAAGAGTAGTTTCAACACTGAACAATATATGTACTGATAAGAGAAGCAGATTAACTCCAAATCATGCCAACCATCTTGTTTTTTTAAATTCTCTTGATAAGAGATATTGGACATTATGAAGTGAAAATAAATTTTAGCAGTAAAATTAATGTTTTATTTGTCTTCAATATGAAAAACAATGCATTTGACAAAATTTTTAAATTTTCAGACAGATATAACGAGATAGGTACATGACTGCATAATTTTATATTAAAGAAATAAATATTACAGATATAGGACTTTTAGTGCATTTTTATATTTATTTAGTTATTTATTATTGAATATTAACGAATATTATGAGGGGGCTGCATAGAATTTTTTTATATTATTTTATACAGAATGACCCATTTGAAAGCGGAACAAAAATTTTATTTGTTGGGCGATTAAAAAGATTTTTTTTCAGTAATGAGCCTCTCTAACTCTACTCTAGTGCTAAATTTCAGAATGAAAATTAAAATTTCAAGACTCCCTTCGAAATTTTTCGAAGCGCTAAAATCCAAAAAAATGATTAGCGATTTTTCTATTTCCAATCTGAGTGCGGTTTTTCCGGTTTAATATATATGTAGTTTCAAATGAGTGTGACCGAAAAATAAAAATAATGTAGGTCTATAACAGAACTACAGTATACTTACAATAATTACATTTACATTATGTTATCAATTGAATAGTCATCATTATGAAATAATAGCTGTGTCTCTCTGTCGGCGTCGTACGCTGTTTCTCGTCTCGCGACTCGCTGCTGGTGTGCTGGTGCTGGTTAACCCGAGATATGCATGAGATTCTATCCCCACGCGGAAATAGACTCGTGGCCCGGTGACAGCACCGGGCCACGAGTCCCGGTTTTTAATTTTTAAAGGAGTCGTTTGGGGGCAACCGCCCCCTTGCGAAAAAACCGGTCTTATCAAAAAAATAAAATTAACTAATTTTCAGACTTATAGCTTAATTACACAACATTCATGCGCTGTGCGTTCTGTTTTTTTTCTTGATAAACAAAACAACAATAATTTTATTTGTATTACTTTTGCTCTACCTATGTATTTTATTTTTCGAGATTTCTGCACCTAAAGAACGCCACAAATGTGATCATTTTAAGGCGAGAAATACGACCACCTTAAGAAGTTATAGACCTAAGAAATAACTTATTTAATTTTTTTACGATAATTTTCTCATTAGTTAGGTAATTGAATTGAATTGAAACAGCCTACCAATAGTTTTAAAAAAGTTATACACATGCAACAATGTCGCCAAAATGCACCATTTTAAAGAAAACTGTGTTTAACGTATTTGTTGAACTTCCAAATAAGTACATAAATTCTAACGAATTATTAATTTAAAAAGTAATTAGTTATGTTATTTTTATAAAACGGCATGAAACACAATACAGTTTAATATGACAACATGAAAGGAAGTATTTAAAAAATAAAAAAATAACCATTTAAAATTAAACTCAATATTACAAACAAATTTTGTCATTTTAAATTTATTTTTGAAATATGCGCCAGACAGCTACTTATCACACTTGCGCCATTCCGACCCAGTAAATCCGACATTGTATCGACAATTTGTTTATTACTTTTGTTGCTGGTAAATTTATTTTTTATGAACAAATTAGAAAAACATAGCCACATTTTAAAAAATCATAGTAGCCTTGTATCTGTGAATCAGAAGTTGATATTTGCTATGTAGATAATCAAAACCTTAAAGCCGGGTACAGGCACTGTAACATAATAGGTCAATTTGGACGTGTTTGCTGGTGGCTCGCAAACATCTAGCGCGCATTCGCAGTGTACCCGAAAATTGCCGGTACTTGTAGCGAGCACAAAGGAAATTGATATTGGCTGATTCATAGCTATGGACCGCTAGAAATTTTCATGATTGTAGTGATTATTTTTTCAGAAAATTTGATTCCTTGTATTATAATCAAGTATGTTGTATCGTATTCCAAATGTTTACAATATTTCGAAAAATAATCATTTCTCATCACTGACTGAAATGGAAAAATAATTTTTATAAAATATATAATTTTTATAAAGGAATATTTAAGCTTTCTAGCAATGTTTTATAGATGGCTTAATTTCATACAAGCTGCATATATTTTTTAGTGGAACGTCCTGTATATTTTTACATTTTCTAGTGCATAAAATTCTGCAATCTGTTAATCCATATAAATTGATACACACAAATGATGTTACACACTCCTATACCTATTTATATCTTGCTTTCTGTGTAAATTAGGATTTTTGTTAAAATTAAGTGAAGGCATCATATTTTTGCTCAGAATTATTATTACCTGTCTGTGTGTTTTCAAAACATCAAATCATATATCTGCGCAATTATGACAGCAAGCAATGAAAATTGCTATATCCGTGACAATATTATGTATTCTTATATTCCCACCACGGTATATACCTATCAATTATTTAGACATAAATTGACACAACAAATTCGGCTATAAGTATAGGTACCTATATAAATAATTTAAAGCACCTTTATTGAAAATTAAACTGCAAATTTAAGGTATGTTATTGATTATTCTAAAAATAATATCAATTTAAGTTCATTTACAAATAGATAACTAATTCAAACTAGAAGTTGGCGACTGCAATCGAATTCAACTGGAAATAATATTTTGTGACATCCAATTAAAGTCCAGTTATGCTAAAAAACGCATTAAATTGAAGGTCATAAAAAGTGTATATTTATTTATTACTGTGACTAGACTGGTTTTCTTGGTTATATCAAAAATATTGGACGACATACGTACCTCATATTATTACTGTTAAATATTTAAAAAATACCTACCACAGTTTTCAATCCACTTTTTATATAATAATAATATAATATAATTAATATATATTCTCCGCGATTTCTTTGGGATGGAAAACGATTATACAATATTAAATTTGGATGTTTTACTTTTGATTTGCCATAATTATAATATACGCAAACGTTTCCAGCAATTTTAAATAAAATTTACAAAATTGTATCCTCTATGACTTTCTACATATATATATAAGTAACATATTATTAGGTATATACTAACGAAACCCTACAAAAAAAGCTGGAGGGGGTGGCCATAAAGTTTTTTCAGTTTTTTTTTTGTTGGAGGGAGTGCTATTGTCTGTCGTGTGTATACCGACAATGTTGTCACATCAGAAATTATGAAATGCGTAGATATCCAACTCCTATAAGATATTCGTAGAAAATTCGTAGATTAGTAAAAACATGTTTCATTTAAGTTTAAATATGTTGATATAATTAAACAATAGAATGAATAGCCCTACAAAAATATCTGCAGTAAAATTTCAGCAGCTATCTTTATCTATACAATTTTTTGTTTGTATTAAATGTACTATTATTTTAGTAGATAAACCGCTGTTCTATTTTAAATTTATTAAATTAATTTGTGACAACATCCGTTCACATGAAGCATTATGTATAAGCATCCAGTAGTTTCTCAAATAGATACATATTAGTACAAATTAACTATTTGGATATTTAATATTTATAAGTTGTAAAACTTAAAAATCCATATGGATTTTAAAGTTTTTATTGAGAAAAAAATCCGTGAATTCGTACATAACAGAAATCTGATTTACGGATTAATCCGTAGGTCTGACAACACTGACCCCATAACGACAACAGTATTTCCTTGATTCATCTAATTGAGTTCAGAGCCATCTATGTCTAACTTCCTCTACCATTCTTGATCAAGTGTCGGCATGTAGTATTATTACAGAGGGAAAATTGCTAGAATAAATTTAGTAATAGATACAAACGATAGATGGCAAAAACATCATTCGTCTCATTTCACTGATTCACAGTTTCAGTACGTAAATATCTTACTATATTTATTTATACAATGCTTTTACGGTTATTTGCATAACTAACTCTAGTTTTTATTTTAAATATCAACTTCAAAAGTTTTATTTCTTCTAAATCAAGCCTAAAAGTCGTAAAACTAGTGAAATTTGGAATCATTTTTCGGAACAAGGAAATGAAAAAGCTGAGTGCAATTATTGCAAAACAAAATTAAGCGTTTTAAAAAGTTCTACAGGAAATTTAACTCGTCATATGAGATTGAAATATCCAGGTAGGTAATTCTGAGCATATAGTGTATTTATTTTTATTATCTTTGAAGTCACCTAAGTATATCAAATAATAATTTTAACATTTCTCTTGTAACTGTATATGTTTTTTATTGTTATAACCGTAGAATAAGTAGAATGAATAACTCATTTTTCAAATTTCGGTATATATATATTGTTGTAACTTAGTTCAGTTCAGTTTATATTAAGTTGGTAGAACTGATGGTAGTAGAGTAAAGTTAGGGAGTGGAAAGAAGTTGGATAATATCGAGAAGTTAGTTACGTTTAAGTATGTGGCACATGTTTATGGCTTGGTGTTTTGTGGAAGCTATTATTTTATGTATATTTGGAAACGGAAATAAAATTAAGAAAATACGAGTGTATTCATTGAGATTAAGCCCCGACGTCGTCCAAACAATATATATATATATCTTTTGTTAGTAAAAATGCATAAAACGTAACATAAAATACTTTTACTCAAAAAAGTGGCAATGCATTATATGTTTATCTTACTATTTAATGACGATAATTAGATACCAGTATAATACGTGACCTATTAGACATACCTTGCGTATGATAGATAGATAGCGGTAATAAATAATAGATACATTTATGTTTCTGATTGTGTTAATTAGAGAAGTTATTATTTTCTTAATTATAGGTGTATCGATATATAGGGACAATTTAAAAAACAGAGATGAGTCTTCTATGCAGCCATCAACATCGACGGCACCAGACGAATACGATTGATTGTAACAAATCCAAAAACTCAGTCGAACTTGAATGATTTTGTAATTAATGCTAGGCCGATATCTATAAATAAATCTAAAATGCTGGATGATCAGTTAATTAAAATGATTGTAAAAGAATATCATCCTTTTTCAGACGTGAATGATACTGAATTTAAAAATTTTGTAAATATTGTCACGGATTTCCCAATCCGACTTTTACTTCTGCCAGAAAAACAATCCGTTAATTAATCACTTCTTTATTAACTATACTCAGTACACTACTAATTACTAATTACAACTCAACTAAACACTTATTTAATTAATCGCTATCTAAATCGCTTTGATCTCTCTAACTAAACACTTGAATTCAACACTGTAATACAAGACTTATACAAGACTAACTAAATCGGCCGTTTATTTTTATAGACCCAACGAATATTCCAGGTATATTCTAGTATCTCTAGATTCATCTTCCCGAACGACTCGAATGCTTCTCGTCGATTCCCCAATTTTCTAGTCCCGTCTCGATTCACGGCTTTTTGTTTGTTTAACAGAATCGTGTAGGGTCGATCGGGGCAATCTTAGCATTTCGCGATACCACAGTCGTCGGTTTGGGTGTGAGTGGGGCAAATTCCGTGACAATATGTTATGTCCTGGTTATAAGTTACCAGAAAGAAAAACCATATCAGTAACCTTAATTCCGCATTTGTACAACAAAACGCGAGAAGAAATACGAGAAAAATTAAAAAACGTTGCAGCAGTATGCATTACAACAGATAGTTGGACTTCTATTAATAATCAAAATTTTGTAGCGGTAACAGCACATTGGTTAGATAAAAATTTCAAAATATGTTCAAATTTGCTAGAATACATTTACCGATCGGCAGATAACTTGTCAAAATTTTTGCAACATGTATTCGAAGATTGACAGATTAATTACAAAATTATTACTGTTGTTATGGATAATGCTGCAAATATCGTTTCGGCTGTGAGAATTGGAAATTGGTGTCATTTAGGATGTTTCGCGCATAGCGTTAATTTAGTAGTACAGCGTGGATTACGCGAAATTGAGGACACTATTCACAAAGTTAAAAAAAATTGTGAATTTTTTAAACGGAGTAGTCATGCGTGGGCAAAACTGCAACAAATGCAAGACCAAATGAATTTACTCCAAATTAAATTAAAGCAGGACGTTGCTACCAGGTGGAATTCTACCTATGAAATGCTATTAAGGATACTAAAAATTAAAGATGCTTTGGTGTCAACTATGGCACTTTTACATCAAGACAGTAGCGCGTTGTGTGTTCCTTTAAATCTAGATGACTGGACCATAATAAACAATGCAACGAATATTTTGCAAATTTTTAATGATGTTACAAATGAAATTTCCGCAGAAAAAAATGTAACTATATCAAAAATAATTGTATTTAGTGACGCAATGAGGAAACACCTTATACAATATGCAGCAGATAATAATTCTCTGCCACAGCCTATTATAAGAATGATTGAAGTTATGAAACTTCAAATAAGTGACAGATTTAAGCGTTTGGAACAAAACGAAATAATTATGCAAGCTACATTACTAGACCCCAGATTTAAAAAGTATGGGTTTTCAAATTCAAAAAATTATGAAACTGCATGTAATTTGGTAAAAGCAAAAGTATGCTCCACTAATATTTATTCTGGAAACGATTTAGAATTAGAAAATAATAATAAAAAAAATGTTACAACTTCAGAAATATCAACATCATTAGTTTGGAAACATTTTGATCAAACTGTTGAAAAATTCAAAACTATTCCTAATCCTACTGCTGCAGCGATTATTGAAATAGATAAATATATTAACGAGCCACTTATAGATCGAGCTGCCGATCCATTAGTATGGTGGCAACACAGAAAATATGTTTATCCTCGTTTGTACGAGATTGTAAGAAAGCGTTTTTGCGTTATGGCAACGTCAGTTCCTTGTGAAAGGATCTTTTCAAAGACGGGACAAATTCTTTGCGAAAAAAGAAGTCGCTTAAGTTCTAATACAACCAGCCAAATAATATTTCTGCATGAAAATTTAACGTAACATGATTAAAAGTAATGTAACATGTTTAATATAATTATTTTTTATTTCAAATATTTATACTTATAGAACATATATTTTTGTTAATTTTATTTTTTCATATTTAAATAAAAATTAATTTTCATTTATTTCCCTTGTTACTTTGAGAGCAAACATATACACCTATACCTGCATTGTACAAACTGTCCGGTGCAAGTTTGTTTTCCCATATCGGTATAGAATTTGATATAAATTCTTCCCCTTAAGCGCGAGCAAAAATTTTCTTGTAGCATTACAACTTCTACATAAAATGATAAAGATTAAAAAATAATAAATGTGTACAATCGTTTGCAATAATAATGACACTGTTTAAAATGAATTTTGCGATTTCTACTGCTGACATATTTGCAATGAAATCTACTTTTAACATTAGTTCTTAGTTGTTTCACTCACCAAAAGAGATTTAATGAAATTTCTACTCAGAAGTTCACAAACTGTTCTGAGAGAGTGTCATTATTATTATAAAAGCATGTAATTACCTACTATAAATCATATATAACTTAACCCAACCAAACGATCTAATTTGCATAAGATATATTTTTCAAAATTCAGGGACACACTAAATTTGCAGACTTTAATAAAGGCTTAGTATACCAACAAAAATAATAATAACACAGAAAAATAATGTTTTTATTCGAGCACCCGTGGTCATCTAACCGTCGCGTCGGGACTCGGAGCTGCTCGCTGAACTCTTCATTTCATGACTTCGGTACAATACTGCACGTTAACATTCTGTGCCTAGAAAGATCTGAGATCCGAGATTTGAGTCGGATTTTTAGAAGAAACCGGTTCACTCAGAGCAGTTCTAAGAGCCGGCTCAGTGAGTCGGGTCAGTTATGTTCCGCCCATCTCTATTCCAGTGTTGTTAACACGTAGGGAAATTCCCTACTTGTAGGGAAAATTTATCAATAAATCGGTTGATAAGGAAAATATTCTTATTTTGTAGGGGGAAAAGGCACTCTAAGTTTAGCAAATACTGTTTTATCATTTAAAAGAAAATAAGATTTTATGGATCATTTCCGATATTCGTTTATAAATAATAATATGCTGCCAACAGCACTTTATCCTTTATACAGAATTCTAACGTTGCTAACGTGTTGCTAACCATAGATAAAAGAAATTACAGAAAACCAGAATGGACTGCGTTAGTTGTAATTTTGAATAGAATTATTTGATTATTATTATTTGATTTCATTGGATATTAACATTTTAAATTATTATTGGCTGAACTGAGCAAGAAAAAATATGAGACTCTAAAATAGTCAGTACTAGAAAAATATTTCAATTTGGCAAGGTAGCATCAGGTGGACATCGAGTTGAACTGTGAGCTGTAAACGATCAAGGCTGTGAGCGGTCAGTGACAGCCTGAAAAGGGGGTTTACATAATGATTTGAAAATATTTATTTTCGGCGTAAATATGCATTTAGATTTTTTTTAATCGCGTATTCGTATTATACTCATTATTCCCTATCTCCTCTTAAAATTAATGACATTATGACTGACTCACCCTGTATAGTGACTGGTTTGAGAACTGAACTATGAATGATATATGAAAGCTGTTTCACAAGCGTGCATTTAGTTGTACACAGGTAACAAAAAAAAAAAAGAAAAATCAAAAACGTTTGGACTAATGTTAGTATATAACCGATTTTCACAAACTGTGCATGGTTACATTTCACGAACTGTTTTCGTGCTTGTTTCGACTATAAATGTTGCTAGGACTTACATAAAATGTGCTCTGAATTTTGAAACAGAAACAAAAATCTTTTGTGTTGCGTTTTTATAAACTTTCTAGTATTTTGCTTAGGTTATAGACTGTTAAGAGACATTGTATTTTCATGAACAATTATAATCTCAGAAGTAAATCTAGTGATAAACACTCGGTTAAACAGGTTGAAAATTCGGAAAAGTTGGTATTCGATACTGAAAAAGTACCGGCTGTGACCATGGCGAATCATGTGTTAATAACAGATGAACAATTGCAAATGCTTATTAGTGGTATGACTCAAGCTTTCGTACAGGTTTAAATTTCTACGAGTAATCCTTTCACGCATTCAAAGTGAAAACTTTTCAAAATGTGGCTCAAGGTTCTCAGGGCACAACAATGAGGATGTAGAGGCGTTTATTAATGCAATCACAGTTTACAAAGATTGTGTAAACATCTATGATGAAAATGCAATAAAAAGTTTACCAATGTTACTGGATAATAATGCTGCCACCTGGTGGCAAGGTATTCAATCTACAATCATCACCAGGGATGAAGCATTAAATGATGTGAGGCTTCTTATTGTCAAAATATGCTGCCATATAAGATTTTCAAGGAATTATTTTCTCGTCAACAAGGAGATACAGAGCCGACTGACATTTTCGTGAACTCTTGTAGAGCTCTTATAGCTCGGTTGCCTAAATCATGGTTTATACTTTATTAGGTAGAAGAATTAGATGCAAATTGCCTAGAGATCAGTCCTTCAGCGAATTTATGGAAAATGCTCGTTCTATTGAAGAAAGTTTTGATGAAAACACGACTACGAATAATCCCAAAAAAAGTACAAACAACAACCAAAGTCGAATGCGACCAAAATGCCAATGTTCAAGCAAATTGTCATAAGTTTGCTGCTACCCAAGAGAAAACTAATGTGTCACAGACACCTGTTGCTAATTCTAATGCTATTCGTTGTTATGGCTGTGGAACACTCGGCTATATAAAATCCCAGTGCCCCAAACGTTGTAATAATCCTGCTGCGACTACTTCGATTAGTAGAGGTGCCAAGGACGTTCTGACGTACTCGTCCAGCGTAGATATTTTGTCTGCGGAAATTTTTCCAATTTCAGCAATGCCTGTCAGGGGTCTGATCAAAATTAATGGTGCTGGAAACATGATCTTGCCTACGTCGACTCCGATACTAGGAATACTATAGCAGGACATGTTCTCTATTTACATTTTGTCGAAAAGAATCTACCTTACAGAGAGGAAATTTTCCATATGGTGTTAGCTGATGGAAACATACGTCAACTTCAAGCGAAAATTTATGAAGTTGAGGTTACCCTACAATCAAGAAGTATTCTTACTACTTTTCTCGCTGTACCGAATCAGGAGCGTAGCAAAACTCTTTTGGGAATCGATTTCATGTCAAAAGCAGGTATAGTTCATATCTTCCAAAATCGAAACGGTTTTTCGAAAATACTTCTTCAATAAGTTTTGACTTACACAAGGAACCTTCAGTAAATGCTATTCGTCCAGTGGAAATATCTCAGGCAAATTTTATTCTCAAGGATACGGATGGCCAAAATTTGGAATCAAATGAGAGGAATCAACTAGAATTGATCCAGTCACATGCGCTTTGTTTTGAAAAGAGTTGCGGAGCATTCAATCCAAGTGACTGAAGATACTCCTATATTTCAACCTCTCTATCGCCTGGCGCCTGCCCAGAAGGAAATTCCGAGACAAAAACTTGATGAGTTGATTGAGGATGGAATCATTGAAGAGTGCGAATCGGCCTGTGCCGTTCCCGTTGTATTAGTACCAAAATCTGACGGAAACATTCGACTGTATGTCGACTATCGACTGTTCCTGTGCAATATCCGCTACATAGAGTAGATTATCTACTCCATTCAACTGGTGAAGCTGCTACACTAGACCTAAAGATTGGTTATCACCAGATACCAATCAAAAAGGAGGATCGGGTTAAGACAGCGTTTATAACACCTTTTGGTACCTTTAGATACAATGCAATGCCTTTCGTGTTGCGAACAACGCCCGCTACGTTTCAACGACTTGGCGATCGTTTTCATTCAGGATTGCCACACATTACGATTCTAGCCTACTTAGATGATCTGATCATCATGTCGTCTACTTTTGGAGATCACCTACGACACTTAGCATTCAAACGACTGACTCAGTTCAAGCTGCAGGTTAATCGCTCCAAATGTGTCTTCAGTACGGACAAGGTAACCTACCTTGTCCACATAATCAGCAAAGATGGGTTCTCTCCCAGTCCAGAGAAGAAAACAAATCGAGTATGCCAGTTGTTTGCTGACTCCCGCTCAGAAAAACTACCATATGACCGAGCGTGAACCTTTAGCGCTTGTATGGGCCATTTCCAAATTTAGGGAATACATCGAGAATTCGACAATCATTGTCAGAAGTGATCATCAACCCTTACGTTGGCTTATATCACTGAAATCGCCTTCCGGGCGTTTTGCCAGATGAGCTTTATCATTGCAACCGTACAACTTAACCATAGAATATGTGCCTGGTAAACAGAACGCCATAGCTGACGACACCTTATCCAGACCGGTATGTCATAACGATGGTGAAGCTACGACCTGTGATGTATGTTTCGCAACAGTTGACCTCCCGACTGAGTAAGATACGAGAACAACAACTGTCTGATCCTGATTTAGTGTCAATCATAAGTGCTTTGAAAACCCAGAGACCTCGAGAAAAAGGTGGTAATTCGTCTCCTAGCATGTCAGAACCCCACGGTGAGTGTGAACAGGTGGTGCCTGTTCCACCACGAGGTTAAGACCGACCCGCGTGGCTATCTACTCGTCTTCGGTGTCTCCGAAAATTTCCCCCTGGAAACCCCTGGAGACAAGGTCGATAACGATGTATTACATCTTTCAATCCCTTACTCTCCGGGTGAAAACGAAACCTGGGCCGGTATCAACTGCCCCTGGACCGCCGAAGCAGGATCAGATGGAGACAGAAGCTGGAGAGACGGAATTGCATGTGAATGCAGCTGCCTCCTCAACTCCATCCCTGGCGTAGGAAGTAGAGAAAATCCTCCCCTCCTCCGAGGAGGTTCGAGAAGGATAGCCACCATAATGCTTCAAGATGGTTGGTGATATCAAGGTAAGTGTTGTACAGTGTAACCTGCAACACAGTCGAGCGGCCACGGCTGCGTTATGCAGCCGTCTTGATGTGGAGCAGGATACAGGAACAGGGTTTCGGGCTTAACTAACCTAACTAGGCCTATTTTCAGTACACCCAATGTAGACAGGCCGAGGACGGCGATATACACCCGTCACCACATCAAAACCCAACCACTACAACACCTTTCAACATGTGATCTGACTGCCGTGAAAGTGGACTGTGTAGTAAAGGATAAGACCGTGGTTGTCATCAGTCTACCTCCCAGAGAATTCGGCCACCCCACCACCAACAAGGGTGATGGAAGAAATGGAAACTTATCATGGCCTGTGACACTAATTCACACCATGTAGCCTGGGGCAGTGAAGACAACAACACAAGAGGTAAATCTTTATATGATTATATTAACGCTAACAACCTTTCTATAAGCAATAAAGGCTGCGTACCGACATTTGTTAACTCTAGAAGTCAGACATTAATAGACGTCACTTTAACTACGGTGTGTATATCTAAGGTAATCCGGAACTGGCATGTGGCAGATATTGCCTCTATATCAGATCATCGCTGGATAAATTTTGAGATTAATCTCACTAAGACTCCTCTAAAACTGTTCCGGGACCCACTGACAAGAATAGATATCTAGATTGAGGTATTCGTAGATACCGTACAATCTGCCATAAAGAGTGCCTTTATAACATCCTGCCCCCTCAAATCATCCCAGCAGTCTGGTCCAACCACTAGTTGGTGGAACCGGGAGCTGAGCGTACTGAGGAGGAAGGCCAGGATATCGTTCAATAAAGCACAAATAACTAGACAAGACTGGGAATTGTACAAAACCCACATAACTTTTCAAAAAGACAAACGGATGTTTGGAGACCATATTGCGAGGATATTGAATACTCCTCGCAGGCTGCTAGGTTATGTAAAGTCCTTGCAAAAGAAAAAGACCATGATTTGCTTATTAACTAGATAAAATGATGAAAAAACCATCAATCTAAATGAAAGTCTGGAGCTGCTGATGCAGACCCACTACCCAGGATCCACACTGATGGAACGGGAAGAATGGCCAAACGAAATTGAGAATCAACCTTCGGTCATGGAATGGCAGATTGCCAACCAGACTGTCACTAAAGATAAAATGGGCAGTGCAAACCTTTTCACTCTTCAGTTCGCCAGGCATTGACGGCATCTATCCAGCCCTTTTACAATGGGGCTTGGATGTTTTAATGCCGCACCTGGAACGGATGTTTAGGCTGTGCTTTGCACACCACTACATTCCGAAGATTTGAAGGAGGTTGTGTTTATTCCCAAAATAGGCAGGTTGGACTACACCACACCAAAGGCGTATCGTCGACCCATCAGCCTGACCTCGTTTCTGTTGAAAACGATGAGCTGTGCGAACGATACATAAGGGACAGTGTACTGACGGGTAGACAGTCACACCCTAATCAACATGCATACACTCCATGGTGATTAACCGACACTGCCTTTCACCAAGTGGTAGGCAGGATCGAAAAATCATTGGACAATAAAGAGTCGACCCTGGGAGTATTCATAGATATAGAGGGAGCATTTGATAAAACAACTTTCCCCAAAATCAATTCAGCTCTTGTGGAAAGGGGAGTTTCTCCTACCATCTGTGGTTGGATATTAAATATGCTCACTAAAAGAGCCATACAAATCAGCGTGGTGGATGCCTCCGTGAAAGGCATTGTTGCAAGGGGCTGCCCGCAGGGAGGTATTCTATCACCACTGCTCTGGAACTTGGACAGTCTCCTGCGCCACCTCAACTCGGAAATTGGCAGTGCCGATGACCTAACCATGCTGATTAGTAGAAGGTTTGAAGGGATTCTGTGCCAAATAATGCATACAGCCCTAAGAGCCGTTGAAGAGTGGTGTGAAGACCATGCTCTGTCCGTCAATCCCAGGAAGACAGAAATGGTTCTCTTCACGTGGAAGAGGAAAATGGTGCTCATAAAGGCACCAACTTGGCTAGGAGTGCATCGGGTCTCAATATTTTTGGACTTGGTGCCTCCAGAATGCTTCCGTTGTCAGCATTTGTTGAAATTATCAAAGGGGACACCCACACAGAGTTTATGAAACGTTGGGATAAAACAGATGGCTGTCAATTTGCTAAGGAGTTCCTAGAGTACCCCTGCAAGGATATAGTCAAAAAGTACCTAGCTATGCCTAGGACAAATCTTCGTCTGACGACAGGTATTCAAATTGGACATTGTTGGCTAAGGAAGCACCTCTATTACATGAGGAAGTGCGAAACATCTCTTTGTAGGGGTTGCGCACAGGAAGACGAGACAATCCTTCATGCACTCTGTGAGTACACTGCCATCTCGACGATAAGAGAGTCCATGTTGGGGGCCTTCTATGGCCTACATTAGAGTGACCCCCCTGAGCAACGTCACCACCTTTTTCTCCTTATTAGGTTGGTTGACGGCTGAGGTGAACTGATCTCCTAATGGGAGGTACAAGGGGCCCAAATTCCAGAATCCAGAACCCAGAGACCTGCGCAGTTGATATTCTCAGATGGAGATCGAGGCTATCTGATGATGAATAGAATTTTATACAGATATGCTCCTGATTATGACGGTGCCAAGGCTCAGCAAGTTGTGCCGAAGAATATGGTTGAAAAGGTGCTCAAGGAAACACATGATTCTCCTTTGGCTGGTCACTATGGTGTAGATCGCCCTTGCACAAGATCGTTCCTCGTTACTATTGGACAGGCATGCGTAGAGACGTTGCCTCATATGTAGCGAAATGCATCGATTGTCAAAGATACAAAGCTACGAACATGAAGCCGCCAGGGTTACTACAGACCCCCGTTCAGGCTCAACGGTTTGAGGTACTTACAATTGACCTTTTTGGTCCGCTACCAGAAACCCTTACTGGAGACAAATGGATACTGATCATTGAAGATACTTCCACCAGATGGACAGAAATGTTTGCCTTAAGAGAGGCTACAGCTGAAGCATGTGCCCGTTGCCTTATAGATAAAATTATTGTGCGCTTTGGAACCATCAGGAAAGTTATCAGCCACAATGGGGTACAATTTGTTAGCGAGGTTATGTAACATGTCGCCAAAGCCCTTGGGTTTAACCAAAGCTTGATTCCTGCATATCATCCGGCTGCCAATCCTGTCGAATGCCGAAATCGAGACCAAAATACTAAGCTTACCATTCTTACCGGTGGTGAACGTACCAGTTAAAAGGAGAGGATCAACTCTATCCGTTTTGCCATGAATACAACCGTAAATCAAGCTACAGGTTATACTCCAGTCTACATGACGTTTGGTCGAGAGTTACGTACACCAGATGACGTCCGCAGATTACTCCTTACTTGCGTACTCTTGCAACTACCTTAAGTCAAGCCCGTGAAACTAGTGAACGTCAGCAAGATGTTAGGAAGAAATTCGCCGACAGTAAAAGGCGTGATATAAATTTTCAGACCTGGTATTAGTAAATACTCATGTCTTAAGCTGAGCTAAAGCTGGAATTACATCAAAGTTTGCTCCTCGTAGAGATGGCCCGTATCTTATATCCAGGATTGTAAGCTCTACATACTATGAGGTAGAAAGTTCTGAGAGCCCGACGATAACCTTGGGTACTTATCACGTTTCCACTTTAACCAAGTACGTGCACTATCGACCGCAATGCCGCCTCCAGCTCCAGTTCATCCTATCCGCCGTCGAGGATAACCCAGGAACCAGAACACCCCTCCTGCTAATTTACATCCCAAAATGCCCACAGGTTCTTCTCTTCAGAACCCTTTGCCGAAAGAACATCCTCCATCAAATGTGCGACCAAAACCGACCAGTGTTGTGCATCGATCAACGCGAGTGCATCGAATTAAGTGCCGCTAACCTTCTCTGTTGTGTTGTATCACACCCGGGTCGGTAGTGTGATCCAAAGGGGGAGTATGTAGCAGAATCACTCGCCCCCAGCACTGCTATCTCGCATGCGTACCCGCCGAGACTCTCAATACCGGCTGTATATTAAACCCCTCCGCCTGAATTCCCGACAGCCTAACCACAGCTTAAATAACAATCAGCTCACAGACTCTACGGCGGCACCTTTGAAGTATTAAAACCTGAAAATTTGTCCTTGAAGCTTGTCTCTCTCTCGCTCGGGATACACGACAGGACCGGATTAAAAATAGTTGTCCCATTTTTCTAACATAGGAAATATAAATCTGTTTTACTTGAAATTGAATAAAAATAAAATAACATAACAGTATAAAATACAAGAAAATCAACAAATCACAAAATACAGCACTCGTATGCCAATAATGCAGTCGTCGGACGGTATGGCTATAAGGGCATAATTTACAACCACACGTCCCTGCAATGTTGTATCCCCAAATGGCGGCATGCGCGAAGATCTGCGCGAGACGTTCCCGCTCATACGAGTCTGTAAGCTGATTGTTATTTAAGCTGTGGCCTAACTTCGCCGGTTGGTAACCGCACATCGTCTAGGAGCGATTGTGTGCCATTTTATACTCTTCAGAGTACAAATCCAAGTTGCACCTGTGTTGGGTCTCTTGTGCGTGTATTTACGTACCTATTGAAAGTATGTAGTTTGTCTTAAAATCCTAAAATCATTTACACCAGTTATATTTTGTCATTTTAAATAATAAAACTAGTGTAGTTCGAGGTGTAAGTTTTCTTCCTGAGCTAGCCTGATGAACCTTATACCCCTACTATTTAGTACAACAAATATACCTAATGCTTTTCAAACTGAAGAACATATATTTTTTCTTTTTTATTATTTAGTATTTAGTGGTTAAATATAGATATTGTAAATCCATACATTAATAATTATTCACTCACCCTGTAGTTATATGTACACATGTACTGACAGCAGGCCTTAAAGTACATATTGATATAAAAAACAAGTGTACATAAAAACTTCACAAATATACATAGAGAATAAAATAACAATTAAACAACTTAATTAGAAAATATATTTGAAAGTAGAGACTTGAACTTATTTAAACTACAATGAAAATATCTATTTTAGACACTTTATTGAAGTTTCTGCACATCGTTCTCACTGGCGAATTGAGGTTATGTATAGAATTAGGAACAGAAAAATAATAATTTAAAGGTTTCTAGTTACTTGTCTCGGTATGCTTAAACATATCTGCTCTAATAATATAGGCGCATCAAATAAATTATGCAAGACCTTATAAAGAAATACCATGTTTAGTATCTCACGTCTTTTACGAGTAAAGTCAAATTGAATTCAGCCAATAAAATATCGTAACTAAAATTTTGTTCGGGATAAATGTGATATTTTTTATAAAATAAATATTTCAAAATTTTTTTTAATATATTAAGCGTGATAAGGGTTCGAAATTACATTACAGTACCACAGATAAATTAATATACAGATAGCGCCTGAGCATATTAAAAAGTGTTAACAGCTTTGGATGCCGGTTTCCCTGAGCCGGCATCCACCGTGGAAGCAGTGTTGGTTAATTCAGCTATTTCCCCACAGATGGCCCCTCGAACGATCCCACTGCTGCCAGATATATTGTCTTGTCTTTACTATTGAAAACGGAGGATTACATTCAGCTTGAAGTTTTTTTTTTCAGATTCTAATAAAAAATTTGCGCAAACTACGTATCTTTCCGTTTCATTAGATGAGTGCACATGGTATTCAACTTTTTATTTAATATGTATAATAATATAGCGAAAAAGATTAAATATTTTTGGCAGTAACTAATATTTTTTATAAACAGTTATTTTACAGTAAGCATGTAAAGATTGCAATAATTTCATTTAAAATTCGGTAAATAGTAGATGTTTTAACTTTTTCATGTAACTGGGTGTACAAGGTGTCCCAAAAAACATGGGATCAACTTTATTCTTTAATATGGGAACAGCATTTTTTTGTTTCATCGATATCAGCATATAGTTCTGATTAACAAAATTTTACTGTTTTCATTTTGAAATAAAAAAAAAATGTTGTCATTAAAATTTATTCATAATTCATTTTTAATTAAATTTTGGTAATTTTGTTCAAATTGACTTGAATTACCGTGCACGGTAACGGAACAAAATATATACCGGGTGCTCCGGTTTGTTTGGAACAAATTGAAACGGTAGACAGAATAAGCGATTTTAAGAGGAAAACTTTATATCTTCTCGATCAATAGCGAGGCTAAAGTTTCAAAAAAATAAATTTATTTTTTTTTATTACCAAGTCCGTATTACATACAGCGCGTTCAAATTTGATACAGGTACTGTTCAACTAGTCTCGGATATTATACAAGTTCATTTTTTAAAATCGTTATACAGGGTGTTATTTTGTCAAGGATATGTTATCATGAAACCCTTCAGAAATTTTTTCATGTACCTCCCTGGTAAAGTTTGAAATGTTTTTTTACTCTCTTTATTCATTATCTAAATTTCGTCTCACTTGATTAACGTTTTACAAGAAAATTTAGAAGAATACATTCAAAAGTCAAATGAGACGAAATTTAGACAATGAATCAAGCGAATAGAAAACGTTTCTGTCACATTGTGATTATTTCGGATAGTTCGTAGTCGTTTCGTTTAAGCTTAAGTCTTACTTTCCTAGGAAACGTGAGGGAGACCGCGGAAGTTGCACATATGCAAAATACAAAAAGAACTTTCCTCAGTAGCGAAGCGGGACGTGATACAACGGCGATTTAAAATAACACTGGCGTCATCACGCCAGGTGTCGGTTGGCAGGTAACTTCGATGGGACGGGATCAAACCGATACCTTAATTCAAAATTTTCACAAAAATTTTCACATTTCAAGTTTCCGAAAGAAAAACCTAAATTATTAATAGATTTGGTTAACAGTGTGCAATATATGGCACTAAAATTACTTCCATTCATTAAAGATAATGCATGAAAATTAATTACCGAAACATTACAGAAACAGGGTAACTAAAATTTTATATTTGAGAGACAAATGTATCAAAAGAAGTAAAAATAAATCTTTGGATCGTGACGCTTCCTAGGAAAGCAAGGCTACCTATATACTTTTCTCAAAACTGGAATATTTCACGATGATTATTGCTAAATTTTAAAATGTTTTGCTGCCTAGATGTCATCGGCTGTTAAGATAGGTATCTTAGCCTATGCATCTCGTTTCTATGGCATTTACCCATAATCAAACTTTTCAGCATTAGTATATTGAACCGTAATACGTTTTTTTAATAAAGTACCTACAAACCTGATTACCTACCACTATACTTTACTGTTTATTTGACAATTGTACATAATATGACGTGACAAACCTACTAGATGCCAGATAATACCAAAGTTTACGGAATAAATATAAGTTGGTTCACTCTCTGTCGGCACTGTTTTCAGAAAAAAGTCGTGCCGCCACACGTGCATACTGTCGCAAAAAACGGCCATTTATGGAAGATTGCAACTGGGAATTGTTTGCACAATTTAAACATTTAAAAAACTGGGATGTTTGTATGTTAAGGGTGATCCAAATGTGTGATGTACGGCATATTTCAAGATTAATATACCAATATCTAAATTAGTTATCATATAACAGAATATTATAGTATATGATTTATAGTTTGAGGCAAAAAATAGAGTTAGGGTGATTTAAATTATTAATTTTATTTTGATTCTAATAGTTCAATGAAAAAGAAAACAGTTATTATTATTATTATTATTTAACTGGAAAATTAAAATTCGGAATATATGTACCAGTCCAAAGACACTAAAAACTCATTCAACTCAGGCTGAAAAAGCAGTTGCACAAAGAAATTGTTATACCCAGGAACGTGTTTTTTGATTTCTGGATCACCATCAGCTTGTGACAGTCACCACTTTCTGTAAATTTTTTGTGGGAATGTGATTTTGTGTTACGCCGCTGCCTTGGCCGCACAACGGCAAGTTTTGTTTTATTTCGCACTCAAAATTTAAACTTTTCCCAGAGGGTTGTCGAACTTTAGACCTGGAAAAATGCAGACAACTCTATATATTTTGAAAATGCAAGCTATGAGCTTTCGGTTAGTATATATTTTGTTTCATTAAACAGCCGGTGAAGTTGTACTGCAACAATATAACCATTATTCTTTAAACAACCAATGTTGAGAACCTCCTAAGGGTGACAACTCTATATATTTTTACTTATCAGGTTGCCAATTTCCAAATTGGTACATTATTTATTTCATTATGACTAATTTGTAGTTCACCTCCATAATTAATATTTTTAATGCATAATTAATGCCTCTAGGACCTGGCTTTGATTATTATCCAACCTAGCAAATTCGTGTTAGCATGTATATGAAACATGTTTAAATGCAATTTTCTCCATTAACATTTGGGTGAAAGTACTTTACAGTGGGATTTTGGACTAATACACATGGACGAACATGTCCGACGGATAAATTCGATACAAGCATTCTTATGTGAATATTGTCATTAGGCCTTTTTCTTCTAAACTTTAAAATTCGTTGTATTAATATTTGGGTGAATTATGCGTAAAATGTAATCGCGTATGCCATTAAATAATGTGAAATTAACGTACAATTTTTCCGAAAAACAATTTAGATATGGATATATATACATCTTTTTTAACTTCACATCGTTAATATCTAAATTATTATTTTGATAAATTAATGTTTATTTTAATATTAATTGGATCTAGACATATTTACTTTCATTTTGTCAATAAATGATAATACAGTCAAATTATGTATCTGACGAAAATATTTACCGCAATTCAATATCCATTTACTGCGTAATATTTCATTTTTAGGAAACCTAAACATTTTTAATTTGGGTGTTCCTTTTTGATTCTCCACAGTTTTTGTACATACATTTATTCCCCGACATGTTGATAATAACATTTATGTATCTAACTTGCGAATCTAGTGAGACTGAGCGAGCTCTAGTGTTGGGCAGTGGGCAAGACTGAGCTGGGCTGGATGGAGCTGCCCTGCGACTGGACTAGGGGGTATGTGCCTGATATGTGTAGTTTGTGTAGTGTGTAAGATAACGCTGAGCCGGCCGAGCTAGATGTGACAACAATGTTAATGGATTGCTAAGATACGTATACATACTGCTAGTTGATATGACTCCGCCGAATTTAAACTTTAGCTAAATGTGATCACTGGGAACATCTGTTGACGACACAAGAAACTAAATCGTCGCTCTATCTCAGGCGCTATCTGTATAGCTAATTTATCTGCGACAGTACTTAAGTTTACTTCTAACAAGTGTACAAATGGTTTTTATTGATGCAAAATCTTTGCTGTTTCTTGTTAGAAAATCTATCATTTTCAATGCATTCTGTTTAGTTTTTTTTTAAATGCGTATATTAAAAGTTAATTTAGTATCAAAAATAACGCCTATTTTAAATAAAAGTAAAAAAAATATATAAATAAGAATTGAGCAAATTTATTGTTCAGTCAGAAATCCCAAATGTAGGTGTTTTTCCAGGAGTTTGATATGCGAAACGCGATCGAAAGCTTTACTAAAATCGGTGTATACAACATCGACTTGGTTCTTTTCATCAATTCTATTAGAGACAAATTCAGTAAAAATACAAAGGTTACTTTCCGTGCTACGTTTTTTAATAAAACTATACAGTATGCACCAAAAGTATGGAATAATTTCAATAAAAACGAAACAATTATTTTTTGAGAAAAATCCTCGAACAGGTCGATTTTTAATTTAAAAAATACATATTTTAGCGTAAAATGCGATTTTCAAATGTCATTTGTTTTCGAGTAATGACGTTATCGATTTTTTTTTAAATGGCAACACCATATTTTTTCCTTGATTCTGAAAGATCGTTTAATTCTCTATCAGACAGTACTAAAATTTTGCCCTCTTACATAGGAAAGTTTTCGAGTAAATGACAATTGAATGATAGAAAACGTAAATTTTATCCATAAAAAAGTAACAATTCTGAGGTATGTAAAATAAAATACAATTGATTAAATTTTATACTTAAATTAAATGTTCGAATTGCCATCCACCAACTTTTTGACAATGCGCAAGTCTGTGAAGAAATTCTTCTTGCACATTATGAATGATTTCTGGGGTAACTCTGCGTATTTCGTCCCGAATGCGATTTTGAAGTCCTCCTAAATTACGTGGTATATTAATGTACACTTTTGACTTCAAGTATCCCCATAAAAAATAGTCAAGAGGTGTAAGATCTGGTGATCTTGCAGGCCATTCTATCGGTCCGCGTCTGCCGGCCCACCTCCCAGGAGAACAGTTGTCCAAAAAATCTCGTACAGGGCGCGCATAGTGCGGAGGTGCACCGTCTTGCTGAAACCATATGGTATCGTCAGGAATGTCAGGGTCATTATCGTTAGGAAAAATTACTGCAAGGGCTGGAACAAGGTCATTTTCTAGAAACTCTAAATATCTTTGTCCTGTAAGGGTCCCTTCAAAGAAGAAAGGCCCTACTATTCTGTCGTCAACTATTCCAGCCCACACATTTAATTTCTGAGCGTGTTGGGTATGTGCCTCTGCCATCCAATGAGAATTTTCCCGACTCCAATATCTGCAAGTTTGACGGTTTACTGTACCATTCAGACAAAATGTGGCCTCATCTGAAAAAAGTATTTGCCGGTGTAAATTTCTATTTCCTTGACATAAATCCATTAGAATTTCGCAAAACTGTAAGCGGCGATCGGGATCATCTTCATTGAGTTTCTGCACAAGTTGAATTTTATAGGGATGATATTTTTCCTTCCTCAAGATACGTAG
The DNA here is from genome assembly GCA_037114965.1 of Monochamus alternatus. NCBI lineage: Eukaryota > Metazoa > Arthropoda > Insecta > Coleoptera > Cerambycidae > Monochamus > Monochamus alternatus. The sequence continues at coordinate 49,888,743 of CM073431.1, forward strand.
CACTGTGCTCTGACTAGTATCATTGTTTAATGCAACCAATCGTGAAGAATTATGAGGATTATCCACCATACTTATCAAAATGTTCTGTTTCTGATTTTCATTAATGCTTGGACGTCCAGGTTTTGGAATATTTACAACATTGCTAGTTTCTCTAAATTTAGACGCTACCTTACTGACTGTTGTTTGGTTGATAGGGCGATCTGGATATTTTTCATTAAATAAATCGCAAACTTCCTGCTGAGTTCTAGTCATATTCCCGCATCCGATAAGAATTAAAATTTCAATTCTTTGAGTAACAGTTAAATGTGCCATAATACTTTAAATTGAATAATAATTTCTATGTCGCTTACAATACTTATTAGAAAGTCGGTGTGACAATGACACTTTGCAAAGATTTTCACCTACGTGATACATAAAAGAACTATGGAATTCGAAAAACTAAACTTGATAACGTTTTTGCTTTATTTTAATTGATTTACGTTTTCTAGCATTCAATCGTCATTTACTCGAAAACTTTCCTATGTAAGAGGGCAAAATTTTAGTACTGTCTGATAGAGAATTAAACGATATTTCAGAATCAAGGAAAAAAATATGGTGTTGCCATTTAAAAAAAAATCGATGACGTCATTACTCGAAAACAAATGACATTTGAAAATCGCATTTTACGCTAAAATATGTATTTTTTAAATTAAAAATCGACCTGTTTGAGGATTTTTCCCAAAAAATAATTGTTTCGTTTTTATTGAATTTATTCCAAACTTTTGGCGCATACTGTATTCTTTACATGAGCATAAATTATATCTCCTAGTATTATTTCAAATAGCTTTGAGAATATTGAAATCAACGCAATAGGCCTGTAATTGACTATTTCTCATATCGAGCAACTTTTAAAAATTGGGCAAATCCTTGAAGTTTCCCAAATTCCCGGAAAAACACCCGTTACAAAAATGAAATTAAATATATGATATAAAGGAATTAAAAAGGACTGTATACAATCTACAATAACAATTGGAGGAATATTGTCAGGTCCACAAGATATTTTTTACTTGTTTCTAGAATTGTTCTTGGGTGATGTAAATAACTGCTTATATTTTTATCTTTATCCATATAATTTATTGTTAATATACTGTCATCATATAAAAATACACTTTTAAAATGAGTTTCAAATGAATTGGCAATATCAGATGAAGATGAAAATCTTTCGTTATTATAAAAATTATACCAAGATTACGAGATTTATTCTTTTCAGAATTTGTAAGCATTATTATCAGATTTTTTTACTTTCTTAAGGGTACGTATACATCTGACACTTGTGTGTCCGAATATATGTGTCAAGTATCAGATATATATCACCAGTGACTATTCAATGCATTCTCTTCATTTCTAGTGTAAGGAAGCTTCAAATATAGCATGATGTGCCTGTGTGCGAAGTTAAACTAGTTCAAATTGTTTACGATATAAAACTCGTAATTAAACCTATTTTTTAAATTAATATAATTTCTATACGTATACTACTATAACTAATTCTATAAAATATTGAGGATGACAGGCCTGTCCAAGAAAATTACCTACTATTGTATTCTATTTTTATGTACAGTTACGTATTTATCTTTCTTATTTTTAAAAGTACAATTAGGGTTGTCTACTGTGAAAAGACCGTCATACCAAAAGTCAAACATATTACAGTTTTCATTTTAGACTGTGACATCTTTTTACCTCCATTTTAGAGCAATAAGAGTCAAATTTAAATTTGTGTTCTATTTTAACTTTTTCAAGATACTCTCTCGCTCTTTGATGTGCTACCTGTAGCCTACAACGAACTTTTTCCCTTCCTTCCTGCTTAAAAGCATCTATGTTGTAGACAGAATCAGCTCTTCTCGTTAGATTTTCGGAAAGATCCGCGTGATTTGAAAAAACGAATTTGAATGAAGTGTAATTATGGTAAATACTAGAGTTGTGTTGTAGCAGAAGGCATAGTATCGCGTCCAAGTATCCCAATTAGTTTGTGTTTGATTTATATACAGGGTGTTTATTAATTGAATGCCGATACTTAAGGGTGTGAATCCTTTGGTCATTTTAAGAAGAAAACTTAATATTAACATATGTCATAAACCTCTTAATTTTTGAGCTCCAGATATTTTTATGAAATTTTGTACACACCTATTAATCATTAAGGAGCATCGTTTGATGTAAAAAATGTTTTAAAATCTTTGCCAATGACTCGGGGAAAAAACTTTTTTTCGTTTTAATTTTTTTACGTGAAAATGGTGCGTCGTACGAGAGTAAGTCTAGGGACCGAATTTGCTGTAAAATAAATGGAGATTTTAAAAATAATTTTAGTTTTTAGAAAAGGCAGTGGCGGACCATTTTTTTCTTCAAAAATGTTTAGTTCAAACCTCGTACAGACGTTATTGGCAAAGATTTTAAAACATTTTTTACATCAAACAATGCTCCTTAATGATTAATAGGTGTGTACAAAATTTCATAAAAATATCGGGAATGATAAGCAAATAATAATAAAAAAGTAAATTTTTTCTTAAAACTGTAACACCCTGTAGCTCAAAAACTTTAGGACATAAGTTTTCTTCTTAAAATGACCGAACAATTCACACCCTTAAGCCTTACCGGCATTCAATTAATAAACACCCGCAAGTCTATAGACTTGTTGTGCATCTTTCGACGAGCACAGACATCCCATGGTACTACAGTAGGATTCGAACCCACATCGACATAGCCGATCCAGACTGGTTTCACGAGCAGTCGTCTCCCAGCCACCTCGGCTATCGCGGCGCCCAAAACGTCAGTTTACACAAATCACTAAGTTTTGTTTTCATGGGTTACTATAACGTTAAATGAAATTTACGCGGTTAGTGCTCTACACTATCACCAATTTCAGAAACAAGAGCAAACAAAAAACAGGAGACGAAGAAGTTTCGAAATTAATCAGGTCAAAGTGGTGTGTAGATGTTTTATTGAAATTAATTATTTTTTTTTGTAGATTTGAAATAAAGTAAGAGGGGGGTAACATAAAAAATACACTTCTAAGAAGGGTAGGTAGTTCAAACTTAAGAAGCTTATGTACGATCATAAGGAGTGTTTGTGTTCCGAATTTCACTTAAATCGGATAAATGATTCAAAAGTTATGAGGGAAAAACGAGAAAAAAATTCCTACTTCAACGCCCTCTTTCTCAGAAACGATGCGTTTTAGGAAATAAGTTTATATCACAAATGAACATTATTTTAACCTGTTCTATCCATTCCTGAAGTTATCAAGATTAAACCTGAATCACGTTTAGAACACGATAATTCCGTTCACACCCCCTGTTTGACTGTGGTAAGCGGTAGATAGTTTATATTGCATATTTAACAACTTGGATAGGTTTAGAAATATTTGATTATTATATTTTGAACCCGTGTCAGTTCCGACTTCTTGCATAATACCGTATATTAAAATAAAATTCTCAAAAATTGCCTTTGCAATAGTTAGCGCCTCTTTATTTGGCATTGATATTACTATGACGTATTTTGTAAGTTCCCAATGAATTGTCACTGCGTAAATATTACCTTAATTTCTGAAATGATCCAATTGTATCTACGCATACAATATCGAAAGCTTTTTGTAGTGTGGGAGTATTGTCATGTTTTCCAGTAAGACTGGATCTCTTCTTTCTCTGTATACACATTTGGGTTTGACTTTAATTAATTTTTAGGAGCAATTTCGTCAGTTATCTTCGTTTTTGAATGAATTATCGCTAGTACCTGTGATACATTATTGTTAATTTCTTTAAGCCATTTATATTTATGCGAGATGATATGTTTTATTTACCTTTGATATATTGAATTTCAAATTGAAATCTTTCAAATCTAGAAAAATTCAAGTCACCTTGGATAAGTCATCTCTCATTGAAACGAGATAAACTAGTATACGGTGATTCTTACTATGAAAATTGTATTATATAAATAGCACCGAAAATATTTGATCCCCCAGTGTATTGAAGTATACAGTAAGTTGTTTCTCCTTTAGTAAAAGTACGAGAAAGATACGCAATTGACAAATCTTTACCTTCAAAATTTTGACCAAGTACATCTTATATTTGGGATCATTGGTATATAGAATAAAAGGTTTAGAAAAATCTGGATATTGAAGAATCTTTAATTTCTGGTTTTCATAAAATACCTTTAGAAACAAAACTGCCGTGATATAGTGGAATAATCTCAGAAAAAGCACTTATTCGTTAAAAACCAGAGAATCTTGGGTAATTTATTGTAAAGAGTTTATTTCTCTAATAACATAGCAACAACTATTTGATATTGGTAATTTATATCAATTCTACCTTACCTAAAGGTCATAGTCCAGTTTAGATAATCTAAATTAAATTTATATTTTGAAATAAAATCTCTTCCTAAGATAGCATCTATAGAAATTGAAAATTATGTTTTATTTTATATTTATTCAGAAAAATAGTGGTTTCTGTGACACCAAGAGATTTTATTACAGCGTCTATCATACTTTTTATTTTACTTCGAAATATCTAAAATTTGATCTGGATGTATTTTAGTTTTTTTGAAAACTGATATAACTGCTTCTATATCTGTGATAAATGTGCTGATAGATTGTCATTTCAGTATGTAAAACAACAGCTATTTACGACCGCCACGATTTCGATTAACATTGTCATCTAGAAACACCCTACAGTTAAATATTTATAATATCTTACCAGCAACTATTAAGTATTTAAGTCTACGTAAATTAAACAAACTATTAAGAAATATTTACTTAAAAACTGATTTTATTCGGTGCAGGAGTACATGAACACTACCACCTTGCTTACTAACTTTTAATGATTTTGTCTTGCTACATTTAGTATTTTTGTTGTCCAGTTTTATATTGTACTGCTCTATCGTTTATACATATTTACATTTTATTTTTATATATGTAAACTACTTTTTCATTTTTTTAATTATGTAAGTCTATGTATTTTTATGTTTTACTGTCCAGTGTGTATCTGACTTGCTACAATTGTACCTTTTACAAAAAGTAGTCAAATACATTTATCTATCTATAAAACTACGACATTTGAAAATGTTAAATCTAAATTGTACACTTTTGAAATATTATCCGCATTTAATTTTCTGTTTCCACTAATCGTGCTGGTTTTCCGAATGTTGTTCAGTTGTATAGGTTCTTATACATCTATTTTGTCTATAACCAAACCGGAAATTATTGTTACCACGACCACGAGCTCTCTGATTATTTTGTCAATGATAATTTGAATTACTATTATGCGTCTGTCGTCCTGTATTATTTCCTCTATAACGATATTGTCGATAATTTTGTTGATTATGTCTGATATGTGAAATAGAAGTGTTTTTTGATGAATGTGTCATAAATTTAGTTATAGCCTTTTGGACTGTGTTGAAAGTACCGGCTTGTATTATCAATTTCGCTCTATCTGAATTAACATTTTTGCTTTAGTCCTGAACTGTTTTTGTGGTGTATTTAGTAGCGATTTCATGAGGTACACCTTCGCTAATATAATTGTTGTAAACGACGCCTAAAAAACAAACATAGAAACGAGGAGGAAGGAATGGGTTATTTTATCCGCTCACTTTTTTCTGACGTACGCCTATGGACGATTTTTATATCGTCATAATGTAGAATTTTGTTTACATTATTTTATTACTCTTGATAATTTCTCTCAACTCTTGTTAAAATGATTGCACTTAAGGTCGCCGTATTTCCCGCCGTAAAATGATCACATTTGTGGTGTTTTTAGGTACCGAAATATCGAAAACTAAAACATGTAAAACAAAAGTAATATGAAAAATAAAATTATTGATATTTTGTTTATTCATTGTTACTATTTAAATTTTGCTAAAATAAAATAATAATTTTTAAAAAGCGTTTGTAATTACACATTACTTAGTTATTCTAATCTCACAATTATTTTCACATAATTATAAACAAGAGTAAATAATCTTATATGCAGAACTATTACAATATTTACATCTACAGTTACATTGAAAAAATACGTATCTTCAAAGATTTTTATACCTAAAAATTTGTTGGTTACACTGCTTTATGTCATATATTCGTTTTACTTCGTTACCTTTGAATATTCGCAGGTGGTTAATTTCATATGAAATGGATTCAAATATTATAACCACTTAACTAGTATGTAACATTTTTTCTAAATAACGAAATCAATTGAGATATGAAATTTATGAAATTTGATAACTGGCTCAACTATTATGTATTTATTGCAAATACCATAAAATGGTGAATATCTGCTAGCTGTAGATTGGTCAAATGTTGCATTTTCGGCTGATAACAATTTGCAAAAGGCCAATAACTGAACTGTCAATGTAAATGATGCCAAACGCATGTTTATTTTTTACAACCTGCTAAGACAATTTCGATTATTTTCAAACGAATTTTACTGAAAATGGAGCATTCTATCAATGTGCACCAAGAGTACCATTATTTAATAAAAAATCTGAATTTTAATATTTCATATTTTTCAGTCAAAGATTGAAAATGTTAAAGCACAAAAGTTATGGTAAATTTTACCCCTCTTCCCTCCAGGCTGAAACGTATAAGATAAATATTTGTAAATTTTGTTTATAGTGGCGGACTGAGCCCCTAAGAGTTAAATCAGTTACGAAATTTCATAAATTTATCTCAACTGGTTTCGGAGTTAGAGTGACCTCTAAGTGGAAGAATTTTTGAACTACGTTTATAAGAAGAAAATGTAATATTTTTCGACAAAGAACACCCTGAAGAAATGTTGTCGTCCCCTGATTTGGGGACACCCTGTATACACTCACATAAATACATACAATACATATAGTGACGTTAAATAAATAAAAGTATAATGGATGACAATTGGAATATAAGTATAAAATATAATGAGTAAAAACAAGAACAGACCAGAAACGACATAAGTTTACGAAATATTTGTACTTAAAAAAATCATTTATGCTATAAAAACTCCTTAATAAAAATCGTTTTACCTTGTGTTTTAGATACAATCGATACAATTTAAGGTCTTTAGCACCGATACCAAACTGGTCATAGGAACGTCTCTTAGTCGCCCAATATGTTCCACCTTACTAACTAGCTTTGTTATAGATATTTTATCACTGATTATGTTACCGTTACCTCTTTCCAAAATTTCGCCAATCCAGTCTTTGTAAACTTGTGAAATGTATTCAAATTCTTTTATTTGATCTATTCTGTATACTTCTTCTTCAGGATTAGGCAGAAGTATAGCAAATTCTCCTGAGAATACATGAAGATGTAACGACATCGATATACATCGATTGATTCCACATTGCAATATTCGTATATAACCTCCTGAAAGACAAGGTAACAAATGTCTATAATACAGTTCTACTGCCCAGAAACTCCAAAAACGTATGTATATGCTTTGTGTTTCACCACAATCTAACAAATTAAATATTGTAAATCCCTAAACCTTCACACTAATATCTATATATAATAGTCCCAATTTCACAATAAAACACTTATCATATTTTTATACAACAGGAGCAGCGTAAATTGCTTTAACAATAAAGAATGCCGAATATTGACGATCGCAACATAGACAAAGTTATTTTTAGTTTGTTCGTGTTGCCAAAATATATATCGTAGCAAGTTATAAATGTACATTATACTAGTAGGAAGTTTATGTATATGAATAAAAGTTTTAAAAATACAATATTCAAGTAAAATCCATTACATTATATGATGTAATTAATGTCAAACATTTTTAAAAATTTATATACTTTCAATAGAAAAATGACAATCATGATGATGACAGCAGCTAAAAAAGAGATTTATATATTCAGTACAAAAAATAAATTGTTATCAGTAATAAGTATAAAAATGAACTACCATTCAACTAATCATTCGTCAATATTCTAAAGGAGCCGCTTAAGAGTAGGTTCCTGTGTTTATGTTTATTATTTTACAGTATATATGATGCGAGGAGGATGTGAGAAGAGAAGAGGACGGCCGAAGTCAAGATGAAAAACAGAGGTGGAGAAAGGCCTACAACAACTACAAATTAACAGATGGAAGAAGAAAACAAGGGATAGAATGAAATGGAGAAGGATAGTAAACCAAGCTATGGACCTTCTAGGTTCGCAAAGATAGATTATGTACATATATACAGGGTGATTCAGTCGTAATGTCATTAATTTTAAGAGACGATAGGGAAAATGAGTATAATACGAACACGCAATTTAATAAAATTTTAAATGCATATATACGCCGGAAAAAATATTTTCAAATTATTATTTAAACTTATAATGTAATTAATGCCATACATTATTTTTTAAAGTATGCAATTATCATATTAAGTTCCAACATAAAAAATATTTAATATTGAAATTACAAAACTCCAACGTATCAATATAAAAAAAATTACATTTAATTACATACACAGTGAAATAAAATCCAATACTCACTAGTTAAGGGGCAATGCTATATGAAAGTCAACCCGACCGTTCCGCTAAGCGCATTGCAACCGTCCGACTTCCCTTACATCTTCGAGGCAGGCCTCGTATTTCATCGCCCTAGGATTCCATTTATTTTGTTTCCTTTACGTCTTAAACCTTAGTTTATTCGTGTCAAAAAATATGATTTGGCCATTCAAGAAACTAGATTTTTTTCTAAGAAAACTGGTGCAAACCGCATCAATATCGGATCATTATTACTGGAGTTATTATGAAACTAGTTTAAGATACCGTAAGAAGAATCTTAAATACAGACAATAATAAAAAACCCTCGTGCTGTCAATAAAAAACAGCACGAGACATACATACATACATACATTCAGTGATCAACAATCCGAATCTTGACCTACCGTATTTAAGTCAATAATCTTGTTTTTAATGTCTACTCAATTACAAGCGCTGCAGAGTTGCAGAACCGCTAAATAATAACAGAAATAAACAATAATTAAATTTGCATGTTTATAAACACCCGGTTAATCAATAGGAAATTATAAGAATTTTATAATAAATGCCAACCGCAGTATTCAGCACCGATATCAGATAGGCTGTAATCAGCACAGCTAAAAAGTTGGTAGTTTATATTCCTGTTTAATATTCGTACGCGTCATCAGAAAATTTGTAACGTACCAGGAGCGTCCTGTTACCGATTGTTATAGGGTGATCTGTTTATCTTTTGAAAAATCGAGTAAAAATTTGTTTTTGTTTTCTGTCTTTATTAGGCCTTCCGAATACGTGGTTAAAACTAATGACATTATGACTGAATTACCCTGTATATATATATATATATATATATATATATATATATATATATATATATATATATATATTGAAGATAAGATGCTAACGCATTTGGTAGTTTGACATCATTATTTTAAAATTTTCAAGCATTAATTTCTCTCTCTCTCTTTCAAATGGCATGGGCAAAATTGGGTGTTGCTATTTAAAAAAGTTGTCAATGACGTCATATCTCGAACAACGATGACGTCAAAAAGGTGGGTCGTATGTCAAAAAATGCCTTTTTTAAAAATAAAATCGACGTGCCAGAGGATTTTTTCGAAAACTTCTCTATTTCAAAAACAATGAATTTATTCGTTACTTTTCGAAAACACTGTATATATAAAGAACACTTTCGGTATATCGTCGAGCTTTCGGAAATGTTTATTTCCATTATCAAGATGTTCTACAATAAATTTATAATATTAACATACTTCTCATTCTAATCACGAGGATTAGCACAGAAGTCGAAGACTTGTGTGGGACAGGGCATATTATTAGGCCCTAACCACCATTCAGTGCAGAAACAAGGGAAACCTGGAAAACCTCATTAATTAGGGGGTAGTCAAACGTCAACCGTATCAATCTCTCCCAAGCCAACATTCTTCCACCTTACCATACCCGCAGAGATGGTGCCAATCCTCTCCACAAATATAGTTTATATACGGTCTACAGACTGCGGGGGTCGCACCCACACCGATTAATTGATGATAAAGTAACTGGCTTGTCTTTTTCACCTCTTTATAAAACTCATTAATTTCTGGAAAAAATGGTTTTAAATTATAAAAATATTTAAGTTCTTGATTTGAGTTTCTTACCACTATATAAACCAAATATTTTTTTCACATATAATATTCTGAACTTTACATTTTGGTAAACGTGTCAAAATAATAATTAAAAATATCACAAAAACACAAACACAAGAAAATGAATTCATAAAACGTGAAATATTATTTTCATTAATATATATTTTTTCTTTTGATAAAGTTTTTCCGATACTTTTTTATTGTGAATACATAAGAGGTACAAACTTCTATGGCGTCAGATATAATTATCAAAAATGCAGCATAACATGATATTTACATTAGGTAAACAAAAAATTTAAAAGTAATTTCCAGCTGGAGAACAGTAGCAATTTATTATTAGGCATTTTTGTATTCTGAATTCTGAAAGATACAGCGCGAAATTCAAAATTCTGTTTAATACAATACCTACATATTTTTTAGCGTTACTGCAATTCCAAATTTCAACTTCACCAATTTTTTAAGTGTATTCGGGATATATTATTATTTTTTAACGGCGTCGTTTTTATATGCAAATGTTGTTGTCAACGAATTCATAGCTGTTTGTGAGACAGTCTAAGAGTAAGTTAGAAAGAATATCTCTGTCAATTACACAAGTTTTCTCCAAGATGTATAACAGTTTCCAGACTGGTAAGTTATTTAGAGTAAATAATCATTCTCATCTGTTATGTTTTATCATAAAATTTCATGAATTTTCACGTCACCTGCACAATGAGAACATTTTATACGGCATTATAAACATTGTCACATCCGGCAGAATTCTTTTTAAAAAACTTGTAACACTTGAATTGATTTAAATTAAGTATTTTTTAGAGAGGACTGCAATAGGCAAAATACTAGTAAAAGTAAAATCTGATGATAATCACATAATGGAATTTATTGTAGTCGCCTCTGTAATTTACCAGAAATTTTCCATAAGTTAGTATTCAAATACTTTGGAGATATACCAGGAGTAACGATTTACTTTGACAATATATGTACTACCACAGACACCATAGAAGAACATAATATAACTATATGAGAAGTACTTAGAAGAGCTAAACAGTATAGTATAAAATTTAATTTTGAGAAATTTCAATATTGCATAGAAGAAATTAAATACTTAGCAGTAATTTTTTCAGAAAATGGAATTCATCCAGATCCTGTTAAAATAGATGTAATTAAAAGCTTGCCGAAACCACCTTGCAAAATTGAATTACAACGAATGTTAGGTATGATAAATTACCTCTGACACTTTATACCAAATTTATCAGAAATTAATTCTCCCTTAAGAGAATTACTTGAAAGATATAATATGGAATTGGTCTATAGGACAAAGTAATGCTTTCAATAAGTTAAAAAATATTATCTGTAGTAATTAAGTACAAGCTAATTTCTATATAAATCTTCAATGCGATTCTTCTAAAGATGCTATAGGTTGCTGCCTTTTGCAAAATAATAAACCAGTATACTTTGCATCAAGATCATTAAATACTGCTGCAATTGAATATTCTCAAATTGAGAAAGAACTTTTAGCGATTTGCTTTTCATGCCAAAAATTTCATAATTATATTTATGGGCATCAGGATGTAACAATTTATACTGATCACATGCCTTTGGTCTCGATATTATCTAAAGATATTGGAAAAATACAAAACAATAAGATAAGGCGATTAAGATTAAAACTACTTCCGTATACTTTTTCAGATAAAATATTTATCAGGGAAAGAAATGTATATTACAGATTTTCTTTCAAGGTGTGGCGTGCAAACACATACAGAAAATCATATCTTAATGAATGACATTGTACATGCTGTTACAGAAACAGAATTAAGTATATCTGATTGGAGATTAAAAGAAATTCAACAAGAATTTTGTAAAGATGACATTTTATCAAAAATAATTAATTATTGTAAATTTGATTGGTCTAAAAAAGGTAATGAAATAGGTGAATTAAATCATTTTTATAGATTAAAAAATGATATCGAATTCTCTGACAATTTGGGAAAATTTATGTTAAATGGATTACATGAAGGACATCTTGGAATAACCAAAATAAATGGTATTGTAAAAATTTTTTTTTATTGGCCAGAGATATCAACTGATATAAGACACAATTTCCTCTTGTATTGTACGTGAGAAATATTCCAAATCCAAATTCAAAGAACCTCTGATTAATCATGACATACCTAATATACCGTTTTATAAAATAGGCGCAGATATAGCTCAATATGCAGGAAAAAGTTACCTAATAATTGTTGATTATTTTTCTAGATGGATTGAAATTTGTCAAATAAATAATAAATCAAGTTCATGTACAATAAAGGAACTCAAAACTATTTTCAGTAGATTAGGAATTCCTGCTTTATTAATTGCTGATAATATACCGTTTTCTTCGTATGAATTTAGAAAATTTATGATAGTAATAGTAGCTAATAATAAAGAATATATGGGTAGATATTGTGGGTGTAATTTAACGCTGATTGGGGCTTTAGTCCACAGAGTAGTTAGTTTCACACAATATTATTAATACCTAAAAATATATTAAAAGTAATAGTAGCATTAGAGAAGATTTTCGGAAAGGGGAAAGGGTGTTTATACAAGATATTATAACCAAATACTGGGTATCCAGGAGTTGTACTTGACAAATGTGAAACACCGCGGTCTTATTTAGTTAAGATGGATAATCAAAATAATATACTTAGGAGAAATTCTAAATTTATTAAGAAAAATGAGGGTTCCAATTAGAAGAGGGAGATGTTTATAAAATAATTATTTTATAATGTTTTGTAAGCCAGCTATTACTTTTAATATTGTAATAGTTGCTAAGAGATGTTATTGATAATCATAATTATTATTAATAAAATATAGAAATTAATAAAAGCTTTTGAAATACACATAAATACAATTATTAAATATATATATATATATATATATATATATATATATATATATATATATATATATATATATATAACTATATAAAACAAATTCATCATACAGGGTGATTCAGTTACAGTGTCATTAATTTTAAGAGAAAATAGGGAAAATGAGTTGTCGGCTTGATGCGAAGTTTGTCCAATTTATATAATTTATACAAATAAATCAAAAGAATCGCAGAAGCTGCAATACTTTGCAGCTTTTTTGCGATAAAATTATAATTATTCCTGCTTCCCTTCATTCCCCATCACATACAATACATTAACAAAAAATATATATATATATAACTATATAAAACAAATTCATCATACAGGGTGATTCAGTTACAGTGTCATTAATTTTAAGAGAAAATAGGGAAAATGAGTTGTCGGCTTGATGCGAAGTTTGTCCAATTTATATAATTTATACAAATAAATCAAAAGAATCGCAGAAGCTGCAATACTTTGCAGCTTTTTTGCGATAAAATTATAATTATTCCTGCTTCCCTTCATTCCCCATCACATACAATACATTAACAAAAAATATATACAGGGTGTTTGTAATAAGTTGAAAATATTTTAAGGGGTTGGTTGCCGAAATTATTTTGTGAAAAAAAGTTAATATAAACGTAAGTCTTGCTTCTCTTTCGAGATACAGTGTTTAAATTTTAATTTTTTATTTATTTTTATTAATTATTTTATAAGAGTTTTAAAGATATCGACTCGAAATTTGAAACACGCATTAGAGGGATAAACGTGCATTTTTTGGGGTGATCCGAATATTTCTATTTGCACCAGTGACGTTCGTGCGAGAATGCCACAACCTTTTTTAATTAAAAAAATGGTACGCCACTGACTTTTCCGTTTTTTTTAGAAATCCGCTATCAGTTCTGAATGAAACTGGTCTTTTCAATTATTTTCGTAGGATGCACCGTTTTTTGAGGAAAAAAATAAAACATATTTTATTGTAGGTTTTGTTAGTATTTTATCTAAATGTCTCTTTTACTAGTGTTATTATGGTAAAAATAAAAATGCAATTAAACATTGAAAATAAAAAGTTGATATAAATGTGGATAAAAAAAGTCTTCAATTTCGAGATACAGGGTGTTAAATTTTAATGTTTTCTACTCTCGAATATATTAAAATTTTTTATTATCTAATACAGAAACATTAAACCAAAACAATAACACAAAACAACAGTAATAAAAATATTTTTTAATAGTCGCAAACCTATAACAGATGTTGAAAATGACCTCAATCACAATAGTCAACTCTTTACCTCATTGACTGTGGTATTCACTGAATAATGTCCTAATGTATTTCTTATTGTCTCACAGCTGGCTGTAATTCGATGACGGGATTGGAGTAAACTAATGACTTAAAAAAAAATGCAAAAATCTAAGAGATTTAAATTCGGAGAGCGAGCTGGCCATTGTTGCGTACCTCCCCTACCTATCCAACGATTTAGATATACTGTATCTAAGTGACGACGTACATTAATGCTAAAATGGGCTAGAGCACCATCGTGCATGAACCATAAATTTTGTCTCAGCAGAAGAGGAATTTCTGCAAGAAAAGCAGGTAACTCTTCCTGTAGGAAGTGATATGATTCGCCATTTAATCGTAATGGGAGGAAATATGGACCAATTAAATAATCATTAAGTACTCCAAGCCACACGTTTACTGAAAATTGATGTTGAAAATGACCTTGAAAAAATCCAAGTGGATTTTCATCAGCCCATAAGTGATTGGTATGAAAATTTCGTATAGAATCCCTTCAAAACTTGCCTCGTCAGTAAACAAAATGCCATTTAAAAAATTATTATTTTGACGGGTTACATGAAGAATCCATTGGCAAAAAAACTAGAAACGGTAAAAAGTCTCGAGTAGCGCCTGTACACGTTGAATATGAAACGGATACAATTGCTGCTCTGTTAGAATTTAAAAAATGATAAAGTTGCTTACATTGCTTACATTCAATATGTTGGCAATTTTTCGAGTACTAGTTTCAGGTGACTTCAAAACTATATCGGGAACTGCTTCTTCTAGTTGCAGTTCGTACTTCTCGAGGGCGCTCACAGTTAGTAGGGCCATTTTGGTGAATGTCCAAAAATGAGTCCAAAAATTCTGGAAAAATTTTTGCGGATTCCTCGAATGTGTACAAATAATTTTTGTGAGATGAGATTTTTTTCCAATACTTTCCCAGTTTTCAGTAGAACGATTTCTGATATGTGAAAATTTTTGGATGATTGTGGCCATTTTAAGGGCAACGAATAATTTCTCCCCGAAATGTAAGTGGACAGTCTTGTAAGGCTTTCCAAGACGAGCATTCCCCCATAAAAAAGTCCGGCAAAATCTCAATCTCGTGTTCCGTAGGGTCATTTTTGTGCGAAAAATCTAGTTTTTTCCATGCAAACCCATTTTTGGAGTCAAATTCCGCGAAAATTAAGACCCAAAGCGAAAATTGACAAAGAGGGATCGATAGGGAATTTTATGACGAACATTCTAAAAAAAAATCACCTCAAACGACCCAATCTTAAGGGGTGTACAGTAATTTGAGTGGCACAGTGGCGTTTTGCGCCACTGTGCGTCGGTAAATGATTTAATGCAATTTCTACGCGATAAATGCGCGTTCTTAGAAAAACTGTCGCCGTCGGCATTTGACAAGAATTCGAAAATGAAATCGTTTGTTTCAAACATAAATTCAACGTGCATCATATGCAAAACCAATCATTCATTATAAATTGCCCCAACTTTATTAAGTTACCTACAAATAAAAGATACAACGTAATTAAAGAACATCGTCTGTGTAGCAATTGTTGTTTATTTTATTTAAAAGAATATATTTTTTATTTATGTGGGATAATAGGGCTATAGGCGGAACACCCACTCAATAAAAGTAACGCGCCAAAAAAACAGTACCTCACGGGTGGTGTGAAAATTAGTTTTCTAACAGTAAAATTTCTCATCTTGCCCCATCTGTCACTTCAATAATGAAATGTGACAACAGCGCAAAGGACTACTGTATACGCCTGGAGCAACCGATAAAGGCCGCGTCTCTAGGTTAGCCCAACGCTGGCCTAACCAGCGGCGGAGTATGAAAATTCAGAAAAAAAGGTAACAAAAAAAAATCAGTTTTTATGGCGGAATTTAGGAAAACAAACTTATATGTGTTTATAAAGGTCACAGGTACCCCCCCCTCCAAACCGGACCCCCCATCAAAGTTACACCCTGTATAATAAAAAAAATGCTAATTTGACATTTTGACTAGATGGTCATATTTTATTTAGAACAATAACACTAGATAATCTATCAATAGAAATTAAAAATACAGAACTTGCAATAAAATATGTTTTATTTTTTTTCTCAAAAACGGTGCATCCTACGAAAAATATTGAAGACACCAATTTCATTCAGAATTGATGGTGGATTTAAAAAAAAATATCATAACGGGAAAAGTCAGTGGCGTACTATTTTTTTATTAAAAAAGGTTGTGGTATTCTCACACGAACGTCCCTGGTGCAAGTAGAAATATTCGGATCACCTCAAAAATGCACCTTTATCCCTGTGTGTTTCAAATTTCGAGTCAATATCTTTAAAACTCTGAAATAATAAAAATAAATAAAAAATTAAGCTTTAAACACTCCATATCTCGGAAACGAAGCATATTTCGACCTACGTTTATATGAATTCTCTTTCACAAAATAACTTCGGCAACCATCCCCTAAAATATTTCGCACTTATTTACAAAAACCCTGTATATCTACATATATCTGCTCCTCATATACAGGGTGTCCGTTAATATTGCGAAAAAAATGAAGGAGTTTCCTTGAAGAAAAATAAGAAATAAAAGTTCTATGAACCTGTGTCCGAAAATGCTTCATTTCGGAGATACAGGGTTTCCTGTTGATATTAATACGTAAATATTATAAGACGCCACTGCTTTTCCTTAGGTTTCATATTTTTTTCTAATTATGCGATCAAAAATATATATTATTCTTTTTATTTTGTTCTATTTTTGTTTTCTACTTCCTTCAGGATTGTGCATAGAAAAGATTATTAATTTTTTTTTTTCGAAAACGAAGCAAGATACCAAACAGAGTAAAAAGACAAACATGTTGTATTTTTATTCCCATAATTAGAACATAAGAAACCTAGGAAAAAGCAGTGGCGCCTCATTTTTTACGTATTAATATTAACAGGAATGATTCCCTGGACGCCACTGGAGTAGACAAAATAAATCAAATTAAGTCAGAAGATGTATATGGTTATTATAAACAAACATACGAAAAAATTGAACACTGTATCTTCAAAACGAAGCATTTAAGGACACAGGTTCATAGTAACCTTTTTCTTATTTTTGTTGGAAGAAACTCCCCTTGAATGTTTTCGCAATGTTAACGGGACACCCTGTATACAGGGTGTAACTTTAAGTGGGGGTCCCCTTTGGAGGGGTAGTAGTATGTGTTTCCTAGAATACCTACTAATCTGTAATTAGTTTTTTTTAATCAAATAAATAATCGAGTTATAATTAATTTTATAAACTGTACAGAAATTTTTATCGTCCGAGTTTCACTGCAAAACCGTGTTGACGGCGTTGCCAGTTGTTACCACGTATGTAAGTAACGGAGCTGCAAAAACGGAAAACTGTAATGAATAATCTCGTAAATACACACTGCTTTTATATGATATCGCGACTCACAATACTTTTTTATGTCGACTGGAACGAAATAATTTTCAAGTGTTGTAAGAATATGCTGTAAAAGTATTTAAACAATGCAGCTGTACTATAATATATTAACTAATTATTACTCTTAAATAATAATATTGGTAGATGGATAAGCATATTTTTGTTGTTTTATTTTATAAAATGTACCTACATAATTAAAAATAAGTAAATTTACTTATTAATCTGATAGATGTAACATATTTTTTAAAGTAATAGTTTTTAATACAAAGTATTTGTTATATTTTTTAAACAGTATGTCAATGACCCTTGAATAACCTTTGCTCTGGCCTAGTTTATAAAATACCTAAGGGCCCCACAGACGACACTTTCGTTCGATTAAAATGCGCCTTGCCAGTTATCACCAAGAACCATATAAATTTGAGTTATCACTTTTAAAACTATGTGTTGTTAATTTCTTCTCACAAATTGTGCCCGACAATCGTCAAAATCAAATTTGTATTTCTGTTTACTATTCTATTGTGCAGAATTATTTGTATTAAATTTTGTGTATAGTTAATGAACATGTGGCAATTTTATTAAACTATGTGTCGTTTCATGTAAAAAATATACAGATATACAAAATATATACAAAAGATATTTGCATAAGTAAATCTGCTGTCTATGGCACCCCTTAAGGGCGGCGTTTTTGTGTGCATTTTTCAACGAATTTATGTGTTTCTTGTCGCAGTTAAAGAAAAATCTAAGCAAGTTAGAAAAAATATCTCTTCACTGTGCCAATCATACAAGTTTTCTCCAGGGTGTGACATATTTTATAGGCTGGTAAGTCATTAGGAAATGGGAAGAAAACCATGTTTTCGCCTCCTATGTTTCATTGTTACGTTTCAGAACTTTATAGGGCAATTATGCACTGAAAAAATCGTATGCGGTATTATAATCACTGTCACAACCGGCAGGATACTTTTTAAAAGACATTAACACTTGAACTGATATAAATTATTGAGTATTTATCACAGTAATTACAACAAGGCTAAAAGGTGCAATTCACGGTCTTTGCATAGGTAAATCTGTTTTCCAGCACGTTTCTTCACCAAAAATTAAAGGACGTGAATTAATTTCAGCATGTTTTAGTTGGGACACTATCGAAAAGATTCCGTTAGTTACGGTCTGTAGGGTATTGGCACTTGAGTATTTTTTTTATCCGTCAGGGTCGGACTAGCTTTTTAATGCTTATTATCAGTAGTAGTAGTACCTAGCAAATCACACACAAATTGTTATACAAAATTCAGAAAGTATCATTATTGATGTTGAACATTATGGAGGAGATAACAGCAAATACAGCGTCATGCAAATCACAACGAAATAGTAATGTTTTTTCAATTACTATATTAAAAGAAATTTTTTGATAAAACCTCTAACAGGGGTCTAGTACAAGACAAATTAACGAAAAAACTACCTTAAAAATTTATGGAATTTAAACAAATTTTTTTATGGAACTTTTAACAAGGGTCTGTTGGTACACTAATTAACTAAAAAATACAGGGTGTTTAGAAATAACCGAACCAATCACAAAAATCCCTAAAAATTGGGAAATTAGACCAAGGTTTTTGATTAAACTTTTAACAAGGATCTGTTAGAACACTAATTAACGAAAAAATACAGGGTGTTTCGAAAAACCGAACCAATCTCTAAAATCCCTAAAAATTAAGAAATTTGACCAACATTTTTTATTAAACTTTTAACAAGGGTCTGTTAGAACACTAATTAACGAAAAAATACAGGGTGTTTAGAAAGAACCGAACGAATCTCTAAAATCCCTAAAAATTACGAAATTTGACCAAGGTTTTTGATTAAACTTTTAACAAGGATCTGTTAGAATACTAATTAACGAAAAAATACAGGGTGTTTCGAAAACCCGAACCAATCTCTAAAATCCCTAAAAATTAAGAAATTTGACCAACATTTTTTATTAAACTTTTAACAAGGGTCTGTTAGAACACTAATTAACGAAAAAATACAGGGTGTTTAGAAAGAACCGAACGAATCTCTAAAATCCCTAAAAATTACGAAATTTGACCAAGGTTTTTGATTAAACTTTTAACAAGAATCTGTTAGAATACTAATTAACGAAAAAATACAGGGTGTGCAGAAAAACCGAACCAATCTCTAAAATCCCTGAAAATTACGAAATTTGACCAACATTTTTGATTAAACTCTTAACAAGGGTCTGTTAGACCACTAATTAACGAAAAAATACAGGGTGTTTAGAAAAAACCGAACCAATCTCTAAAATTCCTAAAAAATACGAAATTTGAGCAACATTTTTGAGTAAACTTTTAACAAGGATCTATTAGAACACTAATTAACGAAAAAATACAGAGTGTTTAGAAAAACCGAACCAAACTCTAAAATCCCTAAAAATTACAAAATTTGACCAACATTTTTTATTAAACTTTTAACAAGGGTCTGTTAGAACACTAATTGACGAAAAAATACAGGGTGTTTAGAAATAACCGGACCAATATTTAAAATCCCTCAATTATGAAATTTAATTAAACTTTTTGATGAAACTTATAACAAGGATCTGTTAGAACATTAATTTACGAAAAAATACAGAGTGTTTAAAAACCCAAATCAATTTCTAAAAACCCTCAAAATTTATGGGAATTAACCAAAATTATTGATGAAATTTTTGAGAAGGGTCTTTTAGAACACTAATTTACGAAAAAATACAGGGTGTTTAGAAGAAACCGAACCAATCTCTAAAATCCCACAAAAATTATGAAATTTTACCGAAATTTTTGATGAAATTTTTGACAAGGATCTGTTAGAACACTAATTAACGAAAAAATACAGGGTGTTTAGAGAAAACCGAACCAATCTCTAAAATCCATAAAAATTACGAAATTTGATGGGGATTTTTGTTTAAACTTTTAACAAGGGTCTGTTAGAACACTAATTAAGGAAAAAATATAGGGTGTTTAGAAAAACAAAACCAATATCTAAAATTCCTCAGTTTATGGAATTTAAACAATTTTTTTTTAAACTTAACAAAGATCTAGTAGAACACTAACGAAAAAAGTACAGATTGTTTGAAAAATCAAACGAATTTCTAAAAATTCTTAAATGTCACGAATTAAAAAAAATGTTTGTCAAATTTCAGCATCAAATGAAGATAACCCGATTCAACATTTGCAATACAGGGTGTTAAAGTAACCAAACATGAAAAAACCACAAAATTGACAGAATTTTACATCTTTTTAAAATGAAATGCCAGCTACTTTTAAAAATTATTGTCAATAAAAGTCAGCCAAGGTCGGGCAGCAACCTTGCTGTACCTTTCTAGTTAATATTATTTGATGAAAAATTGACGTAACTGAGCTTAATGTAATATAGGAATGTACGTTACTATTAGGACTAAAAATTAATCATTTATTTCATATTTTAAATTACACAGTATAATAAAGCTCTAAGCTAAAGCATGAAGTACATTATTTCCATCACTGTTGCCGTCTCGATGAGTTGTTGGCTCCAGAAACTGAATAGCGATCTTCGGTTTAGGGAGCGATTCATATTTATGGCTCGATACGCAGTGGATCGCGTCAATGTTATAATTAGGTGCGCCCGATGGATTTTAAAATTAAGTTAAATTTATTCAATAGTAATAATGGCATTTTATTTTTATGTTGGCAATTTTAAAGCAAACTAATTTCTGGCGGTTTGTTTACTATAATATCAGAATTTTAAAAAAGTAAATGAATATTAAATTTGCGCTAATTGTAACGGTACGAATTTACCTATATGTATTGGATATTTTTTATACGTATGCATACCATATTTTTTTTACAAACCTTCATGTAAATGAAATGAAAAAGACCAGTAGCGTACACACTTCATTCTTTTATAAAAAAAATATTGCGCTTTGTATGAAGCAGAAATCATATGATATTTAATAAGGAAACAAAGAATTTTCAATAAAATTATGTATGAACACTAAGTAATTTTCACCTTACATTTTAGTGGTAACATTAAATCGATTAGCAATTGAACATTCAGGCAGCTAAATCAGAAATTTTATCATCACGTATCGTTGTTATTTGTCACATTACCTTCTTATAATAGTAACAATTTAGCTCTAGTTATAGAACGACTTGGAACAATTATAAATTAATAGATTACGTTATTATTATGTTTTATCATTTTTTCTTGTTTTGTGTTTGAAAATCTTGAAGAAATAGGCAAATACTGTAAAAGTTAGTGCAACCTTATAAATATTTATCTAATTTAAAAGTCCCAAACGTTTTTTTTTTACTGTTTTATTTCAATGTTACTTTATGACAATGAAGAATGTTTCGTACATAAATAAATGTCAAATAATGTGATGGTAATCGAATAACTATCTATATGAAAATCTATTAAAATAATTTCTTTTTTCAGGCGCACACTTATTAGCAATCTTGCGACTGCTTTGACCATCTAGTGCGTGTACATTTGACACACGACACATTTATATCTGTATTGACTATTGACCTTCGGGACCACAGTATATGGAGTCTACCTATGCTGTGTTCAGGACCGGATTACCTAAATCACGATACTGAATAGGTTGTTACGCGCCGCAAATTCTTGTGATTTATAGAGTATCTCAAACAATTCGTAGTGAACTTATTTTATTTAATAATGTCCAGACATCGTTAGTCTGCGGATGGGTTTTTTACTGCATACGATAGGTTCCATGGGGACCATTTTCCAATGAAAAGAGGTAAACGCAATATAATAATAAATTCCAAAACATAGTTTACGACTCAGATTTTTCTCCAGTAAAAAGGTAAAATTTCAGCAAATATTTGTATAAGAACTTTCTTACAGAAATAATGCTTTATGCTTTAGAGAAACACATAAATATGGTGATATTTCTGCAGATCAGAGTTATAAACTAATAATACAAATACAAATCTGCCGTTACTTCTCTAACTATAAAAATTATAGGCGAGTTAGCAAAATAGAAATCCGTATCATTTCTTTATAAGAAACTGTATATATATTATTACGCATGAGAATTAAAATGAAAACAAATAACCTTTGAATAAAACGTGTATGTATTAAGACAAAAAAAATCATTTGGTAGCTCTAGAAATATTCTGGATTACATAATAGCAATGGAGGATGCTTTTCTTGACATGTTTAACAATTTGTCAAAAGTCATTTGGCTAACAATTAAAAAGTGAATTTTTAAAAATATTATATCACCACCCATGTATTAACTTTCCTTTCGACTATTACATTTCACTATATACAAGAGTATGTATTTATTTTACTTTAAAATCATAAATATATACATACTATGTAATAAAACATGAAACGCTGTTGCAAAACTTAATCTTAAAAATTTATAAAAAGAAAATATATTACAAAGTTGCTGGTAGTTAGGTTACTATGTCTTACTGTATTAATATATGTTTAAGAAGTTCTATGTTATTTTTTGGAAAAATTACGCCAACAAATTTTTACAAACTTGATACACTTATGTAATTATTCCAACGAAATAAAATTATTTAACCAATTTTAATGGGTAGGTATCCAGTTTCTTTAATAAAGTCATATTAGGTACGGAAAATAGTTACAAAAAGTCATTTGTTTTTTAATTTCATTGATATTAATATCGATCCTTGTCAACGCCAGAAACAGAATTCATGACTGGGTCACCTCGTATAAACCAGTCCTCGGACTGTTTGGCGGTTGCGCTTTGACCTGGCTTTTTCAAAGACGTCGCGCTGAAATAATTCTGTAAATTTCGGTACGGTGTACGACTCAGTGCTTCACTACCTACCGTATAACTTTTTCAGTTGTATTTGATAGATATACAAATACTCGTATATATGTAATATTGGGAAAATTTTTAATTTACTTCAGGTATCATTATTGTATTAAACGATTTTCCATGTCTTTACTGTAGCCGTACTTTATAAATTTCTTTTGGCTAAATATTTTACTACAAATAAAGTTAAATATATACCTATATATTAAAAGATGAAAACCAACAAAACTATTGCAAGTATTTTATCTAACCGCTTTTCGACATACAGGATCTACCTCTATAAAATTAAATAAATCGACATTCTTAGTAATAGTATAGATAATTATCGGAAAAATAATATATCTAAAAATTTGTTTCAATAATGTGTTACTTTTTCTTGGAACAAAAATTTATTGTATATTATTTATCCCAACAAACCTTATAGAAACATCCTGGTATGTTATGACTATATTCTGTGCAGATACTGATATTGTTTTGTTGTTTCTGTACTTTAGGCCGATTTTCCTTAATACGTCTCTGATCCTACGGATAAAACATTAGGCGAATCTACCGAGTAAAGAAATCTGCAACACCGATCTTCTACGCGAAAATGTATCTACCTCTAGTTCGGCTTTACGCTAATTGGAACCGCCACATCCTGAGTGGATTGTCTTTGGGCGATTTTCGACGACTAAAACGCGGCCCTTAATACGCACTTGTTAACCTGTTAGAATAATATGATGCTACCGTCAATTGACAGTAGTCAATGCCGCAAAATAACAACTGGCGGTAATTATTTACATTAGCGTAAACCTCTCCAATCTTAACAAAAAAATTCCTACCCCCCTATTTTCGAGGGTGCTGATCACGAATCTGAAGTCAGATTTCGGCGCTCGCATGTAGTTTTCGAAAAAAAATTTTTTCAAAATTGTAACCTCTATGTATACATTACATTATTAACTCCTACATATTTTGACAACAGTGTGACGTCATGAAATGAAGATGGCAGAGATGTACATTGCAATTTCAACCTAATGTAGTGTATAAATAGAGGTTATAATTTTGAAAATTTTTTTTTTCGAAAACTACATGCGAGCGCCGAAATCTGACTTCAGATTCGTGATCAGCACCCTCGAAAATAGGGGGGTAGGAATTTTTTGTTAAGATTGGAGAGGTTTACGCTAATGTAAATAATTACCCAACTGGCCAACGAGTCAGATATGCCACAGCTTTGTTTTGATTTTGACTTAGATCTTAGATTTAGTTTTTCTTTTGTCGTACGAGGAGGAGGATGTAACACGGTAGATAATTTCGCGAGTTTTTTGTGTGGGTTTTTAGTGAAATCAAAATAGAATTTGTTCAGTGCAGTGTTGTGTTTTACCAAATTTATTTTCGTATTAATTTAAAGTGGTGTTTTGTTCAGTGTCTTGTGTAGTGTAAGTGTATATATAAACTTTTAAAAGTGCGCTTTCATTTTCAAGTGTGTATGTGATATTATGAAAAAACATGTATACGATCAAGGAAGAGTTGATATGGTTAGCCTATTTTTTGTCAAGAAAAAACAGTGCAGTTGCAAGAAGACGATATCGGATGGATTATCCCGATCGACACGTAGCTAATAAGAAATTGTTTGTAAGATTGGTTCAACGTTTAAAAGATTATGGAAGTTTTGAGCGCCATTACGCTAATGTTGGACGAGAACAAATTCGGAGAGTGGGAAACTTAGAGCCCAATATTCTAAACGCAGTAGAAGAGGACCCTGGTACCAGCACTCGAAGATTGTCAACAAGATTTCATGTGCCTGAAGCATGACAACGATTGACGTAACTGTGATATTGAGTTCTATCTAGCCTATATACATGAAGGTCCACCCAACGCGGAACCCTTTTATGATGGTTGTTTCTTTATTTTCTTAGAGTAGACTGCCTCCGTTTTCGATTGCTTGCAGTTTTCCATTCTTCTTTATTATCATGTTCATTGTTAATATCATTATTAACATATTTTCCAATTTTTTGCTTAGTTTGAGCTTCTAAATCAGCAGTGGAAATTTCTTCATTAGAAATACCAACAAATGCACAATTTTGAGTTTGATGTTTATTATTATCCAAATTATAGATTTGGATAGCAGGCACACGTTTACGTAATTTGTTTGTTTGTAAGTTTGAATTGTCAAAAACCACTTGTCCTTTATTTATAACAGTAATAGTGTCTTTATTAAAAATCAAAATATATAGAAATACACAGTAGATGCTATACATATACAAAATCAATTCAATTGGAAAATTAATTTGTTCCGATAATCCGAAGTATCCCGTATAAACATGCCTTCAGTTAAAAATGAAGTAGGTATTGCAAAATGAGCGTAATCTGTGGTGTATCGCAGTTTCCATGTCACAAGAGAGTTATTCTGTTTATATGAGTTATGTGTGTTGCACCTATTTTTACTTGAAATAGCGAGTATTATCTATTTTGCAATATCAAAGTACTGTCATGAATTTATGGGAGTAGCAACAAAGAAATCCTAAAGTTACATTATCTGAAGGTGAATTTAAAATCTTTCAATATACGTCTAAGGTAATATTTCCACCTGAACATACATTTACACTGTTACGAAAGAAGTTTAAACTAAATTTAGCTTAATCCTTTAGTAACGACAATCAATCGGTCATCTTTACCTTAGCAACTAAACTCGATTTTGTTAAATTATTTTCAAACTTCATGTGATAGATAAACTATAGTCTACACGTAATGTTTTGTACAGAGCTTGCATGATCATGCCAGACTTGTCAAACAAAATGTTGCATGTAGACGGCAAATTGGAGGTTTTGCATGAACTAAATGAGGTTTGACCATATATGCAATACTACTATATTGAGGGTTTCGGCCTACGAATTCAGCCAAGAACATATGACTCTCTTTGTTCGTCTGATGCACTTATGAGAAATGCGCATGGGTAGAATCGATTCACACATCCAATTAAATTATATTTCTAAAATGACACCGCCCACCTACCCACCACTTCGTCAACGGCTTATTTTGAAATAGATGAAATAATATATATGATACATGATATGTCAAAGCGTATTTATTAAATTTTTCAGGATGCAATTAAATTAAACAAATTTGAAATTTCCACCTTGTTAGGAGCAGAATCATTCGATTTGTAGGGGTAAGAAGGTCCGCTTAATTTTTTATATTGCCCACAACTTTTGACGTTTGCAAAATGTCAGAAATGTGGGCATTGAAATAGACATTGCCAGGTCTCAGAACCTATGCCAGTAAAAGAGGTTATTTGTAACTTATACTATTATAATAGGGTAACAAAGGTACTAAATATAACAAATAATTTTAATAAATACTTAATTTGTTAGATCTGGGGATGTCGATAGCAATGTCCTCTGGATTTGGACGGGCTCATAACTTTGGACGGAATAAAATTAGTCAGCAAAAGTAAATCCCTACTTTGACTTATCTGGTAACGAAGCTTATAAAACCAATGAAAGGACCGATATTTTGTTACTATATATATAATTTGGTGGCTTATCTTGTTGATATGTTTTAAGTACAGTGTGGCAAATTCCGATTAATTTAATAAAGGAATAATTGAGTGAGTACTTAGCTATTTAATATATATTCTATGTTTGAGAGTAATTATTGATGTTTTATTACGCCTGGCCAGGAATGGTTGTTGAGATAAATATTGTTTGACAATAATTTGTGATGTTTGGTATGACAATTATGACTTTGACAAATTGATGAATTGTGACTATCGGGTGGTTATACTCGCTACGTGGGAACTGGCGTGGATTCTGTTTTCGGTCCCGCCAGCCCGGTGATATTTACCGGTATTCGAGTTGTTGATTGCTCATTTTGACACATCCGAGTGAGTGACCAAGTAGAGTACACGGATGACCCTCGGTATGTTGACTTCTGGGTGAGCCCCAGAGGTGACCCTGTGATGGTCAGAAACTCACATCGCATGCGTGTTTGCCGAGCGGCTGCTTGTAGTTTTGGATTATTGTAGTTTATGATTTATAGTTGATTTGTATTTGTGTAATTTTTAACTTGTCTAATTTACATTACGTTTTTATTATCTACCCCTCATAGCTTTAGGTATGATATAAGTAATTACAGCCAAGAAGAGGGGACCCAGACGAGAAAACACCTTGTGTGGTCCAGTCTGGGGGTATTTTCACCCCCGGTGAGTTTATTAATTAATGTATCTAGCTGTAGATCTTGCCTATACTTGACCAACAGAGATGTCTAAATAAACTACCTTATGTCTCGCCCTGGAATAACAGATGTGATGTTTGTGGATAATTTGTACGTCTCGTAATTTAGGTATGAACATTTATTTTCTATTTGCATGTTAGATGGAGACAAATACAACCCTTGCTTACTTATTTGACTCGCTTTGTATAAATATTGATGTCATTATCAAATGATATATGATAATTGATTTATTATCCTTACAATTTCAGGTGTGGGGTACTGTATTTGTTAATTTTCATTTGATTGCAATATCATACCACAAATACCGTATTATATCCCAGCCTTGCATTTACCTCTACCACGCTGCTCTGTCGTGCCACTCGAATAGCTGGCACCTAAATTGTTTGTTTTTATTTTACAGCACGCACGTTTGGAACTCAAATGGTTTTCGTAATCGGACTCTTTTATGTGGGTTATGTACTTTATAAAAATAAACTTTACAACTTACTAAACTTTATGTAAACGTGGAACTAATTAATTTAATATATTGAACTCTGACTTAAACAATGGTGCGGCTACGCAAAATGAAACGTAATCTTGCGCCTATATCGAGTTCTTCTGAAGACTCTGATGCTGAAAATGTATCCGTGAGTGTGGACGCCGAGAATTTGCATGTCGCTAGGACCGAGTTAATTGGTATTCCGGGCATCAGTGGCGGCCTGACTGGGTCTATTTCTACGCAAGGTTCCTCCGCCCCGAATAATACCTCCGTAGATAGTATGAGTAAGCTGGCAGATGCGATCGCCCTTTTAACAAAGCATTTGGGGAATAACGAGTCAATCTCTAACAGAAGCACTATTTTAATACCAGCCTATGACCCAGAGAACAACGACTTAAACGCCTGGGCACAAAAAGTAGACCAAATCTGGGAAATTTCCAAATGGAGCGATGAAGTTACTGCGTTTAATGCAACAAGGAGATTAAGTGGATTAGCCGAAAAATGGTTAAGAACTCAATCCGCTACAGTATGTTCCAAGTGGTCGGAATTAAAGTACACTTTAATTCGTAGTTTTCCAACTAAAGTTAATTACTGCGAACATTTGCAAGAAACGGTGAATAGAAGACAATCATTCAACGAAAGTTTACTGCAGTATTATTATGACAAAATAAATCTCGTACAACGCTGTCAAATTACTAACGAGAATGCAGTCTCCTGTATAATTGGTGGTTTGAGTGACTTGACGCTACGACGAGCAGCCAAATCCGGTAATTTTAGTAATATAAAGGACTTGCTGGGGTTTCTAAAAAACTGCCATAGAGATGAGAGACGACGCTGGCCGACACCCAGTGGAAAACAAGGTCATCATTCCGTATGGAAGAAAAGAAAAATGATTAAGTCTTCTGATGCTGATCGCCACAAGAGAGATCCTAATACGATTCGCTGTTTTTATTGCAGAAAGGAGGGACATAAGGCGACAGCATGCCCAAATAAGACCATCGACGTATGCGGTTTTTGTCGAAAACGGGGTCACAAGGAAGAAAGATGTTTCCGAAAGGCCCAGTTAGGACAAAACAATTCCAAGAGTGTCTTGTGACTAGCCGGTCAATCGGGAAATGGTAAATATTATAAGGATGCATGGATTAATGGACAACATGTAAAGGCATATATCGATTTTGGAAGCGAGTGTATAACGCTAGTTAATGCAGTTGTTCGTGAACTTGGACTACCCATAGAAATGGTCACTTCGTTACGTGGATTTGGAAATGCGTTAGTTACTACCCAGGGGCGCACTACATTCTTTTTAAAAATAGATGGTATTACTAAACAAGTGGAAGCTGATGTAGTGCCTAATTCTGCTCAAACAATTCCTCTATGTGTTGGACAACCATTTACTGAGTTATCAGACATTGTAGTGTTTAAAGACAACGATGTGTTACAATTTCACCATAATAGTGAAGGTATGAAAGTTACATTATTTGCAATTAAAAAGACAATTGTACCCCAAAATATGTGGCAAACATTAAGGTTATTAGTAAAGAGGGGAAAGATAGTGATGATTATTTTGTTGACACTAGTGTGCATTTCGATCCCGAACAGGAACTGGTTTCCCGGCTATAGTAATAGAGTTTAATGATAATGAAGCAGGAATTCCTGTTATCAATTTGGGAACCCGTGACTTAGTAATAGGTACTAAACATCCTGTAGCTCGAGCGTGCTGATGTATTCCGGAAACGTGTAACGAACTGACTGTGAGAAAAATCAACCGCGACCGGATATCGCTATCACCCTTGACCGTAGATGATTTGAATGTCGGGGATGTTTCTACGGACAGTAAATATAAACTGCAGCAGTTAGTTAATACTTTTCGCCATTCTTTCGCTACTAGTATTCGAGAGATTGGACAGTCCAAGAACACGGAGATGCATATCGCATTAAACACTCAACAACCATTCACTTATCGTCCATATCGTATGTCACCAGCTGAGAGAAATGTGGCTAAGGAGATGGTACAGGAACTACTTGACGTAGGTATAGTTCGCGAATCGACGTCTCCATTCAGTTCTCCAATATTATTAGTTAAAAAGAAAGAGTAAGGCCATCGAGAATTTTCCGCAGCCGAAAGATATCCGTACTGTGCGACAATTCTTGGGACTAACAGGCTTCTTTCGTCATTTCGTTAAGAATTACGCTCTTATCACCGAGCCGATAACGCGCCTGACCCGAATAAAATGAAAGGTGGAATTGGGGAGCAGATCAAGTGCATGCTTTCCAAAATCTAGAGGACATACTATCGAGTCGACCCGTGGTAAAAATTTATACACCGGACGCTAGGACCGAGGTCTATACTGACGCTTGTAGCAGGGGACTAGGAGGTATACTATTGCAAAAATTGCAGGGGAAGTTACATCCTGTGTTCTACTATAGCCGACGAACTACTAAAGCGGAAAGCAAGTACCATTCGTATGAGCTAGAGACACTGGCAGTGGTACAGACTGTCCAAAAATTTCATGTTTATCTTCTGGACAACGACTTTGTTGTTGTTACAGACTGTAATGCACTAAAAACATCATGGACGAAGACAGATCTTCTTCCGCGCATTGCTCGTTGGTAGTTACAGCTACAAGAATTTCGTTTCACGATCGAATACCGAAAAGGAAAGTCCATGCTGCATGTTGACGTGTTAAGTAGAAACCCGGACGAGAGTGAACCGCCAAACGAGCCACGAGTAGTACTCAGAATTGAGCTGGAAGATTGGGTACTGCCGGCACCATTAACCGATGAGAAAATTATCAAATACGTACAATTTTAGCACAACCGAAAGTGATTACGACCGACAGATTTACCGGAACTATGCACTACGAGACAATCGAGTATTTCGCATCACGGCGCATGGATTGCAATGGGTAGTTCCAAAAGGAATACGCAGTAATGTTAGACGTGCTGCTCATGATGAGTTACGACATTTCGCTTTAGAAAAGACATTGAGTGTGTTGTGTAAACATTATTGGTTCCCCAGTTCAGTCATACATCAATTCCTGCATACCATGTTTATTTAATAAACAACAAGGGGGACGGAAGGAAGGGTTCCTGCATCCTATACCAAAACATGCCATACCATTTCACACTGTCCATGTGGACCACTTAGGACCGTTCAACAAAACAAAGAGGTGAAACATGCATATCATTGTACTTGTGGATGCCTTCACTAAATTTAATTTCACTAAATTTAAATAAACGTTAGCTTTAGGAATCATTTTTCGATTTATACAGGGTGTCCGGAATATGAATGCCTTTATTTTGTAGAACAAATTGTACCAAACAAAACATATTTGACTTAACAATTTTTTGTCTGACCAACGTTAATAGAATTATGACATATACATATTTACTGTAAATGGTTTCCTTACAGCTCTTTTCACAATAAAAAATAAAATGTTAAATAGGAAATATAAGTGATCAAAATGAATACCGTTGATTACAAAAAGCGTTTACCGTACAAACGTCTCGTAGCCAGATTCTCCATAAATTAACATGTGCAGCTCATCACGATTACTACAAAGTGTTCCATTTTTATTTATGTACAGAGTATTCTATACACTCACAAATATCAAGCAAATGTTAGGTACAGAAAAATATGCACTACTATTACTACTACTACTAATAATAATAATAATAATAATAATCATAATAATAATAATAATAATAATAATAACAATAACAACAACAACAAGAATAATAATAATAAGTAGCAAGTAATGGATGTTTTAAGATTTTTTTGGCAAATCTATATTGTTCCCCATTCTGCCATTCTGCACAGTTCGTAGTGGTAAAATTCTCAACATTAGAAAAAAATTAAAACAAAAAATAACAAGCGTCAGTACCAAATTACTTACCTAAATCGGAAATATTGATTTTTTCTAAAAATGGATCCACTACAGGTAACTGTAACAAAAATATTGATGTAAGATTAGTTTTTCTTTCGATGTTTAATACAGAGATTTCGTAAATTGGAGGAAAACAGTTAAAAGGAAACTAAAACTGATTACCAAAGAAGGGGCCACCCAAAATTTTGTCAAAATCTATTATTTTATTTATTTTTTATTTTTGTTA
Source organism: Monochamus alternatus (assembly GCA_037114965.1). Lineage (NCBI taxonomy): Eukaryota > Metazoa > Arthropoda > Insecta > Coleoptera > Cerambycidae > Monochamus > Monochamus alternatus. Next base: position 49,921,045 of record CM073431.1, read on the forward strand.
TCTGTTTAGACTATTCTTTCGTCAAATTGTAGGTAATTTCGTTGAGTTTATAATAGGTGGCTTGCCAGCTGATATATAAACACATACATCGTAGCGCAAAGTTGTGTTTTCTGCATTAAATATAAAACGTCCTGTAGAGGCCCACAATTGGGTCTTTGTGTCAAATGTTTGAATCATCCCAGTATCTACCGGTGTGAAAGCAGCACCCAAAGATAGCACCCGAAATTTCCGAAGATAGCCGAATGACCATGGACGTTCGTCGACTAAGGTATACAAATATGATAATGATATTGTGAGTTCCAAGGCGTTATCTCATAGTAAGCAACATCCTGGGGATGATACATAGTATCAGAGTTCTTCAAGAGATGCTTATCACTCAGAAAAAATATGATCAACTAGAAATGGGTCCCAGGGGGTAAAATACGAGGTAAAATATGATAGCACCCGAAAAAAATATTTTCCAATATCTCAGAAAATACATGCCGTTACAACTTGCCACCCGGTATGTAGTTTCCTCCAGGAATACACTTAAAAAAAATATGATCGACGATATGATCGAAGAAATCGTTTGAATCGATGGAGAAAAACTGGTAAAATTTTGAGTGACCCAATCTTTTTGCTGGTCGGTGTATTTGTCAAAAGTGATGTTGATCTGAACAGAAAACCAAATTTTAGATACAGAAATCTTGGAAAACACGTTTTTTTTTTAAATTTAACTGTTGATGTAGATATTGTTATAACATAAACATAGTACTAAATATAAGATTGTTTACTTTTATTTATAAGAATGTTAAAATAATTGTTATAATGTGGGTTAGAATTAGGGTTTCCCTCTTTTTAGACTGCCAAGAACATTCATACTTTTTCATATTCAGAAGTAACAACATTTTTTGTTTCGTCGTAAGCGGGAGAGGAACACGTTAAGCATATTTTTGTCGTTGTATTTAAACACATTTTTTACATATTTAGCGTATTATGGCCCGATTATTACATTTTAATAGGAATATAACAGCTTCCAAGTAAGGACATTTCTACTAAAAGTAAGGACGGAAGGATACAGAGCCTGAACGCCTGAACTAAGGATTGTCCTTCCGAAGTAAGGACAGGTGGGAACACTAATTAGAATAGCATAATAATGGGTCTTACACACGCTTTTTTAAACATTATTTTAATTGAAGAAAATTTAAAAGTTAACAACAAATAAACAGAACATCAATAATTTTATATCTGATTTACTTTTGTCCTACATGTTTTATTTTTCGATATATCTGTACTTAAAAACAACTTACGTACTTGCAATGAAAAACAGAATCATACTAACTAGTCATACTTCTTGCGGAATCAAAATTTAAAAAAACTTTTTTCCTTGTTTGTTAGTTGTGGATATCCCACTAAAATATTCAATAAATTAATTTGGCAAAGAAATTCAGTTGTCAACGCAGACTTAGAAAATGGACAAAATAATTTAAGTTTGTATTACTCACTCCCTTTCATTGAATGTTTATCACCAAAATTTAATAGGATTTTTTCTAATTATTACAATATTAAATTAACCCTTAAAAATAATCTCAAAATTGGTAATCCGGATAGTGTATTACAGATTTCTAATGTTGTGTACTGCATCCCTTGCCAGGATTGTAATGAAAAATATATAGGACAGGCCGTTGCCTGAAAGATCGCATCACTTCGCACAAAAGTGACATAAGACATAACAAATTGTCCTGCAGTTTGGCTAAACATGGTATCAGTGTTATATATACATAATTATTGCATTTTTAAAAAAAATAATAACAACAGACAGTTTCTGACCAACTCTGTATATACTATTAGTTACGGTATTGAGATTCGGCTGTATGTAATAATTTTTATATATTTTTTTGGGTTCTTACGTATAAGGAATATTTTTTCTACTCAAATATTTTTAAATTTAAGTAACAAAGTATTAGATTTATTATTTTTAATTCAAAATTATTTATTAACATTGTAAAATTTGTGGTGATTTTAATAATCAATAATTTATTTTATTTTCTTAAGATCAGATCAGAGCAGTTTTGTAGCTATTTTTACACGATTACAGAAAGCATATTTTGGGCAGTGGACGCGCGGTTTAAGGGTGTGTGTGTGTGTTTGACGATTTTTTAAATGGGTTGTTTTTCTATAAACTGGTATTAAGCAATTGTAGGTTAGTCGTCGTCACAGGCGCGAGTGGGTTTTTTGTAGGGTGTACCTGTGTAGCTAGATGCACCAGCCCTTCAGCCTTTGGCTCGGTATCGAGCTCTCGACTTTCGCGGACTGGTGCAAGGGTAATGGGTTACGTCAGGGTAAGGGTAGGATTTTCTTTTGTCACTGTCTCTTCTTAGTTTTTGGTCGTGGAGCTACTCCATCTAGTGGAAACATCTTGAACAAGCTTTTGTGAATTAATTCGAAATATGGAATACACGTTTATTGAGTATGCAGATATGCATTGATGTATGGTCTTTGTAACGTGGTGGTGGAATAAAAACGCCACAAAACGGGGTAGTCCTTAATTTTGGGTGGCAGTTAATTTAGCGGACGAAGGGTGGCAAATAATATCCACTAAAGGGGTTGGCAGCTAGCTAACAGTGGAGCTGGGGTGGGTATAAAAACAGAAAAAAAAAGTTTTAAAAGGCTCCACCCGTTTTTACAATCCCGGATGGTATGATACCCTATGTAGTGGTGGATGTTATTCGCCTGGGTGCCTTCGGTTTTACTACAAATAAAAAAAAACCGGGAAAACCGCAAGCCCACCTACAAAAAGAAACTACTAAGATCAATAATATACGCTATATTGACAGCTAAGTATGTATCTAATAATTTTACAGACCACCTAAAACTAATTTTAATGATTTTCTGAACGATTTTGATAATATATTATCTACAGTTTGCCCCACAACTGATGAGGTTATTTGCCTTGGTGATTTTAATATTGATTTGTTTAATATTTACAACCCTCTTGAACGTTGTTTTAATTCTTAAAATTTTTCTCAGATTTTTAATGAACCGACTAGAATCACTAGCACTTCCAGTACATTGATTTATCCTGTGTTTATTACCAATACTAATATTGTTGAATCTTTTGGTCCAATTCCGCTGATGGTATATCGGATCACATAATGGTTTTTTGCAATCTTAAATTTATTCGCATTAAGCCTACACCTAAACTTATAGCGTATCGCTGTTATAAGCACTTTAGTTTGAACGATTTTTTAAATAATTTGTATAATCTCTCTTGGTTTGAGCTAATTTATGAAAATAATATTGATGAAAAGATATTAATTTTTAATAAATTCTTAACAGCTGTATTTGATGTGCATGCTCCTATTAAAAATGTAAAAGTTACAAAACCTTGGGCTCCTTGGTTAACTCCAAATTTAAAATTAATTATGAAGCAAAGAGATAAGGCCATTCAAAAATTTAAACGTACACGAGCACATACTGATTGGGTACAATATAAAGATATTCGTAATTACTGTGTTGCTATGGTGCGTCGAGAGAAGAAAGGGTACTTGGAATTCATTGCATCTCAAAAAAATTATAAGCAAACCTGGAAGGCACTCAACTCACTTAATATACATGCAAATAAAAATAAGAATTTGCCTTTTAATTTGGCTGACCCTGATAAGATTAACAACTACTTTGCTTCATTTTTGCAAAATGTCTAATAAATGTGATGATCAAATAATCTTTTATAATAATAATAGGATAGATAAATATATATCTTTTAAATTTTCTCTCACTATTGTAGATGAGGTTCATTCAATACTGAACAGTATTAAAACAGACACATTTGGTGTTGACAATATTTCTCCCACAATGTTGAAGTACTGCAACCCTTTTATTGACCGCTGTTACTCACATAATTAAATGTTGTATTGAGAGACAATACCTTCTTTTCATGTGGAAACAGACGATTGGTTTGCCTTTACCTAAAAAAATAACCCTACCTCTCTTTCTGACTTGAGAATAATCAGTATTTTGCCTGCTCTTTCTAAAATTTTCGAAAAATTTTTATATAATCTAGTGTATAATTATACATGTCAAGATATGTGAAACAATGATAGCAATACTGCAATCAATAATGATGCAAATTTGTCAACATCTCCAAAAAATAAAAGCATCTGGCCATGCTATAATAAAATAGCATTATCATCTGACCTAGAACATTATTATATAAATCAAACATTTTCTTTAGCAGAACTGGCACGGAAGTAAAATCCTACTCGTTGTTGCCCTTAATAGATTGTGAATCATGCCCAATCTCCTAGTGGAGCATTAATCAAAACACCTTTCCATACCGAACTTCCTTAGCAATTCAGTATTTATCGGCTCCTGCCAGGAGTGTATATAGTGAACGTTCATTTTCGGAAGCTGGAAATATTTACGAGGACAAAAGGAATCGAGTAACATCTACAAATGCTGAAACACTGCTGCTGCGGTGGAGGTGTTTTACTTGCTATAAATAAAAAATCCAGTCAGAGCACCTTGATATATGTTCTTTTTGTGAAGTCTTCTCCGACATTGATTTCATAGATATTGTGGCTGCTAAGATAAAGTTTGACCGTGATCACTTTTATGTTTTTAATTTGTATATACCACCGAACATTGGTTGCAATGGATATGATTGCTTATTTGATGCTTTTGAATCTCTGTATCCAATTTGTGGTTCAAAAATACTTATTGTTGGTGACTTTAATATTCCAGAATATTCTCCAAGCAGTTCTAATAATTCCTCCAACAGATCTATTAGCTCACTACAAAATTTGTTGTGTTTTTTAAACCTGTGTCAGTACAATTTGGTTCGGAATCTCAATAATAGAATTCTCGACTTAGTCTTAAGCAATAAAACCTGCAGTGTAATACATGCTCCTGACATTCTACTCCCTGAAGACAGTCACCATCCAGCTCTTCTAATTGATATATATTTGCCTTTTATGAAAGCAGCTGATTGTTTTCCTTTGAATAGTGTGGAAAATACGTTACCGATTCTTGATTTTAGGAAAGCTAACTTTGATTTATTGTATCAAGAAATATCTACAACTGATTGGGAATATCTTTCTTCTGTCTCGGATGTAAATCAGGCAGTCGATGATTTTTATGTAACTTTGAATAATATTTTAATTAAGCATGTTCCAAAAAAAATCAATATACAATTTAGTAGGCAATTTCCTAAATGGGTTTCTAGAGATACCATTCAGGAATGGAAATTGAAGCAGAAGACCTATAAACAATACAGAAAGACGAATATCCCTGCGGATTATAATGCATTCAAAACCATTAGGGCATCTCTTAAGACTAACGTTCGAGAAGCATATCGAAATTATGTTAATAACACTGAAAGAATGCTGAAAACTAACCCTAATAAGTTTTGGTCGTTTATAAATTCTAAAAAAGGTACCACTTCCATTCCATCTACTATGTTTAATAACAACCAAAATATAGATGATCCACAAGCAATAGTTAATACTTTTGCCAATTTTTTTTCTGGAAACTTTACACCTTCTAGTCATTTTAAACCTACTGCCAATTTTACTACTGCTAACCTTCTCAGTGCAGTGATACTGAGTCTTAAGTGTTAGATGCTATCAAGAAACTTAAAAACAATATGTGTATGGGTCCCGATTTATTTCCAGCTTTTTTGTTAAGAGATTGCGCTATTATTTTCTGTAAACCTTTGGTTACCTTGTACAATCTAATTTTGAAAAATGAAACGTTCCCTGAAATCTGGAAATCCTCTAGAATAACTCCCGTACTTAAAAAAGGTTCTAAACATGATTTTGCTAACTGTCGTCGCCTTTTGTAAGGTCTTTGAGATAATACTTCACAACCATTTATTGCATCATGTATCTAATATGATTATTCCCGAACAGCATGGTTTTATAAAAGGTCGTTCAACCATATCCAACCTTGTTTGTAAGATCCAGTATATATCTCAAGTTATTGATGAGGGAAGTCAGGTAGATGTTGTCTACACTGACTTTTCTAAAGCATTCGATAGACTTGATCATGAATTGTTAATAAATGCTCTTAATGCATGTGGTCTTTGTGATAGTTTGTTAAATTTGTTACGGTCTTACCTGTCAAGTCGTTTCAGTGTGTAATATTGTTAATCACATGAACGCTCGCTACTTACTGTATGCAGATGATCTTAAACTGTTTTGTAAAATTGCTACTTTGGCTGACTGTGTTAACTTACAAAATAACCTGGAAATGTTAAACGACTGATGTAATAATAACAAATTACCTTTGAATTCATCTAAATGTAGAGTTCTGTCGTTTTATCAAAAAAAAAATCCTACTATATTTGATTATACCATTCGTTGTGATATTCTAGAACGGCCGTCAGAAATTGCAGACCTCGGCATTATTTTTGATCCAGAGCTGAATTTCTCGAAGCATATGGATGCATGTTTGGCAAAGGCGTACAGGAACCTCGGTTTTATTCTTCGAAGTTCTCAGGATTTTACCAATCCTTCAACATTGCGCTTGTTATTCAACACGTTTGTGAGATCTAAACTCGAATATGGGTCAGTGATATGGAGCCGTGCGTAAAGTAATATTACTTTAATAGAACGGGTTCAGCGGCGATTTTTTAAGTCGGCTGTGTTTTTGTTAGACGGAGTCTATCCTGCCAAAGCGATTTTTATGAACGCTTTGGCATGCAGAGCCTAGAATCAAGACGTAAGATGCATTCTGTATCTTTTCTTTACAAAGTACTTCGTCATGATATAAAATGCGAGGCTATTTTATCAGAGCTTAATTTTAAAGCCCCGAGTTACAATAACCGACACAACAGACTGTTTCTTTAACCACACCTTTGTTCATCTAATTGCTTTTATGTAGTGTTTTGTCTGTTTATTCCACATACAGTGTATTTTTTCCTGTTTGTTTTTAGTTTTTTGACATCATAGCTTTATTTATATTTGTTTGTAATTTTATGCTTTGCACATATCCTGTAATTGGGCATTTTAGCCCGTTGGATATTTTATTGGTAAAATAAATAAAAATAAAAAAAATATTTACTCATCACAATTCTATCTAAATTAAATTGTAATTATTAAGTTCAGGTGAGTTACAAATTACAGCACTTCGAAAAAGATAGCAGCAGCATTTCCTAAGATCAACAGCAAGAGTAACACACTCCAGGATCCAGGTGTCTACAGTATCCCGTGTACATAAATCGCAAAAGCATAGCATGTGTGAGTAGCCGTTCTGTTGGCTCTGGTTGTATTTAAATATTTAGATGCTGTTTTGCTGGTTATAATTTGCTTTTTTTTGCTTTATCTGTGATCTTTACGTGCTCTGTACTCTCTGGAGGAATTGCAGAAGTGTCAAATTTATTACTTCGTAATAATTAATAACCGCATTCATAAGTCTTTGGCCAGTATAACAGTTCCGTATGGTTATACTCGTTGTCAACTATGGTTGGTGGAGATAAATCTACGCATAGTGCTGCTAATGCCACTCACAAACCTAGTGGTAGTTCTGAAGAAGCTACCGAAAAACTGATCACGAAGGTATGTGCCAATTTTGCAAATCAATTAGGACGCAAAATTGAATTAAAATTTGGGAAATTTTAAGAAATGCTAAATGAAGTATCTAATTCGATTAAAGCTCTTGATGTTAAAATCAACACCGATACTGTTACTTGTGAAAATTTTACCATGAAATTAGATTGCACTGAACAACTCTTGTCTCTTAGACTATGTGGTTTAATTGATAAATTGATAAAGATGCTTTGGATCTTGTCATTTCCTTTATCAATAGTAAACTTTGTGTTGCTTGTGATGTCCATGATATCGACTCAACCTTTCGTATTGGCAAATTGGGTTTGAACAAACCTCATAGTATCTTGATCAATTTTGTAACTAATATTAAGAAGACTGAAGTTTTTGGTCCAAGAAAATGACTAAAGGATTCGCATAAAACTGTATTTGAAGATCTTACTCCACAAAGGTATTAGCTTCTTAAGTTAGCGAAAAAGAAATTTGGCAATAATTATACTTGGTCATCTGGTGAAAAATACTTGCCTTGAGTGAGAAGGATGGAAAGAAAAAAATTATCAATTCTGTTAATAATTTTTAATTATTGTTTGCTTCTTTGTTTTTTTTTTTTTGTTGTATTTTAATTATAGAAATGATTTTTCTTAACAAGGCGTTAACTTTAGCTAATTCATTTTATCGTTACTTTAATGATATGATAAGACTATATTTCCATTTAATTTTTGGTTAGGTAGTTATCGTTCGATCAGCTCTTTTTTCATTGTTTTTATATGTATCAGTTCATTTTTTGTGATTGACTAAATACTTAATTCACGTATAATTTTTATTTAGCGTTCTTAAAAATTCAATTATTTATTAACATGTTTCATACTAAATTATTTACATTATAAACTATTACCAGCTTTAGTTTGCTCTTGTTTTAATTAATTTTGTTATTAACAATACCTCTAATCATCTTTTTGTTTATTTTATACAATCACGCTAACATATGCAAAACTCATGTATTGATTTTTCTCATTTTAATGTTAGATCACTGTCTGCAAGTGTTGAACTTTTTCAGACTTTGTAGTAGATGGCTCTTTTGATATTATTGGACTATCGGAAACTTGGCTAAATTCTCGTATTTTAAATGCTTGTGTTTCTATGCCAGAGTATAATTTAGTCAGAAATGATCGTAGTGGTAAAGTTTGGGGGAGGAGTTGCATTTTATATAAAAAATGTTTAAAGTTTTCTGTTTTAGAATTTGACGACAATATTTCTTTGTTGGAGCAACTTTGGAATAGTCTTAAATTGGGAGGGAGGGTAAAAAGATTTGCTTTGGAACTTTTTATTTATCTTCTTTGAATAATTTTAATTCTTTTATTGAACATTTTGAAAATATTATTGTTGATCTTATTCCAGAATTTGATTACCTCGTTTATGGTGGCGATTTAAATGTTAACTGTTTAACTGATAATTGTTATCACACTAGATTAAATGATTTGTTCAAAAAATATAGTTTGAATCAATTGGTTACTGAACCAACTAGATTTACTTCGACTACCAATTCTTTGATTGATCTTATTGTTACGTCATGTTCCGATATTGTACAATATGTTGATGTTTTTAGAATGGATGACATTTCTGACCATCGATATGTTCCTTGTAAACTAAGGTTAATAAAGCTGCCACAACAGGTGTTTTTTAAAAACGTTTAGAGACTATTCTAAATTTAATTATGATTTATTTTTGCTAGATCTTCAATCTATTTTTTGGGACCGTATTTTTTATTATAACAATGTAGATGATATGAGAGCCTTTTTTAATGAAAACGTTATTTTTTTATTCGATACTCACGCTCCTTTTAAAAGTTCAAAAATTACCAAGTCACCGGCACCCTGGTTTACTGATAATCTGAAACTAATGATTAAACAGAAAAAAGGCTCTACTTAAATACAAACAATTAAAAACAACTGAATCTTGGAACGATTACGAACGTCTTAGAAATCAAGTAAATGTAACAGTTAAATCTGAAAAAAAGCGTTTTTACATCACAAATTTAAAACAGATCCTAAAGAGTTTTGGAAAACTTAATATTTAAATATTTGCTCTAATTCTGGTTCTAATCAAGTTAACTTTGGTACTCCTGATGATTTTAACAACTTTTTTATTAACAGTGTGCCTACTCTAATCGAGTTAAGAATGACGTCTTTGAATCATCTTATGTTAACACCACTTACCCTGGCATTACTAATAATTTTCAGTTTAAGTTAGTTAATTCTCATCGTGTCTAAGCTCTTGTTGGGTTGGTAATGTGGCGCTCAATTTTTTCAGTAATTATCTAAATTTTAGACGGCAAATAATTGTTTACTGTGAAATTAATAATAATTATTAAACGGTTTGATGTTTGATAAGATTATGTATAAGAAAATAATAACATACTCTTCAATAACGAAAGTATAACAATAATGTTATAAGTAAAACAAAATAGGGTGATTGAACTCAAAATAATATAACGATTAGTATTAATTAGACTTCAAAGCAATTCAATTTTCTTGTTTCACCTGTCGACAGAGAATAATCCCATTATCGATCTCAAATTTTCCCAAGATTAAAGCATGTCATAAAGTTTCCCAAATCCAGATCCATCCAGATTTTCATCATGTTTCATAAACATTTATGTTGCTAAAAAATTTTACCTGATAGGTAATTTATCTGTCTATTATAGATAGTACATATCTATCATTTAAGTACATAGGTACTATTTATCTTATGTGAACTATTCCATTTATGGAAAGTAAAAATTTCGGATACGACTTGCTTAAATATGATCCATTCTCGTGGACCCCTATTTACATCTTATGCACACCAATTTTTGTTTTCGCCGACATGGACTCCTTGCAGTTCGGAGTCGACCCTTAGGGAGTCGATATAGACCACTTTGGGTATCATTGATTTAGATCTTAGATTTTTGGAAAATGAAATCGATGCTGTCATTATCCCTCCCCCCCCTGATGAACTTACGGATGAGGAAGATACGAGCCCTAACAACTATATGTTGGAACAAGCATTTATTTTTTGAATCACGTGTCAATCTATTAAAATGCGTTGACAGATTTTCTTGTAATTTTATGTATGCGTTAACAACATATTCCTTACCATTTTAAGGCAGTATTAACCGTACTCTACCTTTCCTTTTTTTATTATAATTTATTAAGTTATAAAATGTTCGAATTTGCTGACAACTAAATGTTGGAACACATACACACTATTTCATATTTTTATTAAGTACGCGTTAAAATAAAAACAAGTAGTCTTTTGACAAATCATATTGTTGTATTGAGGTTTTACCAGCAGTTTGTTGTGTCGCATTAGTTACTCATATTTCGCAATTATACTTGTAATAATGGGACGAGGAAAGTCTATTGATAGAAAAATACGCAAAATAATTATCCAGTAATATTTTAGAAGCCAGACTATGGATGATATCGCAAGTGAATTAACCCTATCAAAGACAACTATTTTTTACATTATAAAAAAATACAGAGAAACTGCAAATATTGAAGTTTGCAGTCAAAGTTCTGGTAGGTCGAAAGTAGTTTCTCAAAGAAATTTAAGGCATTTGGTTAATGTATGCAAGTCAGGAAGAACGGAACTTTGAGATGGATTACTGCACGGTGGAATAATGAAACTGGATTGAATGTTTCAAGATAATGTTGCCCAAAATATATCCGCAAATGTGGTTTGAGTTTTTATAAGGTATGTTTAATATATTTTTGTATGCAGTACGTTTATTTCTAAATGACTGAAATTTATAGGCCAAGGAAAAACCGTTACTGACCGCAATTCAAAAGAAAAATCGATATATTTGGGCAAAGTCTAAACTGTCGTGGACGAAAAGTGACTGGCATAAAGTTATCTTTAGCGACGAATCAAAATTTAATGTATGTGTAGAAAATTATTGCAAACGTGTAATCCGAGATATGACTGAAGCTTTTCATAAGGATTGTCTTAAAAGGACAGTGAAGTTTCCAAAAAGTATTATGGTGTGGGGATGCATGTCGGCAAAGGGTTTAGGCACCTTGAAATTTATAGAAGGCACTGTCAATGCGGAGAAATATCAAGACATTCTTCATACCGCATTGCTACCAAGTATCTCAAAATTATATTCAAACGAAGATTTTGTATTTCAACAGGACAGTGCATCATGCCATATGGCAAAATCTACAAAAAAATGGTTTGGGGATAACAATATAAAGATGTTATCACATCCATCCAGCAGTCCGGATGTTAATCCAATAGACACTGTGGAATAAAATGAAGCAACACCTGAGAAACAATCCCCAGCGGACAATTCCCCAGTTGCGCGCTAAATTGCAAGAAATTTGGGAGCATTTTTCACCGAAAATGTGTGAAGACATTGTTGATACTATGCCTGATAGAATTCAAGCGGTTGTTAAGGCTCATGGCAATGTTACATCTTATTAACTGTATTTCAAGTATTATAAAATTTATTTGTTCCAACATTTAGTTGTCACCAAATTCAAACATTTTATAATTAAATAAACTATAACAAAAAAAGGAAAGGTAGTTTGCGGTTAATAATGGCTTAAAATGGCAAGGAATATGTTGTTAATGCATACATAAAATTACAAGAAAATCTGTCAAGTCATTTTGATAGATTGTCACATGATTCAAAAAATAAATGCTTGTTCCAACATATAGTTGTTAGGGCTCGTATAGACGAAATTATATTGCTAGGTAAGTTTGCATTTTACAAGAACGAACAATAAATGTGATACAAAAATATTTTGGGGGATATTGTACCTCGAGGTGTAGCTTGTACATTTAAGTAGTTAGTTCCTAAGTCGAGGCACCTAACAGCAGACGTGTGCCTAAACAAAATACTGTCTATGTCCCGAATGAACAAGAAAACATCCGGAATATGACATGTTTACCAAATGAGGCGAGCGATAAAAAAATCTAGCGGAATTGTTAGTTGATAAATCACCTTTATATATGTTTTTCCACGAAGATCTACTAAATTAAATACGACACAACTTGGAAAAATATGCTAAATACAATAGGTCTGTTCCAACAGTTGTCGAGAACTGGTTCAGAACTGTTAGATATGTTTGCCCAACTCCGTCTTACGTCGCAGTCGCCGAAAATACAACTGAACTGACTGAATAGTTCTGGCCGATTCGTAATCTATTATAATCTGTTGTTGAAACAAACCCAATAATTTCTCTATAAAATTATCTGATTTGAAAAGATATAGGAATGTTAATTCTTTCTGGATATCACACTCTACCACAATTACAAATGCATTGGAGTAGAGATGAAGATGTGTACTTGTTTGTAAAAAACTATGTGAGTAGAAACAAATTTATAAAACGGAACCTGCAAGTATTTTATTATTTTCAGGAAAAAAATATTCACATGTACCATACGTGATGATCGTATGTACATTGTTCATTAGAATCAATTAATGCTATGAAAAAGAAAGAAAGAGGATCTTTTGACTTTTCAGATATCATTCGAAATTTAACTCTTATGTTATGAGATAGAACGATAACTCCTTTGTAACTTTTATTACAATCAGCATCGCCGTGAATCCTATTCAGTCTGTAAAAAAAATATAATACAAAGCAAAATAATAAAAGAATACAACAAGACATGATAAAGGTATAGCGAACTACCGCATTATTTATTAATACTCTAAACAGTGTCACTGTAAATGTTTGGAAATTATGTACACTAAAGAGTCCCAAAATGATCCAGCTAGAAGTCAAATCACATCTGGTGATGGCCCTCATAAAATGTGAAAATAAAAATTTTACTGACACTGACTATGAAATACCACAAATAAATCATGGAATGGGAAGACCGACTCACACAGAACTGTAAAGTTCATATACATTCTAACTGTTTCGATTCATCCCATAAATTATAGTTGTATTACAGTTCATGTAAAAATGTAATGTAATATTTTAAATACACAACTTTTTAACAGATTTGGCTGTTAATGCGAAATTATTTTTTATAATTTTAATTTTGTTATTCTTAAAATTTGTTCAGTAGTTTATAAATATTCAGGTAAGGTCACTGATTTTATTTATTAACAAAAAATTCAATGCGTGGCGGTAAATGGGTTAAGTCTAAAGTTGAATAAATTTGATTGGCACGAAAACTAGTGAGAAAAATTATAATCTGATGCAAACTATTATTTATAATCGTCTCCACAAACAGCAGACAATCCGAGAGAGAGCGGGGGATCGAACCATTTCATTCAAGATAATTCAAATCGCCCATAATTAAGATATATTTACGTAAATTGGACATCAGCTGAATATTGGTATATAATATTTAATCATTGTAAAATTGTAGTTGACGGAGGTTTGTAAATGCAACCAAATATTAAATTGTTAAATTGCCATTTAATTTGCTAACATAATAGTTCTATTCCAGGAGACCACCATTTTTTCTCTAAAATTGCCGACGTCTCGACGCTTTTATTGCGTCTTAATCAAAGCTACAAAAAAAATTACACATTGTAAGATAACAGAAAGAATAAACAATATCATAAATATTATTACATAACTTTGCCTAACCATAGAATATATCCAAATACTTGAAGAATACCCAAATACTAGTATTAGGAAGCATGTATTTTAGCTGAAGGTGGCCATTTCCAGCATTTGTCATAATACGTCATAGTAAACCAACTCCATTGTTAATTAATTATTTTAAGAATAATTATTTGTTCAAAATTTCTACGGCACTGGTGATCGTGTATATATTTAAAAATACTGAAAATTAAGACAAAAAAGTTATATCATTACAACCAAGAAATATTGCTAAGAACGGGAAGTAAATTAAAAATATAATAAAAATTTCGAAATCTTTGACAGCCGGTATCTCGGAAACGATGAACCTTTAGATATAGATATATTTGGGCAAATCTCATTAATTTTAACTGTACAATCCTCCTCCTTCAAAAATCCCAGTAAACCTGAGACACCCTGTATAATTATGTCATAATGCATACGTGACTTCCAGCAATCGTCTTTTGATTTAGATAAGTTCTTAATAGTAGAATACAATACATAAACATCCATATATAATCTCTTACTATTTCTTTCATATCATTCAATTTATAGCTCCCATTGATGTATGCCCAAACGGCCACTCCAAAACCAATATAGTATTTAGATACACTTCCTTATTTTTATAGGCATAAGCAGTAATTCCATTTGAGTAGGAGCAATTTTTGTATATTCGAGTGCCTGTATCCCGAACTCGTATTAAATAAACAAATCGTCGAGCTAAGGGATGAAATTTACATGAAATTTTTGTGCATTTCGTCGAATTTTGATTACACTCTCCATACACTATAGTAACATTATTTTATGTCAGCAAATTACGTTTACCACAAAATAATATTACGGACACACACAAGTTTCCAAAATAATAACAATAACACGATTAACTTATAACACTTTCGTTGATTTATCTAATGGAACTTTTAGGTAATCTAAAGGAAATACGCGTTCTAGCGTGACATTCAGTTCAGCAAAGACAGCGCGCGGCCGTATTGTGAAATAGAGTTCCTTGACATCTTAACTTTAAGCTCAGTAATCTCTGTTACTAATAAACATTTATTGGTAAAATGATTTATTTTGAAGCAATCAGTGAAAATTAATACCTCACTTCCTCAAAATTACTCTGTATAATTTTTACGGGGGAAACAACACCAAGGTAATAGGTATTAATTAAAAGAAAATTAACTAAAAACAGAGAAAAACTACTTACGCCTCTGGAGTCTCTAAATAATATCGCTGCATGGTTAGGATCTAAAAAAGCATCAGACGCTCTATGAGCATTAGGTATTGGTCCTATTGATTGCCTTCGTCGATCGGGATCCAAAGATTTTTGTTTCAAATGAGCACCTATAATAATAATATTCATTTAGCATACAAATTTTAAAAATTCCATTAAAAGGTAAAATGAATAATAAACATACACACATGCTTTATGGATAAAGAACATATCCCACGTTAAAATTTTTTACACTTACCTAATTGCGACTGCTTCTGAAACAAAAAAGAAATATGTTATTATCTGGATGAATATAGTTAAATTAATTCTAAATCTGGTTATGACAAATTTCTCCACCTCATAAATTTATTTGCCGATTATACAAGATGTAACAAATACAGGATGTAACCCTAATAACACACGACCTCCAGTGGACGTCCATTTAATGTCCATTTAACGTACAGACGTCCATGGACCATAAATGGACATTCAATAGATGCTATTCCTAGACATATTTTGATAGAACATACATTGGACATCCGATGGATGTCCAGTATTGTACATGTTGTAATTTGAATTTGCCGCTAAAATTCGTGCAGCGCATGTATATTAAAAAAAGATGGGTCCAGAATCCAGATGTAACGCTAACCTCTAAAGTTTAAACAAACTGTTCTATTTTCTTTGGTGACACTGATAAAGTGATACACGTTGATGAGTAAACCCTATAGAAGAAAAAATTAGGAAACCGAAGCAATATAAATCACATTTTGTAAGTAAATACATTTGTATTTTCTACTTTTAGTCTATTTATAAATAATTGACTGTATAAAAGTTCTTTGATATAAATAATTGTAATTGTAAGTACTTACTTACTTACTTATTCGCTCCATTTTGGTGACCATTGTGGTCACTTTTGAAGTTCAATCAATCTTTTATAGAAAATACAGGATGCATTACTTAAACAACAATATTCTCTATCATTTTCTTTACAAAAAAAAAACTCTATTTAAAACTTGCTATTTTAAAATATTTAAGGTGAAGAAGTGTGGAAATAATAAAATATTTTACGAATGATAACGACTGTGCTTTGAGAACGGCTGTTCACTGGACGACATCTCGATAAAGCTTGGTTTTCCCTGGAAAGCGGTGCCGTAATATAGCGTCCGTAACATGATGGTAAATGACATCGCAAAAAGCGTTATTATAGTAGTAAATGGATGTGGGTACCTCGGATACGGTAAACACCACCGTCACGTAAAATAAACTTAAATTGCTATTATTCATTTAGTGAAAAAATATCGCATTCAAAATTAAGCCGACAATAAGTCACGTTATTCTAAATACACATGACGCCTATTCTGCTTTAATTTTATATGTATGCTCATTATCACTACTATTATATTTTTCATTAACGTTACATGACGATAGCACCGTAATATTACTGCACTGCTGTCCTAGGAAATCCAAGCTTAAGCGTGTCCACCGCAAAATTGTCTTGGAATCCGTAGCAAAATTCCGAGAGACGGAATAAAAACCGGAACAATGAACGCCTTATGCGTTAGACTATAGATAGTCCCGAGCAGCAAAACGAGCAGGTACTACCTGCTGGTGATGAGATTGTGACAAGTAGTTCGAACAGTGAGTGTTGTGCACATCGAAGTGGTAATGTCACAATACCTGTCTTTTACAAGACAATCATCAAGCCTTTTTCTTATTTAAAATTCGTAAGAATTAACCGTTCAAACACTCCCAGCCAAGGCAGAGAAGACTTGTACATTTTTGTTCCAACTGAGTGCGCCGTGGAGGACAACGCCATGCGTTCGCGTTCACCAACGCCGATGAACAGCGAAGGCACCAGCGGCAGCGAAGCCGACACCAGTCGGCCTAGCAGCCCGTTATCTGACGCTGGAAGTCATGACCAAGTTAGGGGATACGCACGCCGCGAGGATGCTCGGATACCTAGTGTACCGGGGGTACCAAACGGTCAGAGGAGGTGGAGTAGCCTTGCTGGTTAAAAGAGGTATAGAACACCATATGTTGCAGGTTCCGCAGCTGGAAAACATGGAAGCCTTGGCAGTCTCCGTTCGCACCCACGACCACGAGGATATCGCCGTGGTGTCCTGTTACCAGTATGCGTCTGGCCCGCTCTTGGACCACGACCTGCAGGCACTGTTGGGTACCTGGCCGCAGACGGTGGCCATCGGGGACTTTAACGCGAAGTCGCCGGAGTGGAATAGCACCACCACCACCACGCCTGGCAGGGTGCTTCTGCGATACCTGAAGAACCACGACAATGTATTCGCGTACGGCCCCAATGAACCCACCTTTCATGAAGAGATTGGCAGACCGGACGTGTTGGATATCACCTTACTCTGACGCAGGAACTGACGCAGTTCCGCGCAGAAACGGAACGATTCTGACAACCCATTCCTGTCATCCAAGACAAAGTGGACCTCGAGGCGGCTGTCGTGAGTCTTGAGACGGATATTCACACATCCGTAGGAACCAATACCACCGAGAGGACGAAACTGAGACAAGCGAACTATGTAGGTGAGTTACCTCTTATGTTGCAGGAGCTAATTAGGGAGAGGCGTACGGCTAAACGACGTGCCACGAGGACGGCTCATCCGAGAGACAAGCAGGCTGCCAACCAGATTAATCGAAGAGTTAAAGTCGCCCTCGACGAACAATACCAAACACAGTGGAAGCGTCACCTGGAATCACTGGAAGATCGCAGTCTGTGGAAGATGCAGAAGGCGCTGAGAGTACCCCGACGTCAAATGTGTTCGATTCACGTAAAGAATGGGATCGTCTACACAAGGTATGAAAGGGCCGAGGCTTTAGCCGACAGACTTGAATTACAGTGTAGGGAAAACCTTCTCGACGACGAGGACAAGGACCACACCGACGCGGTGGAACGCCGAGCGCGGCGCCTAGGACGCCTACCCGATGCTGACGACATCAGACCTGCGACTCCGGAGGTGAAGTGAAGCAAATTCTGCGTCGCCTGAACCCCCTCCAAGCGCCCGGTTGCGACGGGATAGAAAACAGGATTCTAAGGAAACTCTCCCACAAGCGAGTGATGGCCCTGCTCAACATACAATGCCGTCTTGAAATTATGCAGGTTTCCGACCAGATGGAAGAAAGCCGAGGTGATCTTTATCTCTAAGCCAGGTAAGAACTTAACTTTCCCCTCTAGCTACAGGCCCATCAGTCTCCTGCCCATGATGAGTAAAGTAGCTAAGAGGTTAATCCTGGCCAGACTGCACAAGACCACGGTAGAACTGCAAGTCCTTTCGGACGAGCAGTTCACGTACCGCCACGGTCACTTGACAGCAGCAGATTCTCAGGTTAGTTGAACTTGTATCTGCAGGTGTCAACGCCAGAGAATCAACAGGAGCAGTCTTCTTGGACGTAGCCAAGACCTTCGACAGGGTCTGGCACGATAAGTTTCTTACTAAGATGCTCGACTTTGGCTACCCTGTCGGCCTCGTCAAACTGGTGTCGTCCTTCCTACGAGGCAGAGTTGCGAGCGAAGGTGGACAAGGCCTTGTCCACCTACCGACCCATCGACGCAGGCGTCCCCCAAGGTGCCGTGCTGACACCGCACCTGTTCAACATTTTCACCGCAAATTTGCCCAGGACAGAGTGCACGACCATGTGCCTCTACGCCGATGACACCGCCATCGCAGCCCGTTCTTTGAACCCCGAGATAACGACGAGGTACCGCCAGAGAGCAGTAAACAGACTGGAGGACTGATGCAACCGATGGAAGGTAGCCATCAACTTGGAGAAAAGTACAGGTATGTTATTTTCCCGTAGATACAAGTCACGTCTGAGAGGACACGTGCAGTTCAAAGGAGAAGACATCCAGTGGACGACGATAGCGAAATATCTAGGGGTGACCCTAGATAGGACGCTGTCTTGGAAACCGCATGTCGACTACGTGGCTCGCAGAGGCGGGCTGGTCAGACTTCTCAACCCCCGAAGCCGTCTTAGCCTTGGGAACAAGGTAAGACTGATCAAGACCATCTTGCAGCCATAGTTGACGTACGCTGGAGCGGAATGGGGAATACGCAGTGAAGTCGCACTCGCACTAGTGCAAGCCGTCGAGAATGTCGCCCTGCGTTGCGCGACGGGAGCCCGATGGTTCGTCCGCAACAGCGACATTCGCCAAGATCTAGGATTCACGCCAGCCCTGGAAGCGATGAAAGCGCGACAGGAAGCCTTATTCGCTAATCCAGGTGGCGGTGGACTGCCGACCCAACGAGGCCGCCAGGTACAGGCGGCTTGGTTTCAACTCCTAGACGCGAGATAAGTTTGGACATTTCCTCCGTTTCAGGACCGCCAGGATCAAGAATAGGACTATGAAGAGACACTGACTTTCCCTATCCTACCCTGAAGTCCGCTAAGACGGGCCCCTTTATCCTATCCTTTCCGCGACGCTGGACAATAGGGCCTTTAAGGTTTTTCGTCCTAGCGTCTCCCTAAAGCCACAGTGATTACACAACCACAAACTACAAACATGACTACCCCCGCGGGTTATACGAAGCGGCGAAGAAAGAAGAGAAGAAAGAAGAGAAGACAGAAGAGCGCCAGAAGATAAGCCATCGTCGACGGGGCTTATCAGGACAGGAGGAGGTTCCCCGGCATCGGCCGCAATTGCGGTCAAGGCCGACCAGAGAAAGGAATCCACCATTAAGAGGCGTCCAGGCCTACAGCGATGATGTGGGTAAAGAGAGATAATCCCTCTCAGCTTCGCACATCCGAGGTCATTTATCCAGCCAAGAATATTGGCGCACGCTCTATGCGTAATGGGGTAACGTAAAGACGTTACACCAGTTGCACCAGTTAGTAGTACTAGAAACTTAGGATTAAATATAGACACGTCGTTAAAATATTCAACAATCACAGACATATCAATAAAAAAGTGAAATCTCTACTTTGTGAGTCATTGGTTTTGTCCAGATTTAATTTTTGTGATATAGACCCAGCATTAATTACAGAGATGCTCAAATAATTCAGACAGTTCAAAATGCATGTATCAGATTAATATTTGGCATTAGAAGACGAATCAAATAACGAAAATTTATAATTTACCAAAATCCTTAAAATTAGAACCTGTCGCTCAACTCAAAAAATCTTTTAAAAAAGGCTTCTTGAAAAATCCAGTTGAACCATGCTCCTTAAAGTGTGCTCTTAGTTTATAATTATTGTTTTTGTTTATTTTGTTATATTATTTGGGTTATCCACTCTTCAAACATGTAGTTTGAATGCCAGTTCGTTTTAGTATTACTTCAAGTTTATTTAATATACAACAAATTGTGCTTTTGCGCTACTTCCTGCTCGGTCTAAGCGGCTCGATTTTCAGGAAGCGACCTACATTTCAGCAGGTACTTAAAGGCAGACCTCTCGCCCTGGACTACGTGCCATTAAATGTATAAATGATACTGCAGAAAACAACGACTATGCAGACTAATTCCCCGACCGGTATTGAATTACACCTGCAGTATCTGTATGAACAACCAAGAACCCTTGTCGACCACCCCACCAGACATACACCGGTTTCGAGCTTGTTAACCCTTAAAAGTTTATCAATTTTCAAGTTAATTGAGAAAAATAAAAACTTAATGAGAAAGCGATTGTATATGTATAATGCTGTCCAAAATGTCTCTAGGTGCTGTTTCGGTTTCTTGTCATCACAGGACAAGATAGTTAGTTTCATAGCCAGGGTGGAAGTGATGCGAGATCTCACTTTATATTCCATGACGATTTCAAAAATTAATAGTACCTGAAAGTGTTCAGAGAGCTTATCTTTGTGGTGGCACCGTACCATTTCAGCATTCATATTCAAAGGGATTGTGGAACACTTGAGTTGCTCTTTTTATGTCAGGATGTTTTTGGTAAATTTTTGCGAAACCAAGTTTATTCTTCCGAAACGTCGTGCTAGTAAATCGGAGCCAATAAATTCGTGTAATAACAAAATTTCCTTGAGTCCCAGCTGTTGCGTTTTATGAGTGGAGTAAACGTTGGTTTGTATTTTTCCTCTGTAAGGTTTAATGAATATGATGTTGCGGTCACGTGGCGTTTTTGCTCTAAGTAACACAGCGAGGTCGACATCTTCCCCTATAACAGCCACATCGGCTGTTAAAAAAATTCCTACACCAAAATAAGAATAAAATTCTTATAAAAAAATTTCTCTGATGCACGCCTACCGAGTTAGAGGGTGTTATTTTGAAAAAACAAAATTTCCGCAATAACTTAATAACCGTTTCGTAGACTTAGGTAATTTTTGGGTGACGTGTACATCAATTAAACGTCATTAAAATTACATGGTGTTTGTTTTAATCTGACACCAGTGGTGGCCTAGGACTACTATTCCTTATGATTTTGTCTTCATAACTCTTGCATATTGTACTTTTACGTGAATTGACAGTGACCAATTCTGAACAAAAAAGGTGCTCTTGTTACACAGCTCTAAAATCAACCATTTTCAAATAAATTGAGTCCAAAGTATCGACTGCATTAATTTATACAGAAAAATACATTTTAACACTCCCAGTCTCGCGGAGTCTTTGAAAAACTCATTGAAATACGTGCCGTGAAGGTCGTCTTCTGTTTGGGAATCTGCATAGATATTCTCGTGAGGCAGCCAATGAATTTCCATTACAGAAACCGTTAACGTATATCATATCAGCATATTCATTATTGGAAAATTTCATAGTAAATAATAACGTACTACTTATTTCGTGCAAATTGACTTGACTTCTAATAGTAACTGCAACTTACTAGTGTAACATGTAACAATTTTTAACACTTGTAAGCAACTTTGTTATTTATAATGACAGGTACCTACTAGATGACAACAAATAAAATCTTTGAATGTATTTTTCTGCATAAATTTTCAAACGAATCAGTGTATATCTAGAAATATATTTCAAAAATAAAAATACAACTGCAATAATATGCAAAACTATGTTATGAAATTACAAACTAAGGTACAATTAAGGTTAAGTAAAAACGCCTATAACGAAATTTGTTCATAATTTGATTTTTGGATCAGTATTAATGAAGTGAAGAAGTTTCCGAGAAACTCGTTAAAACTGTAACGTTCGACAACGTTGCAGTGTCAGGCTGCTGGCGATAATCTAAAAGTAATATTAGTCATGATGGTGCGTACAGCTAATGTGATTTATTTTTGTCTAGTTTTTCTTTGATGTTTGTGAGTGTACATACACAAAAATAGAACAATTTATCGTAACCATAACCAGCGGCATGGCATGTTCATTTACTGCGAATCTAGGCAAAACTCTCTGACTACGAGACGTTTGTACGGTAAACGTTTCTTGCAAGAAACACAAGTCATTTTATACACTTATAACAATTGTTCTGTGCTGTAAAAATAGCTCTAAGAAAACCATTCACAGTAAGTACTTATGTTTAGGTGTACCTATTTGTAATTATTATGTATAAATACATAACAATCCTAAGATAGTATGTGAGCGACGTTGTCATATATTCAAAACCAGTTTGCTGTCATAATTCTGTTACCATTGATCAGACAAAAAAAATAAGTTAAGTCAAATGTTTTGTTTAGTACAACTTATCATATGGCAAAATTAAGGTACGCATACTCCAGACACCTTGTATATATTGTTATTGATTTGTTATGTGTGTTTCTTTCTTATATAATATGTGTGAATGTGTGGGGGTATTTATTATTAAAAGATTATGGCGCTTTCAATTCTTTTCTTACCTTTTTTCTTTTTTTATTTTATTTTTCTACACTGGCTAGCTTTGACTCTTCTCAGTAGTCGGTTCTTTGTTGAGAGAAAATTATTCCTTTTATTTATTTATTATTATTTTTTATTAATTTTGTCCAAACTATAGCTTATACAAACACAGAATAGAGATGTTAAATTTGTTTTTATCTTTTATTTTATTTTTTTTTTAGAAGAAACTAGTTATGATATATAAATCTTGATATTCGTTGTTTTAATTTCTTTTATATATAAATCTTTTACTAACTCTTACTTAACTCTTTTACTAATTAATCATATTTCACATAAAAACATTACTGAAAAGTAACATGGGCTTTTCCTTGTCTATTATAATAACCTACACAAATAATGGTATATCCAAATTTATGGTTTGTCTTTCTTACTGTATTATTTAACTTTTCTTATTGAGAGCTTAGACAACCCAAAATTTTCTTTGGCTGTACCACCAGTTGCATATCTGATACATTAACAATTTTTACTTATATACAATTTTTATTTTACCGATAGACGACAGAAAATTATTTTTCTAAATAAAGTGGCTGCTTGCAAATCGTCTTGTGATAGTTGTGGAAAAGTTTTTAATAATTCTGTGACTTTTTGTTGCCTTTATTTTAATGTAATGATATAGGTAAGTCTTGCAATACTGAATTCCTGGGTTCAGTTTCTATATTGTACGTGTTAGTTTGAATTTTTCTAGCCAACTTATTTTATGTGTACACAAAATTAAGAATGGTACCTGGTACTTTTATTTTTGGTTCAAAACCTCCTGGAAGCATAGAAATACCTGCTGTGAATTCCAATAGAAATTCCAAACTGGGTCTGGTCAAAAACTGGGACTGCTGGAAAATTCTTCTGGACCGGCTTAGGAGAATCAAATGATGTAACTTTTTGTTCTTTAGCTGGTAAGTACTATTATTTTCTATAAAATTTTCTGTATTCTTTCTTAAAACGCTAAAAAAATGATGCTGCCCCTTTTCTATTTTCTTGCGTAACTAATTAACAAATTGTTTGTTTCCCCAGTCTATATGGATTCTAGATTTTTAGTTTGTGCATTAAGGTCACCTTCACAATCTTTTTACATATCGTTTTTGATTTTAATTCACACACTGCACTGCACTTCTTATCATTAAAAACACATTTACATATATTTTTTTTTATAAACAAATTTCTTTGTTTCAATGGGAAATATTAATGAATTATCTCTTTTTTAAAGTATAGCTGTCTTGTCCATGCGTATACATTTTTACTTTTGACAGGTGTCAATTAATAAATTTTATTTATGAAAAATTTTAAAATCTGACATTTGGATTCTATTTATTTTATTGATTTCTTTTTATATTTGACTCGGATGCTAACGATATGTACATTAGTGTCATCCTTATTTCATTAGCTATGGGTTGATATGTCTAGCTCTGGGTTCATTTTTGATTTTTACTATGTACTTGTCGTTTCTATAAGTCTATGTACTGATATTTTTACTAATTTTTATCTGGTATTAATTTTTTAAAATTGAAATTATTAAATTTTAACTATGTGATTTTTATGTTATATTTAATTCTTGTTTATACTAATATAGAAAAAATGGCGCCGACTGGCGAGTCTAGTGAAAGTGAAAATGAGAGTAAAAGTGTTGAAAGTAATGAACATAGTAGTTCAAAATGCAGTTACTGTAAAAGATCCGTTAAAGAAAAAGTACAGTGCAAAAAGTGTAAAAAATATTTTCACCCTAGCTGCCTAATATCAGCAACTAAATAAAAAAATAGTGTATGTGCACATGAACAAGACGATATACAAGATATAATAGAGAAGCTTATGTTAGAAATAAACCTTCTGAAAAAAATCTTTTGGAAGAAAATAGCAGGCTATTACACGAACAAAATGAGCCTTTACATTCAAAAATTAAAGGTGAAAAAACACATAGTGTAGTGATAAAAGTCCACAAAAACCAACAAATTGACAGTAAAGGTAAAAAACAACACAAACAAAAACAAGCGGAAGAAATCAAACAATCTGTAGTAGGACATCAGCCGTCTACTTCTCTAGAAAATACAAAAAAAAAATTTGTAAATAAAAACAATATACAGGAAGAAGCTAGGGAAATACAAGAGACATTTGAAAATAGAAAGGAAAATAGCAACGAATGGCAATTCCAAAATAAAAGATATAGAGCAACTAATCGCAAACCTATGTTTTATGGAACATCAACAGATAACGTAGTTAAAGGACTACCAAGATATATATGGTTTTTTGTATCTAGGTTAAATCCTGAGATGACAGAAGATGAGCTTAGATCCATGTTACGAAAAAAATGTGGTAATTTGGAATTGGTGGTAGAGAAACAAGAACTGTATCAAAACAATTATTAGAGTGCCTTTAAAGTAGGAGTACCAATAGAAATAAAAGAGCAAGCTTACAATGCAAATTTCTGGCCAAGAGACTCAAGAATAAACAAATACATTTTTTTTTAGACAGAAAAAAAAGATTGTTGAAAAAACAATTAATAGAAAAGTAGCAATTATACATCAAAACATTCAATCCATAAAGAATAGTATAGATAGTTTAAATTCATTTTTAAGTGATCATCCGAAATGCTATTTTTTAGCTCTAACAGAGCATTGGAAAGCCGAGTGGCAATTAAGCTTATATGGTGTAAAAAAATTTACATTAGCAGCACATTTCTGTAGAGCAGAGGGGCATCACGGAAGAATATGAAATTCAAAATCAAAAGAGACATAAACAAACTATCAGAGTGCGGTGTGTTTAAATGTGCCGCTATCGAGTGTACTGTAAGTAACAAAAAATTGATAATAGCTTGTATCTACAGACCTCCTAGTAGTGATCCTATGGTATTTTATAATAAACTAGAGCAGCTGCTTTTAATTATTTTTGATGAAAATAAACATGTGTTTATAGCTGGGGACTTAATATAGAATTAAAGGACAATGAGAAAAATATAATAGATGTAGATCATGTGTTACACTCTTTTTCTTTTTGTAGAACAGTCAAAGACTACACTAGAATAATGGGGAACTCAAAAAGTTCAATAGACAATATTTTCACAAATTGGGATAAAGAATATAAAATACAAGTTTTTCAGTCTTTGAATTCTGATCATACAATAAAAAACTTACATTTGATTTAGAAAAAATAGCCCAACACAATATCACTACTGTAGATTATATTCAAATGTTAGTAAAACCAATTTTCTTAAGAGAATTCAAGAAGAAACCTGGGATAATATTTTTGATTTTAGTGAAAATGATGTAAATGGACAGTGGAACAGTTTCATGAACACATTTTTAGTCATATTTAATGAACATTTCCCACTTAAATATATATCTATGAATAAAAAATACAATAATTATGTTGACAGTGCAGAGGTAAAAGAGTGTAAAAATAGATTGGACTTATTATTAGTTTTGTCAAAAAATAATCCTCAATTACATAATACCTATAAGAACACAAAAAAAGAATATGAAAAACTATTAATACAAGCAAGAAAAAATAATTATGAGAAAAAAATTGAAGAATCAGATAATAAGATGAAAACTATGTGGAGTATTCACAATGAGATCATTGGAAAAGACAAGCAAAACAATAATAATTTAGATATAAAAGGAGATGTCACTGATGTAGCAAACGAGTGAATATTATCCCTCAGTTATTAAGCAATATACAGCAGATACCATTTAATTATGCAATTAACTCAAATAATCAATCGATGTTTCTTAAACCCATTGTAACAGAAGAGATAGTGAATTTATCTAAAAGAATAAAAAATAAACATTCTAGTGGAGATGATGATGTTCCAATAAGTATTGTTAAAACGTGTAGTCCATACATTGCGAGGTGTTTGTGTTATATATTAAATAATTCCTTTGAATACGGCATTTTTCCGGATTAACTTAAATTATCGTTAATCAAACCATTATACAATAAAGGTCATATACAGCAGTTTGAAAACTATAGACCAATTAGTTTATTGCCTTCTTTTTCAAAATTATTTGAGATGGCTATATGTGATCGTTTGACAAATTTCTTGACTTTAAACAATTTATTGAATGATAGTCAACATGGGTATATAAAGGGACGTTCAACTGAAACGGCAATATTTCAATTTACTGAAACTATTATAAATACTTTTGAACAAAATAAAATAGCTCTTGGTATATTTCTTGATTTATCAAAGGCGTATGACTGTTTGAATCATTCATATTTGATAGAAAAGCTTGAAAATTATGGAATGAGAGGTAGTGTACTAAATTGGTTTAAAACATATCTGTCAAATCGTACGCAAAGGGTAATAATTAATAAATACGGACAAACCATTAAATCCAATATTAAGCAAAAAAACATAGGTGTCCCACACGGGAGTATTACAGGACCTCTTTTGTTTATAATTTTTATAAATGATTTGCGCAGTATTATGTCAGAAGATCAAAATTATTATATCACAAACTATGCCGATGGCACAAATCTATTAATAACTGGAGAAAGCTATCCAAATCTAGTATATCTTGCTAATAAATTAATGGCAATGACAAAAAAATGATTTATAAGTAATGGATTTTTATTAAATGTACAAAAAACAAATATAGTATTATTTAGAACTTTGCAACAGCAAATAAAAACACCACAGTCAATAAACCTAGATAACGATAATTTAAATTTTCAAAAGAGCACAAAATTTCTGGGTATACATATAAATGAACATTTAGATTGGTCTACACATTTAGTACATTTATGTGCAAAGGTTAATAAAGTATGTTATAGTATAAGAGTTATTAATAAATATTTAAATGAAAAAGCAATGCGGATCATATACTTTGCAAATTTTGAGTCAACAGTAAAATTTGGTATAATATTTTGGGGAAGTAGTACTCAAATCCAGACACTATTTGTAATACAAAAAAGAATAGTTAGAATAAAACATAGACTAACGGTAACAGAAAAAAGCCCTCATTATACCGGGTGTTCCCTCTAAGACTTTCAGTGCGAATATCTCAGAAACCATCATAGCTAGTGCGACGAAATTTGGTATACAGACACTAGATGGCGCGAAGAATCTGATGATAACATCAATTCCTATACAGGGTGTTCCATTTTTTGGTTGTCAGCCCTGCTAAGACTTATGTTTAAATTGAAATATACTTAATTATGAACACATTCTGATAAATACACATTAAAAAATTTCAAAATTTAACATAAAAAAAATGCCTCCAAAAAGTACACAAATTTCATTGTTTTGTCATGTAAAATGTGTATAGCCATGAGCCAGACTTACACAGAAGAAACTAACATCGGTGAACGTCAAAACAATGAATTGTCAAATATTAATGGCATAAAGTATTTTATTTTTTCATAAATAACGCTAAATTGTGTATTTAATGCAATTTACGTATGCACAATGGTGTTATTGAGACTTGTCGATAAAAATTTAGACTTAAGTTGAGCCTCTTGGAGCATTGGGGTCGCTGTGCCCGCGCAGTCTACCGCTACAGCTAAGGTTACAGCGTGAATATTGTGTAAAATATCTGAATATTTTTAAATTGTTCCATTATAATGTAATAAAACTTCAGTAATTTTTTTTTATGTTACTACAGTGTACATAATAATTAGGTACCCGTATTTTTTATCACAAAATAATTTACAAAATTGTGTAAGTACCTAAAGAATATCCCTCCTTTCCAACTTCTGCATTTATTGATTACTTAATTAGCAACAAATAAATTCGAACAAAACGATTCCTAAAACTTTTTTATTATAATGTGAACGTGTTTGTCGTTGAAAGTCAGATCTGAACCTACCCCAGCCCACAAAAGAAATGTTACGAAAGCATAACCTAGAAATGATTGATTCTTGTATCCACATATTTCAGCACTTCTTTCTGATGGATAAAATATGTTTAAGAAGAACTCTACATCTGTAAAATAGTAAACAATGAACTACAATTTCTGTTATTTCATGATACAGAACTAAAATAAAGCAACTGGTTTTTGCTAGGAAGAATCACCTGCAAATGTACCATACCCAGTAGGTACCTATCAAATAGTCATTTAAAAAAGCTAGATAATAATTTGTAATTATTGTTTTTATCTTTCAGTTATGTGTGTGCAGTGCCACAAATTACATTAAAACAGACACCAGAAAGAATAAGCGAAAAATATTATGGACATTTTCTTGGAAATAATTCTAAACATGGAATGATAGATAATGTTATAAAGAAGTCTCTAACTCACTTTCTTTGAAGAGTATTCTATAAGACATTAAATTCAGTTGTCTGTCGTAGGTTTTAAAATTTCTAAACGAATAAAATTAAGAAAAATAAACTAATTTCATAATCTATGTACAGTATGAAAACATCTCGTTAGAATATCTTAAAAATGTTGAAAGCTAAACAACATAACGTAATAAGGTAGGCATCGAACAATTAATTGACAAGATTTGTTTCTAATCGTACATGCATGACCATCCCTCAGATTGAATGTTTCTCTGTAAAAGAAATTAGAATACAGAATAACTGCTTAATATAAAACCAGATGTTATAATGTAGATACTTAATGTAGCTTTATTTTATTGTTAATAAATTAAAGATTGTATTTGTTGTTTTTTATTCTACCCAAATTATTAAACAGAAATGTTTCAGAAATAATACTTATAATATTAATTAATACTTAATGATGAAGGGTCAAGTTATTCAATTTAGTTACTAATTAAAAAATAAGCCACAATGTAGGTACGTATTACTTTAATTAAAATTATGCTGATTACAACTGAATCATAGCTAGGTATAATAAAATATAAAAAATCACTTGTTTAGTCTTGTTTTTTGAAAACTTTGTTCTTGTAAAATACTCTCCAATGTGAGTTAGGGGACTTCTTTATCCATCATTTCATTTATAAAATTAATTCTAACAAAATGTCTGTCTGATATTTTTCGTTCATTCTGTTTGGTGTTCTATTTTCCGAATCGTTTTGTTTCAATGTAATTTGTGACACTACACACATACCTGAAAGATAAAAATAATAATTACAAATTACTGTCTAGCTTTAAATGACTATGTGATGCTTGATTAATTAACAATAAAATAAATTTACATTATTACATCTGATTTTATATTAAACACTTGTTCTGTATTCTAATTTCTTTTACAGAGCAACGTTCAATCTGAGGGATGGTCATGCATGTACAATTAGAAACAAATCTTGCCATTTTATTGTTCGATACCTTATTACGTTATGTTGTGTATATTATAACAACAGTTAGCTTTCAACATTTTTAAGATATTCTAACGAGATGTTTGAATCTCTAGAATCTTTCGCGTATCCCGATTGCGAACGACTATTTGTAATTTTCGTAGCGCCGGATATGACGTCACCAGCGTCCGGTTTGGCCGTCAGATTTGTGACGCACCTTCTCGGACTAAATTATATTGTGCTGTGGTGTTCGGCGGCGGTAAGTGACGTCACGGAGACGCAATTCAGGATATCTTTTCGGTCAGTCTCGAGCGCCAGTTTCTCTATGTTTAACGTGGGAGAAACTCCACGTGAACTCACCCTCGGTTAGAGTAAGTACTCGGGCAGCTACAGTGAAGAAAGTTAAATTCCAGGGGTCTGTTGTATTTCTTTTATTCCCAGAGAACAACAAAACTAGTTTTATCGGTGTAGTGATAGTTTTACTTTTCAAATAAACAGAATTGTCAGTGTAGAACGGTAAAAATCTATTTAAGTTCTTTTTTGTTAGATCGGAATTTTATCAAAGTTACTGATATGAATGAATACGACACATTCTTTCTTTAACAAATTTATTTGATGAAATGAAAATAAATAATAACCAGTTAAATAGTAATAAAGACTATATGAATTTGTCTTTAAATCGGATGCATAATTTACAATTAAAAATAAATAAACGGTCCTAAAATTAAAATGCTAGCTAAATATATTTTCTTACAATTTTCAAACAGAATATAAAACGGTCTGTTTTGGTGCTGAAAGAAAATATAAATTATCTACGAAATACCCTTAAAGTAAAACATACGGCATGAAATACTTTATTGGCAGAAAATCTTTACAAACAAAATACGGACTTAACTATAAACTTATACCTAGAGGACGGTTCCAGCGAGGTTCTGAAAATAAAAACAAAATGTATGGATTTAGCAAAAATCTACTCTGAATTTATTTCGGCCCTGTAAATGCGAATAGAAAGCATTAGTTAAAAGCGGTTTTAAATTAACTGTAGCCAAGGAGAAAGCGCAAGCAGTGCAGAGTAACAATATACAGCAATTGTTAATAACAAAACAAGTAAGCGAATAAATGGGAGGGTTTTGGTCTAACGGAAAATAACGCAGTTTTCGGATGTCTATCCGGAAGGATAGAAATGAGTGCACGCGGTGTATCTCCCTTGATGGCACAGCCAAACACTTCAGTGTACGTTCGGTGTACCAAAACGGCGTATATTAGTCGTCGGCGGTGTTGTCCACAGCCAAACCGACAACGAAAACGTCGTAGGGCTCACTGGCGTTTATCACTCGCCGGCGGTGTTGTTCACAGCCAAACCGGATGAGGACAACGTCGTGAAACGGCAGACAGTCGACGGCTCGGTCAGGTAGCGGTGTTGTGCACAGCCAAACTACCTCGTCCGTCAAAAGTACAAGCCAGCCCGTATGAGTTCAAAACACCCAAACGGCGTGAAAAGGATAGGATTCAGAGGAAGGTAGATTGCTTACTTATTTCCTGGGCACTGCTGGGTTCTGCGGCTTCTCCTGGCTCGGTTGGTTTTCTTGGGCTGATCGGGAGAACTTCTGGATTGGTTCTTCGAGAGATGTTTTCCAACAACTCTGCCTTTTGCCTTTCGGTTCCTCACTTTTGTTAACTTACTCCCCACCTGACAACCACAGGTCACGGAGATGCGCGTGCGGTGCGTGATTTCGGAGTAGGGCATCGACGGTTTTGTAAAAATTAGTGCTTACTGATAAAAAATTCGAGCGCTCGCTGGACTTAATCTAACAAAATAATAATATTATTGCCGGAAAATAAATTTACATTAGGGATGAACCCGGGTGGTTCATTACATGTTTTCATACTGTACATGGATTATGAAATTAGTTTATTTTTCTTAATTTTATTTGTTTAGAAATTTTAAAACCCACGACAGACAACTGAATTTAATGTCTTATGGAATACTCTTCAAAGAAAGTGAGTTAGAAACTTCTTTAGAATATTATCCATCATTCCATGTTTAGAATTATTTCCAAGAAAATGTCCATAATATTTTTCGCTTATTCTTTCAGGTGTCTGTTTTAATGTAATTTGTAGCACTACACACACATAACTGAAAGATAAAAGCAATAATTACAAATTATTATCTAGCTTTAAATGACTATTTGATAGGTAACTACTAGGTATAGTACATTTGCAGGTGATTCTTCCTAGCAAAAACCAGTTGCTTTATTTTAGCTCTGTGTCATGAAATAACAGAAATTGTAGTTCATTGTTTACTATTTTACAGATGTAGAGTTCTTGTTAAACATATTTTATCCATCAGAAAGATGTGCTGAAATATGTGGATACAAGAACCAATCATTTCTAGATTGTGCGTTTGTAATATTTCATTTTGTGGGGCTAGGGTAGGTTCAGATCTGACTTTCAACGACAAACACGTTCACATTATAATTAAAAGTTTTAGAAATGGTTTTGTTCGAAATTATTTGTTGTTAAATAAGTAATCAATAATTATTACAGCAGTTGGAAAACAGGGATATTCTTTAGGTACTTACACACTTTTGTAAATTATTTTGAGATAAAAAATACGGGTACCTAATTATTATGTACACTGTAGTAACATAAAAAAAACAATTTACTGAAGTTTTATTACATTATAATGGAACAATTTAAAAATATTCAGATATTTTACACAATATTCACGCTGTAACCTTAGCTGTAGCGGTAGACTGCGCCGGCACAGCGACCCCAATGCTCCAAGAGGCTCAACTTAAGTCTAAATTTTTATCGACAAGTCTCAATAACACCATTGTGCATACGTAAATTGCATTAAATACACAATATAGCGAATTTAGTTTCTTCTGTGTAAATCTGGCTCAAGACTATGCACGTTTTACATAACAAAACAATGAAATTTGGGAACGTTTTGGAGGCGTTTTTTTATGTTAAATTTTGAAATTTGTGAATGTTTATTTATCAGAATGTGTTCATAATTAAGTATATTTCAATTTAAACATAAGTTTTAGCAGAGCTGACAACCAAAAAATCAAAATTAAATCGATTTCTTGGAAAATGGAACACCCTGTATAAGAACTGATGTTATCATCAGATTCTACGCGCCATCTAGTGTCTGTATACCAAATTTCGTAGCACTGGCTATGATGGTTTCTGAGATATTCGCACTGAAAGTCTTAGAGGGAACACCCGGTATGTGTATTCGTTTGTATAATAAACTACCAGAACACATAAAGGACATTAAGGACTACGACAATTTAAAAGAGAAACTAAAAAGATGTTAGTTAAGTTAGAACCATATAAATTAGATGAATATTTTTGTATGTAAATCATATACCAGTTGTTGACGATATTTCATTTTGGTGGGTGTATAGTGTCTAAGTGTAAAACACATGCTTACTTTCTTTGAAATAAATGGTTGTTATTATTATTATTATTATTATTATTATTATTATTTTCACTTCTATACCTTTTCCAACAATAATTATTCTTCTTACATGTTTTACAAGGTGTGAAAATTTACATTATTTTTTATCGGTTTAAAATTTAATTTTATTACAATATATATACAGGGTCGGAAAACGCTGATGGTCTATCTGAGTTTACACGAGAGCGACAAAGTAAAGTATAGAAATCCGTGCGATAGACAAGGATGACTATATTGACGACGTTTTAAAATCTAAATAGTCACCGCCCATTTCGTCATTCAATAAATAAAATCCACTCCCACTTATATCTCAGCGACCAATCGCCATCTTTGCCTTTATTGTTTGCCTTTCGCTTTCGCAAGAGATGTCGCTACTTGTGCAACTCCAACTCCGGTATTCTGATATTTTACCAGCGGTCGAACTTGTGGACAGTGACTAATCGCTAGCTTGTTGACCAGTGCGACGGGCGAAGCGTGCGGGGAGTAAGATTTCATAGGCGTACTAAATTTGAATGCGATCAGATATAAGAAATATATAAAAATGACAAAAATAGTTCCATTACATAACATCCATTATTTTTAGAGTAGAACAGTGATATAACAGTTTTTACCAATTTCGAGGCGTTAGATAATAAAAATTATAAGAATTATTTCAAAATTTAAAGTTTTTATCTTGTCAATTACCCAAGGTCGAAAATAATAGAAAGTGACTAACTCACAACACAGAGATGAGTACGGAAGGTACGGGTGGTATGATTACCTAAGCGTGCCACTTAAGAAGAGTTAAAGCACAAAAAATTATCAAAAATAAGTTGACGTCGGCTGAACCTATCACATTAACAATTTACTTTAAATGTGTCCCTGTTCTTATGGACGGCGATTGCCCACTACCACCCACTTACACCTACCTGATGCGCACTCCGCAGATAACACACTTAAGCCTTGTCCTCATGGACGCGAAATTCACGGATAAATTTTGAAATAATTCTTATAATTTTTATTATCTAACGCCTCGAAATTGGTAAAAACTGTTATATCACTGTTCTACTCTAAAAATAATGGATGTTATGTAATGGAACTATTTTTGTCATTTTTATATATTTCTTATATCTGATCGCATTCAAATTTAGTACGCCTATGAAATCTTGCTCCCCACATGCTTCGCCCGTCGCAACAAGCACCATTAAACGCAAGACCCGTGACACGCAGCCATGCGAAGAAAACCACACACCGGAACGAAAGCACAGTATATAACTCACCAAGTGGACAAACATGTTCCAGTAAGCCAAACGTAGTAACGCGAAGCAGAAGTAAGAAGACCTGAAGATGGTAAATGAGATTTTACCGAAACGTTGTCAAACAAATGGTTCTTTTGAAGACCATGCAGATTCATCGCGGAAAGGAACCCGGAGAGATTTTTTGAAATTTATTTTTTTTATATATATATATATATATATATGTTAGTTCGTAGGCGTATATATATATATATATATATATATATATATATATATATATATATATATATATATATATATATATATATATATATATGTTAGTTCGTAGGCGTATATATATATATATATATATATATATATATATATATATATATATATATATATATATATATATATATATATAAGCCGAACGTAGTAATGCGAGGCAGAAGTAAGAAGACCTGAAGATGGTAAATGAGATTTTACCGAAACGTTGTCAAACAAATGGTTCTTTTGAAGACCATGCCTGTTTCAAATTTTCTCCTTACGTTATTTTATAGAGTAATCCACACCCTTTGAATAGGTAGAGGGAAAATTTATTTTTTAGAAGTGATGTACGTATTACTAACATGGTATTATATTATTTTACTGGACAACACTGCTTGTTTTCGACTGTTTCAAATTTTTTCCTAACGTTATTTTATGGAGTAATTCCCACCACTTTGAATAGGTAGAGGAAAATTTTATTTTTTAGAAATGATGTACGTATTACTAACATGGTATTATATCCTACTTTCAAAATTAAGAGAATGTAACGCTAGTTATGAAATAAAGTATTAATTTTTTGCCGACACAGAACAAATGCAGGTGTTTAGAAATGATGCAATACCGGACGCAATACGTTTATAAACCTCTGACCTTCACATATCTTAACTTATTTACATTGCAGTTTTAGCTGATATGACGATTTCAAAGAAAGTAATTTATCAAATAATAATCTTTGGTGGTGTGGAATTTTTATAGGAAGTAAAGTGTCGAGTTTCGTTTAGATAGCATCCGGTGTCATATTTCAGTTCATCGACCTACAACCGGTGTCGGGTTTCGTCTAGACAGTATCCGGTGTCATATTTCAAATCAATTGATCTACATCCGGTGTTGGGTTTCGTCAATTCATTGACCTAAATCCGGTATCATATTTCGTTTAGATAGCATCCGGTGTCATGTTTCAGTTCATTGACCTACATCCGATGTCGGGTTTCGTCTAGATAGCATCCGGTGTCATATTTCAGTTCATCGACCTACATTCGGTGTCGGATTTCGTTTAGACAGCATCCGGTGTCATATTTCAATTCATTGACCTTGCTCCTCCTCCGACTCTGGCTCCTTATCCTCAGACGAACGACAAACGACTGTCAGTCGTTCTCTAACGAAGCAGCTTACTTAATAAATTTGATTTTCCTTCTTTAGAGTTTCGATTTAGCAAGTATCAAAATTTTATACAATTTATTCCATAATAATTTAGAATGTCTGGCTCTATTATGTCAGTTTTCCTTTCATGTTCCTCGATTAAATTCTCGCCAAAATTGTACATTCATTTGTATTAAAGCAAGGTCTCGCGGTCTTAAAATGTCTCCAGTCCATATTATGTGTCAAAATTTCAATAAAATTTCAGATGTATGTAATATTAATTTTAGCACCCTTAATCAGATAGTTGAAACTGTTGATCTGAGATTTAATAGCAATAATATTTAATATTTAAGTTTATTTATATTATGGTCTCCATATCTTCTTTGTACAATATTGTTAAGACGCTTTTGTGCACTACATACTGCATCAGATACTGTATAATATATTTACGCAATTCACTTTTGTTTTGTAAATAATTTATCCTATAAATGGATTTTATCTGTTTGGCAATAAAGATTATTATTATTATTATTATTATCCTCTCTCCAATCCTAACTACTGATGGCTTCTGAGCATGGTACGGAAAAATTTACTTTCCCGGATTAGGCCAATAAAGTAACTTTTAAGTACTGTTTGTCGATAGTTGCTTAGCAATGAATTAACACACCGTAATCCGATATTTTGGACTTTGGATTTTCAAAATTGTACCGTACTTATTCTCCAACGATTTCAGAAATAAACTATAAATCATTCATAATTAATTTTGAGTCAGGTCAAATTCTACTGATTACATTTGGAGTAATACTAATTTTATACCTTCCTAGAATATTTACTTTTTAATTTTGTTCGCTGTTTAATGTTAACTGAAAAGGCAGGCAAGTCGACATATGCCAATGTCCAATTTTGTTAAACACTATATATATAAAATCACAAAATATATCTGGTAAATTAGTAAATGTATTTTTTACTAAAATATTTCAATAAATAAATAAGAAAAAGGAAACTTTCATGAGGAAAACAACGTCATTATAGGATATGTAATTGTAATCAGTTATCATTAACGTATTTAATTTACTGTAAATTATTAAAATATTCATATTAATATTTCTAATTAAATAGCAACCTCACATTTAAAAAATAGTGTTATATTATTACATTCATATAACATCTGTTTTGCCTATAACCTAAAATACATATAATAGCAATAAATAAATATCGTCTACGTATTGTATACAATATTATCCTCAAAGGACTCGAGTATTCTTTTTGACGGCGTTTTAAAATTTTTTTGAAGGAGACGCGCCCGGCACGTTGTTGTGCCCTTGTTCTTCGTAGAAAATCGTCGATGGTTGCCGAGGAGCCGCACTCCTGCGCTCCGTTTCTCGCAGTTTCGCGGCTTGCGAGTAAAGCCTTAGAGCATCAGAGTTGTCACATTTCAAAACCGAAAGTGAAAACGGAAGCCATCTGCAGCTTTTAATTATGAAGTTTACAAAATACGTAGAGATGTAGTATCTTCTTTTTGAAGTAATGGAGAAACATGTCTAAGTAATTCCGTACTTATATGAATTTTCATCCACACGTAGATAATATCTGTAATTATGAGGCTGCAGTAGTAATTCGTTTATTAGGTGTATACACAAATTGACTTACCAATTTTTTAATCAATGTTTTATCCATTTAGAACGTCTGCGCTTTATCTTTGGTTCTTTATACATCAGAGCAGCTGTTATCACTCCTGTTACAGCAAGATCATATTCAGAGATCATGTATACAACAGTACTTCATTACTTTTATTCCGGCTTAACGGTCGGAAGGTTAGCCTTCCGGCAAACCAGTTCGTGTATGACCACCTTAAGGATATTATTAGTTTTGAATACTGACTTTACTTTGTGTTACGAAATCCTCTGTAAATTAGATGAGTTATCGAAACTATTTATAACTCTTATCTAACATTATCAACTTACTACATATAAAAAATCGTTATCTATTGTATTTCATCAAATATTTTGTTTATAAATAAATTAATAATTGCGACCAAACTGATAAAATGTTTTACCTACGTGTGTTGAAAACAACGTCATTATAGAATGTGTAATTGTAATCAGTTATCATTAATGTATGTAATTTACTGTAAATTATTAAAATATTCACATTAATATTGTTAATTCAATAGCAACCTCACATTTAAAAAATAGTGTTATTATAATTTATATAACATATTTTTTCCCCAAAAACCTAAAATATATATAGTAGCAATAAATAAAATTCATACATTTTGATAAACTGCGAAATTTCCAATTCCAGATAATTGCAAACTTCTTGGATCCAATGAATTACTTCTTGGCTTAATAAAAGGCACATCATCCTTACTTCTACTACGGATCCATTTAGAATACAATGACATTTCACTTTAAAATATTCACTATATATCATGTACTGCTCTTATAATAGATTTATACAGATAAAATGTGGTTTGAAATGATAGTAATATATCTCTGGGATAATATAAATGTCTTAAAATTTCCAGTATCATAATTTAAGTGATAATTTATTAAATTATTAAAGAGGCGGATTAATAAAATTGTATTGCTATGGAAAACAAATAACAGTAGATAAATTAGATATAAAGAGATGAAGTATATCTAACTAAACGTTTTTATATTACACTTTCGATACAATTATACTGGAAAAGTTTGGAAAAAATAGAAGCATAAAAATATATACTGCGTAGAACGAAATTTCACTAACAGATTTAAGAAATAAAATGCATTAGCGTCGGTTTGGAATAAAAGGTATAACTGCTATGCATGAGTAAACATGCGCTAATACCGTTCAGGTCGATTTCTCTGTTTCAGGTAGGCAACATTATATCCGCTCACTATTAAAATTATTTTATACTATTGATTTTTTTAATAATAATTACAGATAAGAAACATAACAATTGATATAATTTATTTTTAACCAACATCAATTTTATATAAATTTTAATCACACACTGCATTACATTCTGCCCGATTTGCTATTGAAATAAGAAATAATATCCTTCTCTTTTCTCTTCCAAATTTTCATAAATACTTAATTTCAAATAAATAACATGTATTTATTACAAAAATTATTTGTAATAAATAACAGGTATTTATTACAAAAATGATTTGTTTTTCAATAAAGTGGAGTGACAATAGGTCTGTCACAAAATTTTGATATTAATTGAAAAAAATACTTACTATGAAGTTAAAAAAATTATAGTATTTTTCTTCTCTTAGTTATTTGTAGTAGAAATACCATTAAAAGAGCAAGGCTAGAAAACATTCCCTAAGTTAGAGACTAGCAGTGTGACGTAAATTGCTTGCTGAGGGGGCTCGGGGCATTAACATTAATTTACAAAATTGTAGTGAACGCGTTAACTTAGTAGTATATTAGTGTATTATGTACGAGTTACAGGCTGATTATATAAGGCAAAAATGTATTAAAATAGTCATAGCGGTAAAACAATGGTTTTTTGTATTTGGAAGCAAATAATAAATAAGAGAAAATATTAATTTTAATGTATAGTATATCTGAACATATGTGCCTAGTTGTTGGTTGATTAAAAAAAGTAAATAGGTAATACCTTGTTTATGTATTTAATAGTTAGGCAACCTATTAAACTTTGACATTAGTCCACCAGATGGCAACGCTCCTGAAAAATCCTCGTTGCATTTTTATTAAATTACAGATCCAGCAAACAAAGTTTAGCTTTTGCATACTGAGTGGCGCTTTTGTTGAAGTTGTTTCTACGTTGCTGTGCTGTCAAATCGTTTTCTTCCCTACAGTAAAATTAATCTCTGTAGAAAGAAGTTAATATATAATGTCATATATTTTTTAACACATTCTGTGGGCACACCTAATTTTTCTCTTCATGAAGATATTTTTTTAATTAAAAGATACTCTAATAAGTATTGCGTAGGTACTTCGCATTTATGTAAAAAGTAATTCAAGAAACACAAAGAAACACGTGTGAATATGAGAGCGACACATATTTTAAGCTTCATATATTAAAAGTAATAAAAATAATTAAATTCCTAATTTTTACATAGTCGAAGTTCAGTGGCAAGGTAGATAGATATTGTGTATCCAAAATATTTTATTTTATTAATTGCTTAGCTTATATATATATATATATATATATATATATATATATATATATAATTGCTTAATTGCATTAGTTGCCAACAAACAGCATCTGGTCAAATTAATTATCTAAGCTGCTAAACGTAATGCAAATAAATTATATATAAACTGGGGTAAACATATCGTAAAATGTCCCTATGGGATCCCTTAAGGTCGCCGTATTTCTCGTCGTAATATGATAAAATTTGTGATGTTATTTAGGTACAGAAGTCTTAAAAAATAAAACAGTATAAAATATCAAAAATAAAATTCTTAATGTTTTGTTTATCCATTTTTACTATTTAAATTCTTTAAATAATAACATTTAAAAAGCGTTTTGTAAGACACATATTATTTTATTATTCTAACCCCACATTTTAACAATTATTTTCGCATACTTATAAATAAAAAAATAATCTTAAATGTAGTTTTAATAAGCAAGTTTATAATAATATTGACACTTACAGTTAAATTTAAGAAAAATACGTATTTTCAAATATTTATTTATGTTACTTCGGTTCCTTGAATATTCGCAGGTGGCATGAGATAACATTCCTATTATTTGCTTAACCCTTGAATATTCAGTTATTAAATGTATAAAATTGTTTGTGTTTAGGTTAATCAATTAGTTAAGATTTGTTGTAACTGTTATATCTTTTAGTTTGTTAAATTTGCCGCGTGAAAAAATACACCCAAAGGAAAACCATTTTTGTCGCAACTGCGCAAGAGCGACAAAGAAGTCGTTAAAATTAAGAAAAATAATCGCTAAGAGGTAGCCGCGCGGCGTGTCGACAAAATTTGTTGTTTTTGTTTATTTTTGTGTTGTCCCAATCTTTGGAGTTATGAAGAGCTGAACTGGCGAATGGTGAGTTGTGACCTTTATTTAAGGTGCATTTTGGGTGTGTAATAATTTGCAATTTTGTTGTTTAATACAAAAAAAATACTTACAGTTCATTTGATCACTAACGCCTTTTTTGGAATGTCGCTTTGTATACATAAGGTTGGACCTTTGAGCACGGATTTTTTAGTCATCATGTAGTTAATTTATTTAGTTGATTATACAAATAATAATTGTTACAGCAAATCTGACTTCGCAAATTCAGTCTTATCATAGTTTCAATTATTGTAGTAGTTTTTGTCGTTCGTGTATAGATAGGAATAGTGGCTATTCTAAACAGCCCGAACTGAAATCCCTACTCTTTTCGCGACTCCACCACGATTATTGGCGCATTTACTAGCACTTCGCTCGTATGCTCTTTGTGAAATCGAGGAGCATTACAAGATGCAACTCTACAAGCTAAATTGAAAATGAGGTATAAAGAAATCGATTTAGTTAAGGATAAATTCGAAACAAACCATCGTTCCATCATCGCGAATATATCTCTTTCGGACACAGCAAATTAGGAGATAGAAATAGAAAACAAAATTCCAAGTGAATTTAAACAAAAACTTTTTGATTTCAAAGCTATTTGTCATAATTTATTTGAAACAAATGAAGCAGTAGTTAATCCAAATAAACCAGTAAGCAAACAATTTAATGTTAAGTTACCTGATCTTGATTTACCTATATTTGATGAAAGTTTTTAAAACTGGTCTAATGTTTATTCTTTATTTTGCTCGCTAATCAAAGATAAATAATCCTGCGTTGTCAGATGTAGAGAAATTTCAATATTTATTGTTTTCACTTAAAGGTCAGGTTAAAAATTGTTAAAGGTTTCCCTATTATAGGATCTAACTATGCAGTAGCTATTAAAACGTTAGTAAATAGATACCAAAGTAAACGAGTATTAAGCACTACTTATTGGTAAGAAATCGTGGAACTAGATAAACTTACATCCGAGTCACCTAAAGCTCTTAGAAATTTATTGGATATACTTACCGAAAATTTAGATGCCCTTAAAAACCTTGGGTTGCCTGTTAAAGACTGGAATTTTATTTTATATCATTTAGTAATTCAAAAACCTGATATAGCTACCGTTACTCGTTATGAACTTAATAATAATTCTAAAGATAATAAATCAGAACTTCCTTCCTTTGAAAAAATGCAAAAGTTTTTATATCAGCAATGCTCAGCTTATATACTGCGGCTTTTGTTTTGCCAAAGAGGAAAAAAGGTCAACCCTCAATTAATAAACCAAATCTAAAGTTTACGGAACGTAATCGATCAACTTCATCTTTTGTTGCTAATACGACCAGTTAAAATGTCATATTTGCACCGAAAATCACCCCTTGTATAAATGTCCGACATTTTTGGAAAAAACGGCGTTTGAGCGGTATGGAATCGTAAAGCGGTTTAATAATTTGTACTTGAATTGTTTAGGCGTTAATCATGCATCGAAACTTTGTAAATCCAAAATAACTTGTAAAATGTGTAATGAGCTTCATCATACATTATTGCATTTTAAACAAGAGACTTCAAATATGGAAACACAAGAAGGAAAAAATATTAATGCCCCCACCATGAATCAGCAGCCATCGATTTCTGCTGGTGAAATAATTACATCAATACCAGCTAATGTTTTTCCTAAATCGGATAATTTTAAAACAACAATTTTGCTATCCACTGCCATAGTGGACATCTTTGACTGCAGGGGAAATATTCACAGCGCCAGAGTGCTATCAGATCGCGCTAGTCAGGTTAATTTTATAACCAAAAAATGTTGCAAGCGTCTCGGCTTGTCTTCTTTTAACGTAGATATAACAATACAAGGATTGGATCAAATGTCTTCTAAAAGTAACAGAGCAGTTAGTTGTAGGATCAGATCTAGAGGTGAAATTACGCCTATAATATTTTGTGATGCTACTGTATGTAGCATCACAAGAGATGGGTTAACGTCAAATTTTGATAGGAAAAGTTCGTAGCCATACGTCTTCTGATAGTTTCTTTTTGTGCCTCAACTTCGTTAACTTTAGATTTGGATAGAATATTTAAAGCATTTTGGGAGATTGAAGAAGTTCCTAGATTAATTTGTTTTTCTCCTGAGGACAATTTGTGTCTGCAGCATTTTGAACAATCGAATTATAAAACCGAAACAGGTCGATTTGTAGTTTCGTTACCTTTTCGTAATCCTGAACCGTAATTGATTAGTTCTCTGTGAAACTATTTATCACATTTATTCGAATTTCATGAAAGAATATTTAGAATGTGGACATATGGAACCTTTCCAAAATAGTTTAGAGTCTAACAAGTGCTTTTATATTCCACACCACTGTATTTTCAAGCCTGATAGTAGAACCACCAAACTTCGAGTTGTCTTTGACGCTTCCGCCAAGGAATCTAAGGGTATTTCGCTCAATGATACTTTGTTAACAGGTACCAAATTACAAGCGGACATTTGTAAGATTATTTTGTTGATTCGCTTTTCCCCTGACCAACCTTTGCAGAAATTTCAATTGAACACCGTAACTTACGGCATTTCATCCAGTCCTTTCTTGGCCTTGAGAACATTGCAACAACTTGTTAGTGAAGGTAACTGCAATTATCCTCTTGCTGCTAAAATTATAACATCGAACATGTATGTTGATGACATTGTAACTGGTTGCAGTTCGCTTGAAGAGGCTTTGGTCATTTATAATCAGTTGGTCGAATTACTAAGAACTGGAGGGTTTGAACTCCGGAAATGGTCTAGTAATTGCCCTATCTTTTTGTGCACATTCCAGAATCTCAACGAGCGGCAATATATTTTGATCAAAATATTTTCATAAAAATATTAGGATTGCAATGGCATCCTTCTAATGAAGTTTTTTGTATGAAATCGAACCGCAGAAACGAAGTGTACTAAACGTGTAATTCTTTCCGAGTTGGGAAAAATATTTGATCCCTTAGGTTTTCTTACACCATTGACATTCTTTGTGAACCATCTTATGCAACATTTGTGGACATTGAGGTTATCATGGGACCAGGTACCGCCAGGTAATGTCATTGATTGTTGGTCTAAAGGACCCCGCACATTTTATATGGAAAACGGTCTTCCGGTGAAAT
The DNA here is from genome assembly GCA_037114965.1 of Monochamus alternatus. NCBI lineage: Eukaryota > Metazoa > Arthropoda > Insecta > Coleoptera > Cerambycidae > Monochamus > Monochamus alternatus. Next base: position 49,965,564 of record CM073431.1, read on the forward strand.
TCGCTGAAAATTTGGGAAATTGTTCGTTTTGTACCCCTGAACAAAAGTCTCAATGGGCTCTACGGCTATTTTTAGTGGCCAAAAACGGCCAAAATTCATTTTTTTCTAAATATGTTTAATTCTCGGAAAGTGTTCGTTTTGTACTCCTAATCAAAAGTCTCAATGAGGTCGAAGCTCAAAATGCCCATCTTTAGGCTCTACGGCTATTTTTAGTGGCCAAAATTCATTTTTTTCTAAATATGTTTAATTCTCGGAAAGTGTTCGTTTTGTACTCCTAATCAAAAGTCTCAATGAGGTCGAAGCTCAAAATGCCCATCTTTAGGCTCTACGGCTATTTTTAGTAGCCAAAAACGGACAAAATTCTTTTTTTATGTAGGAATATGTCCATGTCTAATTATATGTGTATAAGTCTCATCGAGACTTTTGATCAGGGGTACAAAACAAACACTTTCCGAGCATTAAACATGATATTTAAAAAAATGAATTTTCGCTTTTTTTTGCCACTAAAAATAGCTGTAGAGTCTAAAGATGGGCATTTCGAGCTTTGACCCCATTTGTTCAGGGGTACAAAATGAACAATTTCCCAAATTTTCAGCGAATTTCACCAGAAGACCGTTTTCCATACAAAATGTGCGGGGTCCTTTAAGTCGGAATTACCAGATTTATATTCTTTACATATTAATCGTCGTTTAGTTTTCGACAATTTCGATTCTTGTCAACTTCATGGTTTCTGCGATGCGTCGGAAAGGGGTTATGCTGCAGTAATCTATTTTCGATTTTATTCTTCAAAAGGCGTTTGCACCCCTTTAGTGGTTGCGAAAACTAAGGTGGCACCACTGAAATGCTGCTTCCGTTAGTGACATTTTTAACTTCAATACCAATCGTTCTTGTTCAAAGACAATTCCAAAATTGGCTCCTTTTATTTATGAACAAGGTATTCTTAGGGTGGGCGGATGATTGTTACATTCTGCCTTAAAATATATTACTAAATATTGCAAACCATGCATTTTATCTTATCTCAGCAATTTTGGATTTTGTCTTCGAAAAGAGCAATAAGATCTTGTATATTTCGCTGCTACACTTGCTTTCGTGTGAACCCTAAATCTATTACACTTTTTATTGGTAATTTTCCAAGTCAGCGTGTTAATCAAATTAAGCCATTTTCTTGTGTAATCATGTCTCGGATCCGAGGAGCTAAATCACTAAAAGCCTATATTTGTAATTTCATTTGTTTCGCCACAAAGGCCATCCATTTAGAGGTTGCTTTAGATTTATCCAGTGAAGGTTTTCTTAGCGGCTTTACGAAGCTCGTCGCTCGTAGAGGTCGATGTGCTAAGATATATAGTGATTGTTGTCGTAACTTCATAGAGGCTTATAATGAACTGCTTCAAACCATAAAAAAAGGCTAGCGAAAAAGATATAATAGAGTGGAGCTTCAATCCTTCCTCTGCACCTCACCTTTGGGAGGCCGGCGTTAAATCCTTCAAGTCCCATTTCATTCGCATAATTGGTAAACAAGTTTTGACATTCGAAGAACTAAATACAGTGGCACTTCAAATAGAAGCTATATTGAATTCTCGACCATTGTGTGCCATTAGTTCTGATCCCAACGACTTATCCCCGTTAACTCCGGGTCATTTTCTAACATTAGAACTACTTTCATCTCTTCCAGAACCCGATGTTACCTCGTTATTAGTCGATTAAGCCGCTGGCAATTGTTGCAAAATATCCATCAGCATTTCTGGCGATGCTGGTCCCGTGAATATTTAAACACATTGCAACAACGACAAAAATAGAATCAAAATTGTGACTAAATTAAGGAAAATGCGGTGGTCCTTATTAAAAATGACAACATGCCACCTCTTAAGTGGTGTCTTGGTAGCATAATCAAGGATCGGATGGCATTTGTAGATTAGCCACTGTTCGCACATCTCAGGGCACGGTTCAACGACCAGTGGTTAAATTATCCGTTTTGCCTTCCCACTAAAAATATGTATATTTTGGTGGGCGGTATGTTTAGGTTAGTCAATTAGTTTTATTAGTAAGATTTGTTGTAACTGTGATATATGTCTTTTGTTTTGTTAAATTTGCCGCGCGAAAAAATACACGCAACTGCGCAAGAGCGAGAAAGAAGTCGTTGAAATTAAGAAAAATAATCGCTAAGAGAGCCGCGCGACGTGTCGACGAAATTTGTTGTTTTCGTTTATTTTTGTGTTGTCCCAATCTTTGGAGTTATAAGGAGCTGATCTGGAGAATGGTAAGTTGACATTTATTTAACGTGATTTCTGTGAGTATGCGATAATTTGCAATTTTGTTGTTTGATACAAAAAAATACTTACAGTTCATGTGATCATTAAAGCCTTTTTTGGAAAGTCGCTCTGTATACAGTTTGTATTTGCAGAAAACACTATTTCAAGAATACAGTACTCTTAAAGGGGAGTGTCAAACAGGAATTTTTCCAAATATATCTGGAATGGTTTAAAATGATTTCATTAAATGCTAAAAATTGGAAGTGATCAATATCGCATTACAAATCTGAAAGTATTGGAATACCTTACAAATTTCAATCAAAGGAGTACTAGATTGGGAGAGAGGGAAAAGTGCAAAAGTATTTTAACTTTTTTGTGTGAAGCTATTTTTTATTGCCAAATTTAAAAAATTTAGACTTTTCTACATAGAAAAGGTTCTTTTGTTTCTCACATTTGTTTACGGTATCCGATGCAAAAAAAATAACTTTTCGGCAATACTAATATTATATTGAAAACGAAGTATTTTAACGAAGTGTACCAAAAGTACCATTTCCACGTACAAAAAGATGGACCTGTACAAGCCATTTTTCTTAAATTTTTATGGAACTCTTTCCATAGTTTTACTTTGAATTCTTCATTGTCAACACGGGCGCTTCGAAAATTTACTGCTATCAAAAACATAAGTTTTCTAAAGTTTATAGGGCATTTGGTTACAATATACAATACAATTTTTAAAAATTTAATTAAAACGGAGCATTTTAACGAAGTACAACAAGAATACCTTTTCCATGTAAAAAACTGTGATTTTTTTACATTTGGAAAAATTCAAAAATACTTCACAAAAGATTAGATGTATTCAATACTGTCAAATTTGTGACATGATAGTGATACACACTTCCCAATTTTATTAAATTATTTTAAACCGTTCCAAATATATTTGAAAAAACTTTCCTGTTAGAGCTCCCCTTTGAAGGACTATAACTTCCTTAGGAGACATGTTACGATTCATGTTTATTAAAACTTTTCTTCCTATTTTTGAATATAGATTCTGCTGTTGACGTTTGGTGCCCTAATTTTGGTACACCCTGTATTTTATTTAACTTTATACAGGGTGTCCCATAACTAATGAGTCATACTGCAACAGGGTATAGTAGACGTAAAAATAGACTATTTCTGCTTGACTTATTAGAAATAGATACTCACGGTTAAATAGATACGGGGTGATTTAATTAAACCAAAATTAGCTAAATAATGAAATAACTCGAAAACGGTTGGGCAGATGAGTCACATTCGGTGGAATTATGTTTTATAGGGTAAAAACTTCGATTTTACGAATAGTTTTATGAAATCTGTGGGCACTAGATACGCAATACGGGTTGCCTAAATTCGTACAGATTTTTTTACCTCATAGACTTTTGACCATTTCATCTTAAATTACAAAAGATGAAACATATGTAAATAAAAAATGTGTACCTCATTCGTCTCGATATCTCAATTCGTTTTAAAAATATTTGAGATTAATACAATTGTTGATGCAAAACCTATTTCTGCCAGTTGCATAAATAACCTATTTTGTGATCTGTAACTATTCGATTTGGATATAGATAATCTTTATCTTCTAAAACGTAACTCCATCAAATTTGACTCTATCTGTCTAATCATTTTTGAGCTATTGGCGATTCTTGGTAAATTTGGTTTAATTGAATCACCCCATATCTCTTTAACTGTAAAAATACTTTATTATAAACTATTCTATTTTGATGTCTGCTATACCCCGTTGTTACAGGGGCACCCTGTATACATTTTATATTTGTAGAAAATTCATAATAAACATTTTTATTATTTATTATTATTTTTTTAAGTAATACTTAATTTTGTGAATTAGACATGCTATAGATATTTTTACAGAAAAAAACCTTAATTGTTTTCCCAAATTGAATTTTTTACTTTCAATGTTTACCTATGAAAAAAATTTACGCTTCGCCACTGTCGGGTAATTCTAATTGCAAATACTTACCCTTTTTTATCTAGCCCTTATTTTACCGGTTTATCTGCGAAATATAGGAGATTATCATTTTATATACCACTCTCGATTACGCCCCCCCACTACCTGTTTCGGGAAGATTTACGGGTATAAAATTTTAATGGGAAAAATATTACTAAACAACTGAAATGTATTTTTAGTTTATTTTAGTTGGCGGATTTTTGTTAACTATTATCTTTATTCTCATTTTTTAAGAAATTACAGGCCAATGGTACAAATATTTGTTCACTCGAAACCTGAATTGAGAGAATGAAAAAAATAGAATTTTGTCGTTCATTTAAAAAAAAAATGTTCGCAATAAAATATTTTAATGAAACGGACGGTGCAAATTGCATAGAAGATATTAATGAAGTTTTACTGCATATTACTTCAAATAAGAGGTCTCTTCAAGCACTGATCCGCAACTGTCAAAAACGTTCGTCCAACTACTTCCTACACGATATTTACTGAAAACAAATTCATAATTTTACTGGTCCAATATGTCTAACAGTTTGAAACCATTAAGGATTCCTTGCTTGAACAAACCTAATAATGTAGGTCACACTCTAAGTGACAGAGAAACCACATTTTGCGATCTTTAATCCTGTAGTGGCACAACATCAGTGGAATTACAAAGGAAATTAACTGAATGGTTTATTTGCAACGAAAAATTTACGTAACACAGATATTTTATGATATAGTTTAATGATTATCAAAAACTGTAAGAAAAAATAAAGTCGCTGAAAAGAAAAAAATGTCTCAAATATTTGTTTTCATTTTTATATACTAACAACAACTCTATTACTGTCTTTACCTAATTACATGGGATGTTTTCATCAGCGTATGCCTAATTTTAACAGAAGGTACCTTATGAAATTTAACTCATTTTTCTTTATATAATTTTTTCTTAAACTGAAAAATTTAATACTGGATTGAGCCAGATCTGCTGCACTTTCGCCGTTAGCCGCTGTGTGCTGTATAAGTTCGCAGATTAGGTTAATTGAACAAGAAGCCGCTACCAGTCCAGTATCACCATTTAAAATTAAGACTACTATATATAATAGAAACTTAATGTAAAAATATGTCCCCTTCCAACAACAGTCGACTTGTCAGGGGACACCCTGTATCAACATATGTCCTAAACCTCTTAATTTTTGAGCTACAGGGTGTTACAGTTTTAAGAAAAAATTTACTTTTTTATTATAATTTTCTTATCACTCCAGATATTTTTATGAAATTTTGTACAAGTTACGCGTGTTTTCGTAACAGCACTGTTTTTAAAAAATCTAACTAAACTTTATTGATTGAAAGAATTACAAGTTGATTCTAAAAACAGGACTTTATTGTAAACAACAAGTGTCTGTATAAGCGGTTTCTAGGATTATTCTACTTATCTACATGTATCATATTACATTAGATAAATCGAGTGCACCGTAATGCTAACTCCTCCGGTCCCAAATGGAGCAATAACCTTCTTAGGTTATGCGAAATGGTGTTTCATTTGCGGAAAGGTCTTCAGTTTTTGATTTTCTTGAAGTCATTCTTACATATATTTGCTCTAATATGATTCACTATAAATACGTTCGGTTTTTGAAATTCTGCAAAAATAATTTTTATCACTTAACAAAATACAAGGTTTATCAAAAAGACTGTACGATTGATCGGTACATTAAGCTTTTCAGATGACCCCAGAAAAAGTAGTCTAAGCTATTAAAGTCGGGAGATCTGGGCGGCCATGACTGCGTTCCTCCGCGGTCTATCCATCGATCGCGATAGTTGTGATTTAAAAATTCACGCACCCGTAAGCTAAAATGTGGAGGCGCACCATCGTGCATTAGCCACATCTGGTTTCTTAATAAAAAGGGGAAGGTGTTCAAGCATTGGCGGCAGATCTTTTTCAAGAAAGTGTAAATACGATTGTCCATCTAATCTTCTTGGGAGAAAAAATGGGCCTATCAAATAATCGTCAATAATACCAACCCAAACATTTAATGAAAACTGTTCTTGATGATTTGTTTTCTTCTTAAAATGACCGAAGGATTCACACCCTTAAGTATCGGCATTCAATTAATAAACACCCTATATATGCGATTTACACCACGTTTTTACATGTTGTTTGTTGTTGAGAAAATATATTTTTAGTTATTTTATTAGTATTATTAGGTATTAGGTAACATAAATATTACGTATATTTTTTATTAAACTAATTATCTATAATATTAGTATACCAAATAGAATTTTTCATTTTTGTTGAGGACGGGCGCAAAGTCGTGATTTGCCACAGGCGTCAGTAAGTCTAGTTAGGGTTCTGACACAATTTTCAACCTTGTATAAGATTTTTTTTTATTAACATTCCTTTTTGCTACTTTCGACAAATAGTTTAATAATAATAAGTAATTTTACGTTTTCCTGTGCGTTAACAATTGTTATTTTCAACGGATGAGTATAATAATACGGTTCCGTGATTATTTTGTGATGTAATCTGAAAATGTAACATTTAAAAACAATTTTTATTTCTAAAAACATTGAAAATAAATGTCAGGAAACGATAAAATTGCAAATTGCTCCTATTCCGGGCTCCCGTACCGTCAAAATCGTTATGAATACTACATTATATTTTCATTTTCAATCGCACAAAATAAAAATTTATTGAAAAATACTCGAAAATAATTTAATCATTGATTATCGTAGTGATCATAATTTGGCTTATTGTGCAATTAATTTACCGATATTAAGAAAGCTACCACCACAATATATATATTCAAGAAACATTAAAAATTTAAATATACCGGAATTTGAAAATTCTGCTGAGAGCTGATTGGGATTATGTTTTTACTATTGATAATATAGATGATAAAATTCAATATATGGAAACTATCATAACTAGATTATTTAATGTGCATGATCCCATAAGGAAAATTAGACTTACAAAGAAATTCAATCCTTGGATAACATCAAATATTAAACATATGATGCACATTAGAGACAAGGCCTTATCTGATTATCGTAAATATCTAAAAAGTTTAAATTTTTCTAATGCACAAACTCAAGCAAAGTGGAATTTTTATAAAAATATGAGAAACCTTGTTACAGCTTCTATTCGAAGAGAGAAAAAAGCATATATAGAAAACGAACTAAAAACAAATTATAAAAATTCCAAACTTTTATGGAACTCTCTAAATAAATTAAATATTTATACAAAAAATAGAACACCAGCCATACCCAATGAATTAAAAGATCCGGATCTAATAAATAATTTTTTATTAATTCAATTGAAAGGACAGACGCAGACCCAGAAACAGTGTCGTTTTTTAATATGAACATATCTGAAATTATATTTAACATAAAAACAAATGCTTGCGGTGTAGATGGAATAACTGCTGAAATGATTAAGTTATGTTTACCATTTTGTTGTAAAGCAATCACACATATAATAAACTGTTCCTTGAGTATTCATGTTATACCAGTGCGGTGGAAGCATGCATTAGTAACACCAATTTCAAAAAAAGAAAATGTAACTCAGTTAACTGAATTAAGGCCTATAAGTGTTTTGCCTGTTCTCTCTAAAGTTCTTGAAAGAATAGTATATAATCAATTAAAAACGCTGGTGCGACTGCGGCTGCGGCTCAGGACTGCGGCTCGTTACCAACCAATAGGCAGTCTGAACGTTCTGATCAACTGCAGCATTTAGACTGCCTATTAGTCAACGACGAGTCGCAGCCGCAGTCGCATCACCGAGACCGTACCTTAAACAATCAGGTTTTAGAAGTGGATACAGTACGATTACGGCCCTGACTAGTATAGTAAATGACTTACTATGTGGTATTGATAAGTCTATGGTTACCCCTCTTATAATGTTGGATTACTCCAAGGCCTTTGATTGTTTGAATCATAATTTATTATTAGCTAAACTAAAATACTACGGAATTTCCGCGGGAGCTTTGGAGTGGTTCAATATGTATCTTTCTAATCGCCAACAACAGGTAAAAATAAAATTTGATACTGAACACATTTTTTCGAATCCATTAGATATTTTAAGTGGAGTACCCCAAGGATCGATTCTGGGACCTTTACTTTTTGTAATTTATACTGCTGATATTCCACAGATAATACAAATCTGTAATGTTCACTTGTATGCTGACGATTGCCAGTTATATTTACCTTTTCTTATAGATGATGCTGAAATTGCGGTTGAACGAATTAACAATGATCTAAATAATATTTGTAATTGGTCATGAACATTAGAAGAGACATACATTTTGCATGTTTTGTTCAGAAAATAATTGTTACAAGTGCCCCTACGTATTTAAAAAAAAAATTATTTTTGCAGATGACTTTTATAATAGATCCAGAAGAAATCCTTTTTTTACTATTTATACCGAAACATGCATCTTTTTTGTTCAATAGTTTACCACAAGACCTAAACTTATTAACAAATATTAATAGTTTTAAAATTAAAATCAAATTATATTTTTGTAATATTTCATAATGTCGATTACATTGTCAGCGAAAATACAGTACTAAGCTGTGTATATTATACTTTAAGAAGAGAAAAAAATGTTAATTTATTAATAATTTAGATAACTATCGCTTACTGCATTTGTATAATTTAAGATTTTTATAGTATAATGTTTCAGGTTGAACAAAAGCAGCCTTAGGCTGAGTCCCGCCTTAATAAAGACATTATTTATTTATTTATTATTTATTTGTCAAAACAGAGCATATTACTCTGCCTATACTGCTTTGTGAAATGTAAACTTGTCAGTTGCCTGCCAAAGAATGTTTTACAAACTTGTATCATAAATACATATCATGAAGTATTTAACAATTCAGCGTATTATTTTGTATTTTCAATAGTAAGACAAAATAAGATCACTGAAAATATTCCAGGCTACATCGAGTCATTGGTTATTTGTCGAAATAAAAAAATATTTATTCTTTGTAAAATTGAAACTCGTCTGAAATATTTGTTTTGACATAAATAACTGTTCAAGTATTTACTAATATCATCCGTGTTTGTTTTTCCAATAAAACCTTTTTACTTCACAATATTATTAATTTATGCTTCTTTACATTATGATCCTCTTCATATCCGCAATTCAATACAAATTGCTCATTTTAGTTTTAAGATATTTGCCCTCCTTATTATATTATTAATTATTAGGATATTGTTGGGGCCAAATAAAAGTTGTCACTTTACTACTTACTTTAATTAAATTTTAATATGCAAATACAAAGATCAAAGTGGACTGTGACTGTACGCTTTCAATGCTTCTTCTTAATTGACTCTCGCAGGAGTTGAACATATTTAGTAGCGCTTGCACATATCGGTACAACACACGTCTGCGCTAACGAATAGTCTGTACAGGGTGTTTAAAATATACGTTACAAATAATGTTAAATTATGTCAAACAGATAGCCAACATTGAATTTATACCTATGTTGAATTTACATAAAGCATTGTTACATGCTTTTAAAAGCTACACTATAATTCATTGACATAATTCTGTGTTGGTTTTTCTGGTGGATCCATTTATAAAATTAGTTTTAAACCTTTCAAAGCCTTATCTGTATTTTGTAGAACTATAACTTCATCTTCTGGTCCATTTTTTGTCCTTTTCTATACCTTATGTCGAAGTCAACAATTTTATACGTAATAGTTGCTGATTTTATCAGCACATTAATGAAACCTTATTCCAAATAGTTTATGGCGAAAAATATTAGTGCTATTAAATATCTTAATAGGCTACCTCCAAATTCAAGAGTCTACTGCACTTGACTTTGATTCGTTATGTGTCATTATGTGTACATGCTTTTGCAATAATAATCAATAACATCAATCAATCAATCAATAATTAACTCCCTCAACACAGTTTTTGAACTTCTAGAAGTTCTGAGTAGAAGTCATTTTTATTGGTGAGTGAGACAACTAAGGACTAAAGTAAAAAGTTGCAAGTAGATTTCATTACAAATATGTCAGCAGTTCAAAATAAATCGTAAAATTCATTTTAAAGAGTGTCATTTTTATTATAAACGATTGTAGGTACATACCAATTGTTGTAAATTCTCACCAAAGGAATTAAAAAAATTATAATCTAAATTTTGTATCGTGTGAATGAATTTTCTAGCAAAGTTCAACAAATTCAATATGATGTTAGTTTATTTCATTTTACTGCCAAGCATTACTCCTAAATACTCTTAAAATTGTAGTCAAATGAGTACTTGTTGATATTTCTAGTGAAAGTAATAAACAAGGATTTATGTATCTTAAGAGAGAGTTTATTCATACTACAATAACCGAAAATTCGGTCAAGATCTGTTTGAATAAATGAACAATCCGCGGTACTATTTATCTCTGAGAATATCTTTATATTATGAACATACTATGAAAACATAAGTATATATAGTTAAGATGAAAAACCTATAGAAGACAGACACGATTAGTCGTCAGCGATCCCCGGAAAATACCCGTTTCGAGCTTATAGCGACAAAAACCGTTATAGCTGGCAGAAGGACGTGTATGTAGTATGTGTGACGTGTTTACATCCTGTGTCACAATTTATTTATCTCTATCTAGCGTATGCTTATTTGCTGCAGCGCATGCGTAAGCTGTATAATTTTATACGATAAATATATGGGCTGCATGTATTTATCCTTGTATCGACTGCTTTAAATGATAATCGGGTTTATAACATAAATCACTCTCTATTCTTATGGACCTCGACTATAGCAAAGTTGCAAAAGAGATCGATTGTTATAGTAGTGCTCCGACAGCTTTTTTAAAGCCGAAAATCCGCGGAAAACAATTCAGCAACCTTCCAGAACATCATCGAAATCGCCCCGACAGACCGGCGCCCAGCCTAATTGGGAATAAACCATACCTGGGACCGAGCCACCCCATTGGCCGGAGGTCAATTATTCTCAACCCTATTGGCCGACCGCGCCAGGTATAAATATAGACACCCCTGAGGAAGGGTTAAAAACCGGGGCGTTTTGCGAAATCATCATCAGTTGTCTCAGACCTCCGTAGTGTGAACATCGTAGTAGTGCGAAATAGTGTTTTCTCTTCAAAGTGCCCTTTGGCCAGTTACCAGCTCCTTTGAGCATTCTATCAACGTAGGCCTTTTCCTAAAAATCAGCCCAGTAAACCAGTGCTTCGAGTATCGAACCAATTCACCGACGATAAGTGCTCCGTAATAATCGCAGCCGTGAAATTCATAGACCACGTTAACAGACTTCTACGTTTAGTGCTACATTTCGAACCAAACTTTTTCACTAGTGTTACGTTACGCTGTCTTCGCAAACCCAAGACAGATTTTCCTCCTGGAATTTGGGATACGTCTACGTATTCCTGGCGCCCAACCTTCATAACCCAACACACCTCGTTTCAGACTACCTAGAGAGGATCCCGAACCACTCATCACGCCCTGAGACACGAAGAAGCAGCCGCGCCAACGACGCTGCCAGCACCCGAAGAAAAGGACGGAGAAACCGTCCATACGACGCACGAAGAAAAGAGCGAGCGTTTACACGATGTTTAAAGAAAGTAAATTGTTCGTTTGTGAAGATTTAACCAAAAACCGAAGAAAATTATTGTTTGACGCTAAGAATGTATTTGGCAGAGAGAAAGTGTGGTCCTCCAATGATTTTATAATAGAGATTTCGTAATCTAAAGCGTATAGATAATAGTAATTTATGTAATAAAGATCATAAAGACGAGCATTATGGTACAAGTCGGGAATGTTATTGGGGAGGCGTAGCCGAGTCCGATAGCACGACGTGTGCCATAATGATTGTTTATGATTCGTATTACATACAAAATTTTATCTGATGGCATTTATATTAGGTACATTTTCGAAAAATTAAAAACTGCAATTTTGACATGTCACAATGACCAACTATTTTTAAAGCAGAAGTATGTGTAGTTTAAAATATTAGTAGGTTAGTGAGCTGTGCTTTGCCATTTCCTTGACAACGTCAGGTTGTAACGGCAATATTTATTTATCTGCTGTCAAACACAATTGTCACGTAGAATTGAATATAATTTAAATAATAATGAGTGATTCTGAAACTGGTAGTTTACCTTCTGATTTGGAAGAAATGACGCGAAATATCGTGGACTACCTTTTGCCGGAAAAATCACGGAGTGTATATGATATAGCGTGTAATCGGTACGAAGAAAGGTGTTCTACTAAGAAAATCAAGAATATCACTCATGAAAAAGTATTGTTAGCTTACTTTGAATGCTTATCTAAGGAAAGAAAACCATCTTGTCTCTGGTCGTATTATTCGATGATAAGAAGTATTTTATTAAGAAGAAAAAACGTCGATATTAGTAGGTACCTACAGCTGGTTGCATTACTAAAACGTAAATCAGAAGGTTACACAGACCTAAAAAATCCAAAATTTTTACTAAACAATATGTCACAAAGTTTTTAACGGAAGCATCAGATGATACATGTTTATTTAAAAATGTTGCTATGATAATTGGTCTAAGTGGAGCATGCAGAAGAGAGGAACTGACAAAGATGTTTGTTGAAAATGTGATAGATGAAGGATCCTTTTTTTGAATTACTTTATACAAAAAACAAAAGTAATGCGAGAATTTTTTGTAACATCGGGGAATATCCCAGGATTGAATATGGTAGAACTTGTCAGTCAATATGTGAAAATACGACCTTGCAACACAAACTATTGACCGTGTTTTTGTCAGTTATAAAAATAAGAAATGCACGAAACAACCCGTCGGAATTCACACCTTTGGTAAAACGCCAAAAGTTATTGCCACTTTTTTAAATTTACCTGACCCTAAAGAATATACCGGACATTGTTTTCGGCGATCGTCTGCTTCATTTTTGGTCGATTCTGAAGCTGATCTGTGTACCGTGAAACGCCATGGCGGATGGAAAAGCAATACTGTTGCTGAAGGTTACATCCAAAATCCGAAAGAGGAAAAGAAAAAAATATCAGAAGCAATTTTTGGTGCCAACAACCAACCAGGATTACAAGTTTACCAAAAAGCATCAACTACTGATGTAAAAACTCTAGAATCCATTGGAATTAATATTGCAAATTGTAGTAATTGCTCTTTTACCATTAATAATAATAAATAGTTTTGTACATAGTTATGCATTTCAGCGCCTATTAAGAATATTGTAAAAAAAAGAAAAAACCTTCTTGGTTAAAAGATAATAAAGTAATGTTTTTAGAAAGTTTAAACAGGATAAAACTGATAAGCGGTGAAATTATCTGAACAGCTTAGGAACTAAACCAACAACATTGAAGAAAAAAGAAGTTATTTAAAAGTTTCGATTAATTGTAGAATTGACAATAATTCTAGATTACTGTGGAGAAAATTAAGAGATCTTAATATATAACAAATAAATATGGCGTATGGTGATTTATCCAAAGAAAATATAATTCTCCGTGAAAAAGTAAACTCGCTGGAACAGCAACAAGAAAGAAATTCTTTACACATTATTGGGTTGAAGGATGAAAAGGATAAAAATTTAAGCAATATTGTTAACCTTAAACAAAAAGTTTAAATTGCATCTGGATGCTGATTATATAATCATATATTGGGCTTCGTATTGACCTAGTGGGCTTCATAATATCGCATGAATCTGTCTTTTTTGGCTTCGTAAAGATGCGCAATATGTCTATATATACAGGGTTAACTATGACTAAGTACAAATATTTTAAGAGGGGATAGAAAAAACTAAGAATTAACAGAAAATCCTTTCAAAAAATGTCCAAACTTATTTATAAAGCGAAAAAAAAATTATTTCGATATTATATTAAATCCTTATTTAACGCCGCCAATGCGAGAATCAGAGTATGCATCCAGCAAGCTACCGTCATGCAACAGTCGGCCACAGTCGGCAGTCGGTCTAGTCGAGTCAGTTCGCTGTCATGTTATAATTTAATTCCTGTGTTTACGTTGTAGTTTTGTGTTCTTCAGTTTTTAGTGCCTTATTTTAATTTAAAACGTTTTATAGTTAATAAATAAAGGAATATGTGTCGGGTAGAGATATTTTCCCACAATATAGTTCGCCGGTTTGTTTTTCTAGGTTATGGGACAAGACTGCCGCGGGTGTTAAACGTTTTCTGTTAGCTATTAGAACCTACCTACCACCCCTTTCTTCAATTTTATTATAATACATAGGCATTGTATCTAACAACTGTACCTACGGGAAGTGTGTTTATCGGTAGTGAGTGAAAATGTAGTTTTACCAGTTTGTAACCAAATAATGAAAAACGAATGCAAAATACTGGAGCTAACTGGATTAACTGTTACCTACCTATCAGGTTTGTCGTTTCTGCATTTAGAAATACTGCAAACGACCGCATGGTAGTTGTTGACAGATGTAATGCCAACTATGTATCTAAGCCATAAGCCATCTCAGTCCTATACTCATCATAGGCGTCGACTTTCCGTAGCAGACCACTTATATCTCACCAGAAAAAATAATGCTCAAAATTACAAAACCGTTGATTTCAAGTATCTTAATTTCAGTAGGTACAAACTTTTGCAATATTAATGACACCGCTTCAAAACAATTTGAGAGCCACTAGAAGTTTATCCTCCTGTCCGCATTGCCCTCTTACGACGGGAAAAGACACTGTATATGAATAGTTTCCCCGTCGTGGGAGGGCGATGCAATCGAAATAGTTTAGTGGGAAATTCCATATAAAAAATAAATAAATAGAGAGAGAATTATTTGACTAAGGTCAAATGTGTTACATTTATTTACAAAATATTTACTGCTATCTTTTATTTTTCTAATAAGAGAGAAAATACAGCCATACAACTGTAATATTTTTATACCTATATAGTATACTATACAGGTATTAGATAGATTAGATATTAGGTAGATATTATTTATTTATTCGTCACTTTTTGCTGGTGATTGTTTACTTGATGCATACGTCGTAACTTAAAAAAAGTAATACGTTGAAGTAGTTGCTACAAAAAATATAGATAATTCTCTTTAAAACACATAAAATATCTAAAGATTAAAAAGCTTAGTACATTCATTTTATTTCGAAAATCTAAATCGGAGGTTTTACAATATATCTGAGAAATCCGTGCAATATACAGGGTCGGAAAACGCTGATGGTCTGGAGTTTACATGAGAGCGACAAAGTAAAGTATAGAAATCCGTGCGATAGACAAGGATGACTATATTGACGACGTTTTAAAATCTAAATAGTCACCGCCCATTTCGTCATTCAACAAATAAAATCCACTCCCACTTATATCTCAGCGACCAAGTGCCATCTTTGCCTTTCGCTTTCGCAAGAGATGTCGCTACTTGTGCAACTCTAACTCCGGTATTCTGATATTTTACCAGCGGTCGAAATTGTGGACAGTGACTAATCGCTAGCTTGTTGACCAGCGCGACGGGCGAAGCGTGCGGGGAGCAAGACTTCATAGGCGTACTAAATTTGAATGCGATCAGATATAAGAAATATAGTTCCATTACATAACATCCATTATTTTTAGAGTAGAAACAGTGATATAACAGTTTTTACCAGTTTCGAGGCGTTAGATAATAAAAATTATAAGAATTATTTCAAAATTTAAAGTTTTTATCTTGTCAATTACCCAAGGTCGAAAATAATAGAAAATGACTAACTCACAACACATCAAAAATAAGTTGACGTCGGCTGAACCTAGCACATTAACATTTTACTTTAAATGTGTCCCTGTTCTTATGGACGGCGACTGCCCACTACCACCCACTTACACCTACCTGATGCGCACTCCGCAGATAACACACTTAAGCCTTGTCCTCATGGACGCGAAATTCACGGATTTTTGCACGAATTTTGCAACTTCTGTTTTAATTATTTATGGCGGGAAAATCTCAACTTTTCACAATTGCAATTTGCGATACTGTCAAACACTACAAATATTAATGCCCCTTTCATTATTATGTAGTGTTGTAGTGTTAATAAGTTTGTTTTGAACTTCTGATAATATACCATGGTAGTTTCATGATGAAAATGGTAGAAAATGTTATAGGTAGTTGACAACATTTGTTACAAATAGAGATTTTTCCACCGTTAAATAAATCGCGCAAATATTTGCGAATTCCGCATTGAAAAGGACAAAAGGCTTTAGAACACACTATTTACTATTGGTTACTAGCACTGTCACTATAACGGTCATACATTAACACTTATTATATCATATCGTACCGCTTTCCCTATGACCTTCATACGCCCATGTTTCGTCAAAATTTAATATATTCTTCGATCCAGATTCTTATTTTTTAATATTTAATTAGTTTCTTCGCCATATCACTATTTCGTCCTTTCTATCAGTATACTTTTCGATTTCATTTATACGGACTAAGTTTCATCTTGTAAGATATAGCAATAGAATTTTTATTTGGAAAACTCATTTTAAAAATACAATCTTCCTTCCGCGAGTTTCCATCACTTTCACAGTTGTACTTCTTTACCAGTTCGAGCATTAAATATCACTTTGAGGATGTGTGGTTTCAACAAGACGGTTGTCCCGCTCATAAGGCACGTCGAGTAACAGCATATTTAGAAACTACATTCTCTCAGCATCTTATTAGTACAAGAGGCACTATTCCATGGCCCCCCAGATCGCCAGATTTATCGCCCAACGACTTCTTTCTTTGGGGACATTTAAAACAGGCCATTTACGGACATTCACATGATAGGCCATTTAGTCAATTTACAGGCCCGAATTGAAGACGTCCTACATAATATTTCCCCTGAAATGCTAGAACACGTAAGAACCGAATTCTATGACAGATTAGGGTATTGCGAGGCACAAAGGGGGGGGGCATTTTTGAACAACTTATTAGTTAAACATCAACATAAATTTTTTTCTTTCGGTTTTACTGCAATAAGTTTTAAGTTTATTTATGTTCTAGAGTTTTAGTATTACTTTCTGCCAGAGCGGCTATTAAATAAATGCAAAAGCGGAAAATAATTGCAATTATTTTCATACACCGTTAGGTGGTAGGTTTATGAAATAATTCTAAATAGTTAAAAGTACGTAAGAATTTGCTTTGTTTTAAGCAAATGCGTCCTACTCCGCACATAGAAACATCGGCACTGAAGCTGCGAAGCTGCCTGAAGCTGACAGAGGCCTGCCAAACCTTCCGGCCAATCGGATGCGCTCGATTAGAAGTGGGAGCGACAGCTCAGATGTTATTCTAATTTATAAAACGTCGTCAATATAGTCATCCTTGTCTATCGCACGGATTTCTGTACTTTACTTTGTCGCTCTCGTGTAAACTCAGATAGACCATCAGTGTTTTCCGACCCTGTAATCGTCTGTTAAAAATCGCGGCACAATCGCGTGTCGATCATATAAGTTTAAAAAAGTTCAAAATTCTCTCGTAGGTATAAAGAATAATTTTCAGCACATTTATGATAAATGTTATGATTTGGCTACTATTAAAATTCAAAGACAAGTCATAGAATAGAATCGATTTTCGCCAATAAACAAAAATACTTATTCTAAGATAATTATTTATACACAGACAAAATATACATATTTATTTTAGGGTAAAGCAAATGAAGAAGTCATATACACAGGAAAAATTAACTATCTATCTACCATTTGGCGGTAAATTAAAAAAAAAACAATATAATTCGTTGCTAACTTTTGAAAAATTTGCTTTTGGATTAACAAAAGTAAAGTATAAACACAAATTAAAACTACAAAGTGGCAATAACATTCATATTAGGCTAATATAAAATATAACACATTTAAGTGGTCAGGATTATTAGGTAATTGACATTTGACAACATGAATTTATGGAGTTGTGTAAGCTTGGCGACAAATTAACCAATAAAAAACTAGCTTTCTGGCCCGAGAAATTTGAATCACTTGTTTTAGTTTAAAAATAGTTAATAAAAGACTATCGTTTCTAATAAATTATTTTAAATGTCAAATGTCCTAGTCAAATTTATTTATACAATGAGGCATTTTAGAATCGAGGCCCAAAGTTGTGTTATTTTACTACTTGTGGGAATTTACAAATTAATAAAAATCTTGCTTAAACGTGTGTTGTATCACTTTATATCAATGCTACAACCATAATAAATTACAAATTTAAAATTCTCTGTTCTATATAAACTTTAACCTGCATGTGTCATAAAATTATCGGATAAATACCGGATTTTGCTAAAATATAAATTATTTTTTGATTGAAAATTTTAATATTAACTTACACCTATTATTAAAATATTTTACTATTTAAACACCTAATATTGTACAAAAATTGGACTTTTATTGTAATTTAGAAGATGTTCAGATGTTTCACAGACTTTTACAGAAAAAAAAACTATGGTTCAAAACCTCTAGTGATTGAAAAAGGTACTCTAGTACAAATATTTTTACAAATAATATATTTTTAAACAGATTTAATCTATTTTCTTTAATAATATTTCTCTGCCATTTTTTCAGGCGACACAATTTTTAATTCGAGATAAATCAAAATTCACTGTAGGAACAAGAATTCAGTAGACAAGGTGATTCTAAATATAGTAGCAGTTACTGCATTTTCTAGACTCCAAAATAAGACGGAAAGTATATATAAACATCTATTATGAATTGCATATAGGGTGTAAAACGTTAGTTCCTTATGATAGTTTAATATTTCCCAAATGTCTAGAGATAAATTAATGACATTTGGTACAACCCTATAACTTTAAATACCCTTTTTGAAAAATTAAATAGGAATGTCTAGCGGTGGATAAAACAAGGACGATAGTGCCTAAATGCTCAAATTTTTTGTGTTTAAACATTTTTTTGGACAATTTCATAGCAAATATGAAAGCTTAAAGATTTATATATATATATATATATATATTTTATTGGCTTTTTCATCAGTTTTAATTCCCAAATTTATGAAAACATAACCTCCATTTTCTAGATTGTCAAATGTCTCTTACAGATCATAATTATTAGACCATTGAGTTTATATGAAGTTTATATAACCAATGATTAGACTATTATCAGGTCACATTGTTTTTGGAAAATGTTATTACTTTATTTGTTTTAAAATTAAAATGTAAGAATCACAGATTACGGCTACGAATTACGAGTTACAAATATAAATTGTCAAATTTTTTTTTTTTTTATGGCCTTCACAAAACATTCTTACTTTCATAGAGCTCCAGTCTCTATTGGCGATTAGAATAACTAAGAACTAATGCAGGAAGTTGAAAGTAGAATTCATTACGAATAAGCCTGCAGTTCAAAAAATGTCGCAAAATGCATATTTATTGGTGTCATTAATATTGCAAAAGCTTGTACCTATTTAATTCTTAAGACAAAATAATTTAGGTATTTGATGAGAAATGAGAAATGTGGCAATGTTTCAGAGCTTCTTTTAACTGTATGAGCATATACATTATAAACAACCGGGCTTCTTTAAATATGTAAAACCACATTGGGTTTGGTAAAAACTGTGAATTATCTAGTTTTACATATCTTAAAAAAAGTTACCCCTCGAAGTGTGAATGAAATTATATTAGTTTGTACTTATAAAACCTGCAATATATACAGCATTAAAACAAAATTTAACATGGGCTTCTGGTGGCCTTTAGGGTCTAATGGGCTTCGTAATAATAGTTGGGCACGTATATATATATATATATATATATATATACTTCTCTTATACTTCGCAGTATATATGTATATATATATATATATATATATATATATATATATACATATAAGAGAAGTATATATATATATATATATATATATATATATATATATATATATATATATATATACTTCTCTTTTAACTGTATGAGCATATACATTATAAACAACCGGGCTTCTTTAAATATGTAAAACCACATTGGGTTTGGTAAAAACTGTGAATTATCTAGTTTTACATATCTTAAAAAAAGTTACCCCTCGAAGTGTGAATGAAATTATATTAGTTTGTACTTATAAAACCTGCAATATATACAGCATTAAAACAAAATTTAACATGGGCTTCTGGTGGCCTTTAGGGTCTAATGGGCTTCGTAATAATAGTTGGGCACGTATATATATATATATATATATATATATACTTCTCTTATACTTCGCAGTATATATGTATATATATATATATATATATATATATATATATATATATATATATATATATATATATATATATATATATATATATATATGTTAATTCGTAGGCTTCCGCGGGTGTTATATGTGGTTGTAAAATTTCTCCGGGTTCTTCTCCGCGATGAATCTGCATGGTCTTCAAAAGAACCATTTGTTTGACAACGTTTCGGTAAATGGTAAATGAGATTTTACCGAAACGTTGTCAAACAAATGGTTCTTTTGAAGACCATGCAGATTCATCGCGGAGAAGAACCCGGAGAAATTTTACAACCATATATATATATATATATATATATATATACACTTCTCTTCCTCTGCCATGCTTTCTGTCTTCCCTTATCAGATTATAACCATCAATTGAAAGAGGTACGTATATATATACACTACATCAAAACTTACTAGCAGATATTCTGGATCCACTTTTACGTTTCTAGAAGACCAAGGAGTATATGAAGTTCCTAGCGGAGACTGTGAGAAGACGTAAATTGGACAACAGAAGAATTCAAACCTGGAAAGAAGAACATCGGAATGCTGTCCACAAAAATGAAAAAACTTCGTCATTAGCTCAACATGTAAAAGACACCGGCCACGAGATTGATTTCGATAATACCAAGGTACTAGCAAGAATGGAGCATAAGGCAAAAAGAATAATTAGAGAAGCCATCGAAATTGAAAAACATCCTCAAAATCTCAATACACGTGACGATAGCTTGGAAACTTGTCCTGGAAACCAAGAAGATCACTAAACCAGTGATACGCAACGCTGAGAGTAGGCCAAGCAGAACACAAGAACCCACAGCACCATTAAACGCAAGACCCGTGACGCGCAGCCATGCGAAGAAAACCACACACTGGTATATATATATATATATATATATATATATATATATATATATACGTGTTCCCTCTAAGACTTTCAGTGCGTGCGAATATCTCAGCTACTATTGCAGCCAGATGGCATTAGTTTTTATACAGGGTGTTCAGTTTTGCAAATAATCGATTTAAATTCGATTTTTTGGTAGTGAACCTCGGTAAAATTTGTATTTAAATTGAAATATTCTTAATTATGAACACTTTCTGATAAAAAAAGTCCCGAAAAAATTTAATTTTATCATAAAAAAACGCCTATGAAAAGTACTCAAATTTCATTGTTTTGTCATGCAAAATGTGTATAACCTTGAGTCCAATTTACACACACGCAACAACCGCATGAATAGACGTCAAAACGTAAAGTGACGCGAACTGTCAAAGCAAGTATGACTATTTTTGTAGGAATTTTATTATAAATACGTAACACCACGAGGTACATTGAATCTGCGTTCGTATTTGCAATAATGCTAGTTTTGTTAAAAAAATGGAATTTAGAGGTTATTAGCTGTTTGCATACGCTGAGCTTTATTCGGCATGAATACTCTGAAAATATGTGAAACATTGTTTTTTTAATTGTATAATACGACTATTCTCGGAAATAATAAAAGTGATAAAGGACAATCTCTACGAGCAGAAAACTAAATTTATGAACACGTCACGCTCTTGACTCGCTGCGGCTTTACTGTCGTTTGTTGTTTACTGTGAATATTGCTGCAGGCTGCAGAGCGCAGACGCAGACAGAGCCCGAGAGTCTCGAGACCCGAACACCCGAACGATATGTAAACTTAACCTAAAGTTCCAAATAATGAAAATAATGAATAAAGCATCTTCAACAAGTGGTAAACATGTTTTAAAGCCTAGAAACAATCATAGATAAAAATGTAATGGATTCCTTGAGTGAAAGCTTCAGTTCCAGTATTACAAAAATATATCTGTTATAAAAACTACTCATCAAATGTGAGTAAAATTTTGAGCCATGCCTATACCTAGGTGTGCTAAACATTACAATCATACAATAAAAAGCTTGATAGTACGAGATGTGTAAGTACTAAGTATAACGATTAATGGGAATTGAGAGGAAAGACGAAGGAAAAATATCAGTGTACTTAGTAGGTAATTATAACTTGCATATTATTTTTCACCTTTTTACATTGAATATACGAGTTGTAGTTTCTTGTACTTATGTTTCATATTAGCTACTTCATTTCAAAGAACTATGAGGTTAAATTTATAAGAAATAGTCCAGTTAAGCAAAGGCTAGGATTATTTTATTAGTTTCAGATGGAGAAGCTATTGGGGACTTACTTTCAAGAACAGAGATGAGGAAACATATTTCAGTATTTATAGGAGAACAGAATGAATATAAACATATTCATTTCACCTTGTGGTGTGCAGAAATTAAAAATGTCTACGAATATGTTTCGTCTCACCTCTAAGTAAGAACCTAGAAAAAAAGTGCTGTTATGGAAGCAGGTTGACATACACAATTACATTAATCATTGATTAAAAGATTCGATAAGATACTGAAGAAGCCAGATGCCAAGATTAGTTTATATTTGTGCGACAGATAGATGAGAGACGAGGAAAATTTTGCTAGAACACAGTAGACTTTACGTTTTGCCATAAATAAGAACATACCTAACTTTCTGTACTTGGTTTAATTATTTAATAAAATTAAAGTTCATGGAATGTGTAAGTTAATGAGTGAATTAAATAAAAAATGTAAATAATGCAAGTATGGTGGAAATTAAAGTTTATTAAATTGTTACTGTTTGTATTTATTATACACTACAGCAAATATTCCTTGTGTTTAATAATTCTATAACAAAATTAACATGTCTAAAACAAATATCAGTGAGAACTGTTAATATTCAGTTCTTAAATAAGGTAGGTATAATTTTAAGCATGAAATGATAATAATATAAAAAACTCACTTTGAAAAGTATTCTACAAGGAACACATTTTCAAGACTAAATGAATGATTTTTTGTATTTTATTTTAGTTATTATTCAGTTGTAATCAGCATAATTTCAATTAAAAAGTAATACATACCTACGGTGGTTTATTTTTTTCATTAGTGGCTAAATTGATTAACTTGACCCTTCATCTTTAAGTATTCATTATTTCTTAAGCATCTGTGTTTAATAATTCAGGTAGAATAAAAAAAGATAAATACAAATTTTAATTTATTAACAATAAAATAAAATTACAATAAATTAAAAGTATCTAAGTACTTACATACATTTAATCGATTTTATGAGTTGTTCTGTATTCTAATTTACAGAACACCGTTCAATCTAAGAGATGGTCATGCATGTACAATTAGAAACGAATCTTGCCATTTCATTGTTCGATACCTTATTACGTTATGTTGTGCACATTATAACAACAGCTAGCTTTCATCATTTTTAAGATATTCTAACAAGATGTTTTCGTAGTGTACGTAGAATTATGAAATTAGTTTTTCTTAATTTTATTTGTTTAGAAATTTTAAATCCCACGACAGACAACAACTGAATTTAATGTCTTATAGAATCCTCTTCAAAGTGAGTTAGGGTCTTCTTTATAACCACCATTCCATGTTTATAATTAATTCTAAGAAAATGTCTGTGTGATATTTTTAGTTTATTCTTTTTGGTGTCCTATGTTCTGAATTATTTCAATATAGTTTTTGGTACTGCTGAAAGATAAAAACAATAATTTCAAATTACTATCTAGCTTTAAATGACTATGTGATAGGTACCTTCTCAGTCTAGTAAATATTCAGGTGATTCTTCCTAGAATACCAGTTGCTTTATTTTAGTTCTGTATCGTATAAAATACAGAAATGGTAGTACATTATTTTACAGATGTAGATTCTTTCTTAAACATACTTTATCCATCAATACTGAAATATGCGGACACAATAAACATCAATCATTTATAGGTTATGCTTTAGTGATATTTCTTTGATTTCTTTTGCGAGGCAAGTTCAGTTCAAGGACAAACACGTTCACATTATAATCAAAACAATTTTAGGAGTCGTTTTGTTCGAATTTATTTGTTGCTAAATAAGTAATCAATAATTATTACAGCTGATGGAAAAAAGGAATATTCTTTAGGTACTTCGTACTTACACACTTTTGTAAATTATTTTGTAATAAAAAATACAGGTCCCTAAATATTATGTACACTTTAGTAACAAAAAAAAACTATTTACTGAAGTCTTATTTCATTATAATGGAACAATTTAAAACTATCCACAGATATTTTACACAATAATATTCACTGAACGGGGCTGTAACAGAAGACTTCGCCGGCGCAGCAATCCCAATGCTCCAAAAAGCCTCAACTAAGTCTAAATTTGTATCGACAAATCTCAATAACACCATTGTGCATGCGTAAATTGCATTCAATACATTATTTACCGTTATTTATGTGCAATTAAATATTTTATGGCATTAATATTTGACAATTCATAGTTTTGACGTTTAGCGATGTTAGTTTCTTCTGTGTAAGTGTGGCTCAAAGCTATACACATTTTACATGACAAAACAATGAAATTTGGGCTCTTTTTGGAGGCATTTTTTTATGTTAAATTTTAAACATTTTGAATGCTTATTTTTCAGAATGTGTTCATAATTAAGTATATTTCAAATTAAACATAAGTTTTAGCGGGGTTGACTACCAAAATATCAAAATTAAATCGATCTCTTGGAAAATGGAACACCCTGTATAAGAATTGATGTTATTATCAGATTCTACGCGCCATCTAGTGTCTGTATACCAAATTTCATCGCACTGGCTGTGATAGTTTCTGAGATATAAGCACTGAAAGTCTTAGAGGGAACACCCGGTATATTAGAGATTCTATTCCATTTACAATTGACACCACTTATCATAATGTAGGGATCAGCATGGATCACAATAAATAATAAAATAAAAAACATCAGTTTGCAGCGGGTGTATTTTAATAACCACTTAAAAAAGAAAACTGGAATATTAAACTATTCGAAACTTTAAACATTTTAACCATGATGATTCTTTGTTACAATTGATATACGCAATGATATAAATTATTTTTTCTTAATGACAATCTTTTATAACTGTTGTTAAATGTATATGCACCTTTAAGAATAATTAAGGCTACAATAAATTATAATCCTTAGGTTACCGATAATGTGCGGCTGCTTATATCGCTTCGAAAAAGCTCAAAATAGATGGAAACGTAGTAGAAATGAAACCATAACTATTATAAAATTATACCACCTTAGAACCGTTTTACACACACAAGAATTATAGCAAAAATTTATCTCATAATTTTGTTAAAAATTTTTTTGAATTTTTTTATTCGTAAAAATATTGAACATGTTCTATATTTTTATGACTATAATCGAGGAAGTGCGGCAGAATTTGTGCAAATATCGAGTTTGGCAATTTGTAAAGTAATGTAGATAGCTGAAATATAGCTCTCTATCTGAAATTAATTAGGTACAAGAAAATACAACTCATATTCAATGTAAAAAGGTGGAAAATAATATGCAAGTTATAATTACCTACTAAGTACACTGACATTTTCCCTTCGTCTTTCCTCTCAGTTCCCATTAATCTTTGTACCTATCAAACTTTTTACTGTATTAATGTAATTTGTGGCACACCTATATGGCTGGAAATTTTACTCAGATTTGATTGATGTGGAGAGGTTTTTGTAACATATATTTTTGTAATACTGGAACTGAAGTTTTCACTCAAGGAATCCATTACATTTTTATTTATGATTGTTTCTAGATTTTAAAACCTTTGTATCACTTGTTATGGAGACATCATCATGGGGTGGACACTCTCTATAAAATTTTATTAACAAGTTTTAGTTTTACCACATACCACCAGGGGTGCTGATAACTGTTTGTCCTTTTTTATTATTCCTTTTATTTTTGTTCTATTGTCTAACGCATTCAAAATTTGAAATGTTTTTGTGTTCTGTTTGATTTTCTTGTACGAAAGTTATACGACCGAGTATTTTTTAAGTTTTCTGTTCGATTTTAGTGTTTTCTTCGATAGACATTAATATGTTTTTTATTTAAAGGTAAGTATACTAAAAGTTACCATTTTTAATGTATATTAATAAATAATTTTAACTAGGTTATTTGAGAGGATAAGAACTCACCAATTCATCGATATCCTAATCCTGATAAGGATAAGGATCGATATAATACTACTTGGGTCTCTTTATGACTTCAAATTGAAATTGAGAGACATGGACCCTAAATGAGTATGCAAACTATCGCTTATGCCATAAGCATTTCTCAATCTGACATTGCTAGTAATAAATTATTGAAACCAACAACACTTCCTTCAAAGAATTTACTAAACTACAGGTATGTATTAAATATATTCTTAAATTGAAGTCCATACAACATGCATTATATAATATGGCCCAGATTTATACATATTCTATTCATAAAGTTCTTTTGTCTAACATTGAGAAATGAGTAGAAGTTATTAACTTCTTAGGACTTACAATGCAGATTATTAATATTTTAACAAATGTTGAGTTTCTTAATAACCAATAAAATTATTTTGTTACAGATGGTCTGACATCTATAATTGTCTCAAAGTCGTTTTTAGAAGGGTAAGAGTACGTAAGATCATATAATTACCGTTAAACAAATAGTAGAAGAGTTTAATAAACCAAGAAAGAAAACTAGACTTTTTTGGCATTTATGGACACTGAATAAGCTTTTGAACATAGTACCGACAGAAAAAATATGAGGAAACTTAGAAAAGAGAGATGTTGAACCGAAGCTGATAAGGTCGATTCACAGTAACAGTAAGAACTATGTGATTAGTAAAAATCTTAAATAGGTATAATATACAAATGCATTTTATTGCATCTAAAAATAAAATCAACTTATAATATTTTTAAAAAATTTGACAAAATTAGAACTATTCATTGTGCACATAATAATTATAGAAAATATATGTATCTAGTGTAGTATTAGAATGTTTAAATAAATTTAATTTATAAACTATTGGTTAGAAACTTGTATGTACTTGTAAATGTAAAGTTTTTTTTTGCAACAAAGTAATTCAGTTCATTATAATTTAATATTATACTAAAATGACAAAAAAACCTTGATCTAAGAATTTAGAGTTTATAGAAAAAAAGAACTTAACATGCTCATAATTTGTTGTTATTCATTGATGAAGAATTTTAAAAAATTACTATTGTTGGGTTCACACACTTAACTTAAAAATATAATTAGGATTATGTAATTTTAATTTAATCTGTATTGTCAGTTATTATTGAATTACTTGTTTAAAGAAATTTATGAATTATCAATTTCAATTTTGTGCTGGTATTTGTAATTTTGGTGCAAAACGTTTTTTTGTCAGAAAGATTGTATATGACACTTAAAAAACTGACTCAAATATATGGACACACGATATTGAGTAAATATGTTTTACACAAACCCAAGAAAGAAGACTGAATGCAACGAGAGCCAATTACAACATCTAATACACCAACAGAGCTGCAGCGGTAAGTTGCATTGTAACAGGTCTTGTTCGTAAATTCTTTTTTTTATTCTCAATAAATTGCAGTCCACAAACCTGAAAATACTTATTATCATTCATTTTTCAAAATTGCAAATTCATTTTGACCATTTTGCTTATGTAAGTATCAGTAAAAAGATTTCAAAACTTTTCGATAATACATATAATTTATTTTAACATTACTAAGAAATTAAATTATTTACTTAAAAATAAATCTATTAACTGTTTTACAATATTTGTTTTATAAATGATTTCATTAAATACTGGAGACGTTTTAGAAATATATGTTATATAAAATCACATATGTCACTTGTATCAGGATTACTTAATTTTTTTGGCGTGCTAAATTTGATAAATAATATTCACAGATGTTTTACACATAACTTTGAGGGCTCAGAAAATACAATTTACAGGAAAATTTACTAAAGACATACTTAGATTTCAAAGTACCTATAGTATTTAAAATACCTGCGATAAGTAGGTATATAGAAAGATATAATTTAAATTGAAAAGTAAATATATTTCTTTCTATATACTCTCTGCAAGTATTTTAAACACTATAGGTACTTTGAAATCTAAGAACGTCTTTAGCGAATTTTTTTAAATATTTTATTTTCTGAGACTTCAAAGTTATATGTAAAACAAGTGCGAATATTATTTTTCAAATTTAGCATTTCTTAAAATATAAGTAATCGATACAATTGCCACTACAATTAAAATTTTAAATAAAAAAAAACTAAGGAGCTATTCCATATTTATAACAAATTAGTTTTACCACATGTCAATAGAGGGCGCTAAACATGAAAACAAGATTTGCTAGGGAGTGTCCCATCTATCTTAAGGGCGGCGTTTTTGTGTGCATTTTTCAACGAATTTATAGGTGTTTCTTGTCGCAGTCAAAGAAAAACCTAAGCAAGTTAGAAAAAATATCTCTTCACTGTGCCAATCATACAAGTTTTCTCCAGGGTGTGACATATTTTATAGGCTGGTAAGCCATTAGGAAATGGGAAGAAAACCATGTTTTTGCCTCCTATGTTTCATTGTTACGTTTCAGAACTTTATAGGGCAATTATGCACTGAAAAAATCGTATGCGGTATTATAATCACTATCACAACCGGCAGGATACTTTTTAAAAGACATTAACACTTGAACTGATATAAATTATTGAGTATTTATCACAGTAACTACAACAAGGCAAAAAGGTGCAAATCACGGTCTTTGAATAGGTAAATCTGTTTTCTAGCACGTTTCTTCACCAAAAATTAAAGGACGTGAATTAATTTCAGCATGTTTTAGTTGGGACACTATCGAAAAGATGCCGTTAGTTACGGTCTGTAGGGTATTGGCACTTGAGTATTTTTTTTATCCGTCAGGGTCGGACTAGCTTTTTAATGCTTATTATCAGTAGTAGTAGTACCTAGCAAATCACACACAAATTGTTATACAAAATTAAGAAAGTATCATTATTGATGTTGAACATTATGGAGGAGGTAACAGCAAGTATGCAATTCACAACGAAATAGTAATGTTTTTTCAATTACTATATTAAAAGAAATTTTTTGATAAAACCTCTAACAGGGGTCTAGTACAAGACAAACGAAAAAACTACCCTAAAAATTTATGGAATTTAAACAAATTTTTTTATGGAACTTTTAACAAGGGTCTGTTGGTACACTAATTAACTAAAAAATACAGGGTGTTCAGAAATAACCGAACCAATCTCTAAAATCCCTAAAAATTGGGAAATTAGACCAAGGTTTTTGATTAAACTTTTAACAAGAATCTGTTAGAACACTAATTAACGAAAAAATACAGGGTGTTTAGAAAAACCGAACCAATCTCTAAAATTCCTAAAAATTACGAAATTTGAGCAACATTTTTGAGTAAACCTTTAACAAGGATCCGTTAGAACACTAATTAACAAGAAATACAGGGTGTTTAGAAAAACCGAACCAATCTTTAAAATCCCTAAAAATTAAGAAATTTGACCAACATTTTTTATTAAACTTTTAACAAGGGTCTGTTAGAACACTAATTAACGAAAAAATACAGGGTGTTTAGAAAGAACCGAACGAATCTCTAAAATCCCTAAAAATTACGAAATTTGATCAAAGTTTTTGTTTAAACTTTTAACAAAGATCTGTTAGAATACTAATAAACGAAAAAATACAGGGTGTTTAAAAAAACAGAACCAATTTCTAAAATCCCTGAAAATTATGAAATTTGACCTACATTTTTGATTAAACTTTTAACAAGGGTCTGTTAGAACACTAATTAATGAAAAAATACAGGGTGTTTAGAAAGAACCGAACGAATCTCTAAAATCCCTAAAAATTACGAAATTTGACCAAGGTTATTGATTAAACTTTTAACAAGGGTCTGTTAGAACACTAATTGACGAAAAAATACAGGGTGTTTGGAAATAACCGAACCAATATTTAAAATCCCTCAAAAATTATGAAATTTAATTAAACTTTTTGATAAAACTTATAACAAGGATCTGTTAGAACAATAATTTACGAAAAAATACAGAGTGTTTAAAAACCCGAATCAATCTCTAAAAACCCTCAAAATTTATGGAATTAACCAAAATTATTGATGAAATTTTTGACAAGGGTTTGTTAGAACACTAATTAACGAAAAAATACAGAGTGTTTAGAGAAAACCGAACCAATCTCTAAAATCCCTAAAAATTACGAAATTTGATGGGGATTTTTGATTAAACTTTTAACAAGGGTCTGTTAGAACACTAATTAACGAAAAAATAGAGGGTGTTAAGCAAAACAAAGCCAATATCTAAAATTCCTCAGTTTATGGAATTTAAACAATTTTTTTTTAAACTTAACAAAGATCTAGTAGAACACTAACGAAAAAAGTACAGAGTGTTTAAAAAATCAAACGAATTTCTAAAAATTCTTAAATGTCACGAATTAAAAAAATGTTTGTCAAATTTCAGCATCATTTAAAATGAAATGCCAGCTACTTTGAAAAATTATTGTCAATAAAAGTCAGCCAAGGTCGGGCAGCAACCTTGCTGTACCTTTCTAGTTAATATTATTTGATGAAAAATTGACGTAACTGAGCTTAATGTAATATAGGAATGTACGTTACTATTAGGATTAAAAATTAATCATTTATTTCATATTTTAAATTACACAGTATAATAAAGCTCTAAGCTAAAGCATGAAGTACATTCTTCCCATCTCGCGTCTCGATGAGTTGTTGGCTCCAGAAACTGAATAGCGATCTTCGGTTTAGAGAACGATTCATATTTATGGCTCGATACGCAGTGGATCGCGTCAATGTTATAATTAGGTGCGCCCGATGGATTTTAAAATTAAGTTAAATTTATTCAATAGTAATAATGGCATTTTATTTTTATGTTAGCAATTTTAAAGCAAACTAATTTCTGGCGGTTTATTTACTATAATATCAGAATTTTAAAAAAGTAAATGAATATTAAATTTGCGCTAATTGTAACGGTACGAATTTACCTATATGTATTGGATATTTTTTATACGTATGCATACCATATTTTTTTTACAAACCTTCATGTAAATGAAATGAAAAAGACCAGTAGTGTACACACTTCATTCTTTTATAAAAAAAATATTCCGCTTTGTATGAAGCAGAAATCATATGATATTTAATAAGGAAACAAAGAATTTTCAATAAAATTGTGTATGAACACTAAGTAATTTTCACCTTACATTTTAGTGGTAACATTAAATCGATTAGCAACTGAACATTCTGGCAGGTAAATCAGAAATTTTATCATCACAACGCAACGGACTTATTTGATAAACTAAGTAAGCATGTATAGTTGTTATTTATCACATTACCTTCTTATAATAGTAATAATTTACCTCTAGTTATAGAACGACTTGGAACAATTTTAAATTAATAGATTATGTTATTGCTATGTTTTATAATTTTTACTATTCTGTCTATGAAAATCTTGAAGATATAGGCAAATACTGTAAAAGTCAGTGTCACCTTATAAATATTTATCTAATTTAAAAGTCTCAAACGTTTTTTTTTACTGTTTTATTTCAATGTTACTTTATGACAATGAAGATTGTTTCGTACATAAATAAATGTCAAATAATGTGATGGTAATCGAATAACTATCTATATGAAAATCTATTAAAATAATTTCTTTTTTCAGGCGCACACTTATTAGCAATCTTGCGACTGTTTAGACCATCTAGTGCGTGTACATTTGACACACGACACATTTATATCTGTATTGACCTTCGGGACCGGATTACCTAAATCACGATACTGAATAGGTTGTTACGCGCCGCAAATTGTTGTGAATTTATAGAGTATCTCAAACAATTCATAGTGAACTTATTTTATTTAAGACATCGTTAGTTTGCGGATGGGTTTTTTACTGCATACGATAGGTTCCATGGGGACCATTTTCCGATGAAAAGAGGTAAACACAATATAATAATAAATTCCAAAACATAGTTTACGATTCAGATTTTTCTCCTGTAAAAAGGTAAATTTTCAGCAAATATTTGTATAAGAACTTTCTTACAGAAATAATGCTTTATGCTTTAGAGAAACACATAAATATGGTCATATTTCTGCAGATCAGAGTTATAAACTGATAATACAAATACAAATCTGCCGTTCCTTCTCTAAATATAAAAATTATAGGTGAGTTAGCAAAATAGAAATCCGTATCATTTCTTTATAAGAAACTGTATATATATTATTACGCATGAGAATTAAAATGAAAACAAATAACCTTTGAATAAAACGTGTATGTATTTAAGACAAAAGAATCATTTGGTGGCTCTAGAAATATTCTGGATTACATAATAGCAATGGAGGATGCTTTTCTTGACATGTTTACCAATTTGTGAAAAGTCATTTGGCTAACAATTAAAAAGTGAATTTTTAAAAATAATATATCATCACCCATGTACTGACTTTCCTTTCGACTATTTCATTTCACTATATACAAGAGTATGTATTTAATTTACTTTAAAATCATAAATATATACATAATATGTAATAAAACATGAAACGCTGTTGCAAAACTTAATATTCTTATAATTTATATAAAAAAATATATTACAAAGTTGCTGGTAGTTAGGTTACTATGTCTTACTGTATTAATATATGTTTAAGAAGTTCTATGTTATTTTTTGGACATATGTAATTATTCCAACAAAATAAAATTATTTAACTAATTTTAATGGGTAGGTATCCAGTTTCTTTAATAAAGTCATATTACGGAAAATAGTTACAAAAAGTCATTTCTTTTTTAATTTCATTGATATTCATATCGATCCTTGTCAATTTACCCTCGTAACGCCAGAAACAGAATTCATGACTGGGTCACCTCGTATAGACCAGTCCTCGGACTGTTGCGGTTGCGCTTTGACCTGGCTTCTTCAAAGATGTCGCGCTGAAATAACTCTGTAAATTTCGGTACGGTGTACGACTCAGTGCTTCACTACCTACCGTATAACTTTTTCAGTTGTATTTGATAGATATACAAATACTCGTATATACGTAATATTGGGAAAATGTTTAATTTACTTCAGGTATCATTATTGTATTAAACGATTTTCCATGTCTTTACAGTAGCCGTACTTTATAGATTTCTTTTGGCTAAATATTTTACTACAAATAAAGTTAAATATATACCTATATATTAAAAGATAAAAACCAACAAAACTGTTGCAAGTATTTTATCTCACCGCTTTTCGACATACAGAATCTACCTCTCAGTTATCAAATAAATCGACATTCTTAGTAATAATATAGATAATTATCGGAAAAATAATATATCTAAAAATTTATTTCAATAATGTGTTACTTTTTCCTGGAACAAACATTTATTGTATATTATTTATCCCAACGAACCTTATAGAAACACCCTGGTATGTTATGACTATATTATGTGCAGATACTGATATTGTTTTGTTGTTTCTGTACTTTAGGCCGATTTTCCTTAATACGTCTCTGGTCCTACGGATGAAACGTTAGGCGAATCTACCGAGTAAAGAAATCTGCATTACCGATCTTCTACGCGAAAATATATCTAGCTCTAGTTCGGCTTTACGCTAATTGGAACCGCCACATCCTGAGTGGATTGTCTTTGGGCGATTTTCGACCACTAAAACGCGGCCCTTAAGTATATTTTATCTAGGGACATCATTAATTATTTTCATTATTTGGAACTTTAGGTTAAGTTTTACATATCGTTCGGGTCTCGGGCTCTGCGGCAATTTTAAAGTTCCTTTGGAATAGCAGGACAGTTGCACCTGTGACAAAATATTTACCAACATAGTGGTAGACTGGCCAGGTTCTGTTCACGATGGCAGAGTAAAAATGTTCATTATACAGGGTGTTCGGAAATTATGCGTCAAGACTTCAGGAGGTGATTTCTCACAAAAAATTATGGTCACAAAGTCCTATAACAATTTTTCGAAAACTCAATATTAACGGAGATACAGGGTGTCAAAGAATTTTTTTTTTAGTTTTTCTTAGATAACATTTATTTGTGATTTGATTTTTTCCAAGTCTTTCCTATGTATTACTAGTGCCCTTGTAGATTTATGTTCCAAATATGATGCAAATACTCCAGTGCCAAAGGGCCTAATCTGACCTTAATCTTCGACCTATGACCCACAACTTTTTTGTTTTCACTGGTTTATAAATTTGAACAGCACCATGTTAAAGAGTATCAAATATTATTTAAAAAAGTATCTTTTGTTGCGATACAATAAAATGAACGGTTTCTGAGAAAAACGACTTCAAACATTTTCATGTGTTAACACTGTTTTAAAGTGATATTCACAGTTTCAACTCATCAATACAAAATTTATTCACTAACTACATTATTAGTAACATTTTTATTTAGTATATGCTCTTATAATAAGTTCTCGAAATGTTGTCCTTCCATTTCGACACACAAATTCATTCTTCTCAGAAAGTTGCGACGAACTGCCCTCTTTTGCTCTTACTATTGCAAAACTGTCAATAATTCGTTGTTTCATACAGGTGGAGTTGTTATGTATATCAGAAATAATATATGTGCTACGGAATTTGGAACTTTTATTGAAGATAATAATTACTGGTGTAAAATTATGGAATGCACTTTTCCTGCTTCGAAGTAGTTAATTGGATGCTTGTACCATTCTCCTTCTGCATCTCACTCGGCTTTCCTCGAAAAATTGGAAGATTTGTGTGATGTTGCTTTCGGTAGAGGATTACCTTGTGTCTTGGTTGGTGACTTTAATTTGAACCTTTTGGAGTCCAGTTTTTACAGTGATAAAATTATGAATCTGTTTAGAGCTTATGGCATGAGTCAACTAATATGTGAGCCAATACGAGTTACTAACAATTCTTGAACACTTATTGATTATGTTTTATTTAATCAAAACTGTATTAAATCAATGGTTCATATTTATCCTAGGATTTCTGATCATTTTGTTATTTCTGTCTGTTTTTCTAATCATGCCAACTATTCTGCAAACTATGTTCAAAAATTATTTCGTAATTTTAATGATACTCGATTGCATCAAATTCAGATTAATTTGTGTTTGTGTGATTGGTCATTAGGTTCTATTGATGTTAACAAAATATATGATGAAATATTAAATAATTGTGATATAGTCGTTAATGAAATTTCTCCCATTCAAAGTTATAGATGTAATCCTAATACACCATGGATCGATGATGAAGTTCTAAATAATATGAGAAAGAGAGATTTAGCTTATAAGATGTTTATGAAATCAATGGCTCAAGATAAACAATTATACTGGAATAATTTTAAATTATTGAGGAATAAAGTTGTTACTCAAATCCAAAAAACAAAAGTATTATAGTAATGAAATTGATAAATACGTAAATAATTCAAAATTAATGTGGAAAACCTTAAAAAAATTAGTATATTCAAATAGTGTACCAATCGATCATGTTGAATTCCAAATTAATGGCTGTAATACCGTCTTATGTAAGAGCATTGATATAGCTGATAATTTCAACATATATTTTGTGAATAGTATTAAGGATGTTATAGCTAGTACTGGTGATGTGATTATATCTGATAGGTATATTATGAATTGTAATCTTTACCGGCCTTTTAACGAGTTTAAATCAATTACTTTACATGAACTAATTGACATTGTTAAATCTTTAGGCAATAAATGTAGTACTCATGTGGTACTGAATGCAAAGATACTTAAACAAATTATGAAATCCATTGGTCACGTCTTCTTAAATCTTGTCAACACATCTTTACAAACAGGTTGTTTTCCTGATAAATTAAAAATTAGTACAATCACTCCTATTCAAAAGGTACCTAACACTGTTAAGGCTTGTGATTATCGTCCTATTAATACGCTACCGCCAATTGAAAAGATCTTAGAACTTGTAGTTTATTACCAACTTTTGAATCATATTACTATTAATGATATTTTATTTACCAATCAGTCAGGTTTTCGTCAAAAACATTCTTGTGAAACAGCACTTCAATTATGTGTAACCAAATTTAAATATGATATTGATAAGAATAATTATGTTTTAGTTGTATTTTTGGATTTAAGGCGAGCTTTTGAGAAGCTTGATCGTTCTGTCTTATGAAGAAAATTAGAATTATATGGTGTTGGAGGTGTTGTGTTACAGTGGGTGAAGGATTACTTGACTGATAGGATGCAAAGAGTTCGAATAGGAGAACATATTTCAGAAAATGTTATTAATAATTTTGGTGTGCCTCAAGGCAGTGTTTTGGGGCCTCTTTTGTTTCTTTTGTATTTGAACGATATGCAATTGTTTGTTGACTGTGAATTTATAAATTTGTTTGCGGATGATACGTTATTAGTTTGCAGTGGATTGAGTTTGGCCGAGTGTGTGGATTCAATGAATGTCGTATTGACTAGTGTCAGCCAATATTTTAAAGTTAATAAATTAAAGCTTAATGTTGACAAAACAAAAGCCATTATATTTACAACTAAACATAATTCTAGTAAAATAAATATTGATAATATCAATTTAAGTATCGATAACGAAAGGGTTGCTATTATCACCGAAATTAAATATCTTGGCTTTTTCCTGGATAATACACTTGCATTTAATAGTCACATTAAACATGTTGTTAATAAAGTATCTAAAAAATTGCGACTAATTTATCAATGCAATCTAGAGTCACTGTTTATAACAGTATAATTGTATATGTTCAGTCTTAATCAACTAGCTCAGTTGCAGAGGTTGCAGAATAGAGGCATGAGAGTCATATTGAGGTGCAATAGATACACACCGATTAGCTTTATGCTTTCCGCACTCCAATGGATCTCTATTAGAAATAGATTGTTTTATTGTGGCATGATATTTATTTATAAGTTATTAAACAACTTGTTACCTAATTATTTCAATCAATACATTACATTCAATTACGACATTCATCAACATTTTACTAGAAATGCAAATTGCATGCATATTACAAGAGTCAACTTTTCTCGCACGCAAAATCTTTTACTATATAAGGGTATTGTTGCCTATAATAAATTGCCTAATAATATTAAGTCGTTGGGTTCCTTAAGTGTATTTAAGAAAAATCTGTTCCAGTATATTTTCAATAATTTTACTTAGTCTGCTGTTCATATTGTGGTTGTTGTTATTCCAATTGTTTATTGTTATTCTAAACATTACAAATGTAGGTTATATTTGTATTATTAGAATGTTCCTATTTTTCAAATAAAGTTATTATTATTATTATTTATTAAAAGAGCCAAACTCACCTAATTTCTGA
Source organism: Monochamus alternatus (assembly GCA_037114965.1). Classification (NCBI taxonomy): domain Eukaryota; kingdom Metazoa; phylum Arthropoda; class Insecta; order Coleoptera; family Cerambycidae; genus Monochamus; species Monochamus alternatus. Next base: position 50,003,148 of record CM073431.1, read on the forward strand.
TGGACAGTACTTAACAACTGCGGTCGTGGAATTCTTCTATTTGGAAATGCGTCTCGATACAAACGTTTTGCTCTTGATGCATTTCCCGCAGCTAAACGATAATAATAATGTATGCCGCGCAGCTCCTCATTCGAATATTTATTATAATTATTATTGTTATTATTATTATTCATTTTATTAGTTTTACACGATACTTATTACACTCAAATGATCACAACAGAATAATTCACATAAATATTATCTGTCAAAAGTAGCTAAGGCAAGTAGCTAAGGGAATCTTGGAGGAGGTTCTGCGAGAGTATTTCAGATTTACCTAGCAGTTCCAGAATCCACAAGATTCTATCTAGGGAACCTGTGAGGGAACTTGGGTCGATAAAACAACCCGATGGAACCTTTACAGATTCCAGTAGAGAAACCTTGGAGCTATTAATTCTAAACCATTTTCCCAACAGTCTGATTCTGGGTGACAATAATAGTGATCCCCCAACAACATCACAAGGTAGGTTTAGACGACCTACTAGAGATGACTGGTTGGTAGCTAAAAAAGTTATCACAGTACCAATTGTTGAATGGGCGATCAAGTCATTTGAATCATTTAAATCCTCTGGCGAAGATGGCATCTTTCCAGCTCTAATGCAACATGGACTGGAAATTATAAAGGTGCACCTCGTCAAGCTATTCAGAGCCAGCTTGGCATGGAACTACATTCCATCCAGCTGGTCAGTTACTAGGGTGGTCTATATACCTAAGATAGGTAGGAAAGATTTAAGCCCTAAAGCATTCAGACCAATTAGTCTGACATCTTTTCTGTTGAAAAGTCTGGAAAAGGCGCTGGATGGGTATGTTAGGGGGGGGACACTTAGTGTGAACCCGCTTAGTGTTCATCAGTATGCCTATCAGACCGGGAAATCGACAGAACTTGCACTACATAACCTTGTCGGGAAAATCACCCAATCCTTTCAGGAGAAGGGAATTGCGGTGGCTGCATTCCTAGACATTGAAGGAGCATTTAACAATGCACTACCAGAGTCCCTCTATACAGCAGCATCTGCTAGGGGAATCGAATCTACCATATGTGGCTGGATACGGGCAATGCTGGCGAACAGGACCGTAACGACAACCCTGCAGGGGGAGGAGGTCAGGTTTAGGGCTGCAAGGGGTGATTGTTCCCTTCACAAAGAAACGCAAACTGGTCGACTTAAGACCCCCCATTTTACGGGGAGAGACAATACCATTTGCAGAGGAGGCAAAATATCTGGGAGTTGTTCTAGATAAAACGCTCAACTGGAACTCTCATATGGATAAAGTCATCCACAAGGCCAGAATGTCCTTATGGACGTGTCGACGAATTTGTGGAAAGTCCTGGGGCATAGGTCCTAAACAACTATACTGGCTGTATGTGATGGTCATTAGACCCATGATCACATACGGCTCAATAGTTTGGTGGTCCAAAGGTCTTCAAAGGACAGCCAAAATAAAACTCTCAGGTTTACAGAGACAAGCTAGTCTGGCGATAACTGGTGCAATCAGTACCACACCATCAGCTGCTCTGGAAGTCCTCCTGGACTTACCACCTCTCCATATACTTTTGGAGAGAGAAGCCAGGTGGGCAGTATACAGACTAAAGCAAGCGGCTATTTGCATGCCGAAGGCTAACATAATAGAGCGTAGTGGAGTGCTGGAGGACATAGAAGGACACAGCACTCTATCGATGGTCTCGGATGTTATGCCTACCAAAATCAACTATAAACTGCCTTTCGAGATCCTCTTTCCTCGGAGGGAGGAGTGGGAGCGAGGTGAAACTGACCTCCTGAAGGCAGAGAATTGCTGGTACACTGATGGCTCTAAGACCCCAGAGGGGGTTGGAGCTGGAGTGTATAGTTGCAACCCAAACACCAGGCTATCCGTAAGCCTGGGAAAATATGCGACTATATTTCAGGCTGAAATTCATGCCATCGAACTGTGTGTGTGGAAGCTGGAAAAGCTTAGACTCAAACGCAGATCGATAAAAATCTTCTCTGATAGCCAAGCAGCTTTAAAAGCACTTGGATCCTACCGGTGTAACTCAAGAACGGTATGGAACTGTCAAAAGGCTCTGGAGCGGTTAGGTACAAGCAACAGAGTAACCCTGGTTTGGATACCTGGTCATGCGGGTATCCAAGGAAACGAGGCAGCAGACTCGTTAGCAAGGCAGGGTGCCTCTTCCAGCTTTATAGGTCCGGAACCGGCTCTTGGCTTAGCTTCGGCTACTGCCAAAGCAGTCATCGCGACCTGGGCGGAGGAAAAGATAAGGGAGTACTGTGAGATCTGCCAAGATTAGCTCATTCGAAGGCGTTCATAGGGGGCACCTCGACAAAGAGAGCTAAAAACTTGCTAGAGTTAAATAGGCTTGACCTGAAAACTCTGGTTGGCCTATATACTGGGCACTGTCGGTTAAGGAGTCACATGCACAAGTTGGGGCTGGCTGAGGAGGCCGAGTGCCGATTGTGTTTAGAAAGTGACGAATTGGCAGAACATATTTTATGTCACTGTCCGGCTGGAGAACGGACCAGATCTTCTATATTTGGCAAAGTGCATCTCTTGCCAGAAGATCTGGATAGAATCTCACCCAACAAGGTTATTGGCTTCATAAAGAGGCTAAACCTGGTGGGTGAAATATAATAAGTATGTGAGCCACTCTAGACCACAGGGTCGCAGTGGAGGGCTAGTTTTTGGCCCACTCACGTAGAACTAGAACTAGAAGGCAACATTAAGTTCTTGTTTTCAAAGCCTCCTTTGTAAATCTTAAAAATCAGTTTAAAGCAGCGTTAACACATGAAAATGTTTGAAAGCGTTTTTCTCAGAAACAGTTCATTTTATTGTATCGCAACAAAAGATACTTTTTTAAATAATATTTGATACTCTTTAACATAGTGCTGTTCAAATTTATAAACCGGTGAAAACAAAAAAGTTGTGGGCCGTGGATCGAAGATTAAGATCAGGTTAGACCCTTTGGCATAGAAATATTTGCATCATATTTGGAACATAAATCTACAAGCGCACTAGTAATACATAGGAAAGACTTGGAAAAAATCAAATCACAAATAAATGTTATCTAAGAAAAACTAAAAAAAAATTTTTTTTGACACCCTGTATCTCCGTTAATATTGAGTTTTTGAAAAATTGTTATAGGACTTCGTGACCCTAATTTCTTGTGAGGAATCATCTCCTGAAGTCTTGACGCGTAATTTCCGGACACCCTGTATAAAAGTCAGTACAAAATATTTTATTGTTGCTTCTGCAGGTTTTTCAAAATGGGGAAGTTGCATGAATTTTATATTGATCTGAAATGTATTACAGAATAATCTTTCAAACATATTGAAAGGTCAGAACATGTGTCTGACGGCAATAATCACATAATAATTAAAATATTAACATTAACATTAATAAATTGCCATAGAATGTCAATAAAACCACGTGATCGAAAACGCCGTGTCATTGGTGTGACGTCAAATGCCAGTACGCCATCTTGCTTATGTTACACCGATCGTGACGTAAATAGGCATTTGTTTCGTTTTTCGTGACATTTCTTTTGAGTCATATGTATTGTAAATACTGCGTAAGGTAGTGGTGTTATAAACAAGGTTCCCTGTTTGTGTGCTGTGCATATTATATATATTTACATATACCTACAGTTAAATTTAAGATTTTCAAAGATTTCTGTACCTAAAAATTTATTGGATAGACCGCTTTTTTTCATTATTTATTCATACTTATTTCCAATTACTTAACCTTACATTAAAATGGTCTTCACAAACATACAACATAGAAATGCTGGAGAGCTTTACGTTTTTTGACTTTCTTGTTTCGTCACGATTCATTGCCATCCACCACATTTTTCTTGTCTTTTCAATTTTTGGCATGGAGAAAATTTTTTTATTAGGCACTGTATGGGAAGTATTTGTACATAATGGCACAATGCAATAGTTTATCCATTTCCCAGGTATTAATGCACTTTCTGTACTCATTTTACAATTTTCAACACCAGTCTCTGTTTAACACAATAACACTTAATGAATGTCACAATGTCACAAACGACAAACTAACTTCATGAACTCTTGTGTTTAAAACACAAATTACTGAACTATTAATTTAATTGTATGTACTCGTACCTCGTACTGAGACTACGTTGTTCAAAAGCACATAACAATGTTTTGTGGTCCAAAGCACACTAAGCACAGATTATACAGGACCCCCGGAACTGGCAGTTGACGTCACAGGTTTTCAATATGGCGACCACCATTTTGTAGGGGCGTGGCCATACTAAAAATTTAAATACCGTTTTTGGGCTTTATTTTTCACAAAATTGTCTGGGACAAACGCCATTTCCATTAAAATAATACATTCTTTCATCTCCACGTATTTGAAAAAATCATGCAATTTCCCCATTGTGAAATCTTTAGGTAATTATCCAATAAAATAGATAGGAACAAATATTTTTCTACGCTAGAGCATTACTTGGTGGGGGACTCAGCATATCCATTGCTTGATTATATGATGACTCTATAAGGTAAAAAAAACTATATATATATATACTGGCTATATGCAAATTTTTCTTTAATTTCATAAATTAAATTTTTTATAATAAGAACTCTTTTAGACCACTGGGTGTCTATAAATAAATGATCTTATTCCTTTCGTCAATTTTAATTTTAAAAATAATGAAAAGTAGTAAAAAAGTTGTAGTTGAGTAAAAAAGATTCAATTATATTATTTACACAGTAAAACACGTATTGTCATAGAACATGCATTTGGAATTCTAAAATCTCGATGGAGAATATTAAAATATATAAATGTTTACACAGTAGAGAAAGCAGTTAAAGTCATTGTTGATATCTGGGAAGAATACAATGAAGTTGAAGATAATAATGTGAATGAATTTAATGTACAACACAATAGTAAATAATTTTCCTGCAGATAAAAGAAATAGAATTGCACAAATGTTGTAAAAAAACTTTCAACATTAAAGGAATAATTTAAAAAAAAAATTGCAAAACAATGCTTTTGTTAAAATTATAGAAAGCAATATATTACTACTAATATAATGTATCTTTTAAGCGGGCATTACACTAACAATTTATTGTCGAAGAAATTGACGAATTAATTCATCAATTTCTTCAAGGCCGCACTTTGGTTTTACATGTGTTCAGGGCATTGTCAATTTTCTTAACAATTTTGCAGTCAGATGTCACCCTTACCAACCTAAAAGTCATTTTAACTTTTGATGTTATATCATTTCCATTTGTATACGAAACAAAAACTGTTAAAAATAACTTTAATAATTATATTTTAAAGCAAAAAAAGTGAAAAATAATTGAAAAAGCTTTCATTGCATTTATTATTGCTACTGCTCGGTTACTGGTTAAATATTTACATTTATTTTAGGTTGGTATTCCTGAATTGAAGTAAAAATTGATGAAAAATTAGAACAAATTTTAAGTCGTCAATAACTTGACGAAGTTCTTCATCAATTTATTTGACGGTCAAGTTTTAGTATTACATTTGTCAATTAACTTGACGAGGCCACTTGATAAATTAATTGACAAAGAAATTGTTAATGTAAAGCAGGCTTTATTCTCTCCCATTTCCTTCAGAGATATAAAGAAACTTCAATAAAAAAAATAAAATATGAAGCATTTTATATTTTCAATTTATTTATTACTTTAAAGAATATATAAGTAAATATACAGTTTTAATTTAAATCTAATAAAAATATTAAATAAAACTTAACTAAAGACAGCTTAGAAACAGTAATATGCTAATATATTTACTAAAGTTAGCAAGCTTTAGGAAACAATTTCCTTATTACTTAATAAAGAAAATATGCCTTCATTTTTAACTAAAAATATACATGAATCATGATTTTTTCATTACACCAATCACATTTTTCACCACGTTTTTAATTTATTAATGCCATCACCTGAGCATGCCGTTATCTGCTTTCTTTTCTTAACAATTCAACTGATGTAATAAATTCTTCTTTTTGTTGCTTTAAGTTTTCATTATGGATGATTTTCATCACGTCAACTACACACTCTTTTTGAGGGTGGCTACTTTTTTAATTTCTGTAAATCGTTTTTTTTTTAGGCTACTGGTGTTGGAGAATAAGATCTATAACCCTCGCCATCAATTTTATGTGACTTTTGTTTATTTTGTTTTTTTTTGTATTGCATGACGTTTCACATTTATTTGATTTGTCACTTTTTTTATTTTTTTAATTGCTAGTTGACAATACTTCTCAATCTGAATAAATTTCAAATATGACGTTTGCAAATTTGCAAATTTTTGTCGTACTTTTTCACGATGATCTGTGCCTACGCCTACAAAGAATCCCATACTATTGATCTGCTCTGCAATTTTATTCCACAATATACTTTTTCCACACTTTTTATCCATAAAATCTTTATCAATTTGTTTTCGTAGGTCTTAAAGAACTAAGGTACCTACCACAGTTCCCCTGTTTGTGACCCACCTGCAGATGGAATAAATGAGAAAGTATATAATAAGGTGCTGTAGTCGTGACTGTGGTTGTTGTATCTGAGAAAGCTGCATCTGATGAGACATTTTGCTCAACCTCACATATTTCAGTACCTGCTTTTTCTGCCATCAAGCCGCAATAATTGAGCAGGGTGCTCGACAAAAAAAACTAAAATGATACTTCCTTAAAGAAAACACATAAACTTAATAATGACTTCCCATTAGAGTGTACCAAATAACTTACCATCGCTTTGTACTAATTCACAGAGAATTTCATCATTCAGGTTTCTTATTAGCTGACCGTTGGTGTCACACAAAAAACCTTTAAATACAAAGTTTTTTGTTGGGGCTATTCTTAACCTTAAATAAATGACAAGTTGTAAACACAAGAGATTCGGAAAAGAATGCATGTGTCACTTCGAAAACACGGGATTCTGTTTCAAAATGGTTTGAACTGATTTCGATGTGATGTCATTATTTCATCGCAAGAATGCATCGTTTTGAAACAGTTTCAAACCAGTTTAAAAAAAGTGGCCGTGAGAAAACACCTCATGTTAGCAGGCTGATTATTGACATTTTTTTTTTTTTTAGATTCATGTATCTTCATACATTTTTCTGTGTGTGAATGTGAATCGGAAAAGACATATTGTCCTTTATTATTATTAATACATATCATTACTATATTTATATATATCTACAATATATATAAATATACATTATTTGATATTTTCATCAAGTAACTTAATGACAGATCTCCTACTTGTTGATTCAACTGATGTTAGTTAAATATTATTTATTAAAAATAAAAACTTTTTCTAGTAGAGTCGATCAATTAAACCTTGAATGAATTATGTGTTGTCCCAAAATTTTGACTTTTCTTACTAACACTGTAAATTCATGTATTCGTAAGTTTCCTAATATTTGGACGATCTTCGAGCGATAAGTATATTATCATCATCTAATACCTACTTAAACAAATTTTCATTATGAGAACATTTAAGTTATAATAATATATTGCGAGAGATGCAATCTGGGTTTAGATTTGGTTATAGTTGTGTAACAGCTCTGACTGACATAATAGATGATATAATTAGAGATTCTGATAAAGGTCAAACCACAGTAATTTTATTAGATTTTTCAAAAACATTTGATACTATTAATCATGAAATTTTATTATCAGTTTTACATTTTAATGGTTTTTCAGAAAGTGTAATTGAATTTATTCATAGTTATTTATCAGATAGATTTCAGTACAACAGATAGAGGTTGTTCACCGAATGAAAGTATTATTATTATCATGTGGAGTTCCTCAAAAATCCATAATGTTTAGCACTTATACATGAAATTTAACAACTTACTTAAAAAATGTAAACTACATCTATATGCAGTCGACACTCAACTTTATTACTCATTGAGCTTGATCTCATTTTCTAAACATCATCAGTTAAATTTAAATCCAGCAAAATCATCTTTGTAATTAAATTAGAGAATGATAATTTGCATTGTGTGACGCAAAAGTCTGAGTTTAATTTTAAATACAGATTTACATTTCAAAACTGATGATAAAAGATTTCAAAAAGCGTGTCAATTTAAAAATGTTAATCCAAGTCGTCATTTGTTATAACATTCTCTTAAATTAAAACTTAGAATTTAAGTCATTTTAATTATTGTGATGTAGTTTATGGGCCTTGTTTACAAAAATTTGATAATGACAGAATTGATAAAGCCCAAAAGTCCTCTCTTCTCTATGTATATGGTATTAGAAAATTTGAACTTATTTCATATAAATTGGAAGGCTTACACATTACATGCTGTAATATTTTTCCAATCATTGGCCTCCTTAGATATATAATAAAATTATACTGATATTCACAATTTAAATTAAAGATTTCGGGGACTTATTTCACCTCCCACGCACAGAAGTGTTATGTACAAATGGTATTTTGTTTATAACATTTATAGTTTATATAATGAAATTCCTTTGCCATTTAAACACTTTAAAACTCTGTTCTTCAAGTATAACCTTAAAAAACATTCCTTAAAGTCAACAAATTAGCATTAATTATAAGATTGATTATGTATCTAAAAAAGAATATATATTGTTCTATTTACTATTTCCTCTCCTGCACATTTATTATATTTTTTACTGAGAAGTTGCTATGTATTGTATTGTTTACAAGGTGGTCCACTTTTGAAAGCGAAAACTTTAGAAGCAGAGAACCACAAAACAATATCAGTTTGTATCATAAACTATATTCGAAAAATGCTTTATTACAAAGATACAGGGTGTCGAAATTTTTATCAAAAGTTTCAAATTTATTAATATTTTTAAAACTACTTTAGATATTTAAATGAAATTTGGAACCTTTGAATAAGTAATCTAGATACATATTTTTACATAAAAAATATTATTTTTCTTCCATCAGTGGTGTACAGATCTTCAGGAAATTTTAATGAAAAAAATAGTACGGCAATGTTTTTTTTATAAACAAAAACTATTTCTAGAATCCTTGTTAAATTTACAACAGAAAAAGACTTCTTACTTTTTTCGTTTGACACACCATTTGCCAGTAAAAAATTAAATTATCTAATGATTTCTGAAAAACAATTAAGTAAATAAAAACAAAAATGAGAAATTTAATTAGTGGCTTTCACCAACAATAAGAAAAAAAATTAAGGGGTAAATCACAAAAATTTCTTGAAATATAGTCCACCCACCTCAATACATTTTGGACATCTTCTCACTAACACATTTATTGCAGCAAATACTTCATGCGGATTTCGCCGCATATCATTGCAGGCTTGCAGAATTCTTAAAATTAAATCTTCCCTTGTTAATATGGGATTAGCGTAGACTATAATAGTGCCCCAAACGTAAAGTCTAGAGGATTAAGATCCGGTGACCTGGGTGGCCAGGCCACTGGTCCAATATCATTAACCACGTCATTCCTCCCTAGCCGGCCAATCCATCGTTGAGGATAACTGATATTGAGCCATTCTCATACAGCTATTCTAAAATGCGGGGGAGCTCCATCCAGTTGTATCCAACTCACATACCTTAAATTAATGGGTAAATCGTCTAGGTAGTTCTGCAGATTATTGTTAAGAAACTCCATAAACAGTTCTGAGTTCAACCTTGGGGGTAGGAAATGTGGACCACAAACTTTACCATCAATAACGGCCAACCAAACATTTACGGAAAATTAATTTTGAAATGATCTTGGCCAAATTTCTCGAGGATTCTGTTGTGCCCAAATATGGATATTATGGTTACCCCACGTCTGGTAAAAGAAGACTCGTCCGTCCAAAGAATCTTATGTAAAAAGTCAGGATTTTCTTCCGTCGAGTTTAAAAGCCACTGGCAAAATCTTATTCTTTTTTCAGCATCACCAGGGTGCAAAACCTGATATGCATGTCTGTGGTCATCGTGTAGTGTTCGTAATATTTTAGACTTAAGAATGTGAAGGTGATGAGCTGCCTTCCGAGAGCCCAGCCTCGGATTGTTATCAAAAGTACGTAGTATACGATTATTCTGAATATTATATCGACGGTTTCTGTTCCGTTCACTATTAACACGCAAGCCAAAGTTAAGATAATTCTGATGTGTTCTGATGAAAACGCGAGCATCTGGAACTCTTCTATTTGGATAGCGTCTATGATATTCACGAACTGCCGCTTCTGCATTTCCATCACAATTCAGTTTTGTTTTCGTTGCTATCGAAGAAGCACGTGTGTAAATACTGCTTTATTCTAGACTAATTTACTGTCTATTAGACAAATTTAAATAGTCCAAGTAATACACATAAACTCGTGTAAGTGCGTGATCCACTTATATAATATTTCTTAAATTTCCTGGTCCTGGTCCTGGCTGTGTCACCTGTGTCAGTTGCACTTGCAAAACTAAGGTTAGTTGATACCTTTTACGTCACGCTTGGCTGTAAGGAAATTTTATTTGAAACATATTACTCCTGATAAGATAATTCCTCGAAGGTAGAATGCCAACGTGCGCAAATTGTCTCAAATCGGACGGCATGCCTAGCGACCAGTGTGACGGCTGTCGCAGGCATGTTCATATTGGTTGTTTACATCTGACCGCCAATGAAGTTCGCCTTACTCGTACAAAATCTAAAAATATCAAATGCTTCTGTGATGACTGCAGTAAGACTGTGGATCAGTTTTCTGAACTGAAACAATTAATACTAAATCTTCAACAACAAGTAAATGCAATGCAAACTAAAGTCGAATCAAATGTTTTTGCTGAACTTCCCGGAAAACTTTATGAAGAAATTACTACTGAAGCAATTGAAAGAATTGATCGGTCTAAAAACATTATATTGTTTAACGTCCCGGAAGATGATACGCACAACTATAAAGAAGCCGATTCTGAAACCGTAGTAAATATTCTTAAAACTATAGATAACACTGAAACATTGCATGCACGACAATCTTTTCGCCTCTGAAAGAGGCAGGTTGGTTGAGCCAGACCTATTAAAGTAATTCGAACCGATTCTAATCAAGCCAAGCATATTCTTCGATCCAAAGGGCGTCTAATTGGTAGTTCTTTTGCGAATGTAAACATACAGGATGATAAAACTCCTAAGCAAAGAGAATATCTAAACACTTTGCGTAAAGAACTTCAATTGCTGCAGGAAAAAGGTGAAGATGTTACTATTAAATATAGACATGGTATACCTACAATTATTCCCGCTTCAACAAAAAACTAAAAAACCCTTCCGAATGGTTGTGTATGTATACAAATATTGCTTCTTTAACTGCAAAGTTTGATGATTTTGTGTTGCGGGTAAATACTTCGAATCCAGACTGTATACTTTTGACAGAAACTTGGCTATCAGATGTGGTACCTGATTCATTAATTGACTTGAATGGTTACACTATTTTTCGGACTGACAGAAAAAATAAAAAAGGTGGTGGAACATGTATATATTTGAAGAGTTGCATAATTTCGAATTTTTCTATAAAAAGACTTGTTTATAACATACCTAATGATCAACATGATCTAGATACATTGCAAAAATGGTGCTCCACTTGGCTCCTCAAATTGAATGTAGATAAGTGCTGCATTCTTCATCTTGGCAGAAATAATCCTAGAATTAGTCACTCTATTGAGAATCATCAGTTAGAGTCCGTATCTACCCAGTGTGACTTAAGTGTTATCATATCTGAAGATTTAAAATGGGAGCCGCACATTTCTTCTATGGTGAAAAAGGCTAACAAAATGTTATATTTGATTAACAAGTCATTTCACTCTCCTTCACCATCCACAATGAATAAATTGTTTTCTACATATATCTGCCCAATTTTAAAATTTGCAGCCCCAGTTTGGTCTCCGTATTTTGCATAAGATATAAACATAATTGAACGTATACAGCATCGAGCATCTAAAATACCACACAATCTTCGCGATTTGATGTATGAAGAGAGGCTAAAGATTATGAAGTTACCAACACTTTACAGAAGACGAGTGAGAAGTGACTTAATTATGACTTAAATAGACTTAAATTGTCGCATGAACACTTTCGTACTACATGTAGGCAGCATTTTTGGTCGTGTCGTGTGTTAAACACATGGAATAATTTACCTGAAGAAGTGATTAGTGCTCCCACTGTGAACAGTTTCAAAAATCGCTTGGATCGTTATTGGAGGTCCAACTTATAGATAATATTAATTTTCATTTTGTTTTTTTTTTCCTTTTTATGTATTATTTATGTATTTGTGCTTAGATAGCTAATACTTTGTAAAAGGGCAATATAAGATTTTCCTTTGCCTAAATTTAATTTAATAATAATAATAATTAACTGTCATTATAAAATGAAAAAACACTGACAGTAGTAGTCTTTTTTGTTTCATGGCCTACTACAACCACAGACTACAACAGATTAAAATTTGTCTGAATTCCAGTTGCTTAAAGAATTTTAATTTTTTACTGGCAAACGGTGTGTCAAACGAAAAAAGTAAGGAGCCTTTTTCTGTTGCAAATTGAACAAGGATTATAGAAATAGTTTTTGTTTCTAAAAAAACATTGGCGTACCATTTTTTTCATTAAAAATTCCCGAAGATCTGTCCGTACGCACGCCACTGGTGGAAGAAAAATAATTTTTTTTCCGTAAAAATATGTATCTAGAATACCTATTCAAAGGTTCCAAATTGCATTTAAATATCTAAAGTAGTTTTAATAATATTAATAAATTTGGAACTTTTGATAAAAATTTTGACATCCTGTAACTTTGTAACAAAGCATTTTTCGAATATAGTTTATAATACAAACTGATATTATTTTGTGGTTCTCTGTCTGCCTCTAAAGTTTCCGCTTTCGAAAGTGGACCACCCTATATGCAGGGTGAATCAAGTTTAATCTTGATAACTTCAGGAACCGATAGAACAGGTTAAAATAATGTTCATTTGTGATATAAACTTATTTCCTAAAACGCATCGTTTCCGAGATAGAGGGCGTTGAAGAAGGAATTTTTTTTCTCGTTTTTCCCTCATAACTTTTGAACCACTTATCCGATTTAAGTGAAATTCGGAACACAAACACTCATTATGACCTTACATAAGCTTCTTCTTTCTTACATAACTACCTACCCCTCTTAGAAGTGTATTTTGTATGCTACCTCTAACTTTATTTCAAAACTAAAAAAAAAAAATTAATTTCAATAAAACATCTACACACCACCTGATTAATTTCAAAACTTTTTCGTTTCCTACTTTTTTCGACGTTTGCTCATGTTTCTGAGATATTCAGAGAAATTGGTGACAGTGTAGCGCACCAGCCGCGTAAATTTTATTTAACGTTATAGAAACCCATGAAAACAAAACTCAGTGATTTGTGTAAACTGACGTTTGTGAAAATCATTGGCAAAAGTATTACTTAAAAAGCATTTTTATTGCTAAGAAAAAATGCCAAGAACGTTTAAAAATGCTGAATATGCTGATATACATTGTGTTCATGGTTTCTGTGACGGGAATTCCAACGCGTCAGTTCGAGAGTACCAAACACGCTTTCCTAATAGAAGAATTCCAAATGCACAAGTTTTTGTAGATGTACATCGTCGATTTTCGGAATATGGTTTGCGCCGCTACAATTATCATAATCGTAATGTACCGCCAAAAAATAATCAGCAAATTCTTATTCTTTTTGATATCGATAGAACTTTAAGCATACGCCGAGCAGCTCGGCAACTCCATTTATCTCAATCAAAAGTACTGAGAGCACTCAAACAAGATCATCGAAGGGCTTTCCATCTCCAACCAGTTCAAGGTTTTAAATTTTTTTAGATGGGTTTTAAATTCAACAGAAATTAATCCACAATTTCTGCATAAAGTTTTATGGACCGATGAATCTATTTTCACAAAAGCTGGAATTGTGAATTACCACAATATTCACGTTTGGAGTGAAGTCAATCCTCGATGTGTCAGACAATCTTCATCTCAGCAACAGTTTAGTGTAAATGTGTGGATAGGTGTTTTAAGTAATAACCTCTGTGGGCCGCATATTTTGCCTCGTGTAAATGGGGATTTTTTTTCATGAGTTTCTGCAAAAGTCTTCCCTGACGTGCTTGACGATGTCCCCTTAAATTTACGCCAAGGGATCTGCATGCAGTTGGATGGTGCTCCTTCACATTACGGAAGGCAAGTACGGCAGTGGTTGGATGAGAATTATCCTCGTCGATGGATTGGACGGCAATCCAACAACCACCCAAATATGTGGATTCCTTGCGAAGGACCAGTGGCTTGGCCTCCGCGCTCGCCAGATCTGAATCCTCTGGATTATTTCGTTTGGGGCCATCTAAAAGCAATTATGTATGATACGCCAGTACATACCCGTGAGGAATTGATCCAAAGGATACAAAATACACTTCTAAGAGGGGTAGGTAGTTCAAACTTAAGAAGCTTATGTAAGATCATAAGGAGTGTTTGTGTTCCGAATTTCACTTAAATCGGATAAGTGGTTCAAAAATTATGAGGGAAAAACGAGAAAAATTCCTACTTCAACGCGCTCTTTCTCGGAAACGATGCGTTTTAGGAAATAAGTTTATATCACAAATGAACATTATTTTAACCTGTTCTATTGATTCCTGAAGTTATCAAGATTAAACCTGAATCACCCTGTAAAAATTGTTCGCATGTAGTGCCTTTTTTCCCTTTCCCTATAACTTGTGAGTTATCTCAGAGACTGAACTTGGCCATTTTTAAATAGTTTAAATTTTATTATTATTATTATTAGATTATCAATTAATAGTATTAATATTAATAATAAAAATTATTATTATTATTATCTACTAAGAAGAACATAAAGACCTATAGGTCATCGTCACCGATTATTATCATTGTCGATCATCATGATCATCATCATTCTCATCGTAATCATCAATATTATTATTTTTTATCATTTCATTATTACTATTTATTATCATTAATGCAAAGTTTAAAATAAAAAGACAAATATAATTACCTTTTTTCTATCTTCTGGGGGCACACTTGCATGGGATCTGTTTCTAAATATGTCCATCACCTTAGTCATTGGACTTTTTATAGAAGTAGCAGCAGTAACAGTATGATAGTATTGTACATCTGAGCTACCATCTCGAACTGGATGAGCAGACCCATCTCTTGGTGCTTTTGGACGAGGATGTATCGAACTGTAGTGCTAAAATTCATACATAGTTACAAAACTTCCAGTTATTAAAAAAATATATTCTAAATTAATATTTATATAGAGGGTGCCCATTTAGGGACTTCCTTTTTATTATAGACGTATAAAAACATGGTGAAGGAGGGAATGTAAATGGAATTAAGTGACATACATTTTAAAATTAGTAACACCTATATTGAGTATTTCTAAAAAGTATGGCATATAAATGTGTATTTTGTTTAAATGCAACACTGTATTTCTTTATCGTAAATGGTCTTTGGGTGATATCTTCCGCACCATAATTTTTGTTGTTTTTTTTTGCTTTAAAATGCCGAGTTCTCAAGTTATAAATTTTCCTTGTTTTCACTTTTCCATTAAAATTTAAATATTTCTTTCAATTCTTAGGTAATTTTTCATAATTTAAGTGAAGCTTCAGTTAGGTCCTTATTATCAGAGATAATTGTTAGAGTTCCATTGTTTTATGCAGGATGTCTACTTTTTTGTTACAGTCGATTTCAAGATAAACATGTTTAAAGAAAATTTGTACAATAATTATAAAACTAATAGCTGTTTTATACATAATAATTTATTGAACAATTTTAGGGACATGGTTCCTTGCTGTGTTAAAACCTGTAGGTCACTCTCAGTACCACATTCGACTTCAAAATTCGCCGTTTTTCTGCCACAAACCTTTTTCTTTTGTGTGCTAGGCACATATACAGGGTGATTCAAAACTTATCTAACAATTTTTTTTTTAATGTAAAGGGAACTCTTACAAATACAATTTTATATATATAAAAAAAAATCAGGGACGCCGTAAATGTCCTGGACCTCCATCTCTTCCACGATTTGGTTTCAAATTTCCCTCGTGTTGCACTACACTTACACTCTGCACACTGCCTTAAAAGTAGCTGCAGTTTTATACGTTAAAAAATCAATCGAACATAATACAAAAATTTTTGAAATAAATAATAAATTTAGTATATAAACCACCTTCAACTAATGTACAAGATTTCATAAAAACTTTGACTGATTTTTTATTTCAACAAGATCAGTGTAATATGAATTTTTTTGTCGGTGACATTAATATAAATCTCTTATCTGTTTTTTGTCAGTTATAAATAAACCTACAAAAATACAAAATCAAAGTAAATCATTTATAGATCATATTTTCATAAAATGTATAGAAAAATCATCAATTAATGCTTATATATTAAGATCTAATGTTTCCGACCACTATGGTATCGTTACGCAAACCATTTTAAATCCGAATATACAAAATTTATCGATTGAACAAGAAACAACCTACTTTACTAAAGTGAACAAAAATATTTTTAAAAACCTTTTCGTTAATGAAAACTGGGACGAATTTTATACTACAACAGATTCGGAGTTAGCATGTAGTATCTTAACAAACAAATTAAAAAGTTGTTTAAATAAAACGGTTCAGAAAGTCAAAAATAAAAAAAAGAGAAAATCATGGATCACTAGGGGCAATATAAATTCAATAAAAACACGTGATACATATTACAAAGAGTGGCAAAAAAATTCAGATTCCATCGTCCTTAAAGAGCGTTATCGTATCTCCAGAAACAAGACAAATAATCTAATTAAGAAAATGAAAGCAAAATATTATAACAAGCAAATAGAAAAAAACAAAAATAGCAATAGAGCTTTATGGAAAGTTGTTCAACATATAACGAACAAAAACAGTGATGTCGCTCGGGTATATAATATTATCCTAGAAGATCGAAAAAAAATAGATAATAAAAAAGATATAGCAAATCATTTTAATTCTTACTATTCCCAAATTGGTATCAAAATGGCAAATAAATTTACAAAACCAAATGCAGTCTATCCTGAAAACATAAAAAATAAAACGTTTTATCTAACACCAGTAACACAAACTGAAATAATTAACTACATAAACGAATTAAAAATTTTTAAAGCGCCTAGAATAGATGAAATAACTGCAGATTTTACTCTGCCATTTAATAAATGTAATATTTACCAGTGGCATATGCTCTTCCCATTTTAAAGTACATTTGATCAAACCGATATTCAAAAGCGGAGATAATACAAAGATAGAAAATTATAGACCTATATCACTTGTTTCTACACTATCTAAAATTTTTGAAAAATCCCTAAAATATGGACTAGAACAATTTTTAATAACAAATAAATTATTATCAAACAAACAATACGGATTTCGACCAAAAATTTCAACACAGGATGCTGTCGCATCTTTAACGCCTAAAATTTATGAAAATGTAGATAAGCATAGGCCTCGTCTTGGGGTATTTATCGACCTTGCCAAGGCATTTGATACCATAAGTCATGAGCAAATGTTAGAAAAATCATGGAATATAGGTATTCGTGGTCTCCGTCACAATTTACTGAAAAGTTATTTATTAAATCGCATTGTAAAAATTGATAATACCTTAAGTGAAGTAGAAAATGTTTCTTGTGGTGTACCTCAAGGCACAGTACTTGCTCCTCTATTGTTTATTTATTTAAATGATTTGCTTACATTACCTCTTGACGCCGACATCATTTCTTTTGCTGACGATACAGTTTTATTATTTAGTGCTTCATCTTGGGCCATTTTGGAGCAAAATGTGAGCAGGGATTTAAAAAAAAAATAAAGAATTGGTTCGATTACCATCTTCTTACCATAAATTTAGAAAAAACAAAATACCTTTCCTTTTGCTCAACCAAAACTAGTTTACCAAGTTACGATAATGTGAAAATAGCGGATACAAATTTATCAATAAAAAAAGATTTTTCTACAAAATACTTGGGAATCTATTTAGACACACATCTTAAGTGGACGTACCATATTAAACAATTAACTAGAAAATTAAGGTCCTTAATATATTCTTTCAAACAACTTAAAAATATTTTAACAAATTATCTTAAAATTATATATTCAGGGTTAGTTCAGTCTCTCTTACAATACGGAATATTAGCATGGGGTGGTGTAAACAAAACAAACTTAAAACCGTTGGAACAGGTTCATAAAAGAATTATGAAAATTGTTTTAAACAAAAATTACTATTATCCCACGCGTTGCTTGTACCAAGGGTAGGAAATATTAAATATCAAAAAACTATTTGGTAAACAAATGTTAATTTATCAGTATAAACAATTAAATAATCTGAATGTTATTTCACATAACCATAATACAAGACAGGCGGCAGAACAAAACTTGTAACACCAAGAGTAAAAAAATCTATTGGCACTAAGTCTTTTGTGTATTTGGCCCCTCGCTTATTTAATTTACTACTGCTATGCTATAGATCATTTTCCTTTATAACATATAAGAAATCAGTAAATAATTGGATAACAAATTTGCCTTATGAACGGTTAGATATATTTATCAATACTGGTGTCTCTACACTATAAACGTTTGAAAACTTAAATTTTTGTCTTATATTGACAAGTATTTTGAATTAGGGTTTGTTATTATTGTTATTATTTATTAAATCAATATGTAATATGGAAATAAGTGAAGATTCTTATTTTTGTAATAATTTGTGATGTATTCTTTAAAATGTACATTATTGCTGCACAATGAGCACCCACGCACAGTTTTTAAATAAACTTATGTGGGGTTTACTGTGTTTATTTTGTGTACAATATTAATTTCTAATTACTACTATACTATATTTATTCTGAAATGTGTGAAAGTATAAATGTGTGTAGAAAAAAAATATGTAGTACTCAAATAAATATTATATTATATTATTATTTGGCACGTTTATTGGGAAATCATTCTGTAAAGCATTTTCACATCGCCATAAATTAAAGCGATATCCACCAACTCCGAGTTACTATACATGTAAGCCATTTTTGACCTTTAAAAATTAATGTAAAGTCTCGTATCATAAAAACGTTTAATACCTACAAAAAGTAATCGGATTTCAATATTTAGAATCGCCTGGCTAGAGATTACAGTAGCCCAGATATGTAAAGATTGAAAATACTACAACTTCAATAATTTTTTACTCAAAAACTATAAGAATTTTACAAAGATTTTTTTATTATATTGTCTCCATTTTTCATGACGCATCTATTTCCAAATTCCTTTAGATAAGTTCTGAATCACCCTGTATGCCAGCTAGCGAAATCAATGATGACCTTGTAAACCTTCTTAGCAAGCAGTTTTGCATTCCACAAAATGAGTGGAAAGAAATTCGGGGAGGCAGTGCAAAAAGCACAAAAAAGTGCAAATGTGAGTGTCACGCATAAGAAAATTGGCAGTCAATTGCAATTTTGGAGCAAACTTGGCATACATGATAAAAGAAATATTTGTGACCAGCATGGCAAGAAGAAAAATATTCGTTAGGGTGATCGTGTCAGGACGAGTTGGAAAAGTTAACGAAAGTAGCGGCATAGAAATAAAACCGGGAAGAAGCCATGCACACTGGGGCAACAGTCCCTCAAAGTTCGCAATAAATCAAAAAATTTAATTGCACCTACACTTGCTCGGGCGTATTTTTCGATGTGTCAGTACATAATAAACCAATTAACTTTGGTTGCCAACCCCACCCCTATCCTCGATACAGCCCTTAGTCGAAGATAGTTACTTAGAGGTACTGTACGTGCATTCTCATTATGCAGAATTTAACCTGTTTTTGTGCTATGTTTGAGCTGTATTGTGAAACATATTATAATTTTTCGTTATGGAACATTCAAGTTCAAGTATGTATCAACATTTAAATAGGTATAGGGTTGCAAAAATGTTAATAGAATTTCATAAAAATGGTGTAAATTAAAATGAGTGCTAAAGTTCAAAATTTTAAATTTGCAGGTTGTTAGTTATGTTCCAAGACAGTCCGAGTTTTAATTTTGAATTTTTTGTAATGAATATTGATAAGGCTTTTCAGAATTGGTTCAGTTTTTTGAACCAATGACCTTTACAAACACATATCATAAGTTTGTTTTCTTAAATTCTGTCACAAAAACTGATTTTTTTTTATTGCCTTTTTTTCGCAATTTTCATAGTACGCCACTGGAAAAGAAGTTCTATTAGAAAACAAAATGCCCACGCCACTCGTGAGGCACTGCTTTTTGACACATACATTTGTTTGCAGTTGGTGTTTGCTTTAGGTATTATTCCATATAAATAAAAAATAAAAAATGTATTCTTTTATGGATAATACTATAAAACAGAAACAAGTCAACTAACAGAAAACTCAATAATAAATAAATACATACTTAATCCTTTTTACTTACTTAAGAGTCTTTTTCTACGGCATTTAAAATATTTGGTTCAAGATTCTTACTTTCCGAGTTTGTTTTTGCTCAACATTAAAGTACTGGCGTTCATAACTCCCATAATCTCTTAAATGTTGAACTAATCTTACAAACATGTCTATCGCGGTAATCCATCTGATACCGTTTTCTTGCAGCCGCCGTTTTCTTTTGATAAAAAAACGAAGCTTTAAATATATTACCTCTTTCTTAATTTGTATACATATTTTTTTCATAATAACACACACACTTGGTAATGAAAACTGACCTTTATAAGGTTATTAAACACATACAGAATAACACATTCCACAAAATACCACTTTAAATTATTACGAAATTAAACTTGACAAAATACAACCCTGCATTAAACAAATTCTAATTCGCTTTCAGTAAAAAATCATACAGAAAACTTGCTTTCTCTCTCTCATATATGTATAGTTTTTATATAAAACAACACATATTTTGTTTAATAATAATTGCACACATGTTCATGAACTATACACAAAATTGGATACAAACAACTCTGCACAATAGAATGGGAAGAACAGAAATGTAAATTTGATTTTGACCACTGTCGGCACAATTTGTGTATAACATGGAAAACTTACAGCAAGGCGTATTTTGATCGAACGTAATTGTGGAACCCTTTAGGAGATACCCGACATATCATATCCATTGTCCATCCTAGTCTGGCTTCATGTATTGTGTGCAGTATTTATGCAATATTTTTAAGCGCTTAAAAAATAGTATTCAATCCTTTGTACTGAAACTGTTATTTTAAAACATCTTAAAGTTATCAGATTAATAATTTTCTTATTTATGCAGATGATCTGAAAATTTTCAGAGTTATAACAACTGAGGCCGATTGTATAATACTACAAGATGATTTAAGAATTTTAGATAGTTGGTGTGAAAATAATAAAATACCACTAAACATTCAGAAATGTAAATTTATGATATATACCCTTAAAACTACATGTATCCAACACCACTATTCAATTAACAATAATCAACTTCAACAATGTAATGAAACTAGAGATCTTGGAATACAATTTGACACAAAACTTAGCTTTGCACCACATATTACCAAAGCAGTTTCTTCAGCAAAGAGAATGATGGGGTTGATTTTCTGTACATGTCATGACTTCACTACTGAAATAGCTCTAATGACGTTATATAACGCCTACGTAAGACCAGGACTTGAATATGGTTCACTCATCTGGTCACCAAAATACGATATATATATCCAACAACTTGAAGGAGTACAGAGGAAGTTTATGAAATATATAGTGTTCAGGATGGATGGTAGCTACCCTCCTCAAGGTTTTGATAATATTTTACTATCTAGATTTTCCATGCCAACCTTAGAAACTAGAAGATGTTACTCTGCTTGTATATTTATTTATAAGTTAATTCACTATATGGTTGACAGTCCTGAAATTCTCTCACAATTAAATTTTAATGTGTCACGCATTAATAGTAGAAATGAGACTGCGTTTTATCTTCAAAAACCTAGGACTAATATATTAATTAAATCGCCGATGTTCTGTGCATGCAAACATGTTAATGTGATTTGTGGTGGAATAGATGTGTTTAGTGACAGAATAGGTACCTAGTTTTAAGAACAATTTAAAACGACTATTAAATATTGTATTAAATATGGTCAATATAGTATATTCTTATTGAGTTTCTTATATTTGTGTGTTGTACATATATCTATCTATATGTGTTTAAGTGCGACATGTGCCATGATTGATTTGTGTTTCAACATCGGAAAATTTATATTTTTTTTTGTTCTCTTTATTATTTTAGTATTTTGTTCATTGGTTGGATATAGAATAGAGGTGTAATGGTCATTACATTTTAATCAAATCAATGATTATTGGGCCATTGGAGCACTGATTCAATCAAAATAGATATTAAGTTAACAAAGCACTGTTTATGTTTTATCTATGTAATTGGGAAATTATTCCTGTTTAGACAATAAATCATTTATTTATTTATTTATTTATTTATAATTACATACATTTTATAAAACAGCAACAATTATTTTAGAACATTAACTTTTACTGGCAATAATTAGCAGGTAACATATTAAAATTCACCTACCAATACTATTATTTAAATAATTAGTTAATAGATCAGTAAGAAATTGTATTTTACATTACATATTATTATTATTATTATTATTATTATTATTATTATTACATTATGTACATTTTTACATTCGAAAATTATAATAATAATAATAATAATAATCTTTATTTATCCTGTAGGACATTAAAATGTATAGGACATGTCAAACACAATTAGACTAGTAACACATCAACACAATAGAATTTACATACATAAAATTATCTTCCATAAACTCATTAGTGCTATAATAACATTTTTTGTCTAGTAAATATTTCAACTTAGATTTAAACAATTTTAAGTTCTTTAAATCTTTAAGGACTCTTGGAAGATGGTTAAATAATTTGATACCCTGGTATGCTGGAGAGAATTCATATTTTGCGGTTCTATGAACTGGTATACAAAGTGTATCAGCATGACGCGTTCCGTAGGTATGGTGGTATGATAATGTATTTTTATGAAGGTTACTTTTAACGAATAAAATATAATTTAAAATGTAAACACAAGACACTGTAAGTATCTTATAATTTGAGAATAACGGTCTACAAGATGAATCGGGTTTAATATTAAAGATAATACGAATAATACGTTTCTGTGCTATAAAGATACGATTTGCATAAGCCACACCACCCCACAATACAATATTACAACTAATTTGGCTAAACACCATACTGTAATAAACATCGATCACGCAATCCAACGGCATAGATTTTTTTATCACATTGATAGCATAATAGGATGCATTCAATTTTTTACTTCAATACAAATCAATATGGTTCGTTCACCTTAAATGACTATCCAAATGTAAGCCGAGGAATTTCACAGAATCTTTGCATTTAACTACATGACTTTGACAGGACAAGACCAGCACATCAGGATTCAAACTACTGTGAACGTTAAAATAAATAAACACTGTCTTATCAATATTAACCATAAGGTCATTAACATGACACCAATTTATGAAATATAGTTTGACACATTGAAGTGAGTTCGACCGCGCCGAGACCGCTAAGGACGGCACGGTCGGCGATAAAGAATGATTTTGTTAGCACCTAAATTTTTAGGTAAGTCATTTATAAAAAATAAAAACAATAACAGGCCCAACACAGAACCCTGTGGAACAACTGAATCAACAGAATGCAAATCCGATTTACATTGCCTGACCCTAACTGACATATGCCTTTCTCTAATAAAACTAGAGAGCCAGTCAAAAAATGTGCCTCGAAAACCTAGGTTATAGAGTTTATCTTCCAGGAAACCAAAATCGAGACAGTCAAATGCACGTGACAGGTCTAAAAACAAACCAGCAACATGAACCCCATCATCAATATATTTATAAATATAGTCGGTGAGATCAACAGCAGCATAATGGGTTGAACGACCAGCACAAAAACTATGCTGACTGCTGGAAATTAAATCAAATTTATTTAGATAATTTAAAATTCTGTGACATACAACCTTTTCAAAAACCTTAGAAAAAACACTCAAAATACTGATAGGCCGATAATTAGATACATTATCAAGAGACACAGATAAATTAATGAGATAGGCAAGATGCTCAATACTATCAACAATTCTTTTTAACATTCTAGAGGTTATAAAGTCATCACCTGAACTATTTTTATTTTTTAAACATTTGATAATTTGAAGAATTTCGTATCCTAATACAGGTTCAAAAAAAAAGGTGTTACACATAGCACTGCCAACCGTAAAATGGCTAGATCTTGAGTTTAAACTATAATATTCATTAAGGCTCAATTCATTTATGGTAGAAAAATAATTCCCAAATGCAGTGGCCACCTCATTAGGTTGAGTGAGTTCGTTAATTGTAAGAGCAATATCTTTGCTAAATTTGTTTTTTCAACCCGTCTCTCGATTGACAATATTCCAAACAGCTTTATTCCTATTATCAGATCTATTAATAAGATTTTAATGAAATTTTAACTTCTATAAACAATTTGTAGGTCATTGCTATCCAGGTTAACACACAACCAGTGCAACCTCTTTAGGTCCCTACTAGCAAGTTTCACTTTTGGAGTAATCCAGTTAGCAGTAACGTTATTGTTGTTGTCATAATGTTTAAGAGGACAACACTTATCAACCTCGTATCTTAAAATGTTTATGAAACTATGAAAGCTATCATCAATTGAGTAAACTTAAATTATGATATAACAAATTTCTATATATCATAGAAGAGGAACAGTGAGATTCATGCATATTCTGAGTGCACCCACTAAATTTGAGCACAAATGCTCTATGAACCCCGAGATTAGCTTCAAACACTTTAAAAGTACAACAACCCGTGTCGGCATTGGTTAAAATGTAGTCCACCTTAGTGGATGAGGTAACACCATTTTTGTTTGTAAAAACTCTAGTAGGAACTAAAGAGGTCACCTTCAAGTCATAACTTATCAATAAATCATCCAACAGCTTCTTATTGAGGCAAGACTCATCATGGTAATCTATGTTGAGATCACCGCATAAAAAAACCAATTTACTAGATTTCGAACATAGTTGCAAAACATAAGACAAATTTATTAAAAACAGATCAAAATTTCCTTTAGGAGGCCTATAAATGCTTATAAGACAAACTTTAATACCACGGGTGATAAACTTTATGGCACAAAACTCACACTCCATTTCTACAAAAAATTTCTGGATATCAAGTTCTTCTACCAATAGATGAGATTTTGTATAAATCATTGTGCCTCCATGCAGACGACATGGACGGCAGAAATAAGTTGCTAGTTGGTAACCAGGTAGAGCCATTGAACTGTTAGCATCGGAGTTACACCAATGCTCGACAATACTTACAATGTCGGTAGACTTCATTCACTAATAGTTTTAGGATCCATACTACATTAGAACTGACAGAAAAGTCTAATGACTGATGAGTCGCAATGTCATAAAAAAGCATATTTACAATATTATTCATTGCAGTTTTTTCTCTTTTGTATATCCGTTACTTAACATACGTGACCTAAACGTCAGAACTTGTCGTATCATTGGCGGTTTATTAGGAGCGGACTAAGGTGTATATGCAAAAATATATAAACATAGGTATTTACATTGAATTGGTGTTATGTTATTTCTAGTCTCGTATCACCGACATCTCATCACAATAAATTGGAAGCTGTAGTTTTGCATATCCAGACTATTGTCTTCTGCATTCACATTACCTCACTAAAAAAAATCTCACTTTCACATTTCACGGCCCCACAATTATGTCAAACTATGTCACTATTTTTGTTATAGCTTCTGCATTTGATGCGATCAGATGAGATCTTGTGGCAAAATTGTTTTCCAATGCGCCTGTTATAACGTGTTATATTCCATCCGACAGCAGTAGTTGTTTCGTCAACACTTAACCATAAATGTTTGTCTTTTAAATCAGAGCGAATACTGGCTTTTACGGTTGATTTTCTTTTGCAGTCAAGTAAAATATTACATAGAGTACATTGTAATTCAAGTTCTATTAAATACTAACTGGCAAATCGTTAATCCATTTTTCTATGGTTTTCCTGCACTGTATCCGTCGTGACATTGTGTACAGTTAACTTGTACTCGGAACGTAATGTAAATAAATAACACGTAGTACATACCATTAAAGCTACGTATATACTGAATTCTAAAATATCTGTTTCGGTCGCGCTGCACTGCGTGAAATACGACCCTGAAATGACGGGACAAGTTCCGACGTCTAGGCTGATGACAACTAACTGGCAACACCGTAGACATGGTTCTGCAGTGAAAATATTACCAGTATTATATAGGATGATGTTATCAAATCAATAAAAAAAAGTATAGGTCCAAACCAGATACTAAGCTTTCTAAGTTAAAGATTGCATTAATTCATTAACTTTACCATTGGTGCATATTTTTAATTTGATACATACATTTCCTGGTAAGTGGAAACTTGCTAAAGTTTCTCCAATACTAAAAAAGGCAATCCGTCTGATATTATAAACTATAGACCCATATCTGTATTGCGTAACTTTTGCAAGTTCTTCGAGATGATCATTTACCAGTTCATATACAATGCAATACAGAGAGTCTTATCCATCGACCAACATGGTTTTATTAGTATATGTAACAAATCTTGTCTGCTTGAGTCAATATATATATGAGAGTTTAAATAATAGAAGCCAAGTAGATGTTATATACAGAGTGTCTCATAATTAGATGCCAGCCCTGAACAGGCCGATTCTATGATCAAAACTAAGTAAAAAAGTTCATATGAACATGGGTCCGGAAATGCTTCCTAAGGGCACAGGGACCCATTGAAGAGGGAGGTATGGAAATCATTTTTTTGCAATATCTCTCAATCGCGTTGTGATAAATGAATGAAATTTGGTATACACAGCTGAATTTTGATGAGCAATTTGATGGACTAATCCATTTATTTTCACAAGGTACATTGGGGTGGGTACGGGGGCCCTTGGTATTTTGCGTGTGTAACTTTTTCATCTTTGACTTTTGAACAAATTGGACAGCAAATTCCGTTTTTACGAACTGTTTTATGTTAAAAAGGTACTCTTGTTTCAAATCGTTATCTTTAACGGTTTCTGAGAAAATCTCTCTTGAATTAATCCCACCTTGGTCAATTTCATAGTAATTTAAACAAAATTATTAAGGTATTTTTATGTCAAAGTATTGTCAACCCGATTGCCAATTTAACAGTTCTAAGCGAAAAAAATGGAAGAGTTTACGGAACAAGAGTTAGTTGATATGATATTTATTTATGACTTTTGCTATGGTAATGCTGAAGCGGCAAAACGCGAGTACGGGAGCAAATTCCGTTTCCCGAACTGTTTTACGTTAAAAAGGTACTTTTGTTTCAAATTGTTATCTTCAACGGTTTCTGAGAAAATCGCTCTTGAATTAATCCCATTTTGGTCAATTTCATAGTAATTTAAACAAAATTATCAAGGTATTCTTATGTCAAAGTATTGTCAACCCAATTGCCAATTTAATAGTTCTAAGCGAAAAAATGGAAGAGTTTACGGAACAAGAGTTAATTGATATGATATTTATTTATGGCTTTTGCGATGGTAATGCTACAGCGGCAGAACGCGAGTACGGGAGCAAATTCCGTTTTCCCGAACTGGTTTACGTTAAAAAGGTACTCTTGTTTCAAATTGTTATCTTTAACGGTTTCTGAGAAAACACTCTTGAATTAATCCCACTTTGGTCAATTTCATAGTAATTTAAACAAAAAATAATAATAATAATTTAATACGTAATCAGTAAGACACATTATTGATGTAGAACAATTATGATATAATGATTTGTTTATGGCTTTTGCGATGGTAATGCTGCGCGGCAGAACGGGTGTACGGCAGAAGGTTTCCAAACAGAAGGCTGACATCAAGGATGACATTCCTCACTGTATTCCGCAATTTAGCTGCAGCCGTCACTTTTCGAAGGGATCATAAGATGGAAACTTAATTTTGATAACAGACAACAAGCTATTTTAAAAACTGTTCAAAAAACCCTCCACCTTCTCTGATATAAAGTCTTGCCCTACGTGTAACACTTCTCGAAGCTATTAAGATGCTAAAACGGTTTTGACGAATTTAGACGGTTCAAAATAATAGACACGCTCGGCTCTGTTAAAAACTCGACATATATTTTTCAAAACAACGATTGTAAATAATCAGGAGATGTTGAACAGATACATCGCCAAGAAGAAACACAGGAAAGAGCTTCGAGCGAGTTTCACCAAAGTTGCCAATGAATTAGACACTCTGTTACAAGTTGAGAAGCCTGTGCACAGTGATGTAGAAATCTCTTGGGAATGTCTGAAAGGGAAATTTGATGAATTGCATATCTGCGAGAATCAAGTCTATGAGGCCTTGCTGGAAAGTGTTACGGAGGAGCAGCTTATAGCAGAGATGGATAGCAGTGACGC
Source organism: Monochamus alternatus (assembly GCA_037114965.1). Taxonomy (NCBI): domain Eukaryota; kingdom Metazoa; phylum Arthropoda; class Insecta; order Coleoptera; family Cerambycidae; genus Monochamus; species Monochamus alternatus. The sequence continues at coordinate 50,031,617 of CM073431.1, forward strand.
CTACCAGAGAAGGTTCACCGATCTACGCTTGAGATGTAGCAAGGTGCTTCGGATGGAACACAAACTGGAAGTAGATGATATCATATCGGTAGTATCAGGCAGTTCGGGGCGTTCTACGCAGCAAGAGGAAACTAAGACAGGTAAGCGCAAATTTAAATTCCCGCGAATCGAATTTAAACATTACGACGGTAATATAAAAGACTGGTTGGGGTTCTGGTCACAGTTCAGGTTCATGAGGATCCCGATATAGACAGTAGTGACAAAATTGAATATTTAATACAAGCCACAGTACCGTTCAGTAGCGCGCGTCAAATTGTAGAGAGCTTTCCGGTGGTGGGAGAAAACTATGACAAAATCGTGGAATGTATGCAGGCTAGATTTGGTAGGAATGACCTACAAATTGAAGTACATGTCAGGGAGTTATTAAAACTAATTTTGAGTAATACAGGATCTTCTCAGAAAACAGATATTTCCAAGCATTACGATGAGATCGAGACACAACTTAGAGCACTTGAAACGGTAGGAATAACTTCAGATAAATATGCAGCAATGCTCTTTCCACTAATTGAGTCATGTTTATCGCAGGATTTGCTAAGAATTTGCAGCGTTCATCCTACAATTCTTCTCAAATTGTCGGTGCCGGTTCTGCTGGTTCTTTAAGCGCGGATGCTACACTTGAAGTTAAACTTAAAAACCTCATGAGCTTTTTACGAGCTGAAGTAGAAAATGAACAAAAGATATGCTTGGCAAGTGAAGGTTTCGGTTTGTTAGACAATTATGCTAAGTCAGACCGTAGTAATGATCAGAAGAAGAAGTCCGTAAAACATATTTCGTCTGTGACAGCGTCTGGGCTTCTAAATGCTTGTGTTGCCAAGTGTACTTTTTGTACAGGATGTCACAGTAGCGACATGTGTTTCAAAGCTCAAAAAATGAGTTATGACGAGAAGAAAAGCATTCTTACAGAAAAGAAAGCTTGCTTCAAGTGCCTAAAAGTTGGGCATCGGTCGAGAAAATGTCGTAGCAGATTGAGGTGTGTTATATGTGGACAATCACACTCACCATTGATGTGTCAAAGTTTGCCTAGCATCAAGCAGCAGTCTGATGGTACAAAAGCTGAGAATGCAAGGGGTGATCAAGTCATGACAAATCAAACAAGTACACATGTGTTTCTACAGACACTGCGAATATTTTTAAAAGGGGCCACTGGTACAAGAAAGGTTAGAGCCTTGATAGACACCGGATCGCAACGATCATTTTGAAGGCTACAGCATTGGCGCTTGGTTTGAAGCCTAAGGAACCGAGAAGATAGTACATTGCCTGTTTGGGGGTCAGATGTCTACCAATAATCATTGTTGCTATGATGTTACTATGGTCAATGGAAAATATGCGAACAATTTTGAAGCTTTAGATCAGCCATACATATGCAACGAGGTCTCTCCGATTTTCAATGGGCCTTGGATAGAAGAACTGAGACATTTGGATGTTAGTATCAGAGATTCAGAAGGTTCCGGTCCTATCGAACTTCTGTTGGGTGCAGATATCGCTGGCTCATTGTACACAGGAAGACGCCGTGAATTGCAATGTGGACTGACTGCAATGGAAACCAACTTTGGGTGGACAGTAATGGGCCGAGATCCAGGGTCACAGATTCGATTCAATGAGACAATTACTGGATGTACTGGGAATAGAGGAACCCACTGAAAAGAAAAGAAGAAATGGCTAATGCAGCGAAGGACTTGTTTCTTCAAACGGTTACTGTAAATATGGAGGGCAGATATGAGATCCGGTTACCATGGATTGAAGGGCATCCTCCGTTGCCAACTAATTATAGTATTGCCAAGAGACGAGTTGGAGCTACTATGTGCAAACTAAAGAGAGATGGTCTATTCGAACGTTACGATCAAGTTTTCTGTGAGTGGGAATCCCAGGCGATAATTGAGCAAGTGGAAGAAGAAACAAATTATGGTCATTTTTTGCCACATCGGCCAGTAGTGAAAGAGGGCTCTACCACCGCTATAAGACCTGTGTTTGACGCATCAGCACAAGAAAAAGACAGTCCTTCTTTAAATCAGTGTCTGAAGAAAGGGCCTAGTTTGATTCAATTGATACCATTTCTATTACTTAGGTTTCGGGAATTTAAAATCGGTGTCATTTCTGATATAAAGAAGGCATTCTTGCAGATTAGTGTGCATGAGAAGGATCGAGACTTTTTAAGGTTTCTTTGGATTGATGAAAAGGGTCAAGAATTTGTATATAGGCACAGACGTGTAGTGTTTGGCGTCAATTGCAGCCCGTTCTTACTTGGAATGACTATCGAGCAGCACTTGAAGATATGCATGGATAATTGTGGAAGCATAGATACTAGATATTCTCTGGAGACCATCGAAAGATTGTCCAATAGTTTTTATGTTGACAACAGCGTTACGAGTTTACCAGATGAGCATAAATTTAATGAATTTATTGAAGGATCAATTTATGCAATGGCGGAAGGTCAATTCGATTTGAGAGGCTGGAAATTTTCTGGAAATTCGGAATGTGACGATTTCAGTGTTCCTGTTCTTGGACTGAAATGGTTTACTAAACGAGATGTGTTGACAATCAATGACGATCTTTTTAAGTCTGTCTCAGAGAATTCAGCCGTCACAAAAAGATTAATATTATCCATGGCACAGAAGGTATTTTATCCAATAGGAGTCACTGCCCCAACTACGTTGGTACCAAAATTATTGCTGCAGAAATTGTGGGAAAAGCAAATATGTTGGGACACACCGGTTGACGATGAAGTTGCAATTGCTTTTCGAAATTGGCTCACAGGTTTACCGCATCTTCTCAAAGTAAAAATTCCTCGTTGGATTTCACCTTCTGTGATGCCAGTCAGAAAGTATATGCAGCAGTGGTGTTTTGTAGAATTGTAAAGGAGAATAATGTATCCATACATTTATTGGCTGCAAAATCTAGGGTTGCGCCATTGAAAAAATTAACAATTCCACGCTTGGAGCTCATGGGAGCAACAATAGCTGCTAGACTTTATAAGGAAGTTACGGATAACCTTAGTAGCAACTTTGACATTTTTTTCTGATGTGATTCATCAACTGTCATAGCGTGGATCCAGAGTCACGAAGAATGGGCACCATTTGTGTGGAACCGGGTTAATAAAATCAGACGACTGATTCCAGTAACACAGTGGCATCAGATATCCGGAGCATATAACCCTGCAGATCTTCCATCACGAGGCTGCTCCCCCACGCAACTTTTGGAATCGGAATGGTGGAAGGGTCCTAGTTGGTTATATCACGACAGGGCAGATTGGCCTGCAGAGAAGCCGGTTATTAATGCAGAAGAGATTGCCAGAGAACGACGAAAAAAGCTAGTTACGGTACTTGCAAACACAGAACATTCCGATTTTTGGCACCTATCTCATTTCAGCAGTTTTACGAAAACCGTTAGGATGATGAGTTGGATATTCAGATATTTGAACAACGTGAGATATCCTGCCAAAATACAAAAGGGAGACTTGACAGTTAACGAACTGAATGCTGCTGAAAATTTTATTTTTAAATTAGTGCAAATGGAAAGCTTTTCCAATATCAATGATAAGAGAATTAGTGGTCTTAGTCCTTTTTATGATGAAACAGGGATAATCCGTTTGAAGTCAAGAGTATCAAATCGAGAAGATACAGATAATTACAGATTTCCCATCATCTTGTCTGCAAGGCATCCTGTTGTGGGCTATTTGATCCTGGACACACACAAACGGTCATGCCATGTTGGAACACATGGTCTGCTTTCCCTATTGCGAGTAAAGTTTTGGTTGCTAGGAGGCAGACGCATTGTGAGATCACTTGTGAAGAACTGTGTGGTTTGTAGGAGATTCACATCAAAACCGTTTACGGTAGATCCGCCCCCACTGCCCGTCGACCGAGTGCGAGATGCTGTGGCATTTGAGATAGTTGGTATGGATTTTGCCGGTCCGTTGTATCTTGCGTCCGGAGAGAAAGCGTGGATTTATTTTTTCACTTGTGCCGTGTATAGGGCCGTTCATTTAGAACTAACATTGTCTCTCTCTACCGCCAATTTCTTACAAGTTCTTCGTCGGTTTGTTGCAAGATGTGGTCAGTCGAAAGTAATATACAGTGACAATGGGACAAACTTTAAAGGTGCGGAAAATGCGTTGGCGGGCTTGAACTGGGAGGAAATTACTCGCGAAACATCGACGCAACGAATAGTTTGGCGTTTTAATCCCCCCGGAGCGCCATGGTGGGGTGGATTTTTTGAACGTATGATTGGCGTAGTCAAACAATTGCTTCGTCGGGTTCTTGGACGTGCAAGTCTTTCTTATGACGAACTTTTCATTTTAATGTGTGAATGTGAAGCCGTCGTGAACGCTAGACCTTTGACTTATATTTCAGAAGACCCGAACGATCTTACAGCGCTTACTCCGGCTATGTTTTTACGCGCCCAATACGAGATTGGTACGCCGGATCTTGACGAGATAGATCGGAACTCTCTAACACGTAGTGCGCGAAAGCAACAAAAATTGCGAGAACACTTGCGTTGACGCTTTAGATTAGAATATCTTGGCCAATTGAAAATTTTTGTTAAGTCGAATTCTAATTTATCGATCAAATTAGGGGACGTTGTTTTAGTCGAAAACGACAATCTTAAACGCGTAGAATGGCCAATGGGACGTGTCATAGAACTGATACCGGGTCCAGACGGATATACGCGGTTAGTTCGGATCAAAACGGCACGAGGTGAGCTGCTTCGCGCGGTGCAGCGCTTGTTTCCCCTGGAATGCACTAGTAAGAACCCAGCAGTGGATAATGCTTGTGTCGCTGAGGAAGATTCGGGACCTCTGCAACCACATCAGGAGATTCAGCCTGACCGTAGACACCAAGCTCATCAAGGCGATGAGAAAAGTGATGATAGTGCGGGAGTGAATAAAAGCAGAGCACCCGTTCAAAATGTGAATTTCACGCGGAGTGGTCGGGAGTCTAAAATGCCTAAACGATATTTAGATTAATATGTGCGTAATGTTAAGTCTTAATTAAGCCACCATGTTACTTCTACATCTTGTGAGGAACATTTCATGAAGTGAACCGTTCCTCAGGTGGGAGAATATCGTAACTGATGTGTAGCTGCCTTGATGCTGACCTACTACTGGGTGTTAGCTTTAACGCGGTTACTAAGTTACTGAAAAAAATTGTAAAAAAAAATAGAATAGGTTGTTGTTTTCTGTTATATATGGAGGATGTATCTGTTCAACGTCTCCTGATTATTTACAACCGTTGTTTTGAAAAATATTTGTAGAGTTTTTAACAAGCCGATCGTGTCTATTATTTTGAACCGTCTAGGCCGGGAATACGGGTAGTATTCCAACGGCGAGACAACAGGCTGCATCATTGATACTCTGCAGCAATTCCTCACGGGTATCGACTTCGGTGGCGTAAACTTTTTGATTAAGATATTCCCAAAAAAAGAAGTCCAGCGGGGTTAGATCGGGAGAACGCGGCGGCCAAGCTACCGGTCCGTGCCTCCCTATCCACCGTCCAGCGAAATTTTCGTTTAGAAAATTTAGAACATTGCGACCACTATGTGCCGGGGCTCCATGGTGTTGAAAAAACATGTTACGTCGTAAATTTAGAGGCAGATCATCGAGAATTTGGGAAAGATTTTCTTGAAGTAAGTTTAAATAAAGACTTGAATTGAGACGTTGTGGAATTTCAATAGGTACAATCAGAGTGTCGTGAATTATTCCCGCCCATAAATTTATGGAAAACCTATGCTGGAAGTTTGTTCTCCGAACAACATGTGAGTTCTCTTCTTCCCAATAATGAGAATTATGAAAATTTAATTTTCCATTTCGGTAAAAGTAGCTTCGTCACACCACAAAATTTTGGAAGCTTGCTCGTTGTCCAGCGACAAAATCCAGCGACAAAATTGCATACGTGGCGCAAAATCTTCTGGTATCAAGCCATGTACACGTCGATAGTGATAGGCATGTAGACTTTGTCGCTTTAATATTCTTCCAACCTGAAATGTTAGTAGCACATCTAATCAATTCTGATAAGGAAATCTCTAAGATATGTAGTACCGTTGGCCGAGGAACATTTATTTGCCTTGAAATGTTCCGTATGCTAGTCGTAGGATCTTGTTCAATAGCGTCAAGGACCTCCGGTTTCCTATTAATCCTGGGACGTCCTTGACCACGTGCCTTTCGAAAAGTGGCGGTTGCAGCTAAGTTGCGGAATACCGTAGGGAATGTCCTCCTTGATGGCAGCCTTCGGTTTGGAAACCTTCTCCCGTACTCGCGTTCTGCCGCTGCAGCATTACCATCGTAAAAGCCATAAATAAATATCATATCAACTAACTCTTGTTCCGTAAACTCTTCTATTTTTTTTTCGCTTAGAACTATTAAATTGGCAATCGGGTTGACAATACTTTGACATAAGAATACCTTGATAATTTTGTTTACATTACTATGAAATTGACCAAAGTGGGATTAATTCGAGAGCGATTTTCTCAGAAACCGTTAAAGATAACGATTTGAAGCAAGAGTACCTTTTTAACGTAAAACAGTTCGGGAAAACGGAATTTGCTGTCCAATTTGTTAAAAAGTCAAAGATGAAAAAGTTACACACGCAAAATACCAAAAGCCCTCCGTACCCACCCCAATGAACCTTGTGGAAATAAATGGATTAGTCCATCAAATTGCTCATTACAATTTAGCTGTGTATATCAAATTTCATTCATTTATCACAACGCGATTGAGAGATGTTGCAAAAAAAATATTTCCATTCCTCCCTCTTCAATGGGTCTCTGTGCCCTTAGGAAGCATTTCCGGACTCATGTTCATATGAACTTTTTTACTTAGTTTTGGTCATAGCGTAATCGGCCTGTTCAGGGTTGGAAGCTAATTATGAGATACCCTGTATATGGATACGCAGAAAGATTTTGATAGAATAGACCTAAACATTTTATTTAAAAAACTTGACTTCTACAGTTTTTCTGATCAACTGATACCTTCAGTACGTAAAATATGAAGATTATCAATCTATTCTTGTAACACCTACATCTGGCATTCCACATTCTGGCAAATACCTACGTGATCTGGGTATTATATCAAAAAATGTTTTTTGTTCCGCACATTGATGATTACTGCAGCCACTAAAATATTAGGTTTTATTATACCCAATGGTGGATTTATACTCGAGTTTTCAAACTTTTATTGTTTATTAGTTATGTAGGTAACAAGATAAAATATGACATTTTGATTTGGTGTCCTTATTATGCAACACAAGTTAAGCTTCATTCACATAAGATTAGTGCGGTTGCATTGGTACTACAGAAAAGTTATTAAAAAGAGCGCCGTATTCTTAAAATAGTGTTTTCTACAAAATACATATAATTTTAGACATTTAATAACTGAATAATCTAGGGTTTAGCAAATAATAGAAATGTTAACTCATCCCATCTGCAAATATTCAAAGATACTGAAGTAAAACGGCGAGAAATACGGGTGACTTTTGTAACGTTCAGATAAACTTAACAGTAACGCCTTTGAACTGCAGTTATATGGCAGAAGCTAAAAGCATTTTAGCTTTTATCAATCCTTTTCCAACAATCATACAAGGACCAATCAGAAAACTGCTTTTTTGACAGTAAACAGAAGATTCACATTTTTGAAGGTTAAGTTTTTAAATTAGATTCTAATTTAGATATTTAGTTTAGAATTGATTTGTTTCTAAAAAAAATGGATGAAGAGGACTGTTTGGTTTAGAAACAGTTACATTTTCTGCTCTTATTCGCAGCGACGTCAATATGTATAAAAACTATACATGCAAAAAAAATGAAAAGAAGAACTCGGAGATGGTGGGTGCGACCTATTAACCGCAGATAGCACATGCAAGGTGATTTCTATAATTTATATAAAGAAATGCGAAATGAGAATGCCGATTATTTTTTCATTTCACCCGAATGACAAGGGCAGTGTTTCATGACTTGCTGAAATTAGTGGGGCCTCATTTAACCCACAGTATACTAGTATACTGTGATTTAACCAAACATTCAAATAGACCATCTATTCCTGCAGATTTTAGGCTTATATTTTATCTAGGGTAGGCTTTTAAGTACTATTCGGCAATTGATAAAAACCAACAATTTCCGTAAATAGGGACGTAGTTGACAAAACATAAACATAACCTCTCTGAAGGTCAAGAATCTTGAGTTTTTGCATGTCGCCAACTTACAGCGGAAAAATTTCCCAACTTCTTAATTCTACAGTAATTTTATGTAAACAGAGTAAATAATATTTAACACCATACAATTACAATACAACAGTACAACTGCAGTGCCATTGCACTAACGTTTATCTGAACGTTACTTTAGTCTGATAGAACGTGTGCAAGAAAAATTTTTGCACTAAAAATCTTAATATAACGAAGAAATGAATAATGCAATTATCTTTTTAATAGATTTATACAAATTTAGCATAATCTTATATTTTCATAATATAATTTAATATTTTAAACATAACTATCTGAACAAATTAGTTACATTTAATTTATTAGTTATTCATTTAGGGAATATTTTTACATATCAATCAGTAACACAGGGGGCAAATTCTGCGCACTAAGACTCCACCAACCTGGGGTAAAGGGTAACAACCTTTGAATTGAATACCTGACATGCTATGTAATTACAGATTAATATCCATCTATTTTTCATTAATTTTGTGTTTAACCGTTGAGTGAATAAGTTTATATAGAGGCGCATCCCTGTACAAATAAACGACTGCTATGCTGGGCTCGAGATTTGGATGGCGCTGCTGGAGAATTGGGCCCGAGATTTCTCAGTTTGCTTCCAACAGTTGAGGGAGTGACATCGACCGCTCGTCTGTTATTATAGTCGCGTCAAGAATTCAGACGTCTTACGTCACGGTTGACATTAGACATTTGTTTTTAATGTCAACGTAATTTTCGATATTTGGTCGTGTTAAAAACAATAATTTTTTGCAATTTAGTGCAATATATAATGCAAACTTATAGTGTAGTATATAGTTTTATTACTATCAGTTGCAGTTTCTTAAATATTTTGATAAAAATACAATGAATTATTCATTTGTTCGTATGACCTAAGTCGTCTGAATTCTTGTCGCGAGTATAGCAAACAGTTTTGTGTGATCTGTAGTTTTAGTTTCTACTGTAGTAGTGTTTTTGTGCAATCATGACAACAGCTAATCACAACTGTGTTTATAAAAACTGTTTAAATAATAAAAGACGAAACAAAGGAATAAGTTTTTTTAAATTTTCAGTTACTGACAGTAAACGTGCCCAGGAGTGGCAAAAAATTGCTGTAATTTAAGTATTGCTCTAATGGACGTTAATGAATTAAAATATAAATTAATTTGTGAGGTGCATTTTTCTCAGAACTATATTATAATAAACAATAAGAGAAAATTGAAAAATGCAATTCCCATACAGTTTATTGAAAACGGTAGGTAGATAAATAATATCATATCTCAAAATATATACCTAGCTACTCAAAGCTGTATATTTTTGGGATAATAGTTATGTATTATTAGCAGTTCATTAATCTTTTAAAGGTTCTCTAGAAATTGGTTACCACATATTTAATAAGATTTTGTTATATGCTTGGTTATTATCAATTTTTCCAAAGACCCGTAGGAAGGCTGTAATAAATTAAAATTTTGGGCAGCGAGAGCAAATAAGCGTTTCTAAAATAAAAATGTTCCTCAAAAATTAGAATGTATACGGGTTTTTTGGAAAAAAATTATAATAATGTCAACAAGTAGGTAGGTACCTAGCTATTTACACCAGTAAAAAAAAATTACGGTTACATTTTTTATTTTTTGGAAGAAATTAAATTTGAAGCGTTTTGCTGTCGTTACTCTCAATTTTTTTTTAATGGCATAGTGTGCTAATTGTCATTTGCTTAGCTACATTTCTTCTGTTTCTATTAGGATATTCAAAAATAATTCTAATATCTAAGGTTCACTTCGAATTTCTGTATCTACAAACATAACGGTGTCTAAACTAGAATATTTTCCATCGATTAAGCTTATGATAATTGTAAACTAAATATCCTAATTATGTAATAATGAATTATTAGATATTTATGGATATTTGTTGTGATTTCACTTTTAATTCTTATATCTAATTAAAAATAAACTAAAGTCGTAAGTTTATATGGAGGGATGTTGTTTTTATTCCAATTTCATAAATATCTTCCAAATATGTTTTTATTAGTTACTGCAAATGTCACCTAAAGTAATTTCAAAGTTTCAATTCATTACTTTTTGAAACACCTTGTGTACGGAGTGCTCAATAAACGCTGGGCACCAGATGTACAGTGTGTTTCAAATTGGATGCATATTGGTATCTTGGAAATCGTTAGATAGATAGAGACAAAGTTAAGTTGAGGCAAAGTTGTGTAATTTGGTGATCAATAATATGTCTGCAAAAAATCACGGCTAACAATATTAGTTTTTGAGACATTTGAAATAAAAACCGATATTTTGGAAATTCGTTCTTGTAATATTTCAGGCTTGTTTCAAGAGCTATTGAAATAAAAAGGACACATTTTCGTAGTAACTTTTTACGCTCTATCAAATGGCGAAATAGTTTTTTTAAGTAACGTTTTGTCCCATCAATATATTTATGTCACTCGACAGCATTTCTCCTTGTGATGATGTATCATACGATAAACGGTGTTATTTAAGTACGTGGCCAAACTTCAAGGGGTAATTTCTTGAGTGATTCTAAGACAAAAACTTTATATAAACGTAGGTCCTGTAATGCTTCGTTTTCAAGATACAGGGTGTCAAACTTTTTTCAAAAATCATTTTTTCGTAAAAATCTTAATAATCCCTTAGCCGATTTTACTGAAATTTGGCAGTGTGCTTTATGGTAGAAAGGGGCTAATTTATCCCTAAGTAGATTAAAATGATTAAGCCCAGTGACGGGGCACCTTAACCTATTTTTGACAAAAAAAATGTGCGCTACTGACTTTAAAATTCTTATAATTTTTTCTTATAATGTTTTGTTTGCAAATATGTTTCTTTGTAATCAAGGCTACGAAAGTCACAAATATTTTAAGGGGGGCGTTTTTATGTGCATTTTTCAACGAATTTATAGGTGTTTCTTGTCGCAGTTAAAGAAAAATCTAAGCAAGTTAGAAAAAATATCTCTTCACTGTGCCAATCATACAAGTTTTCTCCAGGGTGTGACATATTTTATAGGCTGGTAAGTCATTAGGAAATGGGAAGAAAACCATGTTTTCGCCTCCTATGTTTCATTGTTACGTTTCAGAACTTTATAGGGCAATTATGCACTGAAAAAATCGTATGCGGTATTATAATCACTGTCACAACCGGCAGGATACTTTTTAAAAGACATTAACACTTGAACTGATATAAATTATTGAGTATTTATCACAGTAATTACAACAAGGCTAAAAGGTGCAATTCACGGTCTTTGCATAGGTAAATCTGTTTTCTAGCACGTTTCTTCACCAAAAATTAAAGGACGTGAATTAATTTCAGCATGTTTTAGTTGGGACACTATCGAAAAGATGCCGTTAGTTACGGTCTGTAGGGTATTGGCACTTGAGTATTTTTTTTATCCGTCAGGGTCGGACTAGCTTTTTAATGCTTATTATCAGTAGTAGTAGTACCTAGCAAATCACACACAAATTGTTATACAAAATTCAGAAAGTATCATTATTGATGTTGAACATTATGGAGGAGATAACAGCAAGTACAGCGTCATGCAAATCACAACGAAATAGTAATGTTTTTTCAATTACTATATTAAAAGAAATTTTTTGATAAAACCTCTAACAGGGGTCTAGTACAAGACAAATTAACGAAAAAACTACCTTAAAAATTTATGGAATTTAAACAAATTTTTGTATGGAACTTTTAACAAGGGTCTGTTGGTACACTAATTAACTAAAAAATACAGGGTGTTTAGAAATAACCAAACCAATCTCAAAAATCCCTAAAAATTGGGAAATTAGGTTTTTGATTAAACTTTTAACAAGGATCTGTTAGAACACTAACGAAAAAATACAGGGTGTTTCGAAAAACCGAACCAATCTCTAAAATCCCTAAAAATTAAGAAATTTGACCAACATTTTTTATTAAACTTTTAACAAGTGTCTGTTAGAACACTAATTAACGAAAAAATACAGGGTGTTTAGAAAGAACCGAACGAATCTCTAAAATCCCTAAAAATTACGAAATTTGACCAAGGTTTTTGATTAAACTTTTAACAAGGATCTGTTAGAATACTAATTAACGAAAAAATACAGGGTGTTTAGAAAAACCGAACCAATCTCTAAAATCCCTGAAAATTACGAAATTTGACCAACATTTTTGATTAAACTTGTAACAAGGGTCTGTTAGACCACTAATTAACGAAAAAATACAGGGTGTTTAGAAAGAACCGAACCAATCTCTAAAATTCCTAAAAAATACGAAATTTGAGCAACATTTTTGAGTAAACTTTTAACAAGGATCTATTAGAACACTAATTAACGAAAAAATACAGAGTGTTTAGAAAAACCGAACCAAACTCTAAAATCCCTAAAAATTACAAAATTTGACCAACATTTTTTATTAAACTTTTAACAAGGGTCTGTTAGAACACTAATTAACGAAAAAATACAGGGTGTTTAGAAAAACCGAACCAATCTCTAAAATCCCTGAAAATTACGAAATTTGACCAACATTTTTGATTAAACTTTTAACAAGGGTCTGTTAGACCACTAATTAACGAAAAAATACAGGGTGTTTAGAAAGAACCGAAACAATCTCTAAAATTCCTAAAAAATACGAAATTTGAGCAACATTTTTGAGTAAACTTTTAACAAGGATCTATTAGAACACTAATTAACGAAAAAATACAGAGTGTTTAGAAAAACCGAACCAAACTCTAAAACCCCTAAAAATTACAAAATTTGACCAACATTTTTTATTAAACTTTTAACAAGGGTCTGTTAGAACACTAATTAACGAAAAAATACAGGGTGTTTAGAAATAACCGAACCAATATTTAAAATCCCTCAATTATGAAATTTAATTAAACTTTTTGATGAAACTTATAACAAGGATCTGTTAGAACATTAATTTACGAAAAAATACAGAGTGTTTAAAAACCCAAATCAATTTCTAAAAACCCTCAAAATTTATGGGAATTAACCAAAATTATTGATGAAATTTTTGAGAAGGGTCTTTTAGAACACTAATTAACGAAAAAATACAGGGTGTTTAGAAGAAACCGAACCAATCTCTAAAATCCCACAAAAATTATGAAATTTAACCGAAATTTTTGATGAAATTTTTGACAAGGGTCTGTTAGAACACTAATTAACGAAAAAATACAGGGTGTTTAGAGAAAACCGAACCAATCTCTAAAATCCATAAAAATTACGAAATTTGATGGGGATTTTTGATTAAACTTTTAACAAGGGTCTGTTAGAACACTAATTAAGGAAAAAATATAGGGTGTTTAGAAAAACAAAACCAATATCTAAAATTCCTCAGTTTATGGAATTTAAACAATTTTTTTTAAAACTTAACAAAGATCTAGTAGAACACTAACGAAAAAAGTACAGATTGTTTGAAAAATCAACGAATTTCTAAATATTCTTAAATGTCACGAATTAAAAAAAATGTTTGTCAAATTTCAGCATCAAATGAAGATAACCCGATTCAACATTTGCAATACAGGGTGTTAAAGTAACCAAACATGAAAAAACCACAAAATTGACAGAATTTTACATCGTTTTAAAATGAAATGCCAGCTACTTTTAAAAATTATTGTCAATAAAAGTCAGCCAAGGTCGGGCAGCAACCTTGCTGTACCTTTCTAGTTAATATTATTTGATGAAAAATTGACGTAACTGAGCTTAATGTAATATAGGAATGTACGTTACTATTAGGACTAAAAATTAATCATTTATTTCATATTTTAAATTACACAGTATAATAAAGCTCTAAGCTAAAGCATGAAGTACATTATTTCCATCACTGTTGCCGTCTCGATGAGTTGTTGGCTCCAGAAACTGAATAGAGATCTTCGGTTTAGGGAGCGATTCATATTTATGGCTCGATACGCAGTGGATCGCGTCAATGTTATAATTAGGTGCGCCCGATGGATTTTAAAATTAAGTTAAATTTATTCAATAGTAATAATGGCATTTTATTTTTATGTTGGCAATTTTAAAGCAAACTAATTTCTGGCGGTTTGTTTACTATAATATCAGAATTTTAAAAAAGTAATTGAATATTAAATTTGCGCTAATTGTAACGGTACGAGTTTACCTATATGTATTGGATATTTTTTATACGTATGCATACCATATTTTTTTTACAAACCTTCATGTAAATGAAATGAAAAAGACCAGTAGCGTACACACTTCATTCTTTTATAAAAAAAATATTGCGCTTTGTATGAAGCAGAAATCATATGATATTTAATAAGGAAACAAAGAATTTTCAATAAAATTGTGTATGAACACTAAGTAATTTTCACCTTACATTTTAGTGGTAACATTAAATCGATTAGCAACTGAACATTCAGGCAGCTAAATCAGAAATTTTATCATCACGTATCGTTGTTATTTGTCACATTACCTTCTTATAATAGTAACAATTTAGCTCTAGTTATAGAATGACTTGGAACAATTATAAATTAATAGATTACGTTATTATTATGTTTTATCATTTTTTCCTATTCTGTCCATGAAAATCTTGAAGAAATAGGCAAATACTGTAAAAGTCAGTGCAACCCTATACATATTTATCTAATTTAAAAGTCCCAAACGTTTTTTTTTTACTGTTTTATTTCAATGTTACTTTATGACAATGAAGAATGTTTCGTACATAAATAAATGTCAAATAATGTGATGGTAATCGAATAACTATCTATATGAAAATCTATTAAAATAATTTCTTTTTTCAGGCGCACACTTATTAGCAATCTTGCGACTGCTTTGACCATCTAGTGCGTGTACATTTGATACACGACACATTTATATCTGTATTGACTATTGACCTTCGGGACCACAGTATATGGAGTCTACCTATGCTGTGTTCGGGACCGGATTACCTAAATCACGATACTGAATAGGTTGTTACGCGCCGCAAATTCTTGTGATTTATAGAGTATCTCAAACAATTCGTAGTGAACTTATTTTATTTAATAATGTCCAGACATCGTTAGTCTGCGGATGGGTTTTTTACTGCATACGATAGGTTCCATGGGGACCATTTTCCAATGAAAAGAGGTAAACACAATATAATAATAAATTCCAAAACATAGTTTACGACTCAGATTTTTCTCCTGTAAAAAGGTAAATTTTCAGCAAATATTTGTATAAGAACTTTCTTACAGAAATAATGCTTTATGCTTTAGAGAAACACATAAATATGGTGATATTTCTGCAGATCAGAGTTATAAACTAATAATACAAATACAAATCTGTCGTTCCTTCTCTAACTATAAAAATTATAGGTGAGTTAGCAAAATAGAAATCCGTATCATTTCTTTATAAGAAACTGTATATATATTATTACGCATGAGAATTAAAATGAAAACAAATAACCTTTGAATAAAACGTGTATGTATTAAGACAAAAAAAATCATTTGGTAGTTCTAGAAATATTCTGGATTACATAATAGCAATGGAGGATGCTTTTCTTGACATGTTTAACAATTTGTGAAAAGTCATTTGGCTAACAATTAAAAAGTGAATTTTTAAAAATATTATATCACCACCCATGTACTAACTTTCCTTTCGACTATTTCATTTCACTATATACAAGAGTATGTATTTATTTTACTTTAAAATCATAAATATATACATAATATGTAATAAAACATGAAACGCTGTTGCAAAACTTAATCTTAAAAATTTATAAAAAGAAAATATATTACAAAGTTGCTGGTAGTTAGGTTACTATGTCTTACTGTATTAATATATGTTTAAGAAGTTCTATGTTATTTTTTGGAAAAATTACGCCAACAAATTTTTATAAACTTGATACACATATGTAATTATTCCAACGAAATAAAATTATTTAACCAATTTTAATGGGTAGGTATCCAGTTTCTTTAATAAAGTCATATTACGGAAAATAGTTACAAAAAGTCATTTGTTTTTTAATTTCATTGATATTAATATCGATCCTTGTCAACGCCAGAAACAGAATTCATGACTGGGTCACCTCGTATAAACCAGTCCTCGGACTGTTTGGCGGTTGCGCTTTGACCTGGCTTTTTCAAAGACGTCGCGCTGAAATAATTCTGTAAATTTCGGTACGGTGTACGACTCAGTGCTTCACTACCTATCGTATAACTTTTTCAGTTGTATTTGATAGATATACAAATACTCGTATATACGTAATATTGGGAAAATTTTTAATTTACTTCAGGTATCATTATTGTATTAAACGATTTTCCATGTCTTTACTGTAGCCGTACTTTATAAATTTCTTTTGGCTAAATATTTTACTACAAATAAAGTTAAATATATACCTATATATTAAAAGATGAAAACCAACAAAACTATTGCAAGTATTTTATCTAACCGCTTTTCGACATACAGGATCTACCTCTCAGTTATTAAATAAATCGACATTCTTAGTAATAGTATAGATAATTATCGGAAAAATAATATATCTAAAAATTTGTTTCAATAATGTGTTACTTTTTCCTGGAACAAAAATTTATTGTATATTATTTATCCCAACAAACCTTATAGAAACATCCTGGTATGTTATGACTATATTCTGTGCAGATACTGATATTGTTTTGTTGTTTCTGTACTTTAGGCCGATTTTCCTTAATACGTCTCTGATCCTACGGATAAAACGTTAGGCGAATCTACCGAGTAAAGAAATCTGCAACACCGATCTTCTACGCGAAAATGTATCTAGCTCTAGTTCGGCTTTACGCTAATTGGAACCGCCACATCCTGAGTGGATTGTCTTTGGGCGATTTTCGACGACTAAAACGCGGCCCTTAATATCATTTCAAGTTACGTGCAAATAACAAATAAGTATTAATGATTATTTAGTTTTCTTTGTAATATTTTATACCAAATAAAATATATAAATTTGTCTCATTAATCTGTGGTTTTCAAGTTTTAACTTTCTTTCACATATACAGTGTGGATAAAAAGTTTGGAATACATAAAATATCTCCTGAAATAATATAATTTTGGAAAAATTCTCACGTCGATTTTTTAATTAAATTTGCCACTTTTTGAAATGATGAAGTATTGAGGACAGGTAGGTATCATTGAGCAGAATTTTTTTTAATGGCAACTCCAATTTTTTTTCTCGAATATGAAAGAGCTTTTTAATATGGTATCATAAAATTTTTATTAGGTTATATAAGAAAAATTTCGAGATAAATTCAATTGAAATTTCAAGATATCTAAACACTGAATTATTATCTATAATTTTTCTGCAGGCTAATAGCTACATTTTGATTTTAAAGCCCTCATTGCCAAGTAGTAGGCACTAAAATAGGTTCTGTATCAAAATTTGATAATTTGTCATACAATAATAATTATGATAAGATATCGTGAATCTCCAATTATCTCGTTTTTTTTTACGTTACTTACCAAAATTTTTATGGCGCCATATTCAGAAAAAAAAGCTTTTTTATATTCCAGAAAAAACAATTTTTTTCCTGCTCAATGATACGCCACTGTACACAATTTTTAATTATTTCAAAAAGTGGCAAATTTAATTTAAAACTCGACGTGTCTGAATATTTTTCCAAAATTATTCTATTTCAGGAGATATTTTTTATACCGAAATACCCAAAATTTCATTAATTTATGTCGTTGCATGTTCGTTTGAAAATATAAGGGGCTTTTAGAAATGAGTAAACATTTCGAATATTTACTTTGATTTAATATAATTTTCGTTATTTATTTTTTTATTTATTCCTATTTACTTAATTAAAAACAATTATAACCTAATTTTTTAACTATTTAATTTAGTTGTAACACAATGTTAAAAATTATTATTTGACTTCTAAACTGTATTTTCGTTTTTTCTTCAAAACGTCATGTCCTACTGACTTCAGATAAGAGGGACTTTTCTGGGTAAAATTGCATGTTCTTTCATATTTTTCGAAAACATTTGAAAAATTTCAATTCAGCTATACTTTTTTATATAAAAATATTAATAGACACCCCTCTATCTCCACCACTGCAATCAATATGCGATGATTTTCGGTGTCAAATTATTTGTTCTCCAATACTAGGTTTTTTGCCGCAACATGACGATTTATTTTGTTAGCGGTTATTTAGTTAAAAAATAAGTAAACAAAACAAATATAACATTGAGCACCCTGTATCTCACAAACGAAGCGTTTTAGGACCCAGATATATATATTGGAATTTTTCGTCTCACAATGAGATCTTATAAAGATTACTGAAGTCCTGCTATTTAAACCTGAAACACTCTGTATATTAAGCATACACATGTAAAATCTGCTTCATTCAAATTCTACCTGATCTTAAAAAGAAAGAAAACAAATTGAATCTGGCTCCGAATCAAGCCGCAACTGTTGAGTGAGTCACGCAATGCCACAGCCGGACAGATTCCAGTTAGTTCAAATAAATGAAATAGATCGGCCTAGGCGGCGCTTCAGATCAGCGCTATAGTTTGTGGACGGTGCGGTACCAGGGGTAGAATGTGGTGGGGAACCTGCATGAATTCGTTTTTGGCCATTGGACTTGCGGCTCTTGTATACTTATTCACTCAACGGTTTAACTTATCTGTATAAATGTACTTAATACGAGCATTATTATATGTGAAATAAATTAACTGTTATAACATTTATTATATTCTACGGACATTTAAAAATTGTGTTGCCTCACTCTACCGTGTCATATTTGTCGGCAAGCTTCGACATTTTTTATGTCTACTATAAGTATGAAAACTATATATCTCCTATAGTTGACTTCCACAATTATAGAGAGTGACTAATCGCTATCTTGTAGACAAGCGCGGCGGGCGAATCGTGCGACGAGCAACATTTCATAGGCATTTGAAGACGATCAGATATAAAAAAAATATACAAAAATGACAAAAATAATTGCATTAGATAACATCCATTATTTTTAGAGTAGAAGCAGTGATAACAGTTTTTACCAATTTCGAGGCGACGTTAGATAATAAAAATAATAATTTCAAAATTAGAGTGACTAATTCACAACACAGAGATGAGTACGGAAGATACGGGTGGCATGATTACCTAAGCGTGCCACTTGAGAAGAGTTAAAGCACACAAAATTATCAAAAATAAGTTGACGTCGGCTGAATCTAGCACATTAACAATTTACTTTAAATGTGCCACCTGTGTCATCCTCTCTACAAATTAGAATGCCGTCCTTACGGGCGGCGATTGCCCACTACCACCCACTTACACCTACCTGATGCGCACTCCGCAGATATCACACTTAAGCCTTGTCCTCATTGACGCGAAATTCACGCATTTTTGCAACTTCTGTTTTAATTATTTATGGCGGGAAAATCTCAACTTTTGACAATTGCAATTTGCGAAACTGTCAAATACTACAAATATTATTGCCCCTTTCATTATTATGTGGTGTTAATAAATTTGTTTTGAGCTTCTGATAATCTACCATGGCAGTTTCATGATGAAAATGATAGAAAATGTTAGAGGTAGTTGACAAAATTTGTTACAAATAGAGATTTTTTCCACCGTTAAATAAATCACGCAAATATTTGCGAATGCCGCATTCAAAAGGACAAACGGTTTTAGAATACATACGCGCTATTTACTATTGGTTACTAGCACTGTCACTATAACGGTCACACATTAACACTTATTATATCTTATTGTATCGCTTTCCGTATGACTTTTATACATCCATTTCCATACATATTTATTTTAAATAGTTTCTTCGCCATATCACTATTACGTCCGTTTCACAGTTGTCTTTACCACTTATTTATTTGCACACATATGCTATTCACGTACAATTTTGTTAATGACATACACATTTCAACATCACTTACACTCATATTTTGACCTCGCCCTCTAAACACTTCATACATGTCATCATCCGATATTCCTCACTTGTTAAATAAGGACGATTTTGAGAATACGTTGTAGAGCTTGAATTATTCTCCATTCTTAAGAACATAAAATCACTAATAAAATTAAATTAGCAAAAAGATATAGGTACCCGAAATTTTGCCCGCCCGAACGATATACCCGCCCATGATAGCGCTGGAAATGAAACAATTGGATCCGACAATTCGTCGCAGCCAATCAAAAGCAGCAGCGCATGCGTACTCACTGCAGCGCACTGCAGCAGCTGTGTAATCGGGTATGCGCTCAGAGATATGCGGCACACGATTTTGCAGGAAAAATATACGGGCTGCATGTATATTTCTTTGTGTTGACTGGTATAAACTGTGAGCAGGTTTATAACATGAGTCACTCTCTATAATTTTGGACGTCGACTATAACAATACCTAAACTTGGACAACAAAAGAAACAGAACAGAAATATTACAGCTAAAACTGTTTAACATTAATACTATTTTCAGAAACTACAATTAAAAATCTATTTAAAACAAAGCGGTGTGCACGTTATTAGATGCGTCTAAAATTCAACATTACTGACACTTTACCGTACTTTTCCCGTCCCACTAAGCAAGATAAAATTGCTGTAACATTGCTCAAACTGTAAAGTTGCAAAAGCTTTTACCGGAAGTTCGCAAGGGATTTATGACAAAGTTATAATTTCTACCCAAAAACTTTCCAAGGAAACATTATTTTAGAACGTTTGCTACAACTTTTCTTAGCAAGTTCACAGTAATGTTAAAATTAGAGATGGGTTGTTATTTGCATATTATTCTATAACTGTTATCTGCTCAACAACGACAACGCCTGTTATTTGTCTGCCAAAATAACAGGTGCAGGTATCATACAGTTGTCAACAGACAAGCAAGCAGTCACGGTCCCAGTGGGAGGCAGCTGCGCAGAGCATGTGAGTACGAGCCGCGAGCTAACAGAACTGCGAAGCTGTCTTTTGGAATATTCATCGCGGTAGAGTAGCGAACAACCGCTCGCAGTCTTTAGGGTTTTCAACAACGACGATAACCAATAACAGTTCCAGTTCACAACAACGGCGTTTGCAAAATAACGTAACGGTCTAACAATGGATTAAAGACGACGGTGAATCACAGATCGCAGTTTTTAGGATTCTCAACAACAGCGATCACCGATAACACTTTCAGTTCATTGCAACAACGGTGTTTGGAAAATAACGTAAAAGTGGATACGTTATAATATACGTAGACCTTTTGATTTATAATTTTAAATATTTTCAAAAATACTTAATAATGTATGTTAATACCGACATAAAAATTAGTTTCATTTTGTTTCAGTGTATTTCACATTTTTATTTTGGAAAACAATGAAGTAAGAGCTAAATGTATTGAATTTAAGGCTGGATTCTACGATTTTCGGTTTCTAAATTTTATTTATTAAAAAAATAGAACAGCCAGATAAAAATAAATGTTCGTTACTTTAAAAATAGTCTAAATAAAAATAACTTGCATAAATATTTAGAAAACATAACAAATTGCTAATGATCTAAATAAATAATTATGCAATCAACAATTCTCTTCAGTTTAATGAGACCTGATCAATGCGTATGGTGTATCTCGTGACCAGTCGATACCATTCACAGAAACATTCTGATTCTGAGTCAATAACAATTATCTGTTATTTTGAACTGTTATGTAAAAACAACAATAACAGTTGCAACTGTTATTTGAAAATAACGGTTTTGCTCATCACTAGTTGAAATGTGTTTGCTTTGTACACTTTGTCTGCAAAGTTAATTAAGAAATTACCAATAAATATTGTCATTTGCTTTAAGTAGTTTAAAATACGTCTGGTTTAAAATCAAACTGCTAGAAATATTTCGAATCAGTTAATTTTAGAAATGGGCAAAGATCGAACGAGTCGTTCATTTGAACGACTCTTAAAAAAGAATCGTGTGAATCGACTCTGTATTTGGCACTATTTTGCGAAACCCGAAATGAATCGTAATGCCATAGGGTCAATATTTAAGAAACAACTCGTTCAAATGAATTGTCACTTGTCAGACGATTCACGAGTCGCGAAATAAATCGTAGCGTATTGAGCCAATATCAGCCAATATTTGAGAAGCAACTCTCGTTGAAATGAATTGCCACTTGCAATGTGAATATTGAGCCGAGAAATGAATCGTAGTATGTCGTTCAAAGAAATCGCCATTTGCCTCATGATATAAATTATTGCATTATTTCGCGAATCTCTTGTATTTATTATTTACAACAAATAATCGCTTAAAATGATTCGTAGTTAAAAAATGAAATACGAGTTTGTTTATCTAATTTTTTAGACATTTCTTTTGTAGTAAAATAACTACTATTAAGTAAAGATAGAATTTTATACTTTACAGAAAATTCCATTTAAATGTAGATATTAAGTTTTACGTACAGTTACGATATAAAATTAGAAATTTAATATTTCACATAGGTGTAAGTATAACTATTATACACTTACATTATGTGAAACATGAAAACCAGTAAATAAATACAGATACTGAATGTGTGAATAAGTCGTCGTCACCGATTTAAATTTTCTGATTTCAAACAATTATATTATTATGATTATAGTATTAGAGCATTAGATCTCGGAATTTTCATCGTTCAAATGAATGAATCGTAGGAGTCGATTCATTTTAACAAATTGAATCGTGTGAATCGATTCATCAAAAAGAATCGAGTTGCCCACCTCTAGTTAATTCGACGAGGTTTTCCTCTGCCAGTGTGGCAGTGACCAAAAACAAATTATATCATAGATTTTAATTTTGATACGACTTTTTAAAGAACAGTTTCGACATCTTGATAATTCCGTTGTATCGCAACTTTTTTTGGTAAATTATGTGATAACTTGCAGCAAGTTACTAATATGTAACGTCACAGAAACTTTTTGCGGTTCACTTATAACAAACTATCTAGCTAAAACATTCATATGAAATATTCTAGCAAGCGTGCAGTTACAGTGTAAAATTACATATTTAAAATTAATGCAACTTTGTTAAAATGTTATGTAAGGTTTCTTGTTTAGTGGCGTCTCTTAAACATTTTTTTTTTCTTAAAATTGCTATCATTGGAGATAATTAATAAAACACCTCGTGATGGTAGCTAAGATCTATTCAAATACTAAAACCTTAAACTCCTGGGCCATTGACCAGTCTATTTAATTTAATAAATATTACTTAACTTGAATTATCATATCAAAAAGAATATTTTTTAATTAAGCAATTTTATCACTTGGCTAACCAAGGCCATTTAGGTAAAATAGGAATGACAAGAACCATTAACATCCCAGTGAGTCAGATTTTAAATAAATAAAAAACTCTAACTATCCCAATTTGTTAGAGAAAGATGTAGGATTTGAGGCTTAAGTACTCTAAGATGTAATAATTTCTTATTTTATAAAAAGGAACTAAAAATCGAATCATAAATACTTTTTCAAAACTTAAATTAGTCACAATGTATATAAAAAGTTTTGAAGTTTCTAAAACTAGAACCAATTCTGTGACATAATTTGCTTACCTTTTCCTTTTTCTTCTCTTTCTTGTCCTCTTCTGAAAGTGATGGTGCTGGTAGTGGTTGCGGTACATGTGGTTTTCTAAAAATATCCATAACCTTAGTCATTGCACCGCGACTTGAAGATGTAGCAGCTGTTACAGTGTGATAATATCTAATATCACTTTCATCATCATGAACAGGATGAGCTGATCCATCACGTGGTGTTTTTGATTTAGGATGCATGAGTCCAGTGTGCTAGAAAATATAAAAATCACTTGCAAAAGCATTCAGTAAAAATTTGAAAATTTTTCTTATGGTCTCACATAGGACTGTTTGTGCCAAAAATATTTGTGTTCAGAAAATATGGGTTATGACATCATCCAGTATTATTCTTCCACAAACATTTTTTACTATATCTGTCTGTCTAAGAGATACACATATTCAGAAACGGGTGTAAAAACAGCAACAATTTGTCAGCAACGGTTTTTCAAAGTATGATATTTATTTATGCCGCATGAGTGATTATACTTACTAGATGCTACTTATTACTATCTATACACCACCACATATTTCCGGCCCCTACTAAGGGCAGCAGCCGCCCCAGAACGAAAATAGACATGAAGAATGATTTTGATGGTGTCTGTTAAATGTTTCAGGGTGATTATACTTATTGAGCGCTGCTTATTAAAAAAACATAAATAAATATAATCATGGTGAAAAATTTAACAGACACCTTCAAAATCATATTTTATGTCTTTTTCTATTCCTGGACGGTTGCCACCCTTAGTACGGGCCGGAGATATATATACTGGTGTATACCAAATTGTCACGGGTTTCCTAATCCGACTTATTCTATTACCATAAAAACAAACAGTTAATTTTTACTGATATTTATTAAACACTGTACTGAATACTAATTACAACTCAACTAAACACTATTTCACTTTGAAATTCCAGGAAATTTCCAACTAAACACTGACCGACTCGGCCGTTTATTCTTCTTTTATAGACCAAACGAATGTTCCAGGTATTTTCTAGCAGCTCTAGATCCATTCCTTGAACGATTCTCGTCGATTCTCAATATTCCAGTGGCGCCTCGATCAACTCCACCATCAAAATCATGCTTCACGTCTATTTTTCGTTCTGGGACGGCTGCTGCCTTAGTACGGGCCGGAGATATGTGGTGTGGTGGTGTATACGTAGTAATAAGTAGCGCTTAATGAATAAATATAATCAGGGTGAAAAATTTAACAGACACTTTCAAAATTGTTTTTTATATCTTTTTTCATTCTTGGGCGGCTGCCGCGATTTACATATTGGTGTGTCAGAGTCACAGGGAAATGATATGATCGATGAAGATGGTTGAATTATGGATAAAAGGTAAGGTAAAATAAAATCAGTATTATATATTTTCTCTCCTACTTTTTACCAATATTTATTTACAATATACAGAGTGTTTAATGAGTCGATGCATTCCTTGCAGGAATCTATAACACAAGTAATTTGTGTAGATAATTTTCTATATACAGGGTGTTTACAATTTTATTTAAGAAAATTTAATTTATTTATATTGTGGAAACCGTACCAAATGAAACTTTACAGGTTTTTATGTTAACAATAATACATGTTTTACAGTAAATTGTTATTTATGTATTAAGAGCGAAAAGTAATACATTATTGCTCAAGTGACAGTAATCACGCGGGAGCAGTAATGCCACTTTTTGCTCGTAATGCATACAATATTTTATCTACAACCAATCAACAAAATAAAAATGTTCAATTATTAACTTTATTATGAAACATTAATTATAACAAATACTTTGTTGCTATTGACAACGAGCGTTTGATATCACTCGGCAAGCAATAAAGCGACCATCATGTGACCTCCTCAATAAACGTCAGCTTTTCGTGGTCACTGGCAAGCAAAAAACTTTAATTAAATTAATGATTATAAATAAAATATTGTTTTCAATTTCATCGAAACACGTACGCACGGGCACGTCAAGTGAGCGGCTGGTGAGATTTTAGGTAAGTCATATCTCAATAACCAGACAAGAGATCGAAACCAAACTTTAGGATATCCAGGGTGTCTACTTTTATTTGTGTACAAATCCGTAAAAACTTTATTCCTCAAGATAATCAAAAAATTTTAATTTATTTTAAATGACATGGAAAACCGCTTGCTCTGACCCTACCACGGCATTTAAGATGGCGATCCAAGACCTGCTTAGTTTTTTTATACCTCTGAAATCAATAAAAACGTTTAGCGATTTTTTTATTTAAAATCTGATAAGGTGGTATTAATCAGGAGGTCCCCTCAAAACCCCTATGTGTAAAATTTGAACAAAATCTATACAGTGTGTTTCCTTTTACACTTTCTCAAAGTTTTATTTTTATAAAAATTTGTAAAAACTTTATATTCCAAAATAACGCAACAACTATTTTTATGTTTTAAATAGCATCGAAAACCGCCTGTTCTGATCCTACTATGGCGACCGAAGGTCTGCTATAATTTCTTATACCATCGATTTACAAAGATGGGATTGATCACAACCTCCCTCTAAACAAAATACAGAATTTGAAAGGCGCTAGACGAATCAAGAGTGATCATGGAAATAAGTCAAAAAGTATGAATCAAAATTGATTTTTATTTTTAGGGGTTCAATAAAAAATAAATTATACCGAAATCGACCATTGAATATCGACGATTTACGCAGAAGGATTACTAAAGCATGTCAGTTTATCAGTGCAGCTCAATTAAAGAAAGTTGTACAGCACAATAGGAAGCGTATTGAAAAATATATTCTTCTAGAGGCTGGTGTGGTGGAAAAAGGTCCATTAAATGAAAAAACTTATTTGTATTTATTTATTATGTTAGTTAATAAATGTTTCATATATTTTATTACATCTTAGCTTCGACACAATGTCGTTATGTGACTTATTTTTTGATAGTAGACCACATTAATTCAGTTTTCATTCATACTATTTTGACATAATTCTTTGGCTCACACTTGATTCGTGTAGCGCCTTTCAAATTCAGTATTTTGTTTTGAGGGGGTTTGTGATTAACCCCACCTTATCAGAATGTAAATCAAAAGTTCGCTAAACGTTTATATTAAATTTTGGGGGTATAAGAAATTATAGCAGGCCTTGGGTCGCCATAGTAGGATCAGAACAAGCAGTTTCCGATGCCATTTAAATTTTTTTAAAAATGTTGGATTATCTTGAAGAATCGTTTTACGAATTTGTACACACATAAAACTTTGAGAACGTGTAAAACAAAACACTCTGTATAGTTTTTATTTCAATTTCACACATAGGGGGGTTTGGGGGACCCTGAGTAACAATACCTTATCAGATTTTAAATAAAATATAGCTAAACGTTTTTATTGAATACGAGGGGTATAAAACTAATCATAGCAGGCCTTGGATCGACAAAAAAATATTTGTTGCGTTATTTTGAAAAATAAAGTTTTTATGAATTCCTAGATGAGGCAGCGATTTTTTTCGCAAATTGTAGAAAGGTTCTCCTTCTAAAAAAGTTGTCTTTCCAGGGAAAAAATTATAATCAATTTATAATCCGGTTTCAATAATTTAAAAAATAGCAGAAATGATGTTTACTGCGAGTAGTAATAATTTTTTGCAATAAAATTGGTACAAAAATACTAAGTGCATAATATCTGGTATTTTTCAAATAATTGAAACAGGACTTTCATGCCATGCAATAAATCAAATTTAATTTTTTTACTCGAAAATGGTGAGTCGTAAAGTTCCAAATTGAATAAGAAATTCGAAAATAATTTTATTATAAGAAAAATCAGGGACGAATCATTTTTTCTTTAAAAATATCCAGAGACGTCCCTGCCGGCATACGCCGTGCGTATGTGACTGGTGAAACTGAAAACAATATTTTTATTGCAAAACATGTATTCTCGTTAACAGCCACAGCCTGTAAAATTTCATTAAAATATTGCGAGCGGTTTCAGTAATATTAATAATTTGCTTTTTTTATTAAAACTTATAACACCCTGTAGATCGAAAAGGAAATATATCACAAATTACTTGTACTATAACCTTAATATACAATTGAACAGAAAAATGTTAAACTATACAATTGGTATTTTGAGTAAATTAATACTGTAATTAAAAAGAAACATAACGTTGCCGCTCATTAAATATGTTCTTACTATTTTAAATATATACTGTCTACAGTGTTGTCAAATCGCTGTGTACTACGAAAAGGATGTGGATGTCACAAGCGCGATATATATATATATTGCAGGATGTCACAAAAACCACATCATATATTGTGCTATATAATAAATATACAGCAACAGCTTCTGCGTGCTGCCCTTTATGTAATATATTGTGGAAGTACAAAAAACGTTAAAACTTACACATCTGACCTCTACAAGAATACATTTTTCAATACGCTTCCTATTGTGCTGTACAACTTTCTTTAACTGAGCTGCACTGATAACTGAAACGCTTTAGTAATTCTTATGCGTAAATCATCGATATTCAATGGTAGATTTCGGTATACTTTATTTTTTATTGTACTCCCAAAAATAAAAATCAATTTTGATGCATACTTTTTGACTTATTTCCATGATCACTCTTGATTCGTCTAGCGCCTTTGAAATTCAGTATTTTGTTTTGAGGGGGGTTGTGATTTGATTTATAATCTTATCAGATTATAAATCAAAAATTCGCTAAATATTTGTATTAAATTTCGAGGGTATAAGAATTCATAACAGACCTTGGGTCGCCATAGTAGAATCAGAAGAAGCGGTTTTCGATGCTATTTAAAACATAAAAATAGTTGTTGCATTAATTTGGAAAATAAAGTTTTTACAAATGTTTATACAAATAAAACTTTGAGAACGTGTAGAAGAAAACGCTCTGTATAAATTTTGTTCAAATTTCACACATAGGGATTTTGAGGGGTTCTGATTAAAACCACCTTATCATATTTTAAATAAAAAAATCGCTAAACGTTTTTATTGAATTTCGCAGGTATAAAACAAATCATAGCAAGTCTTGGATCGCCATCTTAAATGCCGTGGTAGGGTCAGAGGAAGCAGTTTTCGATGACAATTAAATCAAAAAAATATTTGTAGCGTTATTTTAAAAAATAAAGTTTTACGAACTTTTATACAAATAAAACTTTAAGAACGTATAGAAACACTGTATAGTTTTTGTTCGAATTTTACACATCCCTATGTGTTTTGAGGGATCCTGATTAACACCACCTTATCAGTTTAAAAAAAAATCGCTAAACGTTTTAACTGAATTTCGGGGGTATAAAAAAAATCATAGCATGTCTTGGATCGCCATCTTAAATATCGTGGTAGGGTCAGTGGAAGCGGCTTTCCATGTCATTTAAAATAAAATAAAAAATTGATTATCTTGAAGATTAAAATTTTTACGGATTTGTGCACAAATAAAAGTAGACACCCTGTATATCCTAAAGTTTGGTTTGGATCCCATGTCTGGTTATTGAGCTATGACTTACCTAAAATCCCACCGGCCGCTAACCTGATAATAATAAATTAATAATAAATTTATTTTCCTTTTGACAAAGTTAAATTTGTGTAGGAATAGTCAAGAAGTACATAAACCTTAGTACATACAATACAAATTAAAAGAATATACGAGAATATGACAACAATCAAGAAAAGTGTTCCATATCCACAAATTACGTCGAATGATAAAATTTATGAAATTCTTCCAAATTATAAAAACATTCATCTAAAAGAAATAATTTCAGTTGTTTTTTAAAAGAGATTACATTTTTATTTTGTCTAATATTTAATGGTACTTTATTAAATATATTTAATATATTTGGTGAATTACTTGCCGCTTTATATTTAAAATATGGAATAAAAAACTGTTCATTCTGTCTCGTGTTTAACCCGTGCACATTACCATTTAAAATAAAGTTATTTTTATTCTTAAAAACGAACATACACAACTCGAAAATCAAAACACATGTTAAAGGTAAAATCTTGTAATCTTTAAAAATTTTCCTACGTCTACTGGAAACACCGGCGATACATCTAACGATCTGTTTTTGCGCTATAAAAACATACGACGATCGAGTGGAGTTGCCCCAAAAACATATACCGTATGTAAATCTGGAAGAACTCTGAGCGTGATATATTAAAATTAATTGATCTAATGTCAAAATAGTTTTCAAGTTTCTAAGCATATATCAGAGCGACTTTAGCTTTGCCACTAATTGGCAGCAGTATTTGTGCCATGTCAAACACTCGTCTAAGGCAATTCCCAAAAAATGTACATTTTCACTGAAATTTAAATAACTACTACTACTACTTATTTTGATATTCAGTTTTGTACAATGTTTTTGTCTGTTGTGAAATCTAATTAACTGAGATTTATTACCGTTAAGATGAATGGTATTGGCCACACACCAATCACCTAAAATGTTTAATGCAGTGTTACATTTAGATTCTAGTAGTTTATCACTGGAATTCGAAATGACCATGGATGTGTCATCTGCATATGTAATAAGAAACGCATTCGAAATCAAAGTATCAAGCTCATTAGTGTATAGCAGAAATAAGATGGGACCCAACACGGAGCCTTACGGAACCCCCACGTTAATTTCGCCGTATTCTGACCTAAAATAATTTACGGCCGAATTGTCTGTATAAGTCAACAGTATGTCAACTGTTTCCGATTTTTTAAAAAGGAAGCAACCCAATCATGTGCTAGACCTCATATACCGTATTCCTCAAGTTTAGATAACAACTTTTTTTATTTACACAGTCGAATGCCCTGCTGAGATCACAAAAGATCCCAACAGGACACTCTCCGTTCTCTATGAAATTGATCAGTTTACTATAAAATTAATGGACAAATTGGCCGTGAAACCGTGTTGGTTTTGTGACAAGATATTATATTTTCCGATTGTTCGATAACTCAATAAATTTAAGAGAAAAAATGGACTGTATTGAAGAAAAAAAAAATAGAAATAAATGATTACTTATCGAATCAATTAACCGCCCTAAGTCCACAAAGAAAAAACTTATATTAAATATACTTAAAACTATAACTTATTTAACGCCAAATATAGAGAAAAAATGCAAACGAAAATAATATTACTTGGATCAGACCATCGGGAGTGGACATAATTTTACGAGCGGGCGTTTCAATATGCAGTTACTACACGAATAATAATTTCCTGAGTGAAGTATTTGAATCCGACCTAAAAGCCAGTTGCTGAGTGGTAAATTGTCTTCTTTAATTAAAACAAGTTGACCAACTTTAGGAGGTACGTGTGAATTTAACCATTTAAGGCGCTGTTGCAAGGTATTATGATATTTTCGGTGCCACCGTTTCCATAAAATTTGATGCATTTGTTGAATCATCTGCAGTCTTGATAAGCGATTGATAGGTAAGGGAGTTAAATCTGGAAATTCTTGCGCGGAAACGGGTTCCAATGTTAAAAAATGAGACGGCGTAAGTGCATTAAAATCTTCAATATCAGAAGAAATATGCGTCAGTAAATTCAATGCCCTCCGCAGAGGCAGCATTTCTTAGAAGATTTAATTCTCGAGATGCTCCAAAAAAATTTGTAGCATTATAACAATAAATTTGAGAAACTCGTCCTCTGGGCGCAATGAAACGTTGTAACGGCGAAATAAAAGTATATGATGTCAAATCAGTAGCCAATTCTAGATGAAGGGCTTTCGTGGCGAGACAGACAAAAAGGCATAAATAAGCTTTACATGTATTTACTCCGCCATGTCTATTTAAAGTTATGAAAAAAGGTCCTTCGTAATCGACAGCGGAAACTGAAAATGGTTTTATTTGACCGACACGAGCAGAAAGCAATTCTCCCATAGAGGGATGAAAAGATTTGGGGTTGGTCTTCCAACAGCGAATACATTTAGAAATAACGGAATTAATAGCTCGTTTCGCAGACAAAATCCAAAATTGTTGCGATATAAGATACTGAGTAGTAGGATAATAATAAAAGTTGTTAAGCGGCTTCGACTTGGCAGTAAAATCGGGTGCTTATATTCGTATTTCATTAATGAATTTTTTAGTCTACCTCCAACACGTAGAATATTTTGAGAATCAACAAATACTTTAGTTTTTTAAATGGTCGCAAAAATTGTTTTTTATTAACTTCATCTTCAAAATATTGTTGTTGCGTAAATTTTGATAATAAGTTCCCGCTCGTCTTTCTGACGGAGCGGTTCGAAGATTATAAATAAACCTCTGAATTACAGCTAAAATGCGTTGAATTTTTAAGAGCGAAGAGTTGTTTTCTAATAAACTCTGTACATAATTAACAGTGTCCAAATTAGTAAAAAATGAAATTTTCCTTTCTTCCTCCGGACAGGAAATTGGAGAAGAATTACGCGGTGGATCATAACTATTTATGCATAGTTCATTCAAAAATTCAGGACCTTGAAACCAAGGGCTATATGACAAAAAAATAGAGGGTAGAGAACCTCGAGAGGCGATATCTGCTGGATTGCAAGTGGAGTTAACGTAATGCCAAACAGAAGGGGGAAATTTATCTTGAATAAAGGAAACGCGATTTGCTACAAATTTTTTCCAGCGATGTGGGGAACCTGTTAACCAATGAAGTGTAATTTGAGAATCACTCCAAGCATATATATTATTGAAAACAATATCTGACGAATAAACATCTAGCGTAAATGACATAAGATTAGTTAAGAGAACGGCGGCGCAAACTTCTAAGCGAGGAATGCTAATCTTTTTTACAGAAGCAACTTTAGATTTACTACATAAAAATTTTAAAGAAATAGAATTATCAGGGTGAATTATTCGTAAAAAGAGAACACAAGCCATACCTTTCTCGCTTGCGTCAGCAAACCCATGTAACTCGCAAGCTCTAAATTTAGGTGGCAAAATTAGTCGAGTAATTTCCAAATCTACCAGTAAAGGTCTTATACTGATTCCAAACCCGTATAATATCTTCAGTAGGGGTTTGATCCCACTCTAAACCTGATAGCCATAGGCGTTGAATTAGGTGCTTTAGAGAAAATGTAATGGGTGACAAAAATCATGGGTCATAAACTTTGGCGAGTTCAGACAATAAAATGCGTTTAGAGCATGCACGGTTATCTAAAGTTTTAATATCAAGGAAAAAACAATCAATTTGGGGGTTCCAACGAAGACCCAAAAATTTAAGCGACATATCACATTTATCAGAATCAAAACTTAACGGATCTTTAGATAAATGCGAAACTGGTAAATCAGACAAAAGCGAGAAATCATTACTACACTACTTCCTTAACTCAAAACCTCCAAATTTCATAAGCAAAATTAATTGTGAAATTGCAACAGCAGCGTCGTCGTAATTAGTACCAGAAAACACAAAATCGTCAATGTAAGAAAATTGTCGAAGTATTTTGGCAGCGTGAGGAAATTTATCTCCTTCATCAATGGCGAGTTGACGTAAAACTCGTAAAGCTAAAAACGGAGTACAGTTTAAGCCGTAAGTTACAGTATTTAGACGAAAGTCTTGCACAGGTTCGTCTGGAGACCATCGCCACAGAATTCTTTGATAATCGCGATCCACAGGTTCAACTAGAATCATTCTATACATTTGTTTAATATCGGCACATAAAGCAAAAATGAAGTAAAATGTGACATGTCTTGTTGAAGCTTTGGACCTACTAGTAAACAGTCATTTAGCGAATTATTATGATTAGGTAGTTTGGCGGAAGCATTAAAGACCACTCTTAATTTGGTTGACGAACTCTCTGGTTTTATCACACAATGATGAACTTAATAATAACATCGCGGATCATCTAAAATTGATGCAGGTTCCATGTGATTCAAATCAAGATATTCGCGAATAAATTGCGAGTACTCAGTATATAAGTGCGGGTTGCGCAACAATCTCTGCTCTAAATATTTAAATCTAGCATGAGCAAATTCTCTACTCCCTGGAAAAGTCAGGTGAGCATTTTTAAAGGGCAAAGAGACAATATAACGTCCGGTTTCATCCCGATGGTATGAATCTAAAAACATTTTTTCACACAAGTCATCAGGCGATTCAAAATGTTTATTGGGAACTTCCTCAGACTCCCAAAATTTTTTAATTGATTTCTCTAATGAAGCTTCGCTAACTTGACAGTGAAATGCGGAAATGACAGGTGCTGAAGGCGTTGGAACAATTCCCATTAAAATATAACCGAATATAGTGTTAATAGCATTCAGACCATTGTCTGTAACAGGAATAGTACCATTTAAAATAATTTTTGAGAAAATATCAGCTCCGAGGAACACATCAATGGACCCGGATTGATAAAAGTAAGGATCAGCAAGGCATAAATTTAAATATTGTGACCATCGACGAATATCAATACTACAGGAAGGCAAATTGTCACAAATTTTATTCATTATTAAAGCATCAGTATAGAGAGTAGGCAAAGTTGAGCCAACTGGTTGCAAAGCGGGCGTAACCAGTCCAGTATTTAAGGTAGATTTCATAGAGCCTAACCCTTTCAATTCTATAGAACATTCTAGCTTAGGTAAATTCAAAATATTAAAAGCGTGCGATATAATAAAAATCATGGACCCAGAATCTAGCAAGCATCTAAAAGTATGCGTATTACCTGAGCTATCCAAAAAATTTACTCTAGCGATGGACAAAAGAACCGTAGGCGGTTACTTCAAAAGAGTTGAGACTATTAATTTTACTAGCCGCGGATTGAGCCTCAGTTATAAAAGCAACTGTAGAAGAATTGCGTGAGTTTTGAGCAAACGAAGCGGTTTGAGTAGATCAGCTTTGCTTGCGCGGAGGCAGCGATTTGAGCGGGCGCGGTTAAGTTGACGGGTGCAGCGAGCGATGAAAGGGGAGCGGAACAAGTTGAATTCTTATTATTTGAAGTATTGGCATTATTGCGAGCGATACCTTTAACATAATGTAATAGCGAATGATGCGTGCTTGAGGAACAATATTTACAGCGAGCGGAAGACTTACATGATCGAACGTCATGTACACTGCTTAGACAATTGAAACACAAGCGTAAACTTACAAAACTTGTATCTTTCAGACTGCGATTTGCGATTAAACATAGGACAGGTGTAAAGCGAATGATTTTTGCAAAATGCACAAGTATGAGCGGGCGATTTATTCATAGACATCGAAACACTTGAAGACGAAGCGAAATTGTGAAATTTATTAGTACCTTCGGATATCTGCCGTTTCTGAAGCGCGTTAGGTAAATCTTCTAAGTCTAAGTCAAGGAATAATGTAAGGAATTCAAAGAAATGCACTGTTTATTTAGAAACTTTACAAGACTTTCATAGGTGGGCATATCTGTTAAACCGTAATTAATTTCGAAGCGGGTGATAATTTCTTGATCTAAACGTTGACGTAGCATCATTACTAAAATAAGATCCCAATGCTCGGTTGGATAATTCATATATTTTAAAGCGGCTAAATTTTCGGAAAAAATGTCAAGAAGATCCCTCAATTCTCCGATATTTTTCGAATTAATCTTCTTTGTATTTTCAATCGCCTCCCAATGTGCTTGAGCACGCAAAGGCGAATTTGAATATCTTTCTAGTAAACTATCGTAGGCGATTTTATAATTATCCGAAATCATAGCGCGAATTATTTAAAGGTTTTTCGTCTAAAGAAGAACGTAAATAGTTGCATTTTTCAACATTAGACATAGTAGAATTATTGTGAACTAAATCATTAAACAGATCAATATAGCTAGCAAAATTTTTAAACTCTCCATCAAATTTTGTAAGTTCTACTTTTGGAAGTCGAGCATGCGAAGAAGAATAGTTATTATAATTTGACGTTGGATTGATCTAAAGTCCCGGGCTGTGCTACCGGTGCCGGGTTTTCGAACAAATCGGTGTAAACAGTTTTAATTAAATAAAATTCACTTAAAAACCCTTTACGAACAGTATTTTGATTTTCAATATTGGCGCTAGAATCGTTTGATAAAATTGTTGTGACTACATTATTGTGGTGGCGATCGTAATTATCATATACTCTTTGTAAATCAGCGCAACGGACCTTAAATAAAGTTCTTACCGAATCATCCTTTTCTGCCTTTTGAGCCAGATTGTAGATAACATCAATATATGTAATACAAGTAGAGCAGTGTGCTATATATTTATTCAATTTTTCCATGTTTCTAAATAAACGATAAAGAAAAAAATTAAATTAGTACCGTGCAAGTCTATGCGGAGATAGGTAAACAATAAACAGCTGCGGAAGTGTGTCGAAATGCGAAAATGTGTACAAAAATCGGCCAACGAGTAATTAGCGTTGAAGACAAATACCAGACCGGTAAGGGTTAGGAGTATGTGACCTATTAAACCAATCAGCAACAAGTGAATGTGCAAAAGAGAAGCGCGATCGTTCGCCTCGATTGTCTAGTTCAAGAATACGAAAAATGGCTAAATAAATTGAAGACTGGAAGTACCAAAATGTAAGTTTTGTGCGTATTTGCTTAAAAAGATTTTAAGTGCCATCGCCAATGTTCCCAGAAAGGTTACAAGTGTAATTTTATTTATTAGCTTTAACAAAGCAAAAATAGATGGCGCTTAGCACTATGTCCTGGAGGTTTATTATTTTGAAAGGGCATACGTGCCAAAGTCAGGTTGTACGTTTCTTTACGTTTAAACGTTTACAATAAATTGCAGTGTAAACATGGAAGTTGTGCAAGAAAAGACTAAATGAAGGTTTATAGAACAACAGAGAATGAAAAAGAATGCATGGAAGGCATACGTTAACCCTAAAAATCCACCTCAAGAGGTAAGAAATATAGATTATGACTGTTAGTAGTTTAAGAAATAGGTAGTGACTCCTGCTCCGTTTAACGGGTAGGTATTTGTTGTTTCTAAGTTAAACTGACGGTTTAAAGCAGTTAAATAAAAAACTGCTAAAGAAGTGAGTGATAGCATGCGGAAAATTCTTCTACAAATGAAAATTAAACCTCGTAATTGTCAAACGGACATGGGAAAAGAATTTTATAACAGAGTTTCGAGAACTGATGCAAAAATTTAACATAAACCACTACAGTACATATTCTAGTTTAAAAGCTAGTATAGTAGAAAGGGTAAATCATACTTAAAAAAAATTAATGTGGAAAAGATTTAGTTTGCAAGGAAACTACAAATGGCTGCCCATTTTACAAGATATCGTAAAGCAGTACAATAATACTCCACATAGAACTCATGGACTTAAACCAAATCAGTTAACAGCAGAAACGCTAAGAAAATTTTAAATACAGTATTTAGTCATTTAAAAACAGTTGATCCGAGACCACCAAAGTTTAAAAAAGGGACCTATGTAAGGATTAGCAAACATCGACACAGTTTTACTAAAGGTTATATACCTAATTTTTCAAATGAAGTTTTTTAATAAAAAAAGTTCAGTTCACTAATCTGACTACGTATTTACTACAAGACCAAAACAAAGAAGATATTCAAGGCGTATTTTACACCGAAGAACTGCAAAAGGTCAAGTACCCAGATATTTATCTCGTCGAAAAAGTGTTGCGTAAACGTGGAAACAAGGTTTTCGTCAAATGGCTTGGTATGGACAAAACCCACAACTCCTGGATTAATAAAAATGAGGTTATTGTGTAAAGTTTTAAATAAAAAGAAATATTAAATCAACTTGTTTTATTTCATAAATCTTTCCTTATATATTTTACATCTATGATCTTTATTTAAAATAACATCTATTACTAACTCTAATTTCTTCATTCTTTGCTGAAACCGACATCAGTCAATAGCCATAAATTTCCAATATTTCTTTCTTGTTGCTCTATGAGCAAAGTCCCACACACACAGCTTATATATTTTATCTTTTCCAAACGTTACTTTCTTTCCTGACATTCTTGTTTAAATGCCTCAGGATGAAGGTACAGAAATTCCAATACCATGGATATATTCTCGCTGTTTGGATTTTCCTTGAATGAAATTAAATTTATTGCATTGTTCAACACATCACCTGACATATTCTGAAGTCTCTTTTGCAGAACTTTGAAATTGCTAAAAAAAATGCTAATTCTTCAACATTTGGATTCTATAATTTATTAGCGGTAGTAAATGCCATAAAGTACATACAGTATCATAGGTCAGATACACACTTGAATTATCTTCGGTTATTTTAACCACAGTAGCATATGGTAGGCGTTTAAACTCCAGTGTGATTTTTTCTGCATCCACCGGTTCTAGACCCTCATTGGTATACAGATAATTACATGTGATTCCTCGATACGTAAGAAAATGTTCCCATTCTTTTTCGTCGAATTTAACACTGTCACCTTTGTGTCCAAAAATTTTAATACACGGTATAAATCCACATGTATAAGACAGTCCCACAGATACGAATTTACTCTTGGAATTATTTAAATAAAATCTTCGTTCCCCTAATGTCACTAGAGGTTCTTTTTTAAACAGGTTATTATTGCACAAACTGTAGTCGAGCTGATTCATGGCGACTGATCATCTTACTATAGCAGATGCGGCATATAATATGAAAAACACTCGTCTACATCACAGTGCTACTCTTTTTATGAAAATCATTCTAAATAAATCTCCTCAGTACCTCTTTAATAAAATCAGATTTCGTACGGATGTTCACAATTTGAACACCCGATTTAAAGGTAATTTAACTCCTCCCTTACATAAGACTACGACATTTCAAAGATCATTTAGTTACAACATACCGAAAATTTACAACTCTCTTCCGTTACCTCTTAAATTACTGTCTGTCAGTTGTTTTAAGAAAAAGTATAAAGCAATTCTCTTTGATTCTCAACAGTAGGTACTTAATAATATCCTTAATAATTGTTTCGCTTGTTCAATCATATTTTTGACTAATCTCATATTATTACTGCTTTACTGTGTAGTTATATGTATGTATATAATTAATGTATAATTCAATTTGTTATGGCACATCTATTTTTTGTGGGTTAACTGGAAGAACAGCGTGTTGCCTCTTGCGGCTACACAGCTGAACTTGACCCTTTCATATTATATGTATTATTATTTATTTTTTTCCTATTAATGTCAATTTAAATGTATTCTTGCTATATGTGTGAATAAAGTATATTATTATAAAGTCCCCCTCTAATAACCGGTTTTGGTTGCAGATCCGTGAACAATTTATTTGAGGTCAATAACCGGTCACTAGAGGTCAATGTCCGGGGTTAATGACCTGAAATGCTTCAGAGAAAAAAGTTTTTTTTGAGGTCAATAACCGGTCACTCCGGGTCAATGCCCGGGGTCAATTTACCATTATTGACCTAAATCCGTGAGGCTCTCTCATTACTTATCTACTTACAATACATTTTTGTTCCAGGTAAAAGTAACACATTGATAGAAACTGTTAGATATATTATTTTTCAGAAAATTATCTATTTTATTACTGAGAATGCCGATTTATTTCATAACTAAGAGGTAGATTGTGTATGTCGAAAAGCGGTTTGATAAAATACTTGCAACAGTTTTGTTGGTTTTATATATATTTAACTTTATTTGTAGTGAAATATTTAGCTAAAAAAAAACTATAAAGTAAGGCTACTGTAAAGACATGGAAAATCATTTAATACAATTTGAACTAAATTACAAATTTTCCCCTTGTTACGTATATGAGTACATATTTGTATATCTGTCATGTACAACTGAACAAGTAATCCGGTAGGTAGTGAATCACTGAGTCGTACACCGTATCAAAGCTTACAGAATTCAGAATTAAAATATAAGTTATCGCACTCCGCACTCAGCGCGGCGCCTTTGAAAAAGCAAAATCAAAGCGTAGCCGTCAAATGGTTCAAGGACTGGCGTATACGAAGTGTGACGCACCTACGTCGCTTCGGCGACGGTGCATTGCGACGTGGTGTCACAATGACGCCTGAGCTGCGGCGGTCCGGTTCCTCGGGCGCCAGTTTCTGTTTTAAAAATGTTTAGAAACACCACTACTCAGGCAGCTACAGTGAAGATACGGTATGTCCAGCGGGTCTAGGGAAAACAGTTAGACTACACGGGCAGAATAAAAAGGCACAATATATATCACTATCTATATATTAACTACCAAGCCTAATGTTACAATACTAACTTAAAACTAAAAACGAAATTGCAATCAAAACAAGTTAAACGAGCGGTACAAGCGGTAAATGCGGGACAGTTGCGCTTATTGGTGGTCCTGGAAAGAGAGTTACTGAGTTAGCCGGTGGATAGTAAGCAAGCGGTGGGAAGCTACGGACTAAATACCACGAGGGAGGAAGCAAACAATCAATAAGCAAAAGCAATTACTACTATTAATTAATACACTTGGCTACAATCACTCTTGAAAGAGAACAATTAATAGCAAGTTACAGACAGATCATGATCCCTCGGGCAGGCTGGCAGTACGGCTAACTGTTGCGCTGAAAGAAATACGACAAGTCAGTCTACTACCTACGTTTCAGAGCAACGAGTGATCAAGGCAACCTCCTTCCTCCGAACGCGCAGATAGGATCGACACACGTGATCAAGGCAACCGTGTGCGTCACCGCGCCGTAAAACAGACAGAGAACAGGTCAGGTAGGATGGACGGAGATCGGCCTACGTTTCAGAGTAAAGAGGTACCTCTTTCCTCCAAACGCGCAGTTAGGATTGACACACGTGATCAAGGCAACCGTGTGCTTCACCACGTCGCAGGATAGACGGAGACGGCCTACGTTTCAGACTAAAGGGTTGCCCCTTCCTCTAAACGCGCAGTCAGGATCGACACACGTGATCAAGGCAACCGTGTGCGTCACCACGCCGTAAGACAGACAAAGCAGAAGACAGGTAAGACGGACGAGAGTTAAAAGTAGCCAAGTGTTACTTACAACTACTTACTTCCTGTGCTTGTGGTCGGGCACGTCTTCCTTCTAGGAACGGCAGGACGAAACTAACTCTCGGGTTCCGCTCTCTTACCAGTTCACCCGGCGAAATTCGGAGACTTGCGCACTGGCGGTGTGCTGGACTTACTACCGCTGCTTGCTGGTACGACTGCTCTTCTGGGCTGTGGACAGGACTGCTCGGTTCGCTTGCTGGACGGCAACTAAACTTGCTAGCCGGTAGTTGGAAGACCTAATGCGCCTGTGAGGTTCACGGCTGCGCACTAGTCCCCAATCTACACTAATACGGCTTCTCCACGGTCTGGCAGGTCTTCTGGTGTTGGTGTGGATAGGCAGGACTTCTCCCGGTGACAGCAGGACAGGAACTAAATATCCAAATCGGCGTTTGAGAGCCCTAACGTTGACGTGGAGGTAGCGGCTGCGCGCTTGGCGGTTTACAGTACTCACAGAATCGGTCAGTAGGCGGCTAGAGACAACGCAGCTGCTCGATGTGGGCCAGGACAGGTACTGAATTTTCGTATATTCGAAAATGTTGAGCTTCATTCGGAATCGCCCGCTGGATCGAGCGCGCATATCTACGCCATACCTTTCGTAGTGGTGGCCGCATCTGACCGGTGATAGATGCGCGTTCGGTTCACGCGGTCTACCTCGCGCTGGCGGAGTCCGAGCGTCGATATTTTCACATACTGGTAAACTAGTTTAACGGATTATTTTAATAACAAAATAAATAAATACAGGGTAGTTAAAAATCACTTCATTACAGAAGGTGACCCAGTCATGAATCTTCTTCCTGGCGTTATGAGGGTAAATTGACAAGGATCGATTAATAAAATTAAAAATGAATTAATTTTTATAACTATTTATAATGCCTAATTGCCCTGCAAAATCATTTTATAAAAAAAACTGGATACATATCCATTAATAAAAATTGGTTGAATAATTTTATTTCTTTGCAATAATTACATGTGTGTACCAAATCTAGAAAAATATTGTAGGCGTGATTTTTTTGAAGAAGAAAACAACATAGAACTTCTTAAACATATATTAATCCAGTAAGACATAGCAAACTAACCAGTAAATTTATATTTTTTTTACATAAATTCTTAGGAATACTAAGTTTTGCAACAGCGTTTTGTTTTTTTATTACATTTTCTGTATAGATTGATGATTTTAAAGTAAAATAAATGTATACTCTTGTATATAATGAAATGAAATAGATGAAAGGAAAGTTAGTACAGTCAGTTTTTAATTGTTTGCCAAATGACTTCTCACATGCTAAATTGTTAAACAAAAACATCCTCCATTGCTATTATGTAATCCATAATATCTCTATAAAGAAATCATACGGATTTCTATTTTGCTAACTTACCTATAATTTTTATATTTAGAGAAGGAACGGCAGATTTGTGTTTGTATTATTAGTTTGTAACTCGGATCTGCTGAAATATCACCACATCTATGTGTTCCTGTAAAGCATAAAGCATTATTTCTGCAAGAAAGTTCTTATATATTTGCAGAAAATTTTCCTTTTTTGAGTAAACTATTTTTTGCAAGTTATTATTATATCGTCTTTACCTCTTTATCTGCATTCATGTCTTTGTGATAGTCACCTGTATTTTTAGATTCAAATAAAAGTAAACCGCCATCTATAAAACCACTGGCACTACCTATATGTGTTACTATTAATCTTCGCCCTTTATCTGAAGGTGCCTTGAACCCTGTTGAATGTCCATCCAAAAATCCTTGTCGAAAACTTATTACATTTTTATCTTGCCATACTTTTGTTACAGTATATCCCTCGTTGACCCAAGTTTCGTCTAGATAATAAATATTCCTCCCGGAATTTTCTAATTGATCTTAAGTAGGATCTTCGCCAACAAATAATTTCATCTTTATCGATAAGAACTGACTTCCTGTTCTGCTTTTCCCAGCAAAAATTCAACTCTCGTAAGACGGCCCATAATTTGCTTCTACTGATTTTTGGCAAATCGTTGTCCTCTGAAAGTTCACTTAAAATTTTATTTAGCGTTGGTATTTCTTTTTTAAAATAAAATTACGATAATTACCTGAAACGAAATATTACCATGGCCGGTTCTTATCTTGGGGTTTTATTACTCTCTTTCATTTCCAAACAGACTATAGAAAATAGATTTTCCTATTCATTATTGTCTTTTAAAAACTATTTTGCGGCTTGTGACATGGATTATAATACATTATACGATTTTTTCAGTGCATAATTGCCCTGTAAAGTTGTGAAACGTAACAATGAAACATAGGAGGGGGAAACATGCTTTTCTTCCTATTTCCTAACGACTTACCAGCCTATAAAATATGTCACACCCTGGAGAAAACTTGTATGATTGGCACAGTTAAGAGATATTTTTTCTAACTTGCTTAGATTTTTCTTTGATTGCGACAAGAAACACCTATAAATTCGTTGAAAATTGCACACAAAAACGGCGCCCTTAATTAGGGCGCCATGTGATTTGGTAAACTGCTCCTCTCTTGAAAATCGGTATATTGAGTTAAATATGTGCAAATAAGTTTATGTCAAGTTCACTAGCAGAGATACATCTAACAAAAATCTAAAGTACCAGCGGAAAGAATAACAATTGTTATATTACCAATAAATGGATATCCATGATTTGGTGTACAGCTGGTAAAAGTCGTTTCTCTACTTATTATTTATATATACACACACATATATCTATATATATTATTAGTCTCAATATTGTGATCAAGAGAAAACAAATTTACCCAATATACCAAGTATAGCTTGGTGTATTGAGTAAAGTAATGTAAGTACTAACATATTAAATCTCTTTGCTAGCAGTGGAGGGTTGAGTTTAATGATCACTAAAAAAACGTTAATATATAATATTTAACAAGAAAAATTGCACAACTTTCACTTATCTAGCCAACATCAAGAGTAAGCAGATTCTGGAAGGTCCAGCTGAGTCAAGGGTGGGTGAAATCCCACTTGAGGATTGCAATCAACGTGTTTCTCCACGCGGTGAAGGTCTGTGGAAGAAAATGACAGATCCTAAGCTCCCATCGGTTGATCGGTTGGTATGGTAGAAGTGGTCCTCAAGGTAGGTTACGTAGCACCTGAAATAGGTGTTATTTGCGGGAAGGACAGAACCCCGTAAAAAAACCCTAGATATGCAAAGAAAATGCATTTATTAACGCTCAAGAACATGCAGGGTATACTAGAAAATTACTCTGAAGTACCTCCCTCTTTTATAGAGGGTTTTCTTGAGTTAGAACGTGGTAGAACAATATTCTCCTAGATGGCATCGTAGAAGAAAACTCCTTCTGGAAAATTCGCCACCAGTAGCTGCAGAAGTAGAGTGGACGACACAAAAATCCCTGAAAGGCTATACTTTTGGTAAATCAATAACCAACACCAAAAGTAAAATAATTTGACACAAAATTACTTCAAATCCCAATAAGGGTGGTTCCAATTACCACAAAAGGTTTTGGTCAATATGTCGTATACCACTTAAAAGCAGTGAAACTAAGTGAGTTTTTCCAAAAGACTCTAGGTTGTTTTAAAAAACCATTTGGAGATAAATAGAAAAGATATCAATATAATAGAAAATATTTAACCATAAAATTAGAAATACCAACCTACTAACGGGAAGCATTATCCACACCCAAGGGTTGGAATTAGGAGAATAAATTAATAACGGGTTTTAAGACAGGAGAAATTTTTTGAAGATGAAGATAATATTGTAGAAAATATGGGGCAAGCAATTTAAAAACATATAGGAATTTGGCTTGTCGAAGATATCTTTTTGTTTTGGAGTTTTTACTA
Organism: Monochamus alternatus; assembly: GCA_037114965.1. Classification (NCBI taxonomy): domain Eukaryota; kingdom Metazoa; phylum Arthropoda; class Insecta; order Coleoptera; family Cerambycidae; genus Monochamus; species Monochamus alternatus. The sequence goes on from CM073431.1 coordinate 50,075,978, forward strand.
GTCACGCGGCGCCCATGAACAGTGAACTAGGCGCGAGGAATAGAGATAAATTAGGTGATTTATTTCACTTTCCACATACAAATAATAAAATAGGCAACTTAAAATACTTAGATGTAGGGTTAATTGTATCTAGCGCCGTATTAATTTGTAACGGTTCCATTTAACCGTTACAAATTTTTATTTCGGTAGGTGGATAGGACGGAATAGTCCACTAATTCAGTGGCCTCCAAGATCGCCAGACTTGTCTCCAATGGATTTTTATTTTTGCAGCTTAGTTGAAGAAAGTTGTACAGCACAATAGGATTTTAGAGGATGGTTTGGTAGAGAAAGGTCCTTGTATTTATTTATTTTGTTAGTTAATTAATAAATGATTTATTTATTTTATTTAATTTCAGCTTCGACTCAGTGTCGTTTATGAGATTTATTTTTTCATAGCTCTGTGTTGACATATTTCCATGCTCACACTTGATTATTCTAGTGCCTTTCAATTCAGTATTATGTTTTGAGGGGGGTTGTGATCAACCCCATCTTATCAGATTTTAAATCAAAAATTCGCTAAACGTTTATATTAAATTTCGGGGGTATAAGAAATTATAGCAGGCCTTGGATCGCCATAGTAAGATCAGAACAAGCGGTTCTCGATGCCATTTAAAACAAAAAAAAATGTTGGATTATCTTGAAGAATAAAGTTTTACAAATTTGTACACACATAAAACTTTGAGAAGGTGTAGAGCAAAACACTCTGTATAGTTTTTATTCAAAGTTCACACATAGAGGTTTAGAGGGACCCTGTGTAACACTATCTTTAAATAAAAAAATCGCTAAACATTTTTTTTTAATTCGGGGGTATAAAAATAATCATAGCAGGCCTTGGATCGCTATCTTATACGATTAGAAGGAGCGGTTTTCGATGACATTTAAAACATAAAAATATTTGTTGCGTTATTTTGGAAAATAAAGTTTTTACAAATTTTTATAAAAATAAAACTTCGTTCTATTGGGCTGTATTAATAATAAGCTTTTCTTCAAATATTACAGCTTAATAGAAGTTGGCGATATGAATATGGTTATGTACACAGGTACGCATAGGGCAAAGATATTAATTTTGAATATCCCTCACCTTACACATTAGATCAGGTTCTTTTTAATCCTCGAGTGATGACCCCTAAATATTTATATTTTTGCTTATTTAATATTATACAATTCATAACTTAGTTATTAAGAATTTGCAATATCAACTTCAGATAAAATTAATGTCTAGTCAGCTTTTTACAGTTCTTATAAATAATGAGTTATAACATATTTTTGAGCAGTATTTGATCTTGTACTTTAATAAAATATCTGTGTTAATATCCGAATATTAATTCCATAAATAAAACTGGTGACGAGGATGGTATACAGTGTGGTTTAAAACTCTGAAGAAATTGTAATTCAAATAAACTTTTTAAAGTTAAACACTCTGTGTCTGTGAAACAAGAAATGGTGTATTATTGATTAATGCAAAAGTGACCACTGATTAGAAGCTGATCTTCGAAGAGAAGAAATCGCAGCCGAGGTTATTCTACCAACTAAACAATTGTTGAGGAGACGAGGCAACTAAAAAGTATGTCAAACATTATTTCTTCTCTGAACCTTGTTATAACTCCAAACCGATTATCTCTGAGAAGTTTATTTCGTGAACAATAGGATTGCTATTCATTGTGACTACGTAAGTTAAAAAAAATATCATTCAAATCCAATTCAAGCTCAGTCAAATTAATTTTAGTTTAAGTGTTAGAATATAATCATATATCATAGTTTTGGTTTCAGATGCCAAGAATTACGTAGTTTATTAATAAGTAAATTAATTCATTCGGAAAAGACATATAGCTACTGGAAAAGAATGTTATGCTAAGCATTACGAACAAATGGTATTGGATACATTTACTAGATCTTTAGATCCTATATTACAATTTATGATTAGTGTCCAAAAAGTTGATTCATTAGAAACTGCAATAAGCAAAATTTGTTAAGAACATTTTTGTAACTATAGTAAATCTTTTGCCATGACCAACTTTAGGTTATAGTCCAAATTTTCAATAGCAAAATTTCCCGTCACAATCAATTAACATACAGCCAAGACAAATACCCACACAAAAAATTCATACATACAGTAAAATTTTTGGAAAACCACCACTGACACAACCAACACCATTTCCAGTCCACAGGACCAAAAAATTGAATAGTTGAAAAATCTACTACAACGTAGAAGACATAACCTCCCAAGATCAATATTATCAAGATGAACAACTTGAAGAAATTAATCAAATTCCTTATAAAAAATACAACCAGCTTATTCAATAACACTATACTGAAAAACCCAAGAACAAGATCCAAATTTTTCTATGACTACGCATCAAATAATGAATCTTTAAAATCAAGAATTGTTTTATAGCACATACTAATACTACATAATGGGGTTTGTTTGCTTTTATTTCTTAGATTTTGCCATAAATGTTTATGTATTTGCAGAACTCAACTCTAGCATTTTTATATTATAGTGTTTAGTTTTTTTATTATTTGTTACTTATTGTATTGAGTTTCCTGTAATTGGGTGCCACATGCCTGCTGAAAATAAATGCCTTATTATTACCATTATTATTATTATTATCATCAGAACAATGAAGAGAAATTCCCTTAAACAAGACTATCCTTTACCCTACATTGTTATCGCAAATCCACCCATGAAATTGTAATTTGGTATCGGTTGCGCATCAACAATTATGTGTTCCTCTTTAATAGAAAAATATTACATATCTTGTATTTATTTCAATATAACTAAATTAAAAACTTGTGTTGGAACAGCAAATGCTGATATCCCGATTTTCTAAGAATTCAATTCTAGCAAATTCATATGACTATTATTCTCCATAATCATGAATATTATGATTGTTTAATAGGTTTCAATGATTTGTAAAATTTACAGTTATCAATAAATTTCTCTGAACAGTATATGTAATCCTAATAAGTCAATAAATATTCAAATTTTTCCATAAATGCTCATGAAGTTTTCATTAAAGAAATTCCCCTTGAATCTCCGGATGGTGACATTTACATTCCTTATTAATCAATAAATGAGCTTGTCATATCAGCTTCCATAAGTACTTGCCGTAAAGATTTTGCTACTGTAGAAATTTACAACATCTGTGAAGAAAAACAATTCGCTGAATTCGAACAACTATAGCAAATAATAGAGAAAATTTGCTTCATTTTGATCATCCGAGTTCAGAAGAGAAATAAAATCCTTATAAATGTCTGTAGTAAATTTCAGGATATATTTTTATAAATAGGTGATCATTTAACCTTTCATAATTCTGTCAAGCATGAAATTACAACAAATGATGAAAATCATATATATATATATATATATATATATATATATATATATGATTTATATATATATATATATATATATATATATATATATATATATATATATATATATATATATATATATATCCTATAGATTTCCTCACGTTCATAAGCAAGAAGTGTATAACCAGATAACAAAAATGTTGCAAGGCAATATAATTTCTCCAAGTATAAAAGTCCATGGTCCTCATCGATTTGGGCAGTTCCTAAGAAAAACGATACTTCAGGAATTAAAAAATGACGACTCGTAGGAGATTATCGAAAATTAAGTGACAAGACTATAGAAAGACCAGGTTACTCCTTGCCAAACATTACTGACATATTAGATAAACAATAACGTTGTAATTATTTTAATACACTTGACTCAGCTAGTTTCATCAAATTGAAGTATATCCAAATTCCGTACAAAAAACCGCATTCAGAGTTGAACAAAGTCATTACAAATTTCCAGATACCACAAGCACATCGCGACATTAAAAACGTTTTCCCCTCTTTTATGTTACTATAGGCGTTTCAATAAAAACTTCTCCAAAATTACTAAACCCTTTACTAAATGTCTCGAGAAAGGAGAAAAAGTAGGTCATACTTCCGAATTCATTAACACATTTCAATATTGTAAAATACTTTGAAAAACAGATTACTTAATTACACTGTAAGTGCTGTACTTGTCAAGATGATCACCCAATTAGTTTATACATCAAAAACATTGAATCCCGCAAAAATAAATTATAGTATGTTGGAATGTGATTTAGATTAGTTTATTCCCATCTCTCATATTGTTTGAATTAGGCGCCCTTCCGCCATTTTTGTATAACAGTTTCCTTTTTCGTATAAAACTGACAGTTGTTAAAAAACATATTAATCTATGTTGATATGAAGACGACCAATTAATAAACAAGCAATCTCTGAATATATAATCTTTTATTATCACTGCAATCCATCATAGTATGAAAAAGAATTGCTCGCGATCGTATAGCATGTAAAAATTTCATGCCTGATATTTTTGGTAGAATTTTTTTATTCAAACTGATCATAAACAATAGTCAATGGCGACTCCAATTTGAAAAGTATGACTACAAAATTGAGTACAAAAAAGGTAATTGAGTAGAAAACTGCAATAATTTACCAGCGCAAAAATAAGAAAACAAATTTATATAATCCTGGGGCAGAAAATGCCTCCAAATGGAGTTAGAGCTCCTTAAGTGAGGGCCCCTAAGTGAAACAATAATGTTTTTATTTTGAAAAATAGCTAAAATTGTCAATTTTTTTGTCAAAAGGAAAAAAATCCACATACACAGTATTTAATTTAACCTATGCCCTCTTCAGTATAGTACCCCTATGACTATGCAAAATTATTTTGAGGGCGCTAGATTTGCAATAATGGTAATGCTCAGTTTTAAATTTCGTTGACTTTCTCTGAAAATATTTGAAAAAAAACAACATTCAGGAACCCATTTTTAAAAAAATTTAGGTCCGTTAAAAAAGGTTTCCCGACTATTTCTTTATTTTTAGTCGTAGAATGCGAAAAAATTATTGCAGGCTAATCTCGGTACATCCTGTATATGTGAAAGAAAAAAATTACATAAAAACAGATGCTCCATCTCATGTAGAAATTAATGTTAAATACTCTTTCAATAAAATATATAAATGAATTTACGTGTTTCTCAAAATTTATAGTAACATTTCTTTATTACACATTATTTAAACATTAAATTGCTAAATTGATTAAAAATTCTTAATTCATTATACAGGGTGTCTCAAAATAGAAGGCCATACCCTTAACCACATATTCTTTGGGCAAAAATAATGCGACTTTCCTTATGCCATTTTTTTTTTGGGCGTCTCTGTTTCAATACAGGGTGTTAACACTGTATATTGAAACAGAGATGTCCAAATAAAAAATGGCATAAGGGAAGTTGCATTATTTTTGTCCAAAGAATATGTGGTTAACGGTATGGTCTTCTATTTTGGGACACCCTGTATAATATCATTAACAACTGAGAAGTAAGTGCATTATTTTAATAGTATAGACAATAATTTCAAGCATTTACCAAATCCATAATATAAAATAAGATTCATATTTAGATCAACTTTTAGTAGATAACAATATAACTTTTTTTAACTGAATAGAAGCTTAAATTAATAACAAAAAATAAAATATAAGACACTACACTTACCACCATTGCATTCTTCATTGAAGCCATAAAAGCACTTCCTTTTTTTCTACTAGCATCAGAATTTGATCTATTCCTAAAGCCATGCTTTTTTGGACTTGAATCATCCATTTTTTTGCGCTCTGTGGAATTTGACCTTGAATTAGAACCACTTCTACTCTCAGACTGCTTTGCTTTCTTAGAATCACCTCTAAGACCATGTTTATTTTTATCCTTAGATTTATGTTTATCCTTGTACTTTGATTCTGATTTGGATCCCCAAGTACCAGATCTTGGTCTAGGTATGTCAATGTTAACATCTTCAGTTGAGGTTGTAGGTAAAGGTTGAGATCCCAATTCCTTCAATAAAGAAAATACTTTATAATATTCAACTTTTTTACATTTTCATTAAAAATTATGTACTATATATAATAATAATAATAATTGTTAAGGATTTATTTTGTTTTTTAAAACTGTAGATGGCGTGACTTGTGTGTCGACTGAAAGACGAACAGTATATTACAGTCCTTGAACAAGAACGCAACTCGATATTATTTTGTTAAGTTAGTTATCTTATTATAGTTTGTATAATAAAACAAATACCAGCCTTAAATTTCAAGTGTTATCAATTCAAAACAATAATAATAATAGCAATCGTCTTTATTGAAGAAGAAAACTTAAGAAGATATCGTTCTTCAAACATTTTTTATCCTTAAGAAGTCTTAAGAAACTAAAGGTTTATAGCTGTTCAAGATTCAACTTATTTAAATTTGGGTTAATGTTTTAACTATTTAATGACGTAATAATTGACACTTCAATAGGGTGTGCTTAATCGGAAAAAGAGAAAGAAATCAAGGTCTTGATTTACAGATTATGCCAATGTTTCAATTTTATTTAAAAACTTCAGGTTACTAAATAATAAACGTAGAATTGTGACGCACATACGTCGCTTCGGCGACGTTTGCTTTGCGACGCGGTGTCACTATGACTCCTGAGCTGCGGCAGCCCGGTTCCTCAGGCGCCAGTTTCTGTTTTAAAGTGTACAAACACCACTACTCAGGCAGCAACAGTAAAGATATAGTATGTCCAGCGGGTCTAGGGAAAACAGTTAGACTTCACGGGCAGAATAAAAAGGTACAATATATATCACTATCTATATATTAACTACCAAACCTAATGTTACAATACTAACTTAAAACTAAAAACAAAATTGCAATCAAAACAAGTTAAACGGGTGGTACAAGCGCTAAATGCGGGACAGTTGCGGTTATTGGTGGTCCTGGAAAGAGAGTTACTGAGTTAGTCGGTGAATAGTAAGCAAGCGGTGGGAAGCTACGGACTAAATACCACGAGGGAGGAATCAAACAAGCAGTAAGCAAAAGCAATTACTACTATTAATTAATACACTTGGCTACAATCACTCCTGAAAGAGAACAATTAATAGCAAGTTACAGACAGATGATGATCCCTCGGGCAGGACGGCTAACTGTTTCGCGGAAAGAAATACGACAAGACAAGTCAGTCTACGACCTACGTTTCAGAGCAACGAGTGATCAAGGCAACCTCCTTCCTCCGAAAGCGCAGTTAGGATCGACACACGTGATCAAGGCAACCGTGTGCGTCACCATGCCGCAAGACAGACGGAGACGGCCTACGTTTCAGACTAAAGGGTTGCCCCCTTCCTCTGAATGCGTAGTTAGGTTCGACACACGTGATGAAGGCAACCGTGTGCGTCACCACGCCGCAGGATAGACGGAGACGGCCTACGTTTCAGACTAAAGGGTTGCCCCCTTCCTCTGAACGCGTAGTTAGGATCGACACACGTGATCAAGGCAACCGTGTGCGTCACCACGCCGTAAGACAGACAGAGCACAAGACAGGTAGGACGGACGAGAGTTAAACGTAGCCAAGTGTTACTTACAATTACTTACTTCCTGTGCTTGTGGTCGGACACGTCTTCCTTCTAGGAACGGCAGGACGAAACTAACTCTCGAGTTCCGCTCTCTTACCAGTTCACCCGGCGAAATTCGGAGACTTGCGCACTGGCGGTGTGCTGGACTTACTACCGTTGCTTGCTGGTACGTCTTCTTGCTGGTACGACTGCTCTTCTGGGCTGTGGACAGGACTGCTCGGCTCGCTTGCTGGACGGCAACGAAACTTGCTAGCCGGTAGTTGGAAGACCTAATGCGCCTGTGAGGTTCACGGCTGCGCACTAGTCCCCAATCTGAACTTTGAAAATTCTCACCTAATACGGCTTCTCCACGGCCTGACAGGTCTTCTGGTGTTGGTGTGGATAGGCAGGTCTTCTCCCGGTGACAGCAGGACAGGAACTAAATATCCAAATCGGGGTTTGAAAGCCCTAACGTTGATGCGGAGGTAGCGGTTGCGCGCTTGGCAGTTTTCGGAGTACAGTACTCACAGAATCAGTCAGTAGACGGCTAGAAACAACGCAGCTGCTCGATGTGGGCCAGGACAGGTACTGAATTTTCGTATATTCGAAAATGTTGGGCTTCATTCGGAATCGCCAGCTGGATCGAGCGCGCATATCTACGTCATACCTTTCGTAGTGGTGGCCGCATCTGACCGGTGATAGGCCCATCGCAAAATGAGACGCAGCTTGGTGAGGTGACGCAGCGTGAGTCAAGGCGAGTTTTTGTGAATCTAAGTAATAATACGAGGGTTGTCCGTAAATTAAAGTCTCCAATGTTTTTTCAAATAGTAAACATCATTTTATTGCAAAACTAAGTACATACTCTGAAAGCTTGGACTTTTAGCTATTTTTCAACGTAGTCTCCGTCACGATCAATGCATTTTTGGAGACGTTCTGGGAGCTTTTTCATACCCGCGTCGTACCACTCTCCCGCCGACTCGCGCAGGAAGGTATCGACGGCTGCCTTCAGCTCTTCGTCGCTGGAGAATTTCATTCCTGTGTTGTTTCAGGTTGGGAAACAAATAGTCACTAGGAGCCAAATCAGTCCTGTAAGGAGGATGGTCTATGATTTCCACAAGCAAATGCTCAACTTTCGTTACTGACTCGTCCGAAACTGATGGACGCCCGCGGCCGGCCTCGTCATGCACGTTTGTACGATCGGCTGCGAACTCTACACCACATTTTTTATGTCCATACACTTTTCTCCATATACATCGGTCAACTGACGATGAATTTCAATAGGGGGTGACCCCTTAAACCACAGAGATCTAATCACCGAACGCAATTCACACTTGGCGGGAGCGTCAATTTTTCCTTCCAATGTTAACGGCTGCTAAGCCAAGACTCCAAGACTGGCCGTCACAGCGAGGTAGTGACCAGCCAGATTAGTGGTGGGGGAAGCAAGGAACACGGTGCTGTTGTCAGATTTAAGCTAGGGGAGCCTGTTGGAGACCTTAATTTACGGACAACCCTCGTAGTTATTGCGCATATTTCTTCGCAGCGTGACGTGACGCAGTATTGGCTCAACGTGATCTTGCGGAACGCAGTGTAGTTGCCGCAGTTTTCTTTAGAAATCACGGCGCGTGTTTGAAAACATGGAAGAAAAATTAATTGAGTTTCTGTGAATTCGACAAGTTTTGTACGATACATGCCATGTAGACTACATGAGAACAAAATCGTCACCAAATTCTTTAGCTAAGACAAATTCCCCTTGAGTTTTTGTTTTTTTCAAGTACAAACTTCTCACTGACTTTTTATTACTACACATCTGGGTGATACCATTTCGGACTCAAACACTCGTCTTCTGAATCAGATTCAGAACTAAATTGAGAATCAATGAGTGCAGTAGCAGCTGTCATTTTTCAGTAATGTAGCCTGCCTCCGAAGTGAAAACTGCAATCGTATTTGCGCAGGTACCCGCGCTAGCAGTTTCCTTCCGCAGAAAACTTGCCGTGACTCACGCTGCGTCACCTCACCAAGCTGCGTCTCATTTTGCGCCGGGCCATAGATGCGCGGTCGATTCACGCGGTCTACCTCGCGCTGGCGGAGTCCGAGCGTCGATAGGCTTTCAACGTGGATATTTTCACATACTGGTAAATTAGTTTAACGGATTATTTTAATAGCAAAATAAATAAATACGGAGTAGTTAAAAATCACTTCATTACAGAACATAATAATTTAAAAACATTAAAACATTTATGAAATATTTTTGAAAGGTGAAATATAGAATTGTTAATTAACCTTACATAATAATTAAGTAGACATGATTACCATGGATATATCAACTGACAAATTTGTAAATAAAAGTTCATCAAATTTATTAATTTGTGAAAATGAATGAAAAACCGGGAGAGAAGTGAGATTTCAGGAGATTTATTACCAAAGGCTGAAAAAGCTCGTGCCGCACTACTACCAACAAATTCAGAACCAAAGTATAAAAAAAATGACAAATTCCTGCAGTGGTTGAAAGTTAGCAGTATTGAAAATAAAAATATGTGAAACTATAATGTTGGCTTACTTTCCAGACATGGTATGTATTTATTCTTCCACATTCTAGTATAAATGATATCAATTTATTTTTCTTACAGTCTGAATCGTACAGTCCGAATTTTCTGTGGACTTAAGTGATCAATGATGATAATTTATAATAATACAGATGAGATAAAGTTTCATGAACTAGAAGCGTTTCTCAAACGAAAAAGTAAAGGCTATGATCCAAAAAAGTCTGAAGTGTTTAGTCGAGATCACATTGTCAAATTTTTGAAGGATGCTTCCAATGAAGAACAGTTACTACATAAGGTAATGCATTAAACTATAAGAATTACACATTTATTGCTCTATTGTACAGGCGGTTCTGTTATGGGTTATTTTGGGGGCTGTAGAGGTCAAGAACTTTTGAAAATTAATCATATTGAAGATAGCGGCTCGGTTATGGTGATAGACATTCCGGGAAGTAAAACATATATTCGTAAGAAATTTACAATTGTGGAAGAAAACGAGTTTGCATTAGGTCTAGTGAGGAAGTATGTCTTTGGGTCCGTCGGGTTCAAATAGGTTTTTCTAACGTATCGCGAAAAGCGTTGTACAGTTCAACCCGTTGAGAAAAATATATTTCGAAAATTGTCAAGCAAAATTGCTAGTTTTTTGGGTTGGCCAGATCCAGAAGCTTTCACGGGACATTATCTGCGGAAGACTTCCGCAACTGCCTTGGTCAATGCAGGAACAAATATGATGACATTGAAGAGACATGGTGGATGGCGAAGTTCAACAGTAGCAGAAGAGTATTTGGCCGACACCATGGAATTGGAAAATGAAACTGCAAGGATGTTGGCTGGCATATCACATGAAAGAAGTGCAACATCAACGGACATTCCTGGAACGCTGCCGAGACCAAAACATCATACCAAACTGCATGAGGTTAAGTTTCCATAAGAAGAATAACCAGACAAACAATATCCTAAGAAGAGCAAGCCTAGCTTTGCTCAGAGAAGCCATCCACGATACGAGCAGGGAACTAAATCAAGTTAACATGGACCTTTACGATATCCATTTGATGCTAAACAATACTCTCCATCCAACATTATGGACCATGTTAGACAACATCGCTGAATTTAGAGCAGAAACCGATGCAGAACTAACAAGAAATAAACAGAAGAAGAAATTTGAAAGACTGCAACAAGAACAACTCCCTAAAAAGAGAACCATGCCAGGACTTAACACGGATAAAATTGTCTACAATATCTCCAAATTGGTCCTTGACGAAGCCTCAAAAAGTGTGCTGTCAAAAGGTTTTAATTATGCTGTAACACCAACACAGATGCCAGTGGAAAACATCATATGCGGAGTAGAAGCGTCTATTGAGAATATGGACACCAACATCGCAGAAACTATCCGACAGGATGTGTCCCAAATACTGAGAAGAGCTAAACCGCCAAAAAAGAATCTTACGAGAGAAGAAACTCAAGCCCTACGTAATCTCCAAAAGAACACCGAGGTACTTATCCTTCCAGCTGAAGGACACTCAAGAATACGACAGGAAGATCATGGCTTTACTTACCGACCCAGCATACGAACCTATCTCCACAGACCCTACTACATACCTTGACAAGACCACAAAAGCTAAAATTAAAGCGTCAAAAATTAGACAAGAACAACAGCTGCAACTTATCCCAAGAGAGAAATCATCGAGGTGCCCAAAACTCTATGGATTACCTAAAATCCACAAAGAAGGAGTGCCTTTGAGACCATTATAAGTTCCATTGGATCACCATTACAACATCTGGCAAGATTCCTGGTTAAACAGTTACAAGCATACGCCGAAGAAGTGAAATCTTACGTCAAGAACGCAAGCCACTTCATCGAGCGTATTAGAAACGTAAAAGTGAATCCAGAACATCTGCTAGCAAGTTTTGATGTAGTATCCCTATTTACAAACATTCCAGTGGAACAAGCACTCGACATGATCCAGAGCAAATACCATGTAAGGGAGGATCTAATGGAATTGACGAAACATTGCCTAAAGAATACTTACTTTGTCTACAAAAACCAAAAGTATAGGCAAATAGAGGGAGCACCCATGGGATCGTCTTTGTCACCAGTCATAGCCAATCTATTCATGGAGGAATTAGAAGAACAAGCAATAGAAACAGCAGAATATAAACCATCTATGTGGCTGAGATATGTTGATGACACCTTTGTCATATGAGGGAGCACCCATGGGATCGCCTTTGTCACCAGTCATAGCCAATCTATTCATGGAGGAATTAGAAGAACAAGCAATAGAAACAGCAGAATATAAACCATTTATGTGGCTGAGATATGTCGATGACACCTTTGTCATATGGACACATGGCGAGGAGAAATTACAAGAATTCTTAATTCATCTGAACAGCAGATATCCAAAAATCAAGTTCACTATGGAACTGGAAAAGGACCAACAGCTACCTTTCCTCAATGTATGTATAAAGAAAAAGAAGATGGAGGTCTAAGCTATACGGTATATCGGAAAACAACACACACGAATAGGTACCTACATGCAGAATCTCACCACCACCCATCGCAGCTACAATCAGTGATCAAAACACTAATGACAAGGTCAGAACGACTCTCTGACGACGACCACAAAGAAGAGGAAATTAAAAACGTTAAATTAGCCTTACAACAAAATGGTTTCTCCGGTAACAACATCAAGAGGGCTTTAAGACCTAGGCGAAACAAAGAACAGAAGGAAGAAGATAAACCAATAGGCAAAGCTCTCCGGCCATATGTCAAGGGAACTACCGAGAAAATAAGCAGGGTTTTAAAGAAATATAAAATAGAAACCGTCTTCAACACGGACAGGAAGATTGGTAATATGCTACCATCAGCCAAAACAAACATTCCTCTAGAAGACCAAGGTGTATATGAAGTTCCTTGCGGAGACTGTGAGAAGACGTACATTGAACAAACTAACAGAAGAATTCAAACCCGGAAAGAAGAACATCGGAATACTGTCCAGAAAAATGAAAAAACTTCGTCTTTAGCTCAACATGTAAAAGACACCGGCCACGAGATTGATTTCGATAATACCAAGGTACTAGCAAGAATGGAGCATAAGGCAAAAAGAATAATTAGAGAAGCCATCGAAATTGAAAACATCCTCAAAATCTCAATACACGTGACGATACCCAAAGATTACCAACAGCTTGGAAACCTGTCCTGGAAACCAAGAAGATCAATAAACCAGTGATACACAACGCTGAGAGTAGGCCAAGCAGAACACAAGAACCCACAGCACCATTAAACGCAAGACCCGTGACGCGCAGTCATGCGAAGAAAACCACACACCGGAACGAAAGCACACTATATAACTCACCAAGTGGACAAACATCTTCCAGTAAGCCGAACGTAGTAATGCGAAGCAGAAGTAAGAAGACCTGAAGATGGTAAATGAGATTTTACCGAAACGTTGTCAAACAAATGGTTCTTTTGAAGACCATGCAGATTCATCGCGGAAAGGAACCCGGAGAAATTTTACAACCACATATAACACCCGCGGAAGCCTACGAACTAACATATATATATATATATATATATATATATATATATATATATATATATATATATATATATATATATATATATATATTATAATTGTAGAAATTGGAAATAAAGGCATTTATTGTTATTATTATTATAAAATTTATTAAAAAAAACATGCCATAGCCAAGAGTTACATCAATAGACTTTTGAGAGTCAGTTAGCTTCTAACATATCTTACAGTTCTATCAATAATTGACTCAGTATTTTTCTGCAAAAATTATCACATAACAGGGTGTTCTACAAGCTCTATGATACACATTGGCAGATGATAGCTGTCAAACATCTTTCCTTATATACACATAGGTTCGAATCGTTTAGAAGTTACAAGCATATTAATAAATACAACAGGCTTGTTCTGTCAAATTTCTTATATGGTTTTTATGCCTTTTTGTATAGTACATGATACTCTTATTACACCCTTAAAATTTCATATAATTTGCATTTTGCGTTTTCGAGATATAAGAGCTTGAAGTTGGTGCTAATCTCAAAAATGGTGCGCCCGCTTACCACGTCACTACACGCAAATCTAAACTAGAAGATCTAGAACTAACATGTGTATGTAAAATGTGCTATGTTGTTTCGTTATCGTGTTGTAAATATTATATAGTATATGTTCAATTGAAGTTGAATTTAGTAAGCTGATTCTGACAATCTACCAGAAGATATGTCCATGGTTATGGAGTTGCTTCAAACTGCCTAATTTTTGAACACCGAGTAGTTATCCCAAAATCATTACAGCAGAAAATCTTAGTACGTATGAAATCTTTGATACAACCAGTTGTTTATTGGCCTGGTATGGATGCAGATATTGAAAAGGTATCAAAAACCTGCTTAGAATGTAACAAATATTCACATGCTGTTCCTAAATTTCGAAAACATCATTGGGATTATCCTAAAGGACCATGGGAAAGGATTCACATGGACTTTGCAGGACCAATAGCTGATACTATGCTCCTGATTATTGTGGATGCCTTCAGTAAATGGTTGGAAGTTAAACCAATGACTACACTATAAGTTCAGCTGTCACCACTGTTTTAAGTGAATTATTTTTCTACTTATGGGACCCCCAGAACAATCGGACAATGGCTCTCAATTTATCTCCGAAGAGTTAAAATTATTCTTGCAACAAAGTGAGTTAAATATCATAAATTTATTGCTCCATACCATCCATCAACAAATGACCAAATCGAAAGATATGTTAAAACTATCAAAGACACACTGAAAAAAAATGGGAACTACAAAACTGATCTTAAAAAAGAACTTAAACATATTTCTTAAACAATATCGAAAAACTCCGCTTGCAACAACAGGCCAGGCACCAGTTCAATTATTTATTGGAAGAAATATTAGAATGAGTTTGGCCCTTCTAAGACCAATGAATACGAGAAACCAAATTATGGAAAAACAGCAAGCAGAATTTACCCCATCATACAGGGTATTGAACCAAGGACAATCAGTTTATTTTCTTTCAGGAAATCCTAGGATGGACAAATGGGTTCCTGGCATTATTACCAAATGCATGGGAGATTTACATTATAAAGCGGATTATTTTGGAAAAAATTTAAGAGACATATAGACCAAATTCGTACAAGTAATAATAATAATAATAATAATAATAATAACTTTATTTGAAAATAGGAACATCCTAATAATACAAATATAACCTACATTTGTAATGTTTAGAATAACAATAAACAATTGGAATAACAACAACCACAATATGAACAGCAGACTAAGTAAAATTGTTGAAAATATACTGGAACAGATTTTTCTTAAATACACTTAAGGAACCCAACGACTTAATATTATTAGGCAATTTATTATAGGCAACAATACCCTTATACAGTAAAAGATTTTGCGTGGGAGAAAAGTTGACTCTTGTAATATGCATGCAATTTGCATTTCTAGTAAAATTTTGATGAATGTCGTAATTGAATGTAATGTATTGATTGAAATAAATGGGTAACAAGTTGTTTAATAACTTATAAATAAATATCATGCCACAATAAAACAATCTATTTCTAATAGAGATCCATTGTAGTGCGGAAAGCATAAAGCTAATCGGTGTGTATCTATTGCACCTCAATATGACCCTCATGCCTCTATTCTGCAACCTCTGCAACTGAGCCAGCTGATTAAGATTGAACATATACATCAACGAAGCGCAATACTCAAAATGTGGCCGAATTATACTGTTATAAACAGTGACTCTAGATTGCATTGATAAATTAGTCGCAATTCTTGAAAAAAAAAACAATTGTTTAGATACTTTATTAACAACATATTTAATCAACATAGCAATCCTTTCGTTATCGATACTTAAATTGATATTATCAATATTTATTTTACTAGATTTATGTTTAGTTGTAAATATAATGGCTTTTGTTTTGTCAACATTAAGCTTTAATTTATTAACTTTAAGATATTGGCTGACACTAGTCAATACGACATTCATTGAATCCACACACTCGGCCAAACTCGATCCACTGCAAGCTAATAACGTATCATCCACAAACAAATTTATAAATTCACAGTCAACAAACAATGGCATATCGTTCAAATACAAAACAAACAAAAGAGGCCCCAAAACACTGCCTTGAGGCACACCAAAATTATTAATAACATTTTCTGAAATATGTTCTCCTATTCGAACTCTTTGCATCCTATCAGTCAAGTAATCCTTCACCCACTGTAACACAACACCTCCAACACCATATAATTCTAATTTTCTTAATAAGACAGAACAATCAAGCGTCTCAAAAGCTCGCCTTAAATCCAAAAATACAGCTAAAACATATTTATTCTTATCAATATCATATCTAATGGTGATATGGTTACACATAATTGAAGTGCTGTTTCACAAGAATGTTTTTGACGAAAACCTGACTGATTGGTAAATAAAATATCATTAATAGTAATATGATTCAAAAGTTGGTGATAAACTACAAGTTCTAAGATCTTTTCAATTGGCGGTAGCGTATTAATAGGATGATAATCACAAGCCTTAACAGTGTTAGGTACCTTTTGAATAGGAGTGATTGTACTAATTTTTAATTTATCAGGAAAACAACCTGTTTGTAAAGATGTGTTGACAAGATTTAAGAAGACGTGACCAATGGATTTCATAATTTGTTTAAGTATCATTGCATTCAGTACCACATGAGTACTACATTTATTGCCTAAAGATTTAACAATGTCAATTAGTTCATGTAAAGTAATTGATTTAAACTCGTTAAAAGGCCAGTAAAGATTACAATTCATAATATACCTATCAGATATAACCACATCACCAATACTAGCTATAACATCCTTAATACTATTCACAAAATATACGTTGAAATTATCAGCTATATCAATGCTCTTACATAAGACGGTATTACAGCCATTAATTTGGAATTCAACATAATCGATTGGTACACTAGTTGAATATACTAATTTTTTTAAGGTTTTCCACATTAATTTTGAATTATTTACATATTTATCAATTTCATTACTATAAAACTTTTGTTTTTTGGATTTGAGTAAGTTAACAACTTTATTCCTCAATAATTTAAAATTATTCCAGTATAATTGTTTATCCTGAGCCATTGATTTCATAAACATCTTATAAGCTAAATATCTCTTTCTCATAATATTTAGAACTTCATCATCGATCCATGGTGTATTAGGATTACATCTATAACTTTGAATGGGAGAAATTTCATTAACAACTCTATCACAATTATTTAATATTTCATCATATATTTTGTTAACATCAATAGAACCTAATGACCAATCACACAAACACAAATTAATCTGAATTTGATGCAATCGAGTATCATTAAAATTACGAAATAATTTTTGAACATAGTTTGCAGAATAGTTGGCATAATTAGAAAAACAGACAGAAATAACAAAATGATCAGAAATCCTAGGATAAATATGAACAATTGATTTAATACAGTTTTGATTAGTTAAAACATAATCAATAAGTGTTGAAGAATTGTTAGTAACTCGTGTTGGCTCACAAATTAGTTGACTCATGCCATAAGCTCTAAACAGATTCATAATTTTATCACTGTAAAAACTGGACTCCAAAAGGTTCAAATTAAAGTCACCAACCAAGACACAAAGTAATCCTCTATGTAAAGCAACATCACACAAATCTTCCAATTTTTCGAGGAAAGCCGAGTGAGATGCAGAAGGAGAATGGTACAAGCATCCAATTAACCACTTCGAAGCAGGAAAAGTGCATTCCATAATTTTACACCAGTAATTATTATCTTCAATAAAAGTTCCAAATTCCGTAGCACATATATTATTTCTGATATACATAACAACTCCACCTGTATGACGACTTGTAGAACTACAACGTATTATATTATAATTTTCAATTAAAAGTTCAGAGTCCATTATATCCTCAGTTGTTCTAGATTCACGTAGAAGTATTATACCAGGATTATAACAAACAATACTCGCTATAACCTGATCACGATTATTGATCAAACTCTGAATATTTGTATATAAAATATCTGAATTAACATGAATATTAGGATAGCCCTTTAGTTTTTTTGCTGTGAATTATGTTTTTTAGTAACAGTTGTAGGCTTATTATTTATGTATTTTATGGTTTTAGAATTGTCCCCACCATCGATTATTTCCTGAAGTTGTTGCTTAACATGTGCAAAATAACGTCGCTGTGCACTAGTTTGGTCTGCATATATTCTAATGCTAGGTACTTTAATACTCATTTTGTTTTTGAGGACATGACGTGCATCATCAGCCGAATTAAAGATAACCTTAACAGGACGGGTCTTATTTGGGTCATATCTACCAACGCGAAACACTTTTATACCTTCCTTCCTCACCTCAATATCTTTCAGAATGTCCTTTACAATATTAATATGTTCTATATTTCTTTCAGAACGAGACATTTGTCCAGACTCCTTGATGTTAAACATTATAACGTTTGATGCCCTATTTTGACGATCGAGTATTTCAGTAATCACTTCTTCTTGATTATACATATCAGTTAATGGTGTCGCATTCTTTTTCAGTTGATCTATTTCAGCCTTACTGTCTCTTACTGTATTTATCAAAATGGGAATCTGTGAAAGTCCGTTCTCACATTCATCACATAAAAATTTCATTCTTTTTTTGAGAGACATGCATTTGATTTCAGAAGCAGTTAACTCTGAGCAAGTACTGCATAATAAAATATTACAGCTATCACAAGCATATAAAGAATCCTTTTGTTGGTTTGTGCATTTCGCACATGATTTATTCATTTTAGATATATTTCAAATTATCCCATATAAAATTAAAAGTCCGGTCCTGTACCGAAGAATTCCAAGATAAGTAGATAAGTTTTTCTATTATTTTCTTTTTATAAGCATAAAGTTGCTTGCTGTTGTTTTTATGAACACTGGTCACTCCAACAGACTAAATATTTTTAACAAAATATTTGTCAATATAAATAAGCTTAGGTGGGTAAGATTCTCCCCTTAAAATACATTTGTAAAAGAGGGAGGAATGTTATATATGTATGGTTGCATAAGATTTATTATATTGTAGAATCAATTTATCAACTGTCATTAATTAATTATTTGAATCGTTGTTGACATTCAATAAATACAGTTGTTATGAATGTTTGGAATTGTTATTGTATGAAGCAATGGACTGTATTAGAAATTGGATAACGTATATTGAAAATCTATACAAAATTGTAATTACAATGACATTATTTTATTTATCTATATTTGGTTTGTTGCAGAGCAACTCGTTGCGATGCAACGTCGACTAGGCAGGAAGTGTGCATCTTCATTAATCTTGTAACATACCGCCCCCCTGAATGACTCTTCCTCTTCATCGAAATTGGGAAGTGTGCACAATTTGGTGGCTGGTCTGTTGTAGACTGAAGTTGAGGTTTTGATGATTGCAGCTCCGATTATTCCATTGGGTCCTGGGTGGATTGACTGAACCACGCCTAATTGCCACTTCAATGGTGGTAAATTGTCTTCTTTCACCAAGACTATAACACCAGGTTTAAGAAGTTACTTATAAGAATTTTTCCATTTGACACGTTGTTGCATTTCAGAAATACATTCCTTTGACCAGCAGGTCCAAAAGTGTTGCATGAGTCTTTGTGTCAATTGGAATAATCTAGAGAGACGATTTTCTCGAACATTTATATAATTTTCTTCAGAAATTGTAGTTAAATTTGTCCCTATCTGGAAGTGCCCAGGAGTAAGGGGATTAGGATCGTTAGGGTCAGTACTCATGGGGTATAAAGGACGGGAATTGACATGCTTCAATTTGAACTAAAACTGTCAGAAACTCTTCGTAACTTAAAATTGTATTAAGTAAAACTTGTTTTAAATGGTGTTTGGTGGATTTCACACCAGCTTCCCAAAGTCCACCGAAATTTGGTGCCCTTGGGAGAATGAAATGCCATGTTATGCTCTTAGATGTCAGTTCAGATTGAATTTGATTTTTATGAATGAATTTTTTGATTTCATTGTCAGCTCCAACGAATGTTGTAGCATTGTCACTGTAAAGGTTAGCACTAAGACCACGCCTAGCAAAAAATCTGCGCAAGGTAGCGAGAAAGACTTGTGTAGTGAGAGCGCTCACTAACTCTAGATGTATGGCCTTTGTACTAAAAGACAAATATAAACCTTGATTGATTTATAATTTCTTGTAGATCTGTCCTTTATGTTGAATGGACCACAATAATCTATACCGGTATTTAAAAATGGGCGTGTAGATTTAAGTCTATATGCAGGTAAATCACCCATTTTATAGTTTATCGGCGGAGCGTCAAATAGAAAACATCGTATACAGTTTCTTGTAACCTTTTTTACTAAATTTCGAGCAGAAAGTATCCAAAATCGATCACGGATAGACGCGAGTACCGCTTGAGGGCCAGCGTGCAATAATCTCACATGTTCCCTTCGAACAATGAGAAGCGACAATGTGTGCTTAGCTGGTAAGATAGCTGGAAATTTTTTGTCATAGGAAAAATTTGAATGTTTAATTCTACCTCCAACTCGAAGTATGCAAAAATCATCCATAAAAGGACTTAATCGTGAAAGTTTACTTTTTGGTTTTACTTGCCCAAGCTTGATTAAGTCATTAATGCCTCGTGCAAATTCTTGATTTTGAACAAATTTGATTAGAGTACAAAGCAAGGTTTGTTTCGTTGCAAGTTAGAGGACCGCATATGCGAGGGTTTTTGAACATTGAACCTTGACATTTTTATAAAATCTCTGACAATAAGCTGTAACTCTGATTAATTTATTTAAATTTGAATATTTGTCAATGAGTTCAAATTGTTTGACATTGTCTGTAGTAGTCAAAGAAATGATTTTGGATCTAAATTCAAATTACAAAGATCTTCTTTTGAAGATGACTCAGAGTAAACTAATTGTGAACTAGAGAGCCACGATGGTCCTCTCCACCATAATTGATTGTTTTGAAGACTAGAAGGCAAAACGCCTCTCGATAATAAATCGGCGGGATTTTCCTTAGTATTTACGTAATACCATGAATTGATATGAGTTAAAGATTGTATTTGCGTGACGCGATTGGATACAAATATTTTCCATAGATGTGGAGGAGCTTTGATCCAAGATAGGACAATTGTTGAGTCACACCAATGATAGCATTTATCAATGTTAATGTTTAGGGCTTCTTTTACCTTAGATGTTAGCTCTACACTCAACAATGCAGCAGATAACTCCAATCTAGTAATTGTAATAGTTTTTAATGGCGCAACACGCGTTTTGGCACAAAGTAAGTGAACATGTGCATATCCTATCATAGCTATCAATTGACTTTAAATATATACAAGTGCCATAGGCATCTTCACTTGCATCAGAAAATGAATGAATTTCTATTGTTGAAGGATAATTGCATAGTACATGTCTGGGAATTTTTAATTGATTGAATAATTGAAGCTCTTATATATTTTTAGGTATTAATAATATTGTGTGAAACTAACTACTCAGTGGACAAAAGCCCCTACCTGCGTTGAATTACACCCACAACATCTACCCTATATTCCTTATTATTAGCTTTTGTAACATTTTTTTACTGTTTTAGAAAGGTATTTTAAGCTAATATAAATCAAATCTTCTACAATTCCTATCATTAGTAGTTAGTTTCACACAATATTATTAATACCTAAAAATATATAAAAACTTTTACATAAAAGGTGAACATTTTTCAAGTAGGTGTTGTCATATTTAATTCATTGACAGACTGTCACTTTTGTCATTATCGATATTTAATTTCAAATAATTTTAATTTATATAATAATTTTTATAATTAAATATTTGACTCAACTTAAAGGAGGCCACCTGAAGAAGCAAAAATGCAGAAATAGGTCAGATCTCATCTATTGTGGTTGATTTTGTCGTGTTCCCACTGCCAAAAAGTGAAGTTAGATATTTATAGAGTAAGTAAATTAGATTATTTCCTTTAGATAATTATTGTATAGAGCTTTGTCTGTGGAATTGTTCATTAGCATACCTAGATGTTTGGTATCAGAGAACATACATATGACTTCATTGATAGGAATTGTAGGAGATTTGATTTATATTAGCTTAAAATACTTTTCTAAAACAGTAATAAAATAATTGAAGCTCGTTATAAAATTGTATCCATTCGGTGTATATTTCGGAAGGAATTACCTCATCCCAATTTAGTTTACATAGCCAAAGTTTCTGTATCATAATTTTTGCTATTATGATCGTGGGAGCAAGCAAACCCAACGGGTCAAAAATTTGTAAAATAATAGACAGAATAGATTGTTTCGTAAACCTTCAGATTTCAGTTTGTAACTTTATCGAATAACATAGCTGATCTCCATTCGAATACCATAGAAGGCCCAACGTTTTTCCCTGCGGATCTGCGAATTGATGAGTACTGTCTGATGAAGAGTTGCCTTCTGTTAAAACATCAATGCTATTGGAAAGAAATTTTCTCAATGAAAATCCACCTGATTCCAATATGTTCGAAATTTGACTCTTAATGAATTTTACTTCTTCAATGGTCTGGCCACCTGTGACCAAATCATCTACATAGAAATCCCTAGCCAATATCGAACTGATTTTAGGATTAATAATTTGATTTATATTTGCAAGCTCTTTTATACATTTTGTGGACAGAAAAGCTGCCGGTGACGTTACATAGGTGAGAGTATTCAGAGTGAAATATTGTCCATAGACGGATCAGGGCGCCATAAAATGATTTGTAGATGTTGCTGATCTTTGCTAGCCAAAACTTGCCGGTACATTTTCTCAATGTCGCCAGTTAGAAGAATATTATGTTTTTGTGCTCTTACAATGATCGAGGATAGATCTTCCTGAACAGTAGGACCTATCATTAAAATGTCATTTAGTGAATAATTTGATGTGGTTTTAACCGAACCACCGAATACTACTCTTAACTTTGTTGTAGTGCTTGTTTCCTTCAACACATAATGATGAGGCAAGAAAAATGATTGACTTGTATCGACAGCATTGATGTCTATCTTAGACATGTGATTTAGAAACTCGTATTCGCTTAAAAAATTTGAATATTCTTGAAAAAGTTTAAAATTTTGATGAAGTCTTTTTTCAAGCAAAAGAAATGGTTTTGTGGCCATTTGTAATGAATTTCCTAAAACAGTAGGAGAATGTCTAAGTGGAAGGGTAACTATAAATAGTCCAGTAAAATCGCGAATAGTGTTGCTTTTAAATGATTCCTCGCACATCTGCTCCTCCGGAGACAGAAGTTTTTCCAAATTTATCTCCTCCATTTCCCAAAATTTGGTTAGCTACATATCAAGTGATGAAGCCTGGCTAAAATTAGACAATACTTGATTAGACGTGTGCAAACTTAGGTACTTTGACGGAAAAATAGCTCCTGTAACGATCCATCCAAAGTGAGTTTTTTGTAATGTGGGTAAGTTGTTACCCAATTTTATTTGACCTACTACGATTAGTTCCCAAAATTTGTTTGCACCAATTAAAATATCAATTGAACCCACTTCGTTGAACGTAGGATCTGCCAGAACTATATTTGAAGGTATTTTTAAATGACTTATATCAATAGAAACGGATGGTACATTTGAAGTTACATGTGGTAAAACTAGACAATTTAAGTGAAGATCAAAAGCATTGTGCCTTTTTGCAAACCTTAGTTTTTGTCTGACCGATGCCAGATAGTGTATACTCTACATTTGATAGAGGTATACTTAATTTTTTGCATAGACTCTGCGAAATAAAATCTGATTGACTACCACTGTCAAGTAATATGCGACAGTGATGTGCATTACCGCATACATCAAATACATATGCTAATACTGTAGATAGAAGTACGCCACTGGCACTGAAAGCGTGAGACATATGTGAAATAGAAACCTCATTTGGTATTTCAATTGCATTATTTTCTACTTGTATTTCATTTGAAACATTTGTAGAATAATTTGTATTGTTTTTTGTCTGTGGTGAAGTTTCGAAGTGCAGTAACGTATTGTGACGCCTCTGACACTTACGACATGAAGAAAATTTGCATTTGCTTACTTGATGATTTTTCTTTAAGCAGTTTACACATAATTTAAGTCTGCTGACTTCTGACAATCTGTCTGAAACGCTTAAAGCTAGAAAATCATTACAATTGTATATTGCGTGCGTGTACAGAATGCGCAAATATAAACACGTGTATCGTTAATCGCTGAATGTGATTTAATAAACTTTGTCTTACTGTAAAAATTATTTTTATTGAAAGATGTTTCGTCTGAAATTTCAAGTGTTTCAAGTAGCCTACATTACTCTAACAAAAAATTTGTAAACTTTTCGCGGGTTAGATCTTTTTTTTCCGAAGTACACTTGTTGTTTTCCGTCTCCCATTCGCGGCGGGTAATACGATCTAATTTTAATGACATCCCACGAATCAACTGGCTGACCAAGCGCTTCGAGTGCGCGCAGGTGTTTTAACAAGCCATCTACTAGTTTGCATAAACAATAATGAGTTTCTTTTGCTGCCGCCTCAAAATCGAAAATAGTCTTTATGTGATTTTTAATTAAAATTTGTTTGTTTTCATATTGCTCAATAAGTAGCGAGCAAGCTACAGAATAATTTGCTGCTGAACATTCTAATGATTTTAACAAATCCGCAGCGTCGCCTTTCAGTGACAATCGTAAATAATGAAACCTATGTACCGCAGGTATGGACTGATTATCATGAATGAGAGAGATAAAACTGTCCTTGTAAAAAAGCCATTGATCATAGTTTCCGTCGGAACTCGGTAATGATATAGAAGGAAGTTTAATGTTTTTATTGTATTCAATAGGCATTGAATCATCTGATTTGATGGAATTATTTGAATTTTGAGTCTTATTTTCTGAAATGAACTGATTTGCTTGTGAAACTATTTCAAAATAAGAATTTTCAAACTCCTTTCGTTCGTTTTCATGTTCATCTAAAACTGACAATGAATCTGTTTCCTCAATTTCTGTTTGAATTGTATTGAAATCTTGTAATATCGATTCAATTTTAAGCAAACGAAGTTCAATCTGATTGACATCTGGAGGTTGTTGACTTTTTAATTTTTGAAATGCATTTTTGAACCTCGAGAGAGTTGATTTGATTGTTTTCCTAGAATTTATTAATTTTGCTAATTGTTCTGACTTATTCATTGCGTTTGATTGACTGTTTATGTGCAAATTTTAGCATGTAACAAAATGATTTGTTTGTAGATAGGATTGGAGAAATGATTGGGAATAGGATTGGGCACTACCTGTTTGTCTCTCAAGCGTCGTCTGTTACCAACGGGAATTTCCTAGCTATGTACAGGCGATAGAACTTGAAAGCTGTTCGTCTTGATTTTGTGTAGTGCTGAACTGCAATATGTAGTTTTCTTCTTAGGTACTGGATCTGATATTTGGCTCGAAAATCCAAAAATGTTATGAATGTTTGGAATTGTTATTGTATGAAGCAATGTAATTACAATGACATTATTTTATTTATCTATATTTGTTTCTTTGCAGAGCAACTCGTTGCAATGCAACGTCGACTGGGCAGGAATTGTGCATCTTCATTAATCTTGTAATAATAGTAAATATTCATTATCCAAGTTTCTTAATTCATCCTTTAAAACTAAAGTCAAGAATATAAAATAATCATCATTTAAAAATAAAATTATCAATGTGAAAGTTAAATTGGAAATTTAGTCCTATTTTTTACTTACAAACTACTTTTTATATGCCTTTTTTGTAAAATTCAAAATAAAGTTACTTCATTTTCCAACTATTTCATATTTTCTTATTTGTATATCAATGTTTCTTACATTTTGGGATAAAATTAATTATGGGTCATCCTGTATGTGGCAACCTGCCGATGTTGTATAATATTACGTACAAGAAATAAGAAATGTAGTAACAATAGTAATAGATATTGTCTGAAGCTATTTATTTGTGGCATAATTTTAGTTTTTCTTTAATTTTATTGGGTTTTTAAACTGTCAAACTTGACATACGTTTAATATTTTTACTACTATTTTGAGAACGAAAACAGAGAGTTTTTCGAAACGTCAATAATACGGCGATAGTGCACGATAGTAATGTGATTTTTGTTATTTTTTACTTATTTGCTTTTTTCAGTGTGAGATTTTTTGGTTAGGCAAACTTAGTTTAAAAAATAACCCTTGACTGATCCGTTTGGCAGAAGGGCTTATTTAATTAATCTTTATTTTATCAGAAGTGTGGCAAAAACCCAATAATACTAAAGAAAAAATAGTAATTGAGTTAATTTAATTGTGACTAAAATGTTATATTATTTTGTGGAGCAGCACACTGTATATGTACCTAATTTTCATGCTAGGGACGTTTGAAAAAAAAAACAGTTAACATTGTGAGAATTTGTATAGTATTTTTTTAATAGAATTGTTGATAAAAAAACGACAACGTTGTGAAAAACGTTAAATTACTGTTTGAAAATTGATTTAAAAAAAAAAGAATTGAATTTTTGAGAAATAGATGATGCAGTGGACTATATCGAAAATTTGGAAATGGTTTTGTTTGGACCTTACCTTCACTGATGAATGCAACGATCTTGAGCAGGTTTTTTTTACCAGAAAATGAGAGAGAGAGGGGGCTTTTCTTAGCACAATAAATAAATAGCTTTTTCACGTGTACACCGTTTACGCACACTTTTGCTAGTCTCTTATAGCGCACTATTTTTCGTCAGGCCTGCGCGCGAAGGTCCGTGTTTCCATTTCCAAAAAAGAACCGCGAAAATATTTAGAAAATGTGAAAATACAATAGAAATAGAAAAATACAATATTCAACATTATTTACAATAATTATTGCTCTAATAAAAAACAAAAAACGAGTTATGAAATTAATTAAAAGAAAATTACACTAAATATAGATTTACAGGGTGAAGTCGGAACAATTACAAAAATATGTTTACGTCATACTTAAAAACAGTTCATCACCACAAAAAAATTAACGCCTCTCAATTAAACTTAAAAAATTACACAAAAGATATTTTGATTAAATCAAATACCTAATTCAATTTACGGTCGCAGCACATAGTGACAACGTGGCCTGTAATAGAAAACGACATTATTTAACCTCGTACAATACCTTTATAACCAAAATACCTCAAAAAACACCCTTTGTACAGAAATAACTTCATATTTATTTATTACTCTGATTACTTACAAATGCTTACTTATTTTTTGTAGTGGTGGTATTAGAGCTGTATTATTATGAAATATCCTTTCCTATTAAAAAATGTAATATTTATTATAATAGTAATAGAGTTAAATATCATTAACTTGCTGGGCTCAGGAAGCTGATTGCGCTTTATGGTGATTTAGCTAAAAAAATTGGTAGAATTCAGGGGCATCTACTACTATAATCAAAGTTATAGGGAAAAACTAAGGAAAATTCAGACAGGACATTATGATTTTGAAAAATGTACAAGACAGGAAATTATCATAAGGGAGAATAATGTTAATATTCAAAATGATATTGTAACTGAAAATTTCAATGCCCATTTCATAGATTCAACTTCAATTTCGAGTGAATGTGAGAAATTTTATTGATATTAATATACCATTGAATAATAAGTCTCTATTCATGAACCCACTTTGCGAAAATGATATTCTGCTTTTAATAACTAAACTCAAAAATACTAACTATACAGGTCACAATCACATTTCCAATAAATTGATAAAAGAATGCATATATGAGTTATATAAGCCAATAATGTATCTTTTAAATGAGTCGCTGGAAAAAGATATATTTCCATACATAAAAAAGGAGACTGCAATGTATACGGCAATTATTAATTAGGGCTATTAGTGTTTTATCAAATATTTCTCTCCCTCTTTTATTTGTATTATATATAAATGATTTGGCTAAACATATAAATGAAGATACCTTGACAATTTTTGCTGATGACACATCTCTCATTATGTCGGAAAAATCGGTAGCGGAACTAATAAAATCATCTCAAAATATGTGCAATAGTTGTTCAGATTGGTATAATGAAAACAAATTATTCTTAAATATTTCCAAGACTGTTTTCATTAATTTTACTCCACGCGTTTCATCATTTGATCAGAGTTATCTAATAAAAGTAAAAAATATGTCTATTGCACAAGTTAAACATACAAAATTTTTAGGGGTACATATTGATACTGGGCTAACTTGGACTGAGCATGTGACCGTGTTGGCAAAAAAATTGTCGTCAATCTGTTTTGTTTTGTATAGGTTAAGAAATGTTTCAAATATGTCAACTGTAATGTCTTATTACCATGCAAATTTTGTGTCTAGAATTAAGTATGGCATAATGTTCTGGGGGGCTTCTCATAATTTTGAAAGAATATTTAAGATACAAAAGAGAGCCGTTAGGACCATTGTCGGTGCAACAAAATATGCATCCTGTCGAAATATTTTTAAAATGTTGCAAGTTTTGCCGCTGCCGTGTATTTATATATTAGAAATATTATGTTATGTTAAATCTAACATAGACACGTTCCAACTAAATAACTTTAATCACAATTATAATACTCGAGAAGGCCAACTTTTGTGTATACCAATACATAATAAAACAAAATATGAGAAGTGTCCTAGATATATGGGAATAAAATTATATAATAAGCTTCCTGCTAGATTTAAAATAGAATTAGATCTAAGAAGATTCAAAAAATCTGTGTCAGATTTTCTTTTACGGAAGAGTTATTATAGTGTGAGTGAATTTGTAAATGATCAATGTTTTTAACTTTTTTAATGTGAAATGTATTTGTGTGATTTATAACATAAATCACACAGCAGAGCACAAGTTTCTAAAATTATGTGTTCTACTTTGTGACTAGTCCTATACCACCATCAGAGTGGTCTTTTTCTGTACTTTGTCCTTACTGGACAATAAAATTATTATTATTATTATTATTATTATTATTATTATTATTATTTCCAAAATCTATGAACTCAAAATGAAGGAACAGCTAGTTTCATTTTTTAAGTCATTCTTTATTATCACCTTCATAGCATGGTGTTACTTGTAACTCTAGCACAGAAACTGCATTATATGAGTTTTACAGAAGGGTAGTATCTGCTTTAGATCATAAACTACATATAATGGGACTTTTCTTGACTTTTCTCGGACCTTTGACTGTAGATCATGAACTGTTGATTTATAAATTGTTTCAATTGTCTCGATTGGATGATATCATATTTGACTGGTAGATCTCAAGTAGTAAAAATAGGTAATGTGCTAACTACTGAGAGATCTGTTAATAGGGGTGTTTCTCCAGGTTTAGCCTTGGGTCGGTACCTCTTTATAGTCTATTCAAATGATCTAATAATTTCTCTGAATAAAATTTCTCCAAATTCAAAAATCGCGTGCTATGCGGATGATACAAATATCCTTATTGCCAACACAACTTTAGAACAAGCTAGGCCCAATATGTGTAATTTTTATCACCATATTGCTGAATGGTCAAAAAAAAACAGTCTGATCCTAAGGGCAACAAAAACACAGGTGATTTATTTCTCGATGCGAGCATCACAACAGATTCCTGAGCCCTTTTCAACTGATGATTATGAAATTTCATTTGGTGATAACACTAAACTATTAGGTATTGTAAAAGATTCTAGGAGTCAGTGGGTACAACACATAGAAAATATATGTAGTAAGCTTCGTAGTGGCTGTTATTTGCTTAATTTTATGACAAAACAGTGCAGTGAGCAAATACTTCTTATTATTTATTATGCCAATTTTCATTGTTACCTCCGCTATGGTATACTCAACTGGGGACGTTTTAATAATGTGGGGAGAGTTTTTATACTACAAAAATATGCAGTTAGGATTATAGCCAAACTTGCATATCGAGATTCATGTAGATTAGCATTAAAAAATCTGAAAAGACTTACTGTAGCAGAAATATATATTTATGAAATATGTATACAAACATATATCATTATTTCCAATCATAACACTCATGAGCATGAAACTAGATCTAAGCATCATTGGTACCGGAAGTGCACAGGTCCTCTTTTCATCAAAAAAATATACACTTTATGGAATGTAGGTAGTATTTAAATAGGAAAAACTGTTCAGCTTCTCTTAATAATTTACTTGAGTATTGGTTTTTTATCTCACTATTTATAGAATGAAATGTAAATGGTTTATTACTTGATCCGTTGGAGTTTTGTAATTTCAATATTATTATTTAAACTTAAACAGAGCAAATTTCTTTTTTGGTAGTCAAATTCAGTAAAATTTGTATTTAAATTGAAATATCCTTAATCTCATATACAATTTTGATTTTGTCATAAAAAAACGCCTACAAAAAGTCCAATTTTAATCGTCATGCAAATTGTGTATAGCCCAATTTACACAAACCCAAGACCACATTGATAGGCGTTAAAACGTAAATTGACAGAAACTGTTAAAACATGTCTGAATATTTTTGTGGGAATTTTATTACAAATACGTAACGCCATGAAGCACTTTGAATGTATTTGTTAGAGACTCGCATGCGCCGCACTTACCACCTTTTTATATATTTTTAGGTATTAATAATATTGTGTGAAACTAACTACTCTGTGGACAAAAGCCCCAACCTGCGTTGAATTACACCCACAATATCTACCCTTATATTCCTTATTATTAGCTTTTGTAAAAATTTTTACTGTATTAGAAAGGTATTTTAAGCTAATACAAATCAAATCTCCTACAATTCCTATCAATGAAGTCATATGTATGTTCTCTGATACCAAACATCTAGGTATGCTAATGAACAATTCCACAGACAAAGCTCTATTCAATAATTATCTAAAGAAATTAATCTATCTAAATTTACTAACCTGCTTTAATGAAAACACTCTATAAATATCTAACTTCACTTTTGGCAGTGGGAACACGAAATTCAACCACAATAGATGAGATCTGACCTATTTCTGCATTTTTTAGGATTGCTTCTTCAGGTGGCCTCCTTTAAGTTGAGTCAAATATCTAATTATAAAAATTATTATATAAATTAAAATTATTTGAAATTAAATATCGACAATGACAAAAGTGACAGTCTGTCAATGAATTAAATATGACAATACCTACTTGAATAATGTTTACACTTTATGTAAAAGTTTTTATATATTTTTAGGTCAGATCTCATCTATTGTAGTTGAATTTCATGTTCCCACTGCCAAAAGTGTAGTTAGATATTTATAGAGTGTTTTCATTAAAGCAGGTTAGTAAATTAAGATAGATTAATTTCTTTAGATAATTATTGAATAGAGCTTTGTCTGTGGAATTGTTCATTAGCATACCTAGATGTTTGGTATCAGAGAACATACATATGACTTCATTGATAGGAATTGGAGGAGATTTGATTTATATTAGCTTAAAATACCTCTCTAATACAGTAAAAAATGTTACAAAAGCTAATAATAAGGAATATATGGGTAGATATTGTGGGTGTAATTCAACGCTGGTTGGGGCTTTTGTCCACAGAGTAATTAGTTTCACACAATATTATTAATACCTAAAAATATATAAAAACTTTTACATAAAGGGTAAACATTATTCAAGTAGGTATTGTCATATTTAATTCATTGACAGACTGTCACTTTTGTCATTGTTGATATTTAATTTCAAATAATTTTAATTTATATAATAATTTTTATAATTAGATATTTGACTCAACTTAAAGGAGGCCACCTGAAGAAGCAATCCTAAAAAATACAGAAATAGGTCAGATATCATCTACTGTGGTTGAATTTCGTGTTACCACTGCCAAAAGTGAAGTTAGATATTTATAGAGTGTTTTCATTAAAGCAGGTTAGTAAATTTAGATAGATTAATTTCTTTAGATAATTATTGAATAGAGCTTTGTCTGTGGAATTGTTCATTAGTATACCTAGATGTTTGGTATCAGAGAACATACATATGACTTCATTGATAGGAATTGTAGCAGATTTGATTTACATTAGCTTAAACTACCTTTCTAATACAGTAAAAAACTTATCACCCTGTCTGTTATGAGTTTCTAGATTCCAGAAAATTATGAAAAGTTTGTCGTTTTTTTAATTAAATTTTCTTCACAATGCAGTAATTCTAATCAGGAATTGTTTATTTCAAATTAATATATTACTTGCATCGAATGCAAAATAACATAATTTTTTCAAACATTAACAGTGGTACTAGCTGTAAAAATTATTTTCGGGAATAATAAAAGTACCTAATAGGAGACAATTCCTAAATCAGGAAACTGAATTTATGAGCATGCTCTTGGTCCAGTTCGAAAATGTGCTGCTAGCTAGCACTTGAGCGAATATCTAAACTTGTAACTTAATCTAAAATTAGAAATAATAATAATAATAATAATGTATTGACAACATGTGGTAAAAAAACTAGAAACAATCAATAAAGATTTAATGGGTTCCTTGACCGAATACTTCAGTTTCAGTAGCATAAGCAAAAATCCACCTGCTTCAAAAATGATTCCACATTTATCAAATTTGAGTAGAATTTCGTGACCTAGTTCTATCAAAAATTACATTAATACAGTGAAAAAAGCTTGATAACATAAGGTCTTTAAGTATAACACAACGATTAATGGTAGATTATCTAAGGAAAACTATGTAAATATGAAAGAAGAATGTCGATGTAGTAGGTATAATTACAACTTGCATATTCCTTTCAGCCTTATATGTATTTATAAGAAATTGCCCAGACCCAGAAACTAGAATTATTTTAAATTGGTTTCAGATGGAGAAGCTATTGGGAAATTTCTGACTTACTTTCAAGAGCGATAGTGAGAAGATATTTTCTAATATTTGTAGGAGAACTGAAAGAACAAACATAGACAAAGTGAAAATATCCATAAAACTGTCTCACCATGGATATCTTGAATAGATAGGAAAACAAAGTGCTGTTATGAAAACAGGTTGACATACACAGTTACATTATTCATTGGTTAAAAGATTCAATAAGATTCTGAAGTAGCCAGATGCCAGGATCAGTTTATAATCGTGTGGTCATACAAAGAAAAGTTTGCAAAAAAAATGGCAGATTTTACGTTTTGCCATAAGGAATGCCATATCTAACTTTGTGCATGGTTTAACTATTTAATAAAATTAAAGTGCATGGGATCTGTAAATTAACGTGAAGACTGAATTAAATATCTTTTAAGCTGCATAGTCAGTAGATAAGATAAATTAGGTACAAAAAATGTTGCAAGATACAGAAAACCAAAGTAAATAAAAGTAAAATACACAAAAAGACAACAAAATATATTTAGTTCTTAAATAATGTAAGTACAAAAATATTCATATTTTGATGTTCAAATTTCTCTTTAATCTGTATTGGGTACGTAAAATATTTGGAGGACATTCTTGGGCAAAATGTTATAGGTCCTTACTTTTTTGGAGATAATCGAAATGCAGAAATGTATTTAAATTTTCTTCAAAATGACCTTAACATATTACTTGAAAATGTGCCCTTAAACATAAGACAGCATACGGTATTCATGCATGATGGAATCTAAATCAACATTATGGTCCAATGTGGATTGAAAGAGGAGCTCCAATACCATGGCTACCCAGGTCACCGGACTTGACTCGCTGCGATTTTTTTTTGTAGGATTCTGCGCCCCAGAATCCTAACGAATTAAGACAACGTATTACAATTGTATTTAATGAAATAATGACACTCTAAGGAACCTACAGAGAGAATTTATAAGACGGTTACAGATGTGTTATAATGCAAATGGTGGCTCGTTTGAACATCTCTTATAAAGAAACTTTATTTAGGCTAACCATTGTGATTAGGATGAGGGATAGAAATATTATTATTGTGTGGAATGTAATACAAATGGCAGTTCGGCAAAATGGCAAAATTATTTGAAAAAAAAGGCAATAACGAGAGTTGATCAATTTAAATTTTTCTTCAGGAATGTATAACTTCATAACTTGGTTATTACATTATTACATCTAACAGTAAAAAGGCTCAGATAAGAGGTAGAACATATAAACAATAAAATGAAGGAATGATGTGTAAATATTATTGGCAAGGTATGAAAAGAATTCTAAACATATGCATATATGTGAAAACTAAAATTTTAGTATGTACTATAAAGAATGTGGAATTAGACATCCAATAAATGAATAATAGGCATTAAAGAATAGTTAATTTAAAATTTGAAGATCAAGATATTTTTACACATTCTTTATTTAAGAACTGAATATTAACAATTTTCAGTGAAATTTATATTTTAGACATGTTAATTTTGTTATAGAATTATTAAGTACAAGTAGTGTTTGCTGCAGTGTATCAGTCATACTTGCATAATTTACATTTTTTATTTAGTTCACGTTAACTTACACATTTCATGCACTTTAATTTTATTAAATAATTAAATCAAGTACAGAAAGTTATGTTATTATTTATGGGAAAACGTAAAATCTGACGTTTTCTAGCAAAATTTTCCTCGTCTCTCATCTATATGATGCACAAGTATAAACTAGTCTTGGCATATGGCTCCTTCAGTTCTTATCACAACTTTTAATCAATGAACGTAACTATGTATGTCAACCTGCTTCCATAACAGCACTTTGTTTTCTAAGTTACTACCTTTTCAAGATTATGCTGATGATACGCAATATTTTCGTATATATATTTTTAATTTCAATATATCACAAACGTGAAATAGATATGTTTATACTCATTCTGTTCTCCTACAAATACTGGAATATGTTTTCTCGTCTCTGTTCTTGAAAGTAAGCCCTCAATTGTTTCTCCATCTGAAACTAATTAAAGATAACTCTAATCTCTGCGTAACTGGGCTATTTCTTATGAATACAACAATACAACAAATACCTAGTTCTTTGAAATGAAAAAGCTGAAGAAGAATAATATGCAAGTTTTAATTGCCTACTAAATACATTGATATTTTCTCTTCTATCTTCCCTTTCAGAATTATTATAGTTTTCTTTAGACAAGTTCCCATTAATCGTTATAAGAATAATATGCAAGTTTTAATTGCCTACTAAATACATTGATATTTTCTCTTCTATCTTCCCTTTCAGAATTATTATAGTTTTCTTTAGACAAGTTTCCATTAATCGTTGTACTTAAAGATCTCGTACTATCAAAC
Organism: Monochamus alternatus; assembly: GCA_037114965.1. Lineage (NCBI taxonomy): Eukaryota > Metazoa > Arthropoda > Insecta > Coleoptera > Cerambycidae > Monochamus > Monochamus alternatus. Next base: position 50,111,190 of record CM073431.1, read on the forward strand.
TTACTGTATGAATGTAATTTGTAGCAATATGGATCAAAATTTTACTCAGATTTGATAGATGTGGAGTAGTTTTTGTAACAGATAGATTTTTGTAATGATACTAGAAATGAAGTTTTCACTCAAGGAAATAGATTTATATTTGATTGTTTCTAGATTTTAAAACCTTTTTACAACTTGTTCTTGTTGCCGACACATTATTATTTTCATTATTTTCAACACTAGATTAAGTGTACCGGCTTGGTCGTAACACTCGCAGCATGGCCACAGGATTCGAGTAGACCCAAGGACATGTGACATGTTCATAAATTCAGTTTTCTGCTCCTAGAAATTGTCAACAATAGCTATTATTTCCGAGAATAGTCTTATTTATTTTTTATAGTTATTACTGTATGAAAAATTGACATTATTTTGCATTCTATACAAGTAATTTATTAGTTTGAATGTGATATGGCAAAAAATAATAATAATAAATAATCAGTTCCTGATTAAAATTACTGTACTATGAAGAAAATACAGTTAAAGAAAGATATTTCAAAATTTTCAGAGTATTCATGACGGATAAAGCTCAGCGCACACGAGCCGCTAATAACTTAAAAATTCTGTAGCATTATTGCAAATATATATACACATTCAATGTGCCTCGTGGCGTTACATATAATAAAATACCCACTCAACCTTTTTACAACTTGTTCTTGTTGCCGACACATTATTATTTTCATTATTTTCAACACTAGATTAAGTGTTCGGGCTTGGTCGTAACATTCGCAGCATGGCCGCAGGATTCGAGTAGACCCAAGGACATGTGACATGTTCATAAATTCAGTTTTCTGCTCCTAGAAATTGTCAACAATAGCTATTATTTCCGAGAATAGTCTTATTTATTTTTTATAGTTATTGCTGTATGAAAAATTGACATTATTTTGCATTCTATACAAGTAATTTATTAGTTTGAATGTGATATGGCAAAAAAAAATAATAATAAATAATCAGTTCCTGATTAAAATTACTGTACTGTGAAGAAAATACAATTAAAGAAAGATATTTCAAAATTTTCAGAGTATTCATGACGGATAAAGCTCAGCACACACGAGCCGCTAATAACTTAAAAATTCTGTAGCATTATTGCAAATATATATGCACATTCAATGTGCCTCGTGGCGTTACATATAATAAAATACCTACTCAAGGACTCAAGGCTATAAATACACATTTTGCATGACAAAACAGTGAAGTTTGGGAACTTTTTGTTGGCATTTTTTAATGACAAAATGAATATTTTTTAATGACAAAATGAATATTTTTCATGACTTTTAATCAGAATGTCTTTAGAATTAATTTCAATTTAAATACAAATTTTACCGAGGTTGCCTACCAAAAATCGAAATTAAATAGATTTCCTGCAAAACTGAACACCCTGTATAAAAATTAATTTCATCATCGGATTCTACATGCCATCTAGTATCTGTATACCAAATTTCGTCGCACTGGTAGCTGAGATATTTGCACTGAAAGTCTTAGAGGGAACACCCTGTATATATAACTATTTATATTCGTTTTACTACATGTATGTATTAAAAATTAAAAATAAAACTTACCTGCTTAATGTCAAGATCTGATCTCTTCACCCATATATCTTCTGTACTACTATAATTAACAGTGGAACTACTAGAATTATGACTTTTAATTTCTATCAAAGAAGAATCAAAAAATTTTGCATCATAATGTGGACTTTGCATTGGTGACTTAAAAATAGAATTTACTGAAGGCCTTTTTGGATCATATGAAGAAATGCCATGTACTGTATTTGCCTGTCTATATTTTTTTTGAGAAGCAAACAATTTGGCACTTTCTGATAATTCCCGCTTACTTGCATCAGTACCATCATTAATAATTTTATTTACTGGTTTAGATTTGGTTATTACAAATTTATGGGTTGGTCCACTAATAGTATCTATCACAGATGTTTTTGAACCACTAGATGATTCAGAAAGAGATTTATCGCTCCCTGAAATTGCTGACATATTACTAGAAGGCACTGCATCATTCTTCTCTTCATCTTCATCTTCCTCTCTACACTGTGACAAGCGACGCATATTTACTGATAATCTAGAAGGCAAGCTGTTGCTATGATTAGAGAAATAATTTTGAAAAAATGAACCATTAGCTATTTCATCAATCTGATTAGCATCGTTAATATCAGTTGCTGGTGGTTCTATAGTATCATTTAATGATCCTGCACAAGATATAACATCAGATGAAAAGTCTTCATTTGTTGTACTTTCAACAACTTCATTTTTCTCCTTCGAACAAGTAGAAATAGGACTTTCTTCTGATGATGAGTCCATCTGTGTAAAATATCCTTGTCAGAGTTTAAATGTTATGAACTATTCTTAAAATGTAAAAGAAAAGAAATAACAAATGTAAATATGTATAAGAAATTTGCAGCAATACAGTTTTATTTTAATTTGCTTATTATTCAGGGTATTTTTACGTATATGTTGTAATGTTAGAATGTTGTGTCTTAGGTCAAAAAATATTAATGAGCTAAGGTTCTAACGCATCTAGTTTTCGAGATATTTGAAATTTAAAAAATAATTAATTAAAAGTAAATTCCACACCAATCCATAAACCAGTGGAAAAAATTCTAAAAGACACTGTTAGTATAAGAATGCCAGAATTTGTACTCCTCTGAATATTTGGAAATTGAATGAGTTACTTTTTTAAATTTAAAATATGTTATTAAATTTAAACAAAACATATTACAGAATTTTACAGGGGTGACAAAAAACTGAATTGCTTTTTTATGGTACATTTTATAAGCCCTAACAATAGGGCTTTGATCATTTTTTTAAGATATTGCAATTTTTTCTTTTTAGAAAAAAAGTGATTTTTGGGCCTTTCTTCTACTCTAAGATTAAAAAAAAAATCCTCTTCAAAAATAACGTTTACTTCAGTTTCAATCAAATAGCCTTATTAAACCACAACAAACAAAATATGTTTAGGTTAGGTCATTGTCTGCTAAATATAGTGAATAATGATATGTTTATAAAACAAATCTTAATCCTAATTTAGTCTTAGTCTTTTCCTTAAGAAATGTACATATTTCAATGTGTACGTTTATAAAAATCACAACTTAGTTCTAATGAGGTCTTAAGACCTGACCTTCAAAAGTTTGCTATTTCCTTCTAATGCCTTCTACGGCGTCAACTTGTGGAGTTTAAAAAATAAGGGTTAAAATATTAGGATTAAGTTAAAGACTAAGGTTATGATTAAGACTAAGTTAGGGCTATGTTAGGGTTAAGATTTTTTTTATAGACTCAGCATTAGCAGACGATAGTTAGGTCCACAAAGTATAAACTTTTGTGGTTAGGTTTATTGAGAAGCGTGTTACGAAAGTTATCTATAGTCCATGACCTACAGGCCCAATTACACCGATTGGGCCCATGTTCCAATCTCTTAAAAATAAAATTATGATTTCTCCGAGTACCGCATAGGTAAAAGGACCCTTGTTCCATTTACTGATATATAATGACAAGTAAAATCAGAATATATGTATATGAGCCATTGCACCAATGACCGATTCAATTGGTTAATTTTCTAATTACTAACAATAGCATGGAATGACGCATTGATAGTATAGTGAAAACACACGCAACAGGTAAATCTAATTAGCACAAAAGGTAAAAGTTTTTAGAATTCAAAAGCAATTTATGAGTTTATAATAAAAAAGTGATTTCTTTTTTTATACAGACTATGAATCTCCTCCATAATTGCATAGCGACAATTAGGATTAATATTATGAGCACAAAAATAAAGATTAGGTAAGAATTTATTTTCATCTTTTTATATATTGTTAGTATGTATAAGTAAGTGGTTGTGCAAATCATATTACAAAGCTGTATGGGTCTCACTAGTATAAAATAGAACTACTTTACGACTAACTTACTAGGTACTAAAATGTTGCTTTGTCTGATAATAAAACCTAATATCCAAAATTCCCCCGCCGCTTGAATCGGGTGTGCACGTGTTTCGAATCGCTCCGTGGTTATACTCAAGAAGCTACAAGTGTTTTTGTGATACGAAAACAGTAAGAACAAAGAGAGGTGTTGAATAAGTACCTACGGAAAGTAAATTAAAATTAGTGAGGTAAGTTCGGGAGTAGGAAAATAAGCAAATAATAAATAGATGGACGCTGAGAGGAGCTCAGTCTCTGAGGAATTGATCCGGGCGGAAAAAACATACTAATTAAGAATCAAATTTAGACAGGATTGTATTGAGAGACAAAATAAAACAAATAAAATAGATAATGATGAAAACTCAACAGATGATACAAGCAGGAAAAGACCAAGAGGCAGGAAGCAGGAGAAGATTTCTCAAGGAGTAAAAAGACATCACAAACTCCAGCTAAAACAAATGAGAGTGATAAAAGTGACACAAACAAAACAAAATCCAACAAGTGAGAGCTAATCGAAATGAGTTTCAAGAAGAGCTTGTGCAGCTTAGGTACGAGAATAAATTATTAATAAAGCAAAACGAGATGATATCATTTATTTATTAACCATTTTTATATACAAAGTATATTTTTAGTCACTGGCAATCACATTTAAAAAGTCATTCACACTATAAAAATAGTGCTTCATTAAAAGATTTTTACACAATTTCTGAAAGTTCTTAAAACATCAATACTAAGACCTTTAAAATGACGTGCAATGACTTAATATTCAATTTATTATTCCGTGTGATACAAATTCTGGAATAGTCTACAATATTATTATCGACATTTCTAGTATTATATGAGTGGATATCAGAATGTTTGCGATACTTGTACCTGTCACAATGTAACAATGTTTCAAGAGTATATATGCGAGGCAAAGGCAAGATCCGATATTTTTTAAATAAAGATTGACATGGGGTTCCGCATTGTACACCTGCAATGAATCGAACCACTGACTTTTGTAATGCAAATGTTCTATTAGATGAAACAGAATTTACCCATAACGCTATTCCATAGGTTAAGTGACTATGCACTATCACAAAATACACAGTTCTCAACGTTTCTTCTGAGAGAAAATGTTGAAGCATCCGCATACAAAAGATTTGTGATGACAATCTAGAGCAAAACCTGTCCATTTGAATCGACCAATTTAAACTTGTATTCAAATAAAAACCAAGTAATTTAACACTAGCTTTTTGAGCCTATTTGTCTGATAAAAATATTAGATTTTGTGTTTTAGAATCACTAAGCTTTTATCGATTTTACAAAAACCAAGTTTTAACAGTCAGTAGACAGTCATTGTTCAATGTCGGAAAATAACAGTTGACCAGTCCAAAAAATGTCATATCATTAATTTATATCAGAAATTAAATCGGTCCCAAAACAGAACCCTGAGGAACCCTATTATCCACCTGAAGTAAATCTGGCTCATGATTATTAAAACTGACATATTGTTTCCTTTAGGATAAATAGGAAGAATATGAAGGAGACAAGTTCGCCTCTAAATGCATAATACTCTAATTTAGTTAGCTTCAAAATAATTTTTTTATCTCTATTTTTCGTTCCCGGGCGGCTGCCGCCCTTAGTACGAGCCGGAGATACGTGGTGGTATATAGGTAGTAATAAGGAGCGAATAAATATAATCACACTGAAAAATTTAATAGACACCTTCAAAATTATTTTTTTAATCTCTATTTTTCGTTCCCAAACGACTGCCGCCCTTAGTACGGGCCGGAGATACGTGGTGGTGTATAGGTAGTAATAAGTAGCGCTTAATAAATATAATCACAATGAAAAATTTAACAGACATCATCAAATCGTTTAAATTTATATATATTATTTTGCCGCCCTTTGTTTTTGTCTGTAAATATATATAAATATATATATATATATATATATATATATATATATATATATATATAAAGAGTATATTAATATTTTTTAGACCATTTGGATGTATAGACGTTGATAATTTAAGGGGTTGTGCAGCATAAATAAATATCATACCTTGAAAAACCGTTACTGACAAATCGTTGCTGTTTTCACACTCGTCCACAAATGTAATATTCACAATGGATTCACAACATATCAGTGCATCCTCTGTGATAAATATTACACAGATTAATTTGCAAAACGGTGTCGCGGCGACCTCCATCATAGGTCAGCAGCTTGTGGTGGGGCAGACACATATAGCGTTAATCTCAGCAGCAGATGGGGTCAACTTTTTGTGGACTCCGACGCTGAGATCCCAAGAACCTGTATATATACTGCAAAAATCAATGCATTTAAGCTAACCAATTTCTGTTACAGAGACCTGATAGCGGTTAAGGTAACACTTGGAGGAAGAAGCTTTGTATTGGGCTCTGCATACTTACCATAAGAATCACCAAACCCACCATCGAGACAATTATGTGACCTTGCCTCGTGGTGCAGAACTAAGGACTTACCACTGACTGTTGGCTGCGACGCAAACATCCATCACTTGTGCTGGGGTAGTAGTGACACCAATGACAGGGGAGCAGCTCTTTTCGAAGGTTATGCACTGGGTCAAGGACTGGCATGTCTCGTCACAAGTGATGTCAGACTATTGTCTTATTAATTTTAGTCTTGAGGTATAGGAACCCAAGACTTGCAAATTGGGTTTCCTATAAGGAAACTTTCTGAGACTCTGGTATCGAGACCAAAACCTCATACAGCTTCTCAGATAGAGCAGTATACAGAAGATCTTAGGCGGGCCATGATCTCTGCCTATGAACAGAGTTGTCCAATCAACTCAGCCCGGCGTATTCATTAAGTTCCATGGTGGAACTCTACTCTTCAGGCAAAATGCAAAGAAGCTCGTAAGCTCTTCAATAGGACTAAATCCACAAGACTTGACCGTGATTGGGACCTTTACAAAAGGACTTAACGTCAGATTAAAAGCCTTGTTCAACAAAGCAAACGTCAGGCTTGGAAAGATATCTCTGAGAGCATCGAAGATGTTCCTGCTACTTCGAGAATTTTTAAGCTTTTGAAAAAAAAATCACGAATCTAGGATTGACGCTATCAGACTTCCTGATGGTACATACACGTGTACCGTCAAAGAGACATTGGGTCATCTAATAGACCATCACTTTTCTGGATCCATTCTAAACAAAGTTGGTCAGCAGCCTCACGCATCTCCCCACATAGAGGGTACAACTATGGACTGAGAGATTTAAATGGGCGATTCAAACGTTTAGACCTATATGCTTAACGTTTTTGATTTAGAAGCTGCAAGAAAAACTTATTAAAGAGGAGGCGCTGACAACATGGCCAATCCATAACTCACAGCATGATTATCAATCGGGTAAATCTACCGAAACATCATTACATACTGTAATATATAAAATTGAAAAAACTATTATCCAGAAGGAATTCGCTATCGGGAGCTTCTTGGATATAGCTGGGGCATTTCACAATACATCTTATGACTCCATTCAGAGAGCGGCGGAGCTGCATGGCATCTGTCTCATCATAGTAAGGTGGATCGGTGCCATGCTACTCCACCGTCAAATTGATACCACTCTAGATGGGACCACGATCGGGGTGGCTGCGGGTCGAAGATGTCCGCAAGGTGGAGTTCTTTCTCCGCTTCTGGGGTGCCTTGTGCTCGATGGTCTGCTTTGTGGACTCAACGAAGAGGAGATTTATACTCAAGTTTACGCCAATGACCTTGTTATCCTCATATCAAAGAAATCGCTAGGCGTTATCAGTGAGCTCACTCAGATCCCTCTAAAGTTGATCTCTTCAAGAAGCCGACTATTTTCAACGTAGCCATTCAGAGGGCACGAACGGCGGTCAAGTTTGTAGGAGTTACTCTGGATGATAAACTAACCTGAGTACCCCATATTGACAGGCAATTGCAAAAAGCCACTGCGTGGGGGCTTAATCCAAAAGCTACATTGTGGCTTTATACTGCAGTGATCAGGCCCTCTTTCTTAATCCTGACACTCAGGTCTCAAAAGGACTTGTCTGGTTCACGGTTGGGTCCAAGACAGACCAGGGCTCAGGAGCGGGGATCTATGGAATACGACCAAGAGTGAACTTATTACCTGATGAAGAAACAAATTTCGATATAATAGTTTCGAAAGCTTGAAAACTTAAAAGAGTGTAACTTTTGTATCCCTGGCTGTATCCAAATAACAAATTTGGTTTTTAACTTAGACATCTAATTCATTCATCTAATTTTTTGGCTTTAGATTAGTTAAAACAGCTGATAAATTAATCAATTTAAAGCTGCATCACCCTGTAGATAAAACTACTAAATATACAGGAATTTATTTCACTGCATGGGGAAACACGCCACGGTCTTTCAGGCTGAAGTATTCGCCATCTCTGCCTGTGTTCAAGAGACTATCGGGAGGAGATATGTAAATCAACATATTCAAGTATGCAGAGACAGCCAGGCAGCTTTACAAGCGCTTGTCAGAGCTCTTTCTCTCTTGGGAAGGGGCACTTGTGTTAAGCTGACCTGGGTTCCTGGTCACAGTGGTTTGACAGACAATGAGAGGGCTGACATGTTGGCCAGACAAGGCTCGAGCAGTCAATTTGTGGGACCTGAACCAGTTTTGGGTTACTACAATGCCATCTCGCAAGGTCCATTGATAACTGAATCAATGAAACAATCAACTGAAGAATGGCCAGTGGAATCCGGTTTGCGTCAGGCCAGGCTACTTATAAGGGGACCATGGGCTGATGCAAACCGAAACTTCATTATGCTTAATAGAAGCAGGATTGTCTCGGGTCTCCTAACAGGTCACGGACATCTGAACAAGCATCTACATATGATTGGCTAAAGCAATGTCGCGAGGTGCAGACTTTGCGACAATGCAGATGAGAATTCGATTCATATCCTTTACAACTGTGTCTGTTTAATGGTAATAAGACACATATATCTTGAAGTGGCTTTTCCGTCTCCTCAAGACATTAAAGATTCCAGCAGAGCTGGCGCTCGCCTTTACGCACAGCACGGGCCTGTTCTGAACTCTATAATCAGCGCCATGTATAATAGGTCTTCAGACCTGAGTGATGTGGCAGTCCGCAACCCCCTGAAGAAGCGGCCCAGATATTTGTAGCATCGTAATCGAAAATAATGCATTAGACCTAGCACTATTACAAGGCAGTTGTAATAGTGTTATATGGCAGTTTGCCAATAATAAATCAAGGAAAATATTATAATTTTTGTTTTGTCGATTATTTAGAAAGGCATTTTTATTTGTATCTATTTATTATTTATTTTTACAATAAACATTTTGTTAATAGAAATTTTGAAAAAGTTTGAATTCATGTTTACTTGTAGTTTTTTCCTGATGAAGAAACAAATATAGTTTTGAAACCTTGAAAACTTGTGTAACTTTTGTATCCTTGGCTGTATCCAAATAACAAATTTGGTTTTTAACTTAGACAGACATCTAATTTGTTGGCTTTAGTTAAAACAGCTGATAAATTAATCAATTTAAAGCTGCATTGCCCTGTAGATAAAACTACTAAATATACAGGTGTTGGACTTTTTCAAGATAATTTCAGATTAGTATTAATGACAAATACAAAAGCGGAAGAATCCGTTTTTAATAATAGGTGAAATGATATTGAAATATTAATGGTTTCACATAAAATTAAATAAATATAGCAAATATACCAATATAAATATCAATATCAGTCAATTAGGTACTAATTTCAAGAAAATTATATAATTGAATATATTTAATAAAAAAATGTATTAATATAATGATTGTATTGGACTTTTCAAAACAATTTCATACTTTATACAGGTTTAGTTAAGAAGATTTGTAAGAATTTTTACTACTTATGATAAATATAAAAACAGAGTATGTCTTCAATAGTAGGTAAAATGGTAAAAACAGTTTTTGATAAACAAAATGTATTAAAAAGATATTTGATCCAATTATACTTTTATTATACATTTTTTTAGTTATATTAAACACGGTAATCTGAGTGAACATTTTAATCCTTCACCTGCAATGTGGTATAGGAGTAAATTTCCTGGAACGTCCGTCTGAATTTTCAAAAATTATGAATTGTCAATTGTTCTCGTTTCTACAGTAACAAATCTCTTGAAATTTTTGTAAAGGTTCACTAAGTTTTGAATATAAACAAAAAATAAATTTAAAAAAGTGCTTATGGAGTAGTGGAACTATTCATTCACTTCTAAAACAGTCTTGACAAATTCCTTGGAGATGTTCCAAGGAAAGAAACTGCTTTTAAGACGTCTGTACTCGGTTTTTCTATTTTTTTTTTAGTAAACAGCGATCCTCTTTCATTTTCTGGGAAACTTTCATCGTGATCTAATGGAAGTATTTCAGTATCATCTTCAGTCGTAATTACCTCAAAATGGTGCATAAATTGTAACTTTAGTTTCCGAGACCGAAACAACAATTTGCTAAAAAAACTAACTGCGTAAATACACACTAACAGTAAGCAATATATCCGCAGACTGAATCTTTGGGAATACCTAGACGAAAGGGTTAACAGAATATGTAAAAATACACATACATGTTCTACTTAAAAATTTACAAAGCCTAACAACCTTAAAAAAATTGGAGCTAATGGCATTTTCAAATTTTAAAACCGCCAAAAATAAAAACCACCGCATACCGTCTTTTCTAAAAAAAAATTACCTTCACTAATAATTCAAACAAATGATAAAACATATTGCTGCAGATGTGATAAGATTATTTATTAAGTCTCTTACATTTTAAGGGGTATTTGATGTTTGCCAAAGGGTTTATAGAATTTATGTATAAGGTAGCACCACAGAATAAGATAAATGCAGTAATGCAACTCTCATCAAAATCCTTTGTTCTTCTAGAATCAATGCAATCCAATTTTTTATTATGAAGTGTATTATACAAAAAAACTTATGGTTAATTGAGAATATATTACAAAGACTGGTAAGGAAAAGATATTAAAATTATATTTATTATACTCCACAATATTTTACGTTAAAAATAAAGCGTCACAAAGTTCTATATCACTTTATACAACACGAAGGTGATATATACAATGGAATGAAAACCATCTATCCCTGTTTATTTTCCAAATTTTTTTATGCTTTAAGTTTATTAATTAAAGTGAAATTTTAAAGTAGCTGTCTTTGGAAAATAAACATGGAAGGGGTGATTTATTTCACCCCCTCATATCAGACCAAGAAAATGGAAAATATGCCAGTAAAATATAATTTTATAAGTAATACATTCCTGCCAAAATTCGTTTGTTTATATAACTATTTTTTAAAAAAAATTGATAAAACCCTTATTTTAGAGGCTCCAATTATCGTATCAAATATCAAACTAATATTATTATTCGCTTTGTGGTCGCGTGATTTAAGGCATCAGTACTTGAATCAAGGTGACTAACTCGCTGTGGGTTTGACTCCCGCAGCCGGTAGACCGTATGTAAGCTATATTCGTGGAGAGGATTGGCACCCTCTCCGCGGGTATGGTAGAGTGGAAGAATGTTGGCTTCGGTCAATGTGAGATATTGATACCGGTTGACGTTTAACTACCCCCCTAATTAATGAGGTTTTCCAGGTTTCCCTCATTCCTCAACTGAATGGTGGTTACGGCCTACCAATGTGTCGTTCCTAGGCGCAAATGCGGCTTGCTTAATAATATGCCGCCCCCTCTCCCGCACAAGTCATCGACTTCTGGGCTAATTCTCGTGATTAGAATGAGGGGTAGACACATATTTAGTGTTACTCGTCTTTTACCCACCTATGGTGGTGTATCTCTTTATTTTCTAAAAGTTCACTCTCTAGTTATTAATAAGTAACATATTAAATTAAATTATTATAGCTACTGACAAGTAATTTTATTATGCAAGAACCAAATGATATTAACCAGTATGCATTTTAATTTTCATTGAAAAGAAAAATGGTAAAAAGTACCCAATATGTTTATTATGAAAAAATTGAAAATATAAATGTTTGAATGGAAAAAAATTTCTTAAAATTTAATGAATTTAATGGAAATTTTAATGAAACGTCAACCATGAATTATTTAAATATATTTTGCTGTTATCACAGAATTACCACCCGTCCTTATTGACATTGAAGTACAAGTTGTGATATTAGAGTTATTGATTCTCTCTGATATTTTTCCAAATTTAACCGGGACAAAGTTAAAATTAATATGTAAAAGTTATATCCAACTACACCTAAATATATCGAGATAATTTGAAAAATAAATCTAGTGCATAGGAGGAAAAGTGGCCTTAGTAAATTGATAATTCAACATTCATTATTGGTAAATTAATTCTTTTTTTTTGTACTATACATATAAAGAAAAACTTGAAATGGAATGCTCATTGTGTAAAAAACCACCTTATAAGGAACTTTTTACTTGTGATGTTTGTAAACAACCATACTGCCAAAGTTTGAGGGTGATTGGGATTGAGGGTTTGAAAGAAATGAGGGTGATGCAGTTAAGAATAATAGAGTTCTGAAATTCAGTTGCAATAGATGTCAAGAGCACACATTACAGGACATAATAAATTCAAAACTGAATTTGATAGAAACAAATTTAGTTACAGAAATACAAAAATTGTATAAGGAAGTTCGTTTTCACGATGATAAAATCACTGACCAGACGGTTTTAATTAACAGATGAATGACTGAAATATTGGAAATTAAAGAATCAAAACAAAAGGAGTCCTATTCTAACAATGTTAGGAATAAAACTAACGAGGTGTTAGTGGTAAAACCAAAGGAGAAACAGTTAAGTACAAAAACTAAAAAGGATTTAAAACAGAATATTGACCCAAAAAAGATGGCTATTGGAGTGGAGAATATTAAGGAGGGTAGAGAAGGGACTGTAATTATTAACTCAAAGGAGAAGATAAGAAAAACTGTTACAAATAGTCTTGGCGACAAATATAAAGTGGTTGACGGTAAATATAAAAATCCAAAAGTGATTATACGAGGCGTAGAGGAAGAATTTATTGATTGTAATGAGGAAACTATTATAGAATCCCTTAGAAAACAAAATGATATATGCATCACCAATGAATCAGTTTTCACAGTTCAGTCAAAATATAAGAAGAGAGGGAAAATTAACAAAGGAAATATTATACTTAATGTAGACGTGGTTTTAAAGAATAAAATATGTGAACTGGGAAGATTGAATATTGGCTGACGAAGATGTGTAGTACATGAGTTTTTCTCAGTTGTGAGATGCTTTAAATGTGCTCGCTATGGTCATGTGGCAGCAAAATGTGAAAACAGTGTTACTTGCTATAATTGTTCAGGACCGCATAGAACAGCAAACTGTGAGTCGATCTCTCTGAAGTGTATTAATTGTGTTGAAACAAATATTAAACTGAAGAAAGCCTTACAGACCAATCATTCGGTTACCGATCCCAATTGTCCTTGCTACTTGAGATTTCTAAGTTTAGCAACCAAAGGTACTACCGACAAAAAGCAAGTCCTCAAAATGTGATTCTGCTTACTGTTTTGACATTTTTCACTTAAATGTGCAAGGCATTTTGAATTGCGTGAATTACATAAATGTGGCTCTAAGTGATTTAAATGCGGATTTTGTGGATCTCAGTGAACACTGGTAGAGCAGTAGTAGTATTCATGCTTTTCGATTGGAAAATTATAAATTAGTGTCTTCTTACTGCAAGACCTACGTGTCAGGCGCATGGAGGCGTGGTCCTATACTTACGACAGGAATTATCTACAATTATATGTGAGGAGATACATCAATTGAGTGAAGATTATTTGTTTGAATGTACTGTGGTAGAAGTTAAGATGAACAGTAGTACTTATGTGATATGTATTGTATACAGGCCTCCTTCTGCTGATTATACAGATTTCTTGTATATGTTAGAAAACTTGTTAGAAATAACTACTGATAAGAACAGGTTAGTTGTAATAGCAGGAAATTTTAATATTGATGTCTTACCTACTGGAAATGAGAGGCAAAAATATCTCCTTGTTTATCTGTTAAATCCTTACAATATGAAAATGACAATAGATCAACCTACAAGAGCCTCTGCAACTTGTCTTGATAATATTATTATATCTAATTATATTCATTGTAAAGCAGAGGTGAACATATCTGATCATTATGCACAGATCGCATGCATAAATAATAATTCTTTTAGAACCAATGTAACACATAAACGTATTTATAGTACCGAAAATTATAATTATTTCTTTAGTGGAAGCAGATGCACTGGATGATATTTACAATGAGTTTATTCAAATTCTGCTGAGATATTATAATATGTCATTTCCTTTAAAATATATTAAATTTCAAAATTATAAAAAATATAAATGGATTTCAGAGACCATTAGTAAAGCAAAACAGACACTAAACTTATTACACAAATCATATTTGCAGAATACGATTGAGAAGCAAACATATGTAAATTATAAAAATTACTACACTAAATTATTACGACAAGAAAAGGCTATTTTTTATAGAATACAGAAAAAAACTTCTGATAATAAATCAAGAACCATATGGAATATTATAAACACAGAAAGTGGAAAAAATAAGTCAAAAAAACAAATATTTAAAGGATTTAGTCATAATAATGTATAACTTCTCCTCAGTGGGCATCTGATATTTTCAATGAATGTTTTGTTAACATTGATGGTACCTTGGTTTGTGATTTTCCTTCAAATGAGAATTTTAATTATATTATCACCAATGAAAATTCAATATTTTTGTCAGAAATAATACAGAGTGAAATTATACAAATGATTATAAGTTTAAAAAACAAGTATTCCACTGGATAATATAAGTAATATCATTCTTAAAAAAAATAGATTTTTTCATTCTTCAACCTTTGTGTTATATAATAAATGAATCCATAAGAAACGGTATATTTCCACAAAGATTAAAACTAGCAGTGGTTAAATCCTTGTATAAGAAGGGGGATCCTTTTTTGATTGAAAATTACAGACCAGTGAGTTTACTCTCCTCGGTATTCAAGCTATTTGAAATTTCTATGTGCAACAGACTTATACCTTTTTTGAACAAGAACAATATAATTAATATGTCTCAACATGAATACCAAAAAAATAAATCCACGATAACAGCTACTTTTGATTTTGTAAAAAGAATAGTTAATCATCTGGATAATGGTTATATTGTTCTTGGAATATTTTTGGATCTATCTAAGGCCTTTGATTGTGTAAGACATGATGTACTTCTTGCTAAGTTGGAAAGGATAGGCATAAGAGGTGTAGCTCATGACTGGTTTTCATTATATCTTACTGAGCAGAGAGCAGAGTGTGTGCATCAATTCTGAATTAAGAAACTATTATTCAGACAGTAGTAAAATTGTATTTGGAGTGCATCATGGCAGCGTACTTGTATAAATGATGACTCAACTTTTGTAACCTCATATGCTGATGATTAGTATTCTAATTTTTGGAAAAGATTATAAGAAAATAGAAGTAAAAGCTCAAAGTGTCATGCAAAAAAATTCGCAATAGTTTAATACAAATTAATTAGTATTAAATAATGACAAGACAGAATGCATTTTATTTAAACATAGTAGAAACAAGCACGATTATCCAAAGCAAACAAATATTAATGATGTAACCGTTAAATATGTAACAAGTTTAAAATTTTTAGGAGTTGTCATTGAGGAGCATTTATCTTGGAAAGATCATGTTAAAGTGTTATGTGGGCATCTCAGTACTGTTTGTTATTCCTTAAAATAATTAAAAAAAGTAGTTGATCTGCACACTGCTTGCAGCCTATTATGGACAATTTTTTAGTTTAATGCACAAAAGAGTTGTAAGAATTCTAGCTAATTTACGATTTTGAGAATCTTGTAGAGGGCATTTCAGAAAATTAAATTTGTTGACAGCTCCAGCTCTTTTTGTGTATGAATGTATTACTTTTGTGTTCAAGCAAAAATAAAAATTCGCAGACAACATTCAGAATCATGAGTATGAGACCAGGCATAGAGATTTTTCTTATCCGGTGCATAGCACAGCAGATCTTGAGAAAAGTTGTTATCATAAGTGCCTCTGTTTCTACAACTGTTTGCCATCTAAGATTAAAAGTAGTCATATATTAACCTA
This sequence comes from Monochamus alternatus, assembly GCA_037114965.1. Lineage (NCBI taxonomy): Eukaryota > Metazoa > Arthropoda > Insecta > Coleoptera > Cerambycidae > Monochamus > Monochamus alternatus. The sequence goes on from CM073431.1 coordinate 50,127,269, forward strand.
TATTCAGAAATATGCAAGAGAATGTTTGATACGAGCGGAACCTTATGTATTAAGAGAAATAGATGACTCAGTATTCAAATGAAATGTATGGTGGGTTTTTAATTTCTAATTATTGAAATATGTAACGATTATTTGTTTTATTATTTTTTATGTTTATATTTTGATATTTTCTTTGACCACAGTGGAATGTAAAATATGCACTGAAACAGCTTTTAGCTTTTATTTTAAGTTTTTATGGAAAAGATTACAAAAACAGCTTTACAAGAACAGACACCTTAACTATCACACACAGGTTACTAGACTAATGCAAACATAGGTTCAGTATATCAATGCAACCAACAAAACATAATGAGTTCTCTATTTACCATTGTACGCACTAGAGGACGCAACTGGTACTATTTCAACGTATTTACTGAAAGATTGTCTTATCTCAATGTTTGTATTTTTACTTGTACTATACAAATGTTTTTTTGTCTGTAATATGAATAAAATTCTATTCTATTCTATTCTATTCTATTCTATTCTATTCTATTCTATTCTATTCTATTCTATTCTATTCTATCCTTATTTTGAGAGCCTTACTATAGTCTCCTTGTCCTGAAATATCCTTGATAACAATTGTTAAGAACTTGCACATTAAAAGTTAACCATTAGAACAGAAAGTGATGAAATATGTAAAAAATATGTGTAAATATAATGAGAAAATTATGGCATAACAATTCAATCGACACCAAGAATGCCCTTGAGAATGGGAGAAGGTAAGAATATTCTTATTTCAGAAACTCAAATAAAAGGTAGCACAGTAGTAACAGTAAATAAAATAGAAGAATTTATTTATCCATAAAAAGCATTGAAATAAGTATAGGAACAAATAAACGTTCCCACTAGCTTGACACTTCCGAAGTTCATAAATAAAAATTAGAACATGTTCATGAAGTTTATAAATTTGTTGTACCTACAGGTGTTTCAAAAAGACATGGCAATATTAATAGGACTAATAGTACAATGCTGGTCAGCTTAAAGTCACCACCACTTGTGATGCTCTCACTCTATCGCGCCCCACCACACATAAGTCCGGACCGCTTTTAAATTCAAACTGGAGTGGGAGCTGTCTGGAAGATATGTATTGTATACATACATGCTACACGATGGCACCAAAAAATATTTATTATGGAGTAATGAAAGAGTTTTTGTCTACTTATATATTTTCTTTATCAATTTAAATAATTATGCAATTATAGAAGTTTGTATCATATAATAAATAGAATAAATATGGAATCTAATAAAAGACCATTAACAAACTCTACCCACCATTTAGTAATAATACGTATTATAGAAGTCTGTAATCTATATAAAAAGATAGACTGACCATGAATGATATTAGCTTTCTTCGCGGCAGTAATTTTGAACAAATCCTGAAATGATACTCGTACGTACTGAACTTATACCGAGCATATCAAATACACATGCGATAAGCAAATATATTCTGAATTTAGACTAATTTGCGAAAGTTGCACAAACGCATTCTATGTTGTTTAGTTTGTAGTTCCGTCATCACAAACTCAAATTCAATTTACTAACAATAAAACCCCTGGTATTATCAACAGTTTTAAAAAACTTTTAGGATAAACAGCGTTTTGTCTACGAGAAAGCGTATTGCGAACAGAATTTAAACATCTGCTTAAATCTCTTTTAACTAAAATTTTATACCTATTAAATTGTAAGTTTTAACATCAAATCTTATATTAAAAATTTTATCCATTGGTAGGGGGAAACATCACAATTACATCATAATATAGGGTCATAAAAAAATTTGAATATCGTCTTGTTCATTGTCATCACATAAGTGGTAGACAGTTTGAACATTTAATTGGTTTATAACTTTTGACATTTTAGTTAAACTTATATTGTTAAAGTGAATAATAGAAAATACTTTTATTCTAAAATTTCTTATTATATATCAAAAAATGGGGTTGCCATTTTAAGAAAAAGAGAATGTGGACAATAATGACGTCATATAATATGTTTGTTTATCAGAATTTGCACATTTAAAAACTAAGTTTGAGTTTGTGCAATTTTTTTTATTCGCTTTATAAAAATTTTATTGTCCTGAAGAAACCGCATGCTTATGACAACCTCACGTAACATTTGTTAAATATTCTTATTCGCACGGCAGACTTTACACCTGCAATTATATAGGGTATAAAAAAGCTTTTTATATCTCTCAAAAATTCTGAATAAACATTTTGTTCTTTCATTTTTCTTTTTTCTCAATTTCAAGTGAAGTCACAGGTTTTATTGAATTAAAAAAGCATCCTCATTTTCATCTAGAAAGTGGTATTTCCAACACAAATTTCGATACTTATAATTCAACATATTCAGGGTGGGCCAACGAAAACTTTACACCTCGATTTACAGGTTTTAAAATGAAAATATAGGAAAACGCTGGGACCGTCGATTTCTGATTCGAGGGGGAATTACTTATCTGCTTTTTGCATCCCCGTAGCTTCAACCCCCTACCAGGGGGAAGCACGACCCTCTGATTTTGAATAGGAATGAGAGGTGTTGCGATACCTCATTTTGAAGATCTGATCGGATACTATCTGAACTTATAATCTCGCGTAAAAATTTTCATCGTTAACGAAATGACAGCTAAAATAGTGAAAGAGGCAATGTGGAAAAAATGTCTACTTAATAATCAAGAAAACGAATCTACTTTTGTGATTAATCTATTAAATGCTGGAAATGATCACCATTCACTTCCATGCAGTAAAATAAGTTTATTTCGAGAGGAATTTGATGGTATTCATTAATTATTCGATATCGTAAATCATCCAGTGATTCCGACTGGGTAACATAAATCTTAGATTTAACTCCATATAAAAAAAGTCCAGTGTTCTCTAATAATTCCAGATAAATTTCGCCATTAAAAGGGGCTATAAATAACTGCCAGAACATTTAATTTTTGAGGACAGTGAGTATGTACTTCATGAAATACTCTCGAATTTTCCTCTGACCAATACCGACAGTTAAGTCTATTTGCAATCACGTTAAGGTAAAATGAACACTCATCCGACAAACATATATCGAATATGTAGCTTTGATTATTGTTAATAATTTCACTGAGCACTTGACCATATGACCACTTGAGAGAACTGGAGTCGGCGATCGAAATCCTCGTTCAGTTCCTGAACCAATTATATCTTAAAAGGATGGAACTTATGTTTTTTAAGGATCCTCCCAATTGTTGTGCGTAATACACTAGATACGTTGGACAATTTCCTTGTACTAAGGGTCAGATCCATTGCTACATGACCTAAAACAGCCGCTTCCTTCGCTTCGTCTCTTTCATGCATCCTCTTCTTATTTCCGACTGAACCAGTAGCGTTAAATTTGGCAATCAGCTGCAAAATGTAAGCAGCGGATACATTTTTTTCAAGATGCCGTTCGTTAAGTAAAGCCGCTGTTACTCGCGCACAGTCGTTATTTTTAAAAATAATTTTATATTTCCACTCTGTCCTCCACGGAATACACCATTTCAATTTTACTAAAAATTAACAATCAATTTGACACGGTTGTAACGTTCTTAAAAATTCACGATGAACTGAAGTAAATCGAACACATGGTGCGTCCACAAAATTTTTTTTACGAAAAAAAAATACCAAAGAAATAAATACTTCTCAAACGCAAGTCTGATAAGAATAATATCCTCAAGTAAATTCCACATTGTCTCTTTGACCTTTTTAGCTGTCATTTCGTTATCGATGAAAATTTTGACGCGAAATTATAGGAACAGATAGTACTTGATGAGATGTTCAAAATGAGGTATTGCAACAAGCCTCAGCCCTATTCACAATCAGGAGGTCGTGCTTCCCCGCGGTAGAGGGTTGAAGTTACGGGGATGAATAAAGCAGACAAGTAGTTCCTCCTCGAATAAAAAATTGACGGGTCCGAGCGTTTTTCCACATTTTCATTTTAAAGCCCGAAAATCGAGGTTGGCCCACCCTGTACATATAAATGACAATACTGACACATAAAAGCTTTATTTTAATTGCATAAACAGGTAAAGCAGCTCTCGACCTCCGCGGCACCCGCGAGTTCTAGGTAGCTATGCGTTTCGCCGTTGTCATGACAACCACCGTAAATAAGGCTGATAATTTGCAGCGAATTTTCACTGGTGCCGGTTCCACGGAAATTGCTTTTGCATTCTATGAAATCCGTAGACGCGCTCAGCGAAAGCTCTATTTCTGTGAGAAGGCATTTTGATAAATTTTGCAATAAATATAAACCATGTATTTTAATCTAAAGACACATAGGTATTATAAAATTTATATTACTTAGATTAAAAATAATTTTAGTTAGTTTATTTCACTCAACGAGTAGAAGCTTGTTAGAAATATCTATATATTCCTTAAACAAAAATATTTTTATTAATATATTATCATTGTGTTAGATATACATGAATCACAGTGATGGATAGTTAGAAGTTGTCATGGTTGTACTTTTTTTTTTCTAAAAATATGATTCCCTATGAAATCGAAAATGACTTTTTCAATTAAAATATTTTGAAGAAACTGTCCCATCCGGTTATGTCCAAAGTCGTCACCAACTTGGTTATTTTTATATAGAATGATGTATTTTTTATTCAATTTTTGGGACCTCACGTCATTTCAGTGAAATTCATGAGACTTTCCTATACCCAGTCCTTGTCGTTTTGACGATATTTACAATACTTCGGAAAATAATAATTTGTTATTGCATTGTTTGAAATTAATTTGTGAACCTTATTATTTGAATAATTAAATACTGTGGAAATTAAAGAAATCATTTTTATGCAAGAAATTTACATAATTTCATACAAGGTGTTAAAAAATTAACTGCTAAATTTAATTAACTTTAAAACTATTTTTTTTAAATTGACCTTCCTGTATATTTTTACATTTTCTAGTGCAAAATTTTATTCTCAGTCGACCCTTATTACACTTCTGTGTAAATGAAAATTATTATTCAAATGATGGTAATATAAATTTAATTTTTATTTATAGAAAAACTCAAATTGACTTGTATGTTTTCAAAACCTCAAATCATACCTGCACAATTGTAATGGAAAGCAATGAAACAAAAGCATGCAAAAGTTCTGGACCTGTAGATAATATCATGTTTTCACAAAAATTTATTATTACAACTTCATCTGCAAAGCGCTTGCAATTTAATAAATTTATTAAAACCAATTTTATAGAACTCTGTGGATATTAGTTAAAATAACCAATAACATTAATCCGATAATCTTTGTTATCTACAGCTGGTTTCGAAATTTTGTATCTGCTTTTAGTTTTTGAAATTTATAAAAATGTGATACCTAATAATGATGTGCAGACCTCCTTGACGATTGGTTTTATTTGTGAACATCATCATTTGAATAATTATTTTTATTTATTGGGTTTATAATTGTGCAGGGATTATTTGATGTTTTGATAACACACACAGAGGAAATAATTGTAATAATTACTGTCGTTTTCATAGCTACCTCAGCAAAAAGATGGCACATTCACTTAATTTTAGAAAAATCAATTTACACAGAAAGAAGATGAAATGAATAGAGAAGTGAAATATGGATTGACTGAGAATAAAATTCTGTACTAGAAAATGTAAAAATATATAGGCATTCCATACAAAAAATAGTATTAACGGTTTAAAGTTAACAAAATTCGTCACTTGATTTTTCAACATCTTGTATGAAATTAAGTCACTTGTTAGACAGTTTAAAGATTCAACTATTCCTTGCAGAAAAATATTTCTTTAAATTTCGTAGCATTCATATACAGGGTGAACCTTAAATAAGTACAAATATTTTAACTGCTGTTGTAGTTCGTCATATAGATCAGCCTAGTGAAAGCCATTTTTAAAAATTTCTAATATTTAGGGAGATATTAATTTTTTTTTCAAAATACCCACATTTTGAGGACCGCTGGTAGATGTGTCATAACCAAACTAATGAACCATATGATTTGTTGCGAGGTTGCCATATCTCCTCTAATATAAATATTAAGTTTCCTTTAACGTAATAGTAAAGTAATACGGTTAAATTCTATTTCAAAAATACTTGTTTGAAGCATAAGTACAGTAAAGTTGGGTATGATGATACGCAGTATTAATAACATAAATTTTAACTGCTTAACTGACCTTACTATAAACGATTAAAAATGAATTTCCGCAAGTTAAATACATACTACCATAAAGGATTTAGGAAGATATTACGTGATATTACTATGTTCAATGTTCAAAAATTATACATAAACGTGCACACAAGCTTATGTTTGTTAAAAAATTAACTATTTAATCGGTAATCCACATTTCACAAGTTAAATGTCATTGTACACTGTTAGAAAGAGACCCAAGGCACAATTTCCTTAAGTTATTTTATGAAGAATAACGAAAAACTATGATTTTCACACAGCATATTAAATTTAATTTTTGGCAAAAAAAACCAAATGAGTCAGTATTAACCATAAAGTGACTTCGCACTTTAATCAGTGAAACAAATTTTAAAAATAAAGGTACACACAATATTAAATAACAAAATAGCAGCTTGACGTATGCGTTTAATATCAAGAAAAGCAGACATTTGTGTAACACTGGCAACACTGTGAACCACACGTTCAATCTGCAGTGCTATGACTCATAAATGTATGAAAGTCAGCGGTCCTCAACAAGTTTTCTATAGAAAAATTACAAAATTTATTTAAAATTTCACTTTTTTATTTGATTTTTTTGTAAAAAAACTATTTATTATGTGTTCTACACAGTGAACTCTATACTGCTAGTTAAAATATTTGTACTTATTTAAGGTTCACCCTGTATAGCTAATTTCAAACAAAGCACTGAACGTGACGACACCTTCTTAAAAATATTTTAATTTGAAATATCACATTCGAATATATAGGCAGTCAAATTTTTAGAAAAAAATTATCACTTGAATCAAGAAAACATTTAACAGTCCACCGCCATGAATCTTCCTATACAGGGTGTTTCATAATATATGTGCAGGACTTCAGGATGTGATAGCTTGTCCAAAAATTTGAAAAAAGTTTACATTAACTTACCCTCTAAAATGCACAATTTTCGAGATACAGGGTGTTGAAATTGTAAAAAATATTTCGTTTTTTTCGAATATCTCCGGAACTGTTTATCGTACAGAAAACAGCTTTTTTAAGCATTTACTACTCATAATAAGCTATGTTCTGTGTGAGAAAACATTTTTTTCAAAGTCATAATTGGTAAAGATTTTGAAGGGGAAGTGGATGTTTTTCTCCCCAACTTCTACGCCAGAAAGTTTTCTCGCTCAGAACATAGCTTATTATGAGTACTAAATGCTTACAAAAGCTGTATTCTGTACGATAAACGGTTCCGGAGATATTCACAAAAAACGAAATTTCTTTTACAATTTCAACACCTTGTATCTCGAGAATTGTGAATTTTAGACGGTAAGTTAATACAAACTTTTTTTCAAATTTTTGCACGAGCTACCTACCACATCCTGAAGTCCTGCGCATATATTATGAAACATTCTGTATATCTAACACAATAATAATACCCATTTATATAACAAGGGAGAAAAGTGCATAATTTCCTCCCACGGATATTGATGCCCAACGCGAAGCACTTGGCTCCTGTGTAATACATATGATTTTTTCTACGACCATTCATAGTGTTTTACATTGGTATACATATATTTTATTATATTTTCGTATGCATGACAATCAAACAACCAAATATGTCAAAATATCATAATAGGTATTTAGATAAATATTGTTAAAAATCAAAGTACATGGAACGTTGCTAAGATTGCTTCTTGTTTACTAGGCAAATAAGAAAAATATGTGAAGAAGTGGTCCTATTTTACTTTTCCAAAAAATGCGCCGATTTGAAGGCTTCAACATTATGGAGCAAATACAGCATGTTGCGATCTAAACTCCAAATTAAAAACAATATCGACATTAAGTTTCCTAAATAGTAGCTTTTTTAAAAAGGAAATCTGTTGGATATAAAGCCAATAAAGCCAATACTTTTCAAGGGAGGATATCAACAGGTTTATTGCAAAAGTTCCAGATGAAACTTACATATGAAGGTAAGATTGATTGTTATTGTTGAATAATAAATAAAAGTAACGCAGAAAGTATATAAAAAATGACAATTAAGTGAGATTTTAGGCTGTTTTCATAAGTGCATTTTTTCTTTTTCAGGTCGTGCTTATATTTGGAATTGTTGGGGCATACCGTAGCGATGAATTAGTTAATATGGTACTTGAGAATATCGGTGATAAAGGCGATATTTTGGTGGTGCAAATACCTGACTCAAAAACTAATATCAAAAGGGCATTTACAATAACAAATGAGATTGTAAGTGGAGTATCTGTCTTGAATATGTATAGAAAATATATGGACTGTAGGTCGTCTAATGTCATTCTAGATTTTTTGTAACTTATGCTAAAGGAAAATGTACAAACCAGGTAATTGGTAAAAACATAATTGCCAAAATTCCATACAGAATAGCAATATTTTTAAATTTGGATTTGAAAGGCTATACTGGACACAGTTTCCGCCGTACTTCAACTATGTTATTAGTCAATGCTGGAAGTGATATTCTCTAAAAAAGTATGAGGGATGATGAACAAACGCAGTAGCAGAAGAGTGCTTAGATGACCACGAATTTGGAAAATAACAAAAAGGAATTTCCATTAGTAATTTAACTAATTGTACCATAAATTTTAACAATATTTAGTTATTGATGTTAATTTAAACCTCAATTTAAACTGTTTTCAATTTTTATAAATAAAAATAAGTAATAAAAAATCTGTTTGAAAGAAAAACATTATTATACATTTTTAGAAAGTTTGTGTATCAATAAAAAAAAAACTATACACAACTCTTACAGCCATTTGATTGTCTCCCGAGGGAGCCAAAGTATTTTCCTCCCGAGGTAGAAAAAGTACTACTTTCCTCCCTGAAATGAGGAAGTAAAATAGTATTTTCCATGTAGGGAGTAGAAAAAAATGTTTTTGTTTAAGGAAAATGTAGATATTTCTAACAAGCTTCTACTCACCAAATAAAATACACTTGTCTATTTCTGAAAACAAATGCTTTACTACAGCAAGAGAATCCAGTAGCTTTAACTATGCACATGGCGCATATACAAAATTCAATTTCTAGAAAACCGCATCAATACTTAATCTCTCCGTATAGTGAAGTTTTTAATACACAAATTTGCTAGTGCCAACTTTGAAACTGATTTTCTCGGAAAGGCTTTAAGTTATAAAAAAAATAGTGTATACCATTAGAATATAAATAAAATAGTTGATTTACGATGTTTGTTATAAAAAACGTAATTGTCAAATAATGTCCGAAGCACTGAAAATTTGATTTTAATAAGTTCTTCCATAATAAAAAAGTTCTAGAAGTCCATTTCAGATGCTCAAACTGTCTCTCTACAGGATGATAAAAATTTAATTTAGTTACACCTTTGCCAAAAAAAAGACATAATTCAGAGCGAATTTTACTCCACTATCCATGGTACGAAAAATCGCACAAAGCATCTGCAGAAACAACTGAAATCCACTTAGGATGTGCTTTAAATGTCACTACCAATTATTAAACAAAACATCTTTGTCATTTACGCATGTTTCTGTCTAGATTGAGTTTTTAATATACAAATTTAAATTGTTTATTGTTGCCGTTATTATCAGAAAATATATACCGGGTGTTCCCTCTAAGACTTTCAGTGCGAATATCTCAAAAACCATCATAGCTAGTGCAACGAAACTTGGTGTACAGACACTAGATGGCACGTAGAATCTGATGATAACATTAATTCTTATACAGGGTGTTCCATTTTTCAGGAAATCGATGTAATTTTGATTTTTTTGTTGTCAGCTCTGCTAAAACCTATGTTTAAATTGAAATATACTTAATTACGAACACATTCTGATAAATAAACATTCAAAAATTTTAAAATTTAACATAAAAAAACGCCTCCAAAATGTACCCAAATTTCATTGTTTTGTCATGTAAAATGTGCATAGCCTTGAACCAGATTTACACAGAAGAAACTAACATCGCTAAACGTCAAAACTATGAATTATCAAATATTAATGGCATAACGTATTTTATTGGACATAAGAAACGCTAAATAATGTATGTAATGCAATTTACGTATGCACAATGGTGTTATTGAGACTTGTCGATAAAAATTTAGACTTGAGAAATTTAGTTGAGGATTTTGTAGCATTGGGGTCGCTGTGCCGGCGCAGGCTTCCATTACAGCTATAGTTACAGCCGTTCAGAGTTAATATTGTATAAAATATCTATGGACATTTTTAAATTGTTCCATTATAATGTAATAAAACTTCAATAAATTGTTTTTTTTATGTTACTACAGTGTACATAATAATTAGGTACCCGTATTTTTTATCACAAAATAATTTACAAAAGTGTGTAAGTACCTAAAGAATATCCTTGTTTTCCAACTGCTGTAATAATTATTGATTACTTATTTAGCAACAAATAAATTCGAACAAAACGATTCCTAAAACTTTTTTATTATAATGTGAACGTGTTTGTCGTTGAAAGTCAGATCTGAACCTACCCCAGCCCCAGAAAACAAATATTACGAAAGCATAACCTAGAAATGATTGATTCTTGTGTCCATATATTTCAGCAGTTCAGCACTTTATGTTTCTGTTGGATAAAATATGTTTAAGAAGAACTCTACATCTGTAAAATAGTAAACAATGAACTACAATTTCTGTATTTCATATGATACTACTATAACCAGTAGATAGGTACCTATCAAATAGTCATTTAAAGCTAGATAATAATTTGTAATTATTGTTTTTATCTTTCAGTTATGTATGTGTAGTGCCACAGATTACATTAAAATAGATACCAGAAAGAATAAGCAAAAAATATTACACATTTTCTTGGAAATAATTCTAAACATGGAATGATGGATAATAATATAAAGAAATCTCTAACTCACTTTGAAGAGTATTCTATAAGACATTAAATTCAGTTGTCTGTCGTGGGTTTTAAAATTTCTAAACGAATAAATTTAAGGAAAATAAACTAATTTCATAATTCTATATACAGTATAAAAACATCTCGTTAGAATATCTTAAATGTTAAAAGCTAACTGTTGTTACAATATACACAACATAACGTAATAAGGTAGGTATCGAACAATGAAATGGCAAGATTTGTTTCTAATCGTACATGCATGACTCTCCCTCAGATTGAACGTTGCTCTGTAAAAGAATTAGAATACAGAATAAGTGTTTAATATAAAATCAGGTGTAATAATATACATTTATTTTATTGTTAATTAATCAAGAATCGCATAGTCATTTAAAGCTAAACAGTAATTTGTAATTATTGTTTTTATCTTTCAGGTGCCACAAATTACATTGAAACGAAATGATTCGTAAAATAGGACACCAAACAGAATGAACGAAAAATATCACAGACATTTTGTTAGAATTAATTAGAATGATGGATAATATAAAGAAGTTCCCTAACTTACATTGGAGAGTATTTTCAAGAATAAAATTTTCAAATAACAAGACTAAACGAGTGATTTTTTATATTTAATTATACCTAGCTATGATTCAGTTGTAATCAGCAAAATTTTAATTAAAAAGTAGTACGTACCTACATTGTGGCTTATTTTTTTTGTTAGTAACTAAATTGAATAACTTGACCCTTCATCTTTAAATATTAATTAATATTATAAGTATTATTTCTGAAACATTTCTGTTTAATAATTTGGGTAAAAAAAAAACAACAAATACAGACTTTAATTTATTAACAAAATAAAATTACATTAAGTATCTACATTATTACATCTGGTTTTATATTAAACAGTTATTCTGTATTCTAATTTCTTTTACAGAGCAACGTTCAATCTGAGGGATGGTCATGTATGTACGATTAGAAACAAATCTTGCCATTTCATTGTTCGATACCTACCTTATTACATTATGTTGTGTATATTGTAACAACAGTTAGCTTTCAACATTTTTGAGATATTCTAACGAGATGTTTTCATACTGTACATAGAATTATGAAATTAGTTTATTTTTCTTATATTTATTCATTTAGAAATTTTAAAACCCACGACAGACAACTGAATTTAATGTCTTATAGAATACTCTTCAAAGTGAATTAGAGACTTCTTTATAATATTATCCATCATTCCATGTTTAGAATTATTTCGAAGAAAATGTCTGTAATATTTTTCGCCTATTCTTTCTGGTGTCTGTTTTAATGTAATTTGTGGCACTCATAGACCTTATAAATCATGCACGTGCCCAAAACCGTTTTCTGCCTATACAAATCGTTGATGCTTAGATGTGTGCGACAAAGATAGAGCTAGTCCGGGCAAAAACCCACAGATCATTGGCCGAAAAAAACAAAAACCGTAAATGACAGATGTATGATAGACCGAATTATATTGGATATTTACTCATTTATTCAGAAATTTAATTTATAATTACATTTTGATAATAACAATTTGTAAGGAAGGTTTTAATTATTTAGGAAAGGTTTTGTCAGGTTATGTTTATATATTTTTCTGTCATAGAACATCTGTTTTTGCCCGAACTAGCTTAATCCATCTTGTACGCATCAGGACAGCGGACCTCTCTTTCTAGGGCCGATCCATGATTTATAAGGTCTATGGTGGCACTACACACACATAACTGAAAGATACAAACAATAATTACAAATTATGACTTTAAATGACTATTTGATAGGTACTTACTGGGTATAGTACGTTTGCAGGTGATTCTTCCTAGCAAAAACCAGTTGCTATTTTAGTTCTGTATCATATGAAATACAGAAATTGTAGTTCATTGTTTACTATTTTACAGATGTAGAGTTCTTCTTAAACAAATTTTATCCATCAGAAACATAAGTAAAGTGCTGAACTGCTGAAATATGTGGACACAAGGATCAATCATTTCTAGGTTATGTTTTCGTAATATTTGTGTTGTGGGGCTGGGGTAGATTCAGATCTGCCTTTCAACGACAAACACGTTCACATTATAATAAAAAAGTTTTAGAAATCGTTTTGTTCGAATTTATTTGTTGCTAAATAAGTAATCAATAATTACAGCAGTTGGAAAAGAGGGATATTCTTTAGGTACTTACACAATTTTGGAAATTATTTTGTGATAAAAATTCACGCAATATTCACGCTGTAACCCTAGCTGTAGTGGTAGACCGGCACAGCGACCCCAATGCTCCAAAAGCCTCAACTCAAGTCTAAATTTTTATCGACAAGTCTCAATAACACCATTGTGCCCACGTAAATTGCATTAAGGGCGCCATATTCTTGAAATAGTGTTTTCTACAAATACAAGTAATTTTAGACATTTAAGAATTGAATAATATAGAGTTTAGCAAATAACAAGAATGTTATCTCATGCCACCTGCGAAAATTCAAAGGTACCGAAACAAAATCAATATATAACGTCAGAAAGCGATCTATTCAGCAAATTTTTAGGTACTGAAATATTTCAAAATACGTATTTTTTTAAATTCAACTATACATATAAACATTGTTATAACATAAACTTATATAGTTCTGCATATAAGATTGATCTCTTTTGTTTATAAGTATGCAAAAATAATTGTTAAAATGTGGGGTTAGAATAGCGAAATAATGTGTCTCATACAAATGCATTTTAAAAGTTATTATATTATTTGAGGAGAGTTTAAATAGTAAAAGTGGATAAACAAAACATCAGTAATTTTATTTTTGATTTTAGTTTTGCTCTACCTGTTTTATTTTTCGAGATTTCAGTACCTAAAAAACACCACAAATGATCATTTTACGGCGAGAAATACTGCGACCTTAAATATATTATTTAGCGTTATTTATGTAAAGTATTTGACAATTCAATGACAATTCATAGTTTTGACGTTCACCGATGTTAGTTTCTTCTATGTAAGTCTGGCTCAAGGCTATACACATTTTACATGACAAAACAATGACATTTGGGTACTTTTTGGAGGCGTTTTTTTTATGTTAAATTTTAAAATTTTTGAATGTTTATTTATCAGAATGTGTTCATAATTAAGTATATTTCAATTTAAACATAAGTTTTAGCAGGGCTGACAACCAAAAAATCGATTTCTTGGAAAATGGAACACCCTGTATAAGAATTGATATTATCATCAGATTTTATGCGCCATCTAGTGTCTGTATACCAAATTTCGTCGCACTAGCTATGATGGTTTCGGAGATATTCGCACTGAAAGTCTTAAGAGGGAACACCCGGTATATGCATTACATTGATTAGGAAAAGCTAGAATAATTATTCTTTGGCAGCAGGTAGACTCAGTTCATAACATAGGTTGAATTTTAAATAAAAATGTTATCTATCATTTTTAATTACGAATCACTTTTGTGTATAATTTTATTTATGAAGGAAAGGAGCTTAATGGATCATAATCTTATTATTTCTTCTTGTATATTTCCTGGCTGAGATCCTGACAGTGGTTGCTGGACTCTCTTCCGCGGCGACTGTTGCTCTTGGCCTCAATACCGAGGCTGTGTGACACGAAGCCGCAAATAGAGATATACAGGCTACTTGTCATTCTCTTGTGTTCGTGTCCTTTGCCCTTCCTTCTTATTCCATCCTTTTTTTAAGCTGCACTGCGCTGATGAAGGGCAAAAACCCAGAAACAACGTTGTCCGCAGTTGCTTCGTTGTTCCCTCCATCTTTTTTCTCTGGATCCGTCAAGCCTTTAAAATCCACCTGTCTCTTATAATTTTATTTATTTTTATTTAAGATGAAGAAATTTCAAAGTTAAGTTTCATCTTTTAATTAAATGTAATCTGCGCTTACAATGCGAAGTTTTGCAAACAGAAAATTGCATTATAATCACACCATCTGAAATTGCCCTTTACGTAGATATTATATCAATGCGCTTTTATGTATTACAATGTATTTTTAAAGAATTTAACTGATCATAAAACTGCATACCTATTTTTAACACAAAAAAAAACTGAGAAAGGATAACAAATAAGTCCGCTTATGGGTGATGCGCTATTATGATATATGATATTTTCAAAAGAACAATATAAAAAATTAAATAACGCATTTTACCTGGTGCCATAAATTTTTAGTTTGAAGTGTCTTAAATAAAGTTGAATCTCAATAATTCGCTCCTGCTTTAGTCCGACACACTTATACCAGCGGTTTTTATTAACAAACTGGTTTCTATGGTAGGGAAAAGTCTAGCACTCTATAGTTACCAAGAGTGGCTGGCATTTCATTTTAAACAAAATGTCAATTTTGAGTTTTTTTCGAGTTTGGTTATATTTTTTCAACACCCTGTATTTTAAAAGTTGAATTGGGTAGTCTTTATTTGATGTTGAAAGTTTTATCAAGTTTTTGTTAATTTTTGAATTTTTGGGTTTTTATACTACCCATAACACCATGTATTTTTTCATTAATTAATATTACAATAAACCTTTGCTAAAAGTGTCTTAAATTTTTTTTTATTCCATGAATTTTGAGGGATTTTAGAGATTGGTTCGGTTTTTCTTAATCACCCTGTATTTTTTCCACTATTTAGTGTTCTTATAGACCTTTGCTTAAAGCTTCATCAAAATATTTTTCGAATACCATAAATTTTTAAGGTTTTTAGAGATTGGTCGGTTTTTTAAACACCCTGCATTTTTTCGTTAATTAGTGTTAATAGACCCTCGATAAACATTTCACATATTTTTTTTAATTCCATGAATTTTTAGAGATTGGTTCGGTTTTTATTAAACACCTTTTATTTTAAAAGTTGAATCGTGTTATCTTTATTTAATATTAAAGGTTTCATAAAAAAACAATTAAGTTCCACTCTGTATTTTTTATGTTACTTAATGTTTTAATATACCCTTGTTAGAAGTTTCATCACACTTTTTTTTTAGTTTCCTTAATTTTGAGTTTTATATAACGGCCAAAAATTTTTCAACACTGTATACGGAACGGTCTTTCACACATTTGACAACCATCGTGAAGTGCAAAAACCAAAAATTTCCTTGAATTTGTAATTTTTACTTTTTCTCATCAATTTGTGTGGTAACTCTCTGTCTATTAAGCTTTTTCGAATTTATGACGTTTACGTTTTTTCTATGTTTAAATATTTATTTTCATTAAAAAATATACATTTTGCATACTTTGTTAATCATTTATTTTTAAAGAATTCTTCAATGTTTTCACTAAGCAAGGAAATGTTATATTAATCCTTACAAATTAATAAAACAATAGGACCCTATTGAATATAGTTTTTGGTGCCACAGTGTAGTATATCTACAAACCCCACTCCCAGCTCGAAACATTCCGCAACTATTTATGGTGGGGCACAATAGAATGAGAACTTTCCAACTAATGATGACTAAGCTGACCAGCATTGTACATTGAAACATAAGTGAAGAAACGTATGCCCTAGAGCCACTCATTTTTTAAATAAAGAGTGTGTACGATAATTTTAAAAAGTCAAATTTTGGAAGTCATTTTTTTAACAGATTTAATTAAAATTTAACACAGGTACGTTATTGGTACTGCCGAACACACTGTCATTTTATTCTCTAACTTTTTTTAAGTTACGTGTTTCCCATTCTAAGCCTTGTTAAATTATGTAAAATTTTATTTTATACAAAAAATGTGCTCTTGGTAAATTTTTTATAAATGCACCGTTTTCAAGGAAAATGCAAAAAACTAGTGAAATCAACAAAGAAATTTCTGAGATATAAGTGGTCTGCTACTTCCTGCTCGGCTTAAGCATCTCGACTTACAGGAAGCGACCTACATTGCAGGAGGTACTTAAATGCAGACCTCTCACCCTGAGCAACGCCCCATTACATCTATAAATGATACTGCAGGAAACTACTCCACGGACTAATGCCTCGACCGACACTGAATTACACCTGCAGTATCTGTGTGAACGGCCAAGAACATACATATGAAGGAACAGCCTGTTCAATTGTCTGTCATCTCACCTATGGTATACTGATGAGGACTAACAAGCCCAAAACCGGTCTATGTCTGGTGGGGTGGCCGAAAAGGGTTCTTGTTCACACAGATACTACAGGTGTAATTCAATGCTGATCCGGGCATCAGTCCGCAGAGTAGTTGTTTCCTGCAGTATCATTTATAGAAATTTCTATAATAGCACTTATTTATCAAGTGTGTATATGTCAGACTCCAAATTCGTTCATTGATATGTCGTATTCTGTATAAGGGAAACTCCAATATGTTGTTTATTCTCTAGTTTGAATAGCAATTTGTTCTTATATATTTTTAGGTATTAATAATATTGTGTGAAACTAACTACTCAGTGGACAAAAGCCCCAACCTGCGTTGAATTACACCCACAATATCTACCCATATATTCCTTATTATTAGCTTTTGTAAAATTTTTTTACTGTTTTAGAAAGGTATTTTAAGCTAATATAAATCAAATCTACAATTCCTATCAATGAAGTCATATGTATGTTCTCTGATACCAAACATCTAGGTATGCTAATGAACAATTCCACAGACAAAGCTCTATTCAATAATTATCTAAAGAAAATAATCTAATTTACTCACTCTATAAAAATCTAACTTCACTTTTTTGGCAGTGGGAACACGACAAATTCAACCACAATAGATGAGATCTGACCTATTTCTGCATTTTTAGGATTGCTTCTTCAGGTGGTCTCCTTTAAGTTGAATCAAATATCTAACTATAAAAATTATTATAAAAATTAAAATTATTAGAAGTTAAATATCGACAATGACAAAAAAGTGACATCCTGTCAATGAATTAAATATGACAATACCTACTTGAAAAATGTTCACCTTTTATCTAAAAGTTTTTATATATTTTTAGGTATTAATAATATTGTGTGAAACTAACTACTCAGTGGACAAAAGCCCCAACCTGCGTTGAATTACACCCACAATGTCTACCCATATATTCCTTATTATTAGCTTTTGTAACATTTTTTTACTGTTTTAGAAAGGTATCAGAGAACATACATATGACTTCATTGATAGGAATTGTAGATTTGATTTATATTAGCTTAAAATACCTTTCTAAAACAGTAAAAAAATGTTACAAAAGCTAATAATAAGGAATATATGGGTAGATATTGTGGGTGTAATTCAACGCAGGTTGGGGCTTTTGTCCACTGAGTAGTTAGTTTCACACAATATTATTAATACCTAAAAATATATAAAAACTTTTAGATAAAAGGTGAACATTTTTCAAGTAGGTATTGTCATATTTAATTCATTGACAGGATGTCACTTTTTTGTTATTGTCGATATTTAACTTCTAATAATTTTAATTTTTATAATAATTTTTATAGTTAGATATTTGATTCAACTTAAAGGAGACCACCTGAAGAAGCAATCCTAAAAATGCAGAAATAGGTCAGATCTCATCTATTGTGGTTGAATTTGTCGTGTTCCCACTGCCAAAAAAGTGAAGTTAGATTTTTATAGAGTGAGTAAATTAGATTATTTTCTTTAGATAATTATTGAATAGAGCTTTGTCTGTGGAATTGTTCATTAGCATACCTAGATGTTTGGTATCAGAGAACATACATATGACTTCATTGATAGGAATTGTAGATTTGATTTATATTAGCTTAAAATACCTTTCTAAAACAGTAAAAAAAAAGCAATTTGTTCTTTTAGAAAATACTGTAACTGAAGATTTTATTCTGCTGTGTTTGTAATGTGCTGTGCAGTGTAGAGGCCGAGTTGTGTAGGAAAGTTTTAAGAGTGCTTTAGCAGTAGTTAAAAGCCATTCTGAAATGTTCCTGAGGCAGCTGTCAAATAGAAAAATATTTTTGGTAATAGAAAAGCATTGTTGTGGAACTGGTGATGTTAAACCTAAATAAAATAATTCCGGTATAATATAATAATCAAGATATTTTAGATTTGGTCTCCAAAGATCCAACCATTAGCGAAAAAAAAAATCTTTGCAAATAAGTACATCTTCTCATATAACCATTCGATAAAGACATTGTTCGATAAAGATAGACAAAGATGCTGTATATATTTGTCGTTACCGGTCGCATATTTATAACACCTATACAGTGTCTATAGTCTAAACTTTACCGATAAAATCTTTATTGTAACTATATAGCAAATATATATTGTTAACTTTATATATTTAACTGTATTACATCTTAGATAATTCTTTTTTCTAACTATACCGCATCTGTGCCGCAGTTTCATATTAAATCTTTACCGCATCTATACAACATCTGTACCGTGTGCACTTTATTCTACCTTTATTGATTATCTGTTACACCGAGATTTATGCTATACCGCATCTCTATTGTTTAGGTAGGGTATATCTTTATAATAACTGTATTAAAAATTAGAAGTAGACAAACACCGAAAGCCATTTTCTTAACCTCCAAATTTAAAGCGCTGTCCGAACGAAACGTAAAGGTATTAGTTGTTATTGAAATGGCAACATCAACTAAATTAATTTTGTCTATGGGAAAAGTTTTGATCATGTCGATTGGTAAAACTACGTTCTTTGTTCATATGGTAACCAACATCATCATCCCCGCTAGAGGTTTTTTGTGTTCTAAATAAGGCACCAGTTCGTAACGGTGCTTCCAAATCTCTGTATATAACTTTGCTTTGACCTTTAATTCCTGTAAAGTGTATTGTCCCTGTAATGTAACACTTTGAGCGACAATATTAGCCGCCATGACACTTGATGGTCTTTACAAATGCTAGTGCTGGGGCGTGACAAATAAACGCCTTCATAATAATTTCATAGCTCCTGATCTTCCATTGATATCCGTTAGTCATTAAATCCTTAATTTCGTCAACAAAATATCTTATATAATTATTATATGATTCTGGTTTACTGGGGCCATTAAATATTCCTACCATAAATACTTCAGGTAGACTACCAATAAAATTGCTAACACTTCACAAAATGAGCCAGAAGTGAGAATCGCCACTAGTACTAATAGGAGGGCCATCTACATTAAATGAGATTTCCAGCTCCTTTCTTTCAAAGTATGTATTTAAAAAAATTTAATACCCATGTAAAAATAATATCCATTGTTTAATTGAACAACATTCACTTTTCGTGGCATATATGACATCGTATATAGCTATAGCAATACATAATATATAACAACTATAGTAGCTAAAGATATAACTCAATGTAAGAGTACTCGGCTACGACGCTCAAGGTTCACGGTTCAAATCTTACCGCCAGATGTCAAAAAGGTAAGTGTTTAAATTAATGTAATTTAGTGTGATACTATGTAAATGTAAACCAATCCCATTAATTAATATGATAATGGAATAAAAAAAAAAACAAAAAGGGAAATGATATTCACAATAATAAAAAGAAAAATTATTATTATTTTTTTATTCAATAATGTGTCTGCAACGTTACCCCATCAACATATAATATGTGTAGGGTCTTTAGCGTCTAAATATAGGTAACTGAGTTTAACCGATAGCGTGTATCTACTTATTCGATACCTATAGAGTAAGTCAGTATAGATTAAAGATTTAGATACAGATGCACTACAGTTTCTGTACTGTATGGTTATACGGGTTCTAGCGTGTGGTGAATATCAAAAGAACAACAATTGCTTCCATGCCATAACAGAAAAGTATAAGAATTTTTATGGAGCAGTTAACTGCAGTGGCACTTTTAAAACGTGCCTCCAAAAGAATAAAACACAATTATATTTTAATGTAATTACAATATTCACAAAGAACAAATTACTATTCAAAACGAAAACAATTTACCGTAATTTCTGTTATACACATATGTAACTATATAAATGGAAGAGTTCGGAGTTTGACACATACACTTGATAATTAAGTACTATTTCAGACATCGCCTGGTTGACTTTACCAGTTTTTTGCATTTTCCTCGAAAATGGTGCCTTTTTAACAAATTTACTAAGAGCACCTTTTTTGTGTAAAATGAAATTTTACATATTATTACAAGGGTTAAAATGGGAAAAACCAAAACAAATTAAATAAAATTAGAGAATGAGTGGGCTCCAAATTATGGAGACAGGTACTCTAGGTTTGACCCGATATAAATATAATATAGTATTGTCAATTGCAGTTTCTTAAATATTTTGATAAGAATATAAGGACTATATTCGGGGCTATATTAATTTGTTCAAATGACGTGAATCATTGAATGGCTGCTGCTACTATAGTTTTAATGTTTTTGTAAGACAGAAATTTACCCACATACTGTATAACCCAGAAACTATATATACAATTAAAATTTGCAACATTACCAATAGGTATGTATGTACATCAAAGGTTAACATTCTTTTAAATATTACACCCAAATCACAGACAATCTGCAGCTTTTAAAAAGTTACATTATTTAACATATTAATATATATTTCAAAATTGTTTTAAATATGTAAATTTAAGGCCCAGTATTTTTATTGAGATAGGCATAGACTTTTGTTTTGATTTAAAATGGAAAATATAATTGAAGATGTATTTTAGTTTTCATTCGTGCACTAAATATTTATAAAACATTCCATTCTATAGGTATTTACTTAAACTATACATATTTAATGAAAGTTTAAGTTGTATCTTCACTCCATTATCTAAGATTAACAACTACTGTGACACATAGCCTCCGTCTCTTGTCGTTTATTCACTTTTTAATATAGTATAGTTTAATATTTTACATATCTAATAATTTATTATAATGATATAAACTATTAAAGTAATGCACGTTTATTTAGAAGATTGCGAAAGTAATGGTAATTTTGGTAATAATATGATAGTAAATTTATGTTTTCATTTGTTCATGTTTTGAAATATATACATTACCACTTTCAGGATGATTGAGGTTTGGCGAAGTAATAATGGAAATTACGGATTCTTAAATAGATTTCTTCTTGAAAAATCTTAGGCAAATATTGAAATTCAAAAAAGTGTTCTATGACGTGATTACTGCATTATGATAAAGTTACTAATTTGAAATACCTAAATTCCATAAACCCTTTATTATATACCTAAATATAACTCCTTATTTCACTAAAAATTTACAATTTCTAGGTTAGGTACATACCTTTAAAATTTATTGTAAATTCAAATTAGCCATAATTTAAAAACTATGTATTATTTATTAGTCTAATATAAATATTTATTACGTCCAAAATTTATACAAGCACGCACTAAATTTTTAAAAATTAAATATTGTTTGCTTTAAAACCATGGAACTATAAACATGAATTAGGCAATTCAATTTCACTTTTTAGTAAGCATTTAAAACTCAAACTGGAGAACTGTTCGTAGCTTTGAAAATACATAAAAAATATTTTCCTTCCCACAAAACTGTAATAGAAAACTAGAAACACATAAAAAGCACTAAACAAACATAAGTTCCTAAACTCAGCTGATTCTATTAAGGTGCATACATAACACAAACCACAGCGTAAGTTTAAATAAACACTGCGTACGTCATGCT
The DNA here is from genome assembly GCA_037114965.1 of Monochamus alternatus. Taxonomy (NCBI): domain Eukaryota; kingdom Metazoa; phylum Arthropoda; class Insecta; order Coleoptera; family Cerambycidae; genus Monochamus; species Monochamus alternatus. The sequence goes on from CM073431.1 coordinate 50,149,813, forward strand.
GCGTAGCAGCTTGGTAACTAAACTGATTAAAATGTATAGAACGTTACACACTGACCATACACTGACGCTATCTATAATATATATTTATATCTAAGCGGTTTACTTGTCTGTAGGAAATATCTAATTACAAAGATGTAAATATATATTATAGTATCGCTCACGGTCCGTAACTAGCTTAATAGGTATCTTATAAAATCAATAATAGTATAATATATAGTTATCTCGCGTCAAGAATTCAGACGTCTTACGTCACGGCTGACGTTACACATTTGTTTTTATTGTCAACGTAATTTTCGATATTTGGTCGCGTTAAAAGCAATCATTTTTGCAATTTAGTGCAATATATAATGCAAACTTTTGGTGTAGTATATAGTTTTATTACTATCAGTTGCAGTTTCTTAAATATTTTGATGAAATTATAATAAATTATTCATTTGTTCCTATGACGTAAGTCGTTTGAATTCTTGTCGCGAGTATATACAAAGTGTAATAAAAAAAACAGATTATCCCAATAACTAGATACCTACGCATCTTCGAATATAAAAAATATGACAATTTAACCTGTAGCTATATAAAAATCTTTCAAAACTGCTTTTTCAGAATAACAATTTTTCACATATCAGTTTAATACATAAATCCTTAAAGGTATATCGTAAATAACGTTTGAAAACAAACGAAAAACTAGGAGAAGGAGGTAGGTACTTATTTTTTCTCCTTCATTTCGTCATCCATGGATAATTTCTCACAATGTGACAACGTAAAATTCTGTTTTGAATATTTTATTATCTTTTAATATTTTTTCTTTTCAACATAAATTCGATTTTGGAAACTATGGAACAGTGGAGGTAGCTGCATGCAGAGAAATATGCTCAACCAACAAATTTGTTCAACCCGGTTCAGAACATTATATTTTGCGTTGAAATGGTGACGTCACACACGTCGCTGTTTAAACCAGGGTTGCCACCCGTCCCGTATTTCAAGGGACAGTCCCGTATTTCAGTCACATGTCCCGCGTCCCGCCGTTAGTTCATACGGGACGCTAAAAGTATCATATTTTGGTATTCAGAAAAATAAAATGTCAATCCACACCCAAGCAATCATTTGCATAAATTATTTTTGGCCAAAAATATAATGACAATAACATTTAAGTGTCGGACAACAGCACTGACAGATTTAGTGTCAGTGCTGAGACAGATCTGGCGCCAAGAAGAAAAGTGTCAAGTTTACTTAAATCTAAAGTTTCTATTCTTGCCAAATGCCTTCTTTTGTTGTCTTTGTCACTTGCATGGTGATTGATGGCTCCTCATTGAACAGTTGAGTTTTCCAGTGTCTTGCGCGGTGCTTTACAATAATTTGGCAATTATTTTAAATTATTTACTTCGTGTTTTAAGCGCACACTAGATAATTATTAAGGTAAGTGCCTAAGGAGCATAGTTTACAAAATTTTAAAATTATTTATTTATAATCATTTAAAAATTATAGGACATGGATAAATATTAATGGGGACCTCGGAAAAGGACCACCTACGCCACCAAAAAAAGCAAAGCGCCTCTGCAGCTATCGACCAACGTGGCAGAGTATATTTAGCTAATAAAGGGTTCAAACGATTTTTGTGCAAGATGTCTACTATGCAAAAAGGATTTTTGAATTAATCACGGTGGCCTTAGTTGCACTGCACTCTAATACAAAAGAGCATAGAAGACGCGAAAATGTCGAAAAATCTTCTCAAGTTTTAACAAAATTTTTTGCAAACAGAGAAAATATTCAAGAAACTAACGATGTTACTGCAGCAGAGCTTGGGCAAATAAGTCTACCACTGCGTTAAGCATAGTCAATCTTACAATTCGTTAGATTGTGGGCTCAAACTTTTACCAAAAATTATAAGATTCTGAACTACTAAAAAATATATTGTCACAGAATTTGCCCCGCTCCCACCCAATTCGACGACTGTGGTATCGCGAATTAACTTATTTAAAGCAATTTGACCTTAAAAATTTCAAAATTGTCGCCTGCGGCGCTAACCTCCCCCCCTCTCTACAACAGATCTAATAAAAAAATAATGTGTCCCGTATCTTAAAATTCAAATAGTGGCAACCCTGGTTTAAACCGTGTTAAAAACGTTCACTGAGTCCAGTTCGAACTATTTAGATGCTTTGCTATTGGTCTATGCAGCAATTACCTAAAAAGTAGAGATTTGAAAATCGGTGTGATTTAAATTTTTAGATTAATATTTAAAATAGTTATTATTTTGATGCTTCTTATTCTTGTTTATTTAAAAACGAGTTGTGAACTATTGTATGTACCTCTGCAAATTTAAACGTATTTTTAGACATCCTGAATTACATAATACAAAAGCATAATCCAATCCCACTAAACAAGAGACATTTTAACAAAGTTGCATTCATTTTAAATATGTAATTTTACACTGCACGCTTGATAGAATATTTCATACAAATGTTTTAACTAGATAGTTTGTTATAAGTGAACCGCAAAAAGTTTCTGTGTCGTTACATATTAGTATACTCGCGACAAGAATTCAGACGACTTACGTCATACGAACAAATGAATAATTCATTATATTTTCATCAAAACATTTAAGAAACTGCAACTGATAGTAATAAAACTATATACTACACTAAAAGTTTGCATTATATACTGCACTAAATTGCAAAAAATGATTGTTTTTAACGCGACCAAATATCGAAAATTACGTTGACAATAAAAACAAATGTGTAACATCAGCCGTGACGTAAGACGTCTGAATTCTTGACGCGAGTATACTTGTTGCTGCAAGTTATCACATAATTTACAAAAGAAAAGTTGCGATGCAACGAAAGTTTCAAGATGTCAAAACTTTTCTTTAAAAAGTCCTATCAAAATTAAAATCTAATGTTGATATAAATTGTTTTTTATAATTTGTTCAAACATTGAACACTTTAAGTTATGGCAATCTTTTACAGTAAATCAGTAATCACGGTGTAACATATGATGTTTCCAGCTTAGTTGTCTATGTGATGGTGTCTTATATCGGAATAGTATGCGTAAATTTCAAACAATCAACAGAGGCTGAAATCTGTAAAAGAATGGTTGGTTTGAGTGTAGTTTAAATGTAGTATGTACACAGATTTGTCTATAAGATATGTATATATTTTTCATATGGTATACAAACGTGTTTTATATAATGTATTAAATATAATTTAGTTTCTTTGAATCTATAGTTACTCTCAGATAAATTATTCATCAGCTAAACGAGCGGGTTAGTTTATAAATATTCTTTAAAATTGTGGAATATGCGTTTTTATCAAAATAACGAAACGATTCAGTTAATTATATGGTATATTAATAGCCGACAGGTGGCGCCACTTATATTTCACTGATACTGTGTAACCGAATTTTGGTAAGATATCTACAAGATTTGGGCTCCGGAAATTGGCAATTGGCACCACAGGCAAGGGAAATAAGGGAATAATTTATGGTTGGTCACTGTCACATTGACAGAAGAAATCCTCGTCGAAGGAGTTTATCCTGGGAGGTCTGGAGACAGCTACTATTTATTTAGCAAATTAACTGGTCGAAATATTTCTGGTATGTAGTTTGAAACCACCAATCGCACTGTGTGAAAACAGACGTAGTTTTTAAACTATTTAAAGCAAATGACACTATATTTATTGGTAATTTCTTAATTAACTTTGTAGGCAAGGCAAAGTGCCTAGTACAAGGCAATAGTGTTGTAAATATTCGGAGCGAACGAAACTTACGAGTGCGAATTCGAAACAATCGAAACTACAACTACATACCTAGGTCAGACCCACCTACTAATATACCGTATTCGAAATTCGAATTCGTATACGTTATTATTCGTATTACGTATTACATACCGACTGCCGACTGCGAGGCAACGAAAACAAAATCGGACGTTCGATGTGTTGGTTCAGTAACAGAGGATATATTAGGTCATCTGTGTTTCAGTTCAGTAAGAGTTGGTAGATTTGAGGTAGTAGGAAAATTATTCCAAATCCGTAATACGTTGCGAAAAAGATATTCGGATTAATCCGAATATTTAAATATTCGGATTCACCGAATATTTTAATACGGATTCTCACAACACTACAGAGCAAGCACATTTCAACATTACTGCGAACTTGCTCGGAAAAGTTGTAGCAAACTTTCTAAAATAATATTTCCTTGCAAAGTTTGTGGGTGGAAATTATAACTTTGTCACAAATCCCCTGCGAACTTCTTGTAAAAGCTTTTGCAACGTTACAGCTTAGTTTGTAAATTTTGAGAAATGTTGCAGCAATTTTATCTTGCTTAGTGGGATTACTTTTCTACTAAATTTCATAAACCTGTCACACATACAGGGTGTTAAAAAAGAGTGTAAAATATTTAAGGAGGTAATAGTATGAACCTAAATAAGCAGAAAAGTCTCAATAAATATGGGTCCGCAAAGTAACGGTTGCGGAGATATGGAATGTTTTATGTTTTTTAGCCCCTTTTTTATTTTGCAAAAACGCTGTGTATTTTCTTATAATAGTTGGTTGATGTTTAGTGAAATAAACAGTACGTATTATTTGACAGTTGTTCTCAGTGCACAAGTTTTCTTTCGCTATGGTTGGTTACTCTAACGCAGAATTAACAGACATGCATTTCATGTATGGTCGTGCTAACGGGAACGCCACCGAAGCGCGACGTCTTTATGTTTACGCTTATCCAAATCGCAAGATTTCTTCACAACGCATGTTTGGAAGAATTCACCAAAGATTGCATGATACCGGTTCCTTGAGCAAACAGTGCCATTTATCCGGAAGATCAAGGTCGGTATACACTCTTAGAGCAGAAGAAAAAATTCTAGCACTGGTAGAGCAGAATCCAGGTACGAGTGTGCGGAGAATATCAGCCGAGGTAGAAATTAGTGGTCCTCTTGTTTGGAGAATCCTTCACGAGCAACTGCTTTATCCATACCATGTGCAACGAGTACAATAAATGATCATCAAGCACGTTTGGCTTTTTGCCGCTGGTTTCTACGTCATGATGCTGAAGACCCTCGTTTTCTTGCAAACATTCTTTTTACTGATGAGGCCAGATTCACAAGAAATGGAGTATTTAATTTTCACAATACGCATATTTGGGCCGACGACGAAATCCTCATGCTCTAATAGAATCTGGACATCAGGCACGTTTTTCATTAAACATTTGTATGGGTATTGTAGGTGACAGGTTTCTAGGTCCTGTTGTTTTACCAAACCGATTAACAGGCGCTGCTTACCTCAACCAAGGAGGCTGTTTTTGAATGAGATGTCGTGTCTGCTTGGAAATGGACGGAGGGCACTTTGAACATCTTCTGTGCCTTTGTTATTTGTTCGTTAAAAGCTTCCTTTGTCGGTTTATTTCTAATAAAATAAAATGTTTGAAAAACGAATAGTGGTCCATATCTCCGCAACCGTTACTTTGCGGACCCATGTTTATTAAGACTTTTCTGCTTATTTTGGTTCATACTATTACCTCCTGAAATATTTTACCCTCTTTTTTTAACACCCTGTATATGTGACAGGTTTATGAAATTTAGTAGAAAAGTACACCCTGTATAAACAAGTTAGATATTTGTTTTTGGTTTGCAGTTGCTAAAATCAATTTCTATGTTTTTGTTGCAAATTTCACACATTTTCAAAATATATGTACAAAAACATGTTAGTAATTTCTACCATTAATAATCGTTCTATTTTAATCCAAATCCTATTGTAGACAATGGTGTAAACAATAACTAAAAGTGCGAGGGTGACAAATATTAGATGACGTTACGTTTTGAAACTATTTTCTTGGTGCAATACATTAGTGACGTCACCATTGAATACGTTTTGAAACAGTGGATGAATACGGTTCGTCACAAAAAAACAGCTTTAATATGCAACATTTATAAATTTCAAATTACAAAGGAACGCCCAAGGAATAATTTACCAGTGTGTTTTTATACAAAATGTGAATATAAGGTTACCCACATTTACAATTTTTACACAAACGAATATTTTATAAATAGGTATAAATTTGTTTACTAAGAAAAATTAAAATAGGTACATAGGTACTTAGTATTTAAGCAACAAATCAGTAAACATAAAATTAATGTTTTTGCCTATATTTTTCAACCGCATTTGTATACTCCTACTTCAATTTATAGGAAGTTATTATTTTACATTATTTCAAATACTTTACTGCTTAATTAAAAAATAGTATTGCCAAATAGTTTTGGTGTGTTTATGGGTTTATGTAGATGATGTTTGTTCTGCAATGGAAGCACATGTTGTGATAGAATTCTATTTTGTGACGTAATATACCTACTTAAACATAAACAAAATATTATATTTCTATAAATTGTTACCATGTTTGCTGAATATTTCGTGATACGCGCTCTATCCCGAATGCATATTGTACGAGTAACAGTTATTTAATATTCTTTCCAATGATCGAAATATTTTTATGACGTCACAGAATAGAATTGTATCTTATCAAGCTATCAAAAATCGTCCTCGAAGTGCAACTTTTTATCCTAAACTGTTCTGTTGTCTGTTGTCTTCTAATCGATCCAATTTGATTAATTTTTACTCTCTTCAAAGAGGATGTAAACCTTTACCCGACTTTTGCGCATTGCACAATAAGTTTAAAATTTACATTTGAATGGTACCTATTTTTAGTTATTTTTTTATTAAATTAAATTATATATGTATTGGTATCTATGAATAATACATGAATATGTAATACTGTATACCTATATGTTAACCAACAGAAACTTGAGGAAGAAAAATAAATTAATGCCTTTTTTTCAAATGAATGTGAGAGAACAGATAACTTATTACTTGAATAAAAATATAACGTAAAATATAAAGAGGGCTATACCTATCATTCACATGGTGTTTCAAGACTAGTTAATCCTTTCTCTTCGAAAGACGCTACATTCTTTTTCCTCAGATTTTTTTTAGGCGTGCATGGTAAATCCTCAAAATAATGTTTATCACGATGTTAAAAACATAATTTTATACGCAAAATATATAACTACATTGTGCCACCGTTAAGACTTGTTCAAAATGTAATTCGGGAAACGTAATCCGGAGACATTAAATGACCGACCAATGATCTCCTCTAGTTATTCTTCGGTCAATGATAATTTAAGTCCAACATGTATCGCCGTCTTAGATTTTATTTTGTCTCACGCTGATGGCGATGAGCGCCCATACCTAAACGTGTCTATTTTAGGTATTGCTATGCGAGGTTTATTAGATTCGGGTGCCAGTCACACTATTATAGGTGGTCCTGGCTGGGAAGTTCTTAATAAATTAAATTTACCTTTTAAAGATAAAACGATCCATTGCACGGTAGCAAATGGTCAGAACTGTGTAGGTATAGGTACCGTGGATATACCAGTCCGACTGCAGGATCGAGTTAAAATCATAAATACTCTTGTAATACCGTCCATATCGCATTCATTAGTTTTAGGCGCGAATTTTTGGCGACAGATGGGTATAGTGCCAGATCTACGACACGATAGTTGGACATTTACTACGAACTCTAGTGTAGAAATTAAGTCTGTTCAGTTGCAATCTCGAACCGAGTTAACACCGGAACAATTAGTTAGGTTAAATCAGTTGGTAGGTAACGTTTTTAAAGATATGGGTGAGACTTTAGGATGTACAACTCTGGTCGAGCATGAAATCAAAACGTCTTCGCCTCCTGTTAAACAACGATATTACCCGGTATCTCCTGTGATGCAGTCCCATATAAATCATGAATTAGACAAATTGTTAGAGCAAAATATTGTAGAACAATCTAATAGTCCCTGATCGTCACCTATTCTCTTAGTCAGAAAAAAAGATAACAGTTACCGTTTTTGCGTAGATTACCGTAAATTGAATAAAGTTACGGAACGTGACGCGTACCCGTTGCCATACGTATCTGCTACGCTAGATAGACTTAGAGATGCACGTTATCTTTCCTCTCTTGATATTAAATCCGCGTATTCTCTGACTGCATTTACTGTCCCGAATAGAGGATTATATCAATTTCGACGCTTACCGATGGGTCTTGCAAATTCTCCGGCAACATTTCAACGTTTAATTGATAGAGTTTTAGGAGCTGACTAAAACCTTATATTTTTTGTTATCTGGATGATATAATAATTATAACTCAAACATTCGATAAACATTTAGAAATATTAAACGAAGTGTTTCGAAGACTTAAAATTGCTCAGTTGACAGTCGCGAAAGAGAAGTGTTTTTTCTGTAGACCTGAACTTAAATATTTAGGATACATTGTAGATCATAATGGGTTACGCGTTGATCCGGAGAAAATTAGTGCCATTTTGAGTATTCCGCAGCCGACTTGTGTATCGGAAGTACGTAGAATAATCGGTCTTGCGTCTTGGTATAGGCGTTTCGTGCCAGATTTCTCCACTGTGAGTGCTCCTTTATGTAATTTATTGCGAAAGAACAAAAAGTTCATTTGGGATGAATCTTGTGAGAAATCATTTCGATTGCTAAAAGAACATTTAATTTCTGCTCCCGTATTAAGCTGTCTCGATTTTAGTTTACCATTTACAATACAAACTGATGCATCTGGTTATGGCATAGGCGCTCTCCTAACTCAACAACAAGAGGAAGGTGAAAAAGTTATATGCTACCTCTCCCGGTCACTTACTAGAAACGAACGGAACTTTAGCACAACCGAGCGAGAATGTTTAGCAGTTTTATGGGCTATCGAACGCTTGCGGCCTTATATTGAAGGAACGCATTTCAAAGTAATAACAGACCTTCATAGTCTAGTCTGGTTAAATCGGTTACAGTCTCCCAGTGGTCGATTAGCGCGATGGGCTGTAAAACTTCAACAGTACGACTATGAAATCATCCACCGAAAGGGTAAAGACCATGTGGTTCCCGATACTTTATCTCGTTCTGTCCCGGTAGCCGATAGTGCGGCCATGGTTTCTAATAATTTAAATATATTAGGTATAGTTCCTTCCGTTATAAGTGAGCTTTCTGTTAACTCTGATAGATGGTACGCAAAACTTTTTCGACAAATTCAAAATAAACCATCTAAATTTCCTCAATGGCGTATTACCGATAATAATTTATACAAGAATGTAAAAGTGCTATATCCAGAATTAGCACAGAGTAAAGACTATTGGCGTTTAGTTGTACCGCGACCTGGGCGACAGAAACTTATTGGTGAAGCACACGATTTATTATGCCACGCGAGTGGTTATAAAACTTTTATTAATTAGCCGAAACTTATTACTGGGCAAAAATGCGATATGATGTGTCACCGTATGTACGTCGTTGTAAAGTATGTCTTTCAGTGAAACCAGAACAAAAGCGTCCTGCAGGTTTAATGCTGAGTGCCCAAACTGTAATTTCGCGACCTTTCGAATTGTTATGTGCTGATCTTGTTGGTCCTCTACCTAAGTCTACTTCCGGATTTCAATATATTCTTGTTGTAGCGGATTGCTTCAGCAAATTTCCACTTTTGTTTCCGTTACGTACTGCTACCGCGATTAGTGTATGTAAAGCTATTGAGGATAATGTATTTTTGATGTTCGGTTGTCCGAATGCCATGACAACGGGGTCCAGTTTAGATCAAAAGAGTTTATTAACCTTATGGAACGTTACAAAGTTTCAATCAAATATACTGCTTTATATCACCCCCAGGCAAATCCGTGTGAACGAATTAATCGTGTGTTGAAGACAATGTTGCGTTGTTATGTATCGGACAATCATCGACTATGGGACAAACATTTACATCAAGTAGCTTCTGTGATACGATCTTCTAAACGTGAAGTTACAGGTATGACTCCAAATTTTATTGTATTTGGTAATGGAATTAATTCTAGTGAGCCAATTTTATTTGATAGATCTACGGTTGACGACGAACGAGTGAACGGTCTCAATCGCGTATTTGTAGATGTTCAGAAACGGCTACGGCGCGCTTATGAACAGAGCAAATCAAATTATGACTTACGACGTAGAGATCAACAATTTTTAATTAATGATCAAGTTTGGCGACGAAATTACATTCAGTCTGACGCTTCCAAGTACTTTGCAGCCAAATTAGCACCTCGGTATTTGGGTCCGTTTCGAATAGCGAAGCGATTGTCCCCTTGGACGTATCAACTTGTTGATGCGGAAAATACGTATAGTGGGGTTTGGCACGTGAAGGATCTTAAGGCACATCCTCCGGACCATATCAGTGATTCCGAATAATTTGTTTTAAATAATCGAAGATTTTTGAGGAAAATCTTTTAAAGTAAGGGGGGAATTGTAACATTTTAATAAATTTATTGAGATTATCATTTAGATATAATTATTGCCACTATGTTCTTAGTTCGTAAATACTCGTATAAATTAAGTGATAGGTTGGATGCCGTATATTTGATTTATTGATTTTTGGAATATCGTGAATATCATATAGAATTCTACTCCGGTAGGTCATCGAACGATAACTAGTACTGACAGTTATCGCAGGATGCCGAGAGTAGTCGTGGATCGCAGACGGTCTTGTAAAGTTTTTGGCGCGAGGAAAAGGAGGTTAAGGCTGGCGTGTGTTATTCGGGCGGCAGGTGAAAAAGAGATTCCAAAATCTAAGATTTTTCAAGTCATCTCTAATGAAGATTAATGTTTTGGGCTCGAATATTGTTCAGTTGGATTAGTAACGTGTGATACGAGTAGTATTTTGTGAATTATCCAACATATAATTGTGATAGCAGGATTAATTGTTACCAAGCCGTTCGTACACGATTTTCGAACTACCACACGATATACCTATAAGGCTGAAATACAGGAGTCTTCAATAATCGCCAACACGACTCACTCAATTCCGTGGGACGTTAAATTAAAATCAGAACCCCTTTCGTTAGGGTAAGTCATGTTTTATTAAATAATAAATTTATGTCAATGGCAATTATGATTTTAACTACAGGGTTCTTTTGCCGGCACGTTATTTAAACATACAGTACGCTGCAGTAGTCAAAATCAGACCTTTTGCCACGGTTTATTGGGAACAACCGAGAGCAGAGTCCTTATCCAGATTCGGGACTGAGACGACGAATTTTCTACCATCCCGTCCACACCGGAATCTAGTTTTGCATCTCCTATTTCTTTATTATTCTACAGGGTGTTACCAAATACCCGTATTATAGCGATAGGTGCGTGTAGTTCTAGTTTAATTATTAATATTATTAGCTTTTTGCAATAGTTGCATGGTAGTGCATTTGCTTTATGCCCAATATTAGATTTTATTGAATATATTATAACTAAATCTTATTTTCTAATATAGATAATATTTTGCTGTTTTCATCTATACATGTGCATATATTATTGCATGCTAGTGCATTTGTTTAATGCGCGGTATTTATGTTATTTCTGCAAGTTTATATTTTGCTCTTTTTTTAGATATCTTATTGCTTGTGTGCGGAAATTAAGGTTTTTGCGTAAACGCGTTGCTACTACCTTCTCTATGAACATGCATACAACTAGCGCCTGCGCTTGTGCTCGAGCGACGCTTTGGGTCATTATTGGCTTATTCTGCTTACATGTCGCATCCATCTTTTGTTTTCTTTTTGCATTTACAAACGATAACGCATTCATAACCCTCGCTTACTTAATTTCTGTAGTAGGAATAATTATTATTATTATATATTTTAATTCTAATTATATAGTCGTTAGTTATAGGGATATTTGCCTACTTAGTAGTATTTTTTTTTATTACTTTTAGTTTGATACAATAGCTAAATTAAAGTTGTTGATTAATGTTTATCTTTTTTTTTATTAGGATAAAGTTAAACATAATTCACTCTGCGTAGCCCATAAAAATATTTAGTAATTATTAACTGGCGTTTATATATTATTTTGTTTTGCCTGGATTTGACAAGTTTCGAGGTAAAGTAAACTCTTAGGTGGTGTTCCGTGGTAGAAATTTGTCTGGCGCCCCAGTAATATCGTTATTGTTTTTTTTATTCGAATCACCCCGTCTCCACTGAGAAGCCGAACACCTTTCTTTTTGTCAACGGCCGATTATAATAATAATAATAATAATAATAATAATAATAATAATAATAATAATAATAATAATAATAATAATAATAATAATAATAATAATAATAATAATAATAATAATAATAATAATAATAATAATAATAATAATAATAATAATAATAATAATAATAATAATAATAATAATAATAATAATAATAATAATAATAATAATAATAATAATAATAATAATAATAATAATAATAATAATAATAATAATAATAATAATAATAATAATAATAATAATAATAATAATAATAATAATAATAATAATAATAATAATAATAATAATAATAATAATAATAATAATAATAATAATAATAATAATAATAATAATAATAATAATAATAATAATAATAATAATAATAATAATAATAATAATAATAATAATAATAATAATAATAATAATAATAATAATAATAATAATAATAATAATAATAATAATAATAATAATAATAATAATAATAATAATAATAATAATAATAATAATAATAATAATAATAATAATAATAATAATAATAATAATAATAATAATAATAATAATAATAATAATAATAATAATAATAATAATAATAATAATAATAATAATAATAATAATAATAATAATAATAATAATAATAATAATAATAATAATAATAATAATAATAATAATAATAATAATAATAATAATAATAATAATAATAATAATAATGTCACGGAATTTGCCCCACTCACACCTAAATCAACGACTTTGGTACCGCGAATTGCTAAGATTGCCCCGATCGCCCCTACACGCTTCTGTTAAACAAACAAAAAGCCGTGGATCGAGACGGGACTAAAAAATTAGAGAAACGACGAGAAGCGTTCGAGAGATGCTAGAAAATAGATCTAGAGATGCTAGAATATACCTGGAATATTCGTTGGGTCTATAAAAGTAAAATAAACGGCCGATTAAGTTAGTCTTGTATAAGTCTTATATTACAGTGTTGAATTGAAGTGTTTAGTTGGAGATATCAAAGTGATTTAGATAGCGATTAATTAAATAAGTGTTTAGTTGAGTTCTAATTAGTGTTCAGTAGTGTACTGAGTATAGTTAATAAAGAAGTAAATAATTAACGGATTGTTTTTCGGGCAATAGAGAAATTCAGATTAGGAAATCCGTGACAATTTGGTGTCAGAAGTGGGATTTAACTGGAAATTTTAAAGAGCATTCTGGAACCCTGTGCGTGAGTGGGTTTAAGTGGAAGTTGGAAGAACTTTCTGGAACCCTGTGCGTGGGTGGAATAAAGACCCAAGTGTGACATATCACCGCACTCGTCGTGACTCAAGGAAGTGAACGGTGCTATTTGCGAAAGACATTCTCGAACATTCTAGAACTTTATACGCGAGTGAGACAAAGACCCAAGTGTGACATATCACCGCACTCGTTGTGACTTGAGGAAAAGAACGGTGGTATTCGCGAAGGACATTCTCGAACATTCTAGAACTTTGTACGCAAGTGAGACAAAGACCCAAGTGTGACATATCACCGCACTCGTCGTGATTCAAGGAAGTGAACGGTGCTATTTGCAAAGGACATTCTCGAACATTCTAGAACTTTGTACACGAGTGAGACAAAGACCCAAGTGTGACATATCACCGCACTCGTCGTGACTCAAGGAAGTGAACGGTGCTATTTGCGAAGGACATTCTCGAACATTCTAGAACTTTGTACGCGAGTGAGACAAAGACCCAAGTGTGACATATCACCGCACTCGTCGTGACTCAAGGAAGTGAACGGTGCTATTTGCGAAGGATATTCTCGAACATTCTAGAACTTTGTGCGGGAGTGAGACAAAGACCCAAGTGTGACATATCACCGCACTCGTCGTGACTTAAGGAAGTGAACGGTGTTATTTGCGAAGAACAATCTCGAACATTCTAGAACTTTATACCGAAGTGAGACAAAGACCCAAGTGTGGCATATCACTGCACTCGTTTCATTGTAAGGAAGTCAACGGTGACATTTACAAACACATTCCTGGATATTCTAGAACATTCTAAAGAAAATAGAGTGGATGCCTGTAACTAGAAGTCAAGTCAATATGGATGCACAACTGGTGAAACTGTTAGAAATGATGCAAACAATGCAAAATAAAATGGAAGACCAGACGAAGACTATGCAAGAAAAATTTGAAGAACAGGGGCATAAAATTGAAGATCAGTCTCAAACAATGCAGAAGAAATTAGAAAAGAAACTAGAAGAACAGGGACAGACGATGCAAATGAAATTAGAAGAACAAGGGTGTAAAATGAAAGATCAGATACAGACAATACAACAGGAAATGAGAGATCAGACGAAAGAAATGCAGACAAAGTTAGAAAAACTGGAGAATACACTAGAAGAAAAGCTAGAGGAGCAGTCACATAAAGTGACACAAGTAGAAGAGAAACTGTTAACACAAAAAAAGGAAATAGACGAAGAAATAAACTTGGTTAGAGAAACCTGTGAAGAGCTTCGACATAAACTGGACAAAATAAGAAAGGAAGGCGTAATCAAATCAGAAGGACCTGTTATCCGAACTCAGAAAACGAAGCCTCCTGAATTCGACGGCAAGGTCTCCTGGAATGTCTATTTGCGTCAGTTTGAAGCAGCAGCTGCCGCAAACGAATGGTCTGATTGTGAGAAAGCTACTGCTCTGATAGTTGCTCTACGAGGGGAAGCTCTTGACGTCTTACAAGGAGTTCCTGCTGGGCAGCAGAATAACTACGACATTCTAAAACAGCATATGGAAATGAGATATGGGGATAAGCACCTGCAGCAAGTTTACCAGGCACAATTGAAAAATCGTCACCAACAGAATGGAGAGAATTTACAGCATTTTGAGACCGATGTTGCCCGACTGGTTCGATTGGCTTATCCAACAGCCCCGTCCGAATTCTTAGACCAGCTGTCCATCCAAGTTTTTACCGATGGCCTAAGAGATTGCGAAACCCAGCAGGCATTACGACTCGCCAGACCTAAAACGTTGAACGACGCTCTTTCGCATGCACTGGAATTCGAGGCAGCAAAAATGGCATCTGGTAGGCATGTTAAAGTTCGGGCCATCGGTGATAACAGCTATAGTATGGCAAATGGAGACATAATAAAAACGCTAAAGGAGATTATTGATAAATTCAGTCCATCTACTAGGACAAAGAAAGAACAATCTGATAGTCGAAGGGATCGCCTTGTTCAATGCTGGAACTGTGGGCAGATGGGACATCTGAAGAGACAGTGTAGGGCCCCAGTCGCAGATCAGCATAGGCGCGACTCCCAAGCGGCAGCCTCCAGAGAACATGTTAAAGTGCGAACTATCAGTGATAATAGCGATAGGATGGAAAATGGAGAGATAATGAAAACACTGAAGGAGGCCATTGATAAACTAAGCCTAACTACCAGACCAAAGAAAGGACAACTCGATAGACGAAGAGAACGCCCACTTCAATGTTGGAACTGTGGGCGGACGGGTCATCTAAAGGGACAGTGTAGGACCCCAGTGGCAGATCGGCAATGGCGCGACTCCCAGGCAAGAAGGAGACATGGAAACGCAGATGCTCTTTCTAGACTTTGTCCGACCAACGGCAAGCATTGTAGTAATCTTGAAAGAAAAGAGGACATATCATTTGTTCCGTGCAAGATGGTGGCAGCCCAACCTGAAGACCGATGGAGTTCAGCAGCGATTCGGGAAGACCAGCAAGCTGACTGTGACATCAAGCCTTTACTAGACTGGAAAGAAGTCAACAACCGACCGTCTTGGGCTGAAGTCAGTAGTAAAAGCCCAGCATTAAAGAGCTATTGGGCTCAATGGAATTCCCTGGTATTGGAAGACGGTGTCCTAAAAAGAGCATGGGAGAACAATGACGGAATGGAGGTCAAGAAACAAGTACTACTCCCGAGGTCCCGGGTCAAGGAAGTGCTGCAGGAAGTACATGGAGGTACTGGTGGTGGACATTTCGGTATCAATAGGACTCTACAGAAGATTAGGGAGCGTTTCTACTGGTTGAGTTGTAGGACGGATGTAGAAGATTGGTGCCGAAAATGTGACATATGTGCAGCAAGCAAGGGACCGAAGACCCGTTCCAGAGGCAAAATGCGCCAGTACATCGTAGGAGCGCCGTTTGAGAGGATTGCCATTGATATCGCTGGCCCCTTTCCGAAAACCCAAAGTGGAAACCGATATCTGCTAGTAGCCATGGACTACTTCAGCAAATGGCCGGAAGTATACCCCCTTCCCAATCAAGAGACCACAACCGTAGCAGAAGCGCTAGTCAATAACCTGTTCTGCAGATTTGGTGTGCCCATGGAACTACATTCAGATCAGGGCAGAAATTTCGAATCAGGTGTGTTCCGAAAGGTCTGCGAGCTTATGGGAATCCGGAAAACCAGGACCACCCCACTGCATCCCCAGTCAGATGGTATGGTGGAACGCTTCAACGCCACACTAGAAACCAATCTGAGGATGTTTGTGAACGAGAACCAGACAGACTGGGACAAGCTCATTCCACTCTTCCTGTTAGCTTACCGCTCAGCTGTCCATGAAACTACTGGGAAGACTCCCGCAAGGATCATCTTTGGAAGAGAGCTTCGACTTCCAGCAGATTTGGTATTTGGTCGTCCTGCGGAACAGCCCACAGATCCAGACACTTATATCCATGACCTAGAACAAAGACTAGCAGCCGTACACGACCAAGTCAGATCTCGAATGCGACTAGAGAGCGATCGCATGAAGACTCGATACGACGTCCGGGCCAATACAGTCGGATTCCAACAAGGTGACCTGGTGTGGCTGTACAACCCCACGCGGAAGAAAGGAAAATCGCCTAAACTACAGAACCGTTGGGAGGGCCCCTATACCGTGATTAAAAGAATCAATGACGTTGTCTACCGGATACAGAGGACTCCCAGGAGTAAGATGAAGGTCGTCCATCTGGAGCGTCTGTCCCCGTATAGAGGTGTATCCGATCGGGACGATCGGTCCTAAGGAGGGGGCAGTGTCACGGAATTTGCCCCACTCACACCTAAATCAACGACTTTGGTACCGCGAATTGCTAAGATTGCCCCGATCGCCCCTACACGCTTCTGTTAAACAAACAAAAAGCCGTGGATCGAGACGGGACTAAAAAATTAGAGAAACGACGAGAAGCGTTCGAGAGATGCTAGAAAATAGATCTAGAGATGCTAGAATATACCTGGAATATTCGTTGGGTCTATAAAAGTAAAATAAACGGCCGATTAAGTTAGTCTTGTATAAGTCTTATATTACAGTGTTGAATTGAAGTGTTTAGTTGGAGATATCAAAGTGATTTAGATAGCGATTAATTAAATAAGTGTTTAGTTGAGTTCTAATTAGTGTTCAGTAGTGTACTGAGTATAGTTAATAAAGAAGTAAATAATTAACGGATTGTTTTTCTGGAAGTAGAGAAATTCAGATTAGGAAATCCGTGACAATAATAATAATAATAATAATAATAATAATAATAATAATAATAATAATAATAATAATAATAATAATAATAATAATAATAATAATAATAATAATAATAATAATAATAATAATAATAATAATAATAATAATAATAATAATAATAATAATAATAATAATAATAATAATAATAATAATAATAATAATAATAATAATAATAATAATAATAATAATAATAATAATAATAATAATAATAATAATAATAATAATAATAATAATAATAATAATAATAATAATAATAATAATAATAATAATAATAATAATAATAATAATAATAATAATAATAATAATAATAATAATAATAATAATAATAATAATAATAATAATAATAATAATAATAATAATAATAATAATAATAATAATAATAATAATAATAATAATAATAATAATAATAATAATAATAATAATAATAATAATAATAATAATAATAATAATAATAATAATAATAATAATAATAATAATAATAATAATAATAATAATAATAATAATAATAATAATAATAATAATAATAATAATAATAATAATAATAATAATAATAATAATAATAATAATAATAATAATAATAATAATAATAATAATAATAATAATAATAATAATAATAATAATAATAATAATAATAATAATAATAATAATAATAATAATAATAATAATAATAATAATAATAATAATAATAATAATAATAATAATAATAATAATAATAATAATAATAATAATAATAATAATAATAATAATAATAATAATAATAATAATAATAATAATAATAATAATAATAATAATAATAATAATAATAATAATAATAATAATAATAATAATAATAATAATAATAATAATAATAATAATAATAATAATAATAATAATAATAATAATAATAATAATAATAATAATAATAATAATAATAATAATAATAATAATAATAATAATAATAATAATAATAATAATAATAATAATAATAATAATAATAATAATAATAATAATAATAATAATAATAATAATAATAATAATAATAATAATAATAATAATAATAATAATAATAATAATAATAATAATAATAATAATAATAATAATAATAATAATAATAATAATAATAATAATAATAATAATAATAATAATAATAATAATAATAATAATAATAATAATAATAATAATAATAATAATAATAATAATAATAATAATAATAATAATAATAATAATAATAATAATAATAATAATAATAATAATAATAATAATAATAATAATAATAATAATAATAATAATAATAATAATAATAATAATAATAATAATAATAATAATAATAATAATAATAATAATAATAATAATAATAATAATAATAATAATAATAATAATAATAATAATAATAATAATAATAATAATAATAATAATAATAATAATAATAATAATAATAATAATAATAATAATAATAATAATAATAATAATAATAATAATAATAATAATAATAATAATAATAATAATAATAATAATAATAATAATAATAATAATAATAATAATAATAATAATAATAATAATAATAATAATAATAATAATAATAATAATAATAATAATAATAATAATAATAATAATAATAATAATAATAATAATAATAATAATAATAATAATAATAATAATAATAATAATGATAATAATAATAATAAAGACACACACCGAGCAAGCGCACTGGCTCCGATTTATCCACCCAGCGATCAGAACTAAACATTATATTTTTAGTTTTCGACTCATTAAGTTTTAGTTTATTTGCATCAAACCATATTTTAGCTCTATCAAGACCTTCCTGAATCAAAGCCGGATCACTTTTGGTGAACAGCGTTGTATCATCTGCAAAAAGTACGCAATTGATATTACCTAGTGATGAAGGAAGGTCATTGATATACAACAGAAACAGTAAAGGTCCCAAGACAGATCCTTGTGGGACACCAGAGGATATATCCTTCAAACCAGACACTCTTCCATTGAAACTAACAAACTGAGACCGATTAAATAGGTATGATCGAAATAAATTGTTGACAATCCCCCGTATGCCATAATGTTCCAATTTCAGAAGAAGAATCTCTGTATTAACGCAATCAAACGCTTTTGTCAAGTCACAGAGTACTGCGTGAGTAGGTACTCCTTCCTCTAAACCCTCAACTATATTGTCCAATAACTCTAACAATGCCTTGACTGTTGAGACACCTCTACGAAAACCAAACTGTGACATAGAAATTATGTTTCTGGTATCCAAATAAACAGTAAGTTTCTCCTTGATTATAATTTCAAAAATCTTTGAGATGATCGGTACAATTGCAATCGGTCTGTAATTGTCCGGTAAATCTACATCTCCTTTCTTAAATATGGGAATGATTTTACTTATTTTCAAGTCTTTCGGCCAAAAACCTTCTATAAGACATTTGTTAAAAAGAACTGAAAGGGGCATAGCAAGATGATCAACGGAAGCCTTAATAACATGACTATTGAGTTCGTAAAAATCCAAACAACTTGAGTTTTTTAGTTTTAAGATCGCTTCCCTAACGTCAGATTCTAAAATAGGCGGCATATAAAAAGAATTAGTTGGGCTAGACACATTGGTTAAGAAATGATTGGGAAATACATTAGATGTACAAATTGTCTTAACAATAGCTTCAGACACTGAGGTAAAAAAAATGTTAAAATCCAAAGGGGATAGTACAGAAGTCACAGAATTAGAAGCAGTAGAGATTTCACGATTAACTATGCTCCAAATAGTTTTACTCCTGTTGTCAGAGGATAAAATGGAATTAGCATAATAATTAGATTTGGCTTCTTTGAGTGACCGTCTGTAACTTTTACGAAGTGTAGTATAATATAACCAATCATTTTGGGACTTAGAAATGTCAAATCTACATTTACTTTTATGCAATTCCGACCTCATTTCACGAAGATTATCTGTATACCAATTCCTACCCAAAGTACCATTTTTAACTTTTTTATAGGGAAAACATATATCAATCTGCTTAGTCAATTGATCCAATAGTGACTTCGACAACTGATCTGAGCTGGAACAAGCCACCCCGGACCAATCAATGGTACCAACATTGGTTACAAATTTGTCAATATTATTTCTACTAAATATTCTTCTGAAATCAGAGCCCAGACAGCCAGCCTTTCTCGGTACTTTCTTCAGTAAAACATAGACAGACAAATGATCAGAAATGCCAGGATCATAGACTCCCGCTACAATATCTTCAGGACGCATATTGCTGATAACATTATCGAGACATGCACTGGTGCTATTAGTAACTCTAGTGGGTGTAGTAATGTAACATTGAGAACCATACATACTAAGGATGTTTTGAAAATCTCTAGCATATTCCATGTTACCCATTATGTCCAAGTTGAAGTCTCCAGTAAGTATAAAATATTTATATTTAACTGACAAAAAGTCCAATAAACTAATAATTCTTTCCTTAAATAGTGCAAAATTACCATGACTTGATGATCTGTACACAGAAATTATAGCGCAATTTGCAGCTTTAACCTCTGCACCACAGAATTCAGCATGTTGCTCCACACTAAATTTACCAATATCAATGGATTTCACTACTATATTTTTAGAGGCAAATATAGCCACTCCACCATGAACAATATTAGATCTGCAGAAGGCAGAAACCAAAGTGAAATTTGTCAATTTTACTTTCCTTAGATTGGCAAGGTTAAGCCAGTGCTCTGAAACACAAAAAATATCGAATTTATTATTCTCAAAATAATCATTTAATAGATCGACTTTGTTTGAAATACTTTGTACATTGATGTGAATCACAGAACATGCCGGAGATTGTACATGCAAATCAGAAGTGGTCTGCCCATTAGTTATCATTAAGTCGTTTGTAACGAAAAAAATGATTTAAAACCACTTTTTCAGGCCAAATTTCAGGAAGCAAAATCTTATCTACATCATCATAAGGGATACTAATTTTAAAAGAGGAATATTTAGTGGGATTTCGGGAAACAAGTTTTCTTACTTCAACGTTGGGAGCAAAATTTCTTAAATAATTTAAAAGTTCGTGCTCCTCCACATTCACATTAAAGTTAGTTTAATAATAATAATAATAATAATAATAATAATAATAATAATAATAATAATAATAATAATAATAATAATAATAATAATAATAATAATAATAATAATAATAATAATAATAATAATAATAATAATAATAATAATAATAATAATAATAATAATAATAATAATAATAATAATAATAATAATAATAATAATAATAATAATAATAATAATAATAATAATAATAATAATAATAATAATAATAATAATAATAATAATAATAATAATAATAATAATAATAATAATAATAATAATAATAATAATAATAATAATAATAATAATAATAATAATAATAATAATAATAATAATAATAATAATAATAATAATAATAATAATAATAATAATAATAATAATAATAATAATAATAATAATAATAATAATAATAATAATAATAATAATAATAATAATAATAATAATAATAATAATAATAATAATAATAATAATAATAATAATAATAATAATAATAATAATAATAATAATAATAATAATAATAATAATAATAATAATAATAATAATAATAATAATAATAATAATAATAATAATAATAATAATAATAATAATAATAATAATAATAATAATAATAATAATAATAATAATAATAATAATAATAATAATAATAATAATAATAATAATAATAATAATAATAATAATAATAATAATAATAATAATAATAATAATAATAATAATAATAATAATAATAATAATAATAATAATAATAATAATAATAATAATAATAATAATAATAATAATAATAATAATAATAATAATAATAATAATAATAATAATAATAATAATAATAATAATAATAATAATAATAATAATAATAATAATAATAATAATAATAATAATAATAATAATAATAATAATAATAATAATAATAATAATAATAATAATAATAATAATAATAATAATAATAATAATAATAATAATAATAATAATAATAATAATAATAATAATAATAATAATAATAATAATAATAATAATAATAATAATAATAATAATAATAATAATAATAATAATAATAATAATAATAATAATAATAATAATAATAATAATAATAATAATAATAATAATAATAATAATAATAATAATAATAATAATAATAATAATAATAATAATAATAATAATAATAATAATAATAATAATAATAATAATAATAATAATAATAATAATAATAATAATAATAATAATAATAATAATAATAATAATAATAATAATAATAATAATAATAATAATAATAATAATAATAATAATAATAATAATAATAATAATAATAATAATAATAATAATAATAATAATAATAATAATAATAATAATAATAATAATAATAATAATAATAATAATAATAATAATAATAATAATAATAATAATAATAATAATAATAATAATAATAATAATAATAATAATAATAATAATAATAATAATAATAATAATAATAATAATAATAATAATAATAATAATAATAATAATAATAATAATAATAATAATAATAATAATAATAATAATAATAATAATAATAATAATAATAATAATAATAATAATAATAATAATAATAATAATAATAATAATAATAATAATAATAATAATAATAATAATAATAATAATAATAATAATAATAATAATAATAATAATAATAATAATAATAATAATAATAATAATAATAATAATAATAATAATAATAATAATAATAATAATAATAATAATAATAATAATAATAATAATAATAATAATAATAATAATAATAATAATAATAATAATAATAATAATAATAATAATAATAATAATAATAATAATAATAATAATAATAATAATAATAATAATAATAATAATAATAATAATAATAATAATAATAATAATAATAATAATAATAATAATAATAATAATAATAATAATAATAATAATAATAATAATAATAATAATAATAATAATAATAATAATAATAATAATAATAATAATAATAATAATAATAATAATAATAATAATAATAATAATAATAATAATAATAATAATAATAATAATAATAATAATAATAATAATAATAATAATAATAATAATAATAATAATAATAATAATAATAATAATAATAATAATAATAATAATAATAATAATAATAATAATAATAATAATAATAATAATAATAATAATAATAATAATAATAATAATAATAATAATAATAATAATAATAATAATAATAATAATAATAATAATAATAGAGTAGAGTAGAGTAGAGTAGAGTAGTTTATTGACCATTTTATATACAATGTACATGTATAGTCACAAGAAGTTAAAACTAAAAGTAAAAGCAAAGTAACTGTATTAGCCATCAATATACTCTTGCAGGCTGTAAAAGCAAGCATTTTCAAGGTATCGCTTCACAAAAATCTTAAACTGAATCGCATTCATAGACCTAAAGTTACAATTTATAAAGCGGTTTGCAAGTATGTTGTACAGCTTGAGGTCAAGCTTATTATTTGATGTGGTTTTAATTCTGGAACGTAAAGGAACCAAATCATCTGCACGTCTTGTACTGTAAGAGTGGTTGTCCGAATAAGTTTGAAATTCAGAATGGTTGGAATGAATGCGAATCAGAGACTCTAATATATACATACACGGCAGAGGCAGAATTTTCAGCTTCTTGAAAAGAGGCTGACAATGGCTACCTGGTGGTGCATTAGTAAGGATGCGAATAGCCATCTTTTGTAAACTAAAAACTCTGCTAACATTGGTTGAGTTGCCCCAGAAAACAACACCGTAACTCAGATGACTATGTATTAGAGAAAAGTAAACCATTCGAAGCACACTGGGCAAAAGAGAGGGCTTTAGCTGACGCAATACAAAAATCTGAGAAGAAATCTTTAAGCCCAAGCTGTCAACGTGCGACTTCCAGTTAAGATGCGTATCGAAAGTCATTCCCAAAAATTTTACTGGTATTGAGTCGGGTGCCCATTTATCGGCAGTAAAACATATTTTCCGAGTTTTTGCATCATTCAGTTTAAAATGGTTAGCTCGAAACCAATCTTTAGCCTGACTCAAATTGTCCGCAACCAACAGGGAGTCGCCCGTCGACAGAATGGTAGTATCATCAGCAAATAGAAGGCATCGATCTACAATGGCATGAGGAAGATCATTTATATAAACGAGAAATAGTATCGGACCTAGGACCGAACCCTGAGGTACTCCATTCTCCACAGAAAGGACAGAGGAGTCTTTGTCGTCACAGGCAACACACTGCCTCCTATTTGTCAGATAAGACTTAAACAAACACAACTCTTTTGCTCTTATTCCGTAGTATTCCAACTTTTGAATTAGAATCTCACTGGACACACAATCAAAGGCTTTGGTTAGGTCACACATCACTGCTGTTGATGTGCGCCTCTTATCCAGACCATCTACAATTAGTTCAATAAAATCAGCAATGGCACTCAATGTTGACCTATTTTTCCTAAACCCGTATTGAACTCTAGACAGCAATTGCTTCGATTCCAGATAAGAAATAAGTTTATTTTTCAATATAATTTCAAATATTTTAGATAAAACCGGTATTATAGCAATAGGCCTATAGTTATCGGGTTCATCTCTGTCGCCTTTTTTAAACAATGGAATAACTTTTGAAATTTTAAAATCATCGGGCCAACAGCCTTCTAAAATGCATTTGTTGAATAGAACAGCAAGAGGCGTACTAATATGTGGCAAAACAGATTTAACAATTTTGCTATTCATGTTGTAATAATCCATACTCGGTGAATCCTTCAAAAGTTTACAGGCATCAATCACCTCCTCTTCAAGAATTGCCGACATAAAAAATGAAGAAACTGGTTTTGGGACTTTATTCAAATAGAAGGCTGAATTGTTATTAGCAGGTGCAATGGAATTAATTATGGTTTCAGATATATTAGCAAAAAATCTGTTAAATTCATCAGAAGAAATGGAAGATTGGACCGGCTTACATTTGCTAATACGTTCGGAATTAATGACTTTCCAACAAGTTTTCGGTTTATTGCGCGAATTCAAAATCATATTAGAGAACGACGCCTTTTTCTCTTCTCTCACTTCACGATTATAAGAATTACGAGCCAATTTATAAGTTACCCAATCATGTTCTATTTTAGTTTTTATGTACCATTTAACACCGAACCCATTGTTTCTTTTGACTTTACGAAAAGGAAAACATAACTGAACATTAGATCTTATACAGCCCAAAATAGAGGAAGCGACACAATTGCTATCCAGTCGGTCAAAATTCGAATCCTCCCAATCTACAGTAGCTAATTTATCATGTAATTTGTTTAAACCGCTCTGAGTAACTACCCTCAGATGTTCGGTAGCATGTTGGGCAGCACTTAAGAGAGAACCCTGTATGGTAATGTATTGAGAAAAATGGTCAGATATATCCGGATCGAAATTTGACACTTTCAACCTGCTATCATCTATGTTAGTTATAACATTATCCAGACAAGAAGCAGTAGTAGTGGTAACTAGTGGGGACGTTAATTTTGTGAGACAACCCATAAGAGTTTAAAATATTCAAAAGCTGTCTAGTCTGATCAGTGTCTCTATTAAATTCTATATTAAAGTCACCCACTATTACAATGTGCTTATATTTACTATTAAGATGATACAACAGATTCAACAAGCAATGCTTAAAAACTGAAAAATCTCCATTACTAGAAGATCTATACAAAGCAACCAAAACAGTATGAGAGTATGCGACCTCACATCCACAAAACTCTGCATGAACAGGAACTGAAAAAGATTTCAAATCAATTGATTTATAGGTTGTATGAGTTTTGGAAAATATAGCAACCCCTCCGTGAGACTTATCGCGACAAAAGTATGATACTAAGGAATAATCATCAAATTTAACTGCATTTAGGCAAGCCTCTGTTAACCAATGTTCGGAAATACACAGAAAATTTACTTGAGTTTCGGATAGCAGAAGTCGTAAATGATCAATTTTATTAGTAATACTTTGAATGTTCATATGTAAGATGGAGCAATCTGAGGGTGAAATCGCAAAACACTCATTTACATCCATTTGCGAAGCGAATAATGTTAGGGTTTCTTCGAAAAAACTGATTTACAGCCACACCAGTGGGCCAAATCTCCGGCTTCATGATGAAATGGGCTTTATCCACAGGAACAGAGACTTTAAAGGAGGCATACACATCAGGATTACGTGAGTTAAGCTTTTCAACCTTGATACCAGGTACAATTTCGCTCAAATAGGCTGATAGAACTTCGTCACTAGTATTAGGGTCCCAATTGGTCGTATGGAATAATAATAATAATAATAATAATAATAATAATAATAATAATAATAATAATAATAATAATAATAATAATAATAATAATAATAATAATAATAATAATAATAATAATAATAATAATAATAATAATAATAATAATAATAATAATAATAATAATAATAATAATAATAATAATAATAATAATAATAATAATAATAATAATAATAATAATAATAATAATAATAATAATAATAATAATAATAATAATAATAATAATAATAATAATAATAATAATAATAATAATAATAATAATAATAATAATAATAATAATAATAATAATAATAATAATAATAATAATAATAATAATAATAATAATAATAATAATAATAATAATAATAATAATAATAATAATAATAATAATAATAATAATAATAATAATAATAATAATAATAATAATAATAATAATAATAATAATAATAATAATAATAATAATAATAATAATAATAATAATAATAATAATAATAATAATAATAATAATAATAATAATAATAATAATAATAATAATAATAATAATAATAATAATAATAATAATAATAATAATAATAATAATAATAATAATAATAATAATAATAATAATAATAATAATAATAATAATAATAATAATAATAATAATAATAATAATAATAATAATAATAATAATAATAATAATAATAATAATAATAATAATAATAATAATAATAATAATAATAATAATAATAATAATAATAATAATAATAATAATAATAATAATAATAATAATAATAATAATAATAATAATAATAATAATAATAATAATAATAATAATAATAATAATAATAATAATAATAATAATAATAATAATAATAATAATAATAATAATAATAATAATAATAATAATAATAATAATAATAATAATAATAATAATAATAATAATAATAATAATAATAATAATAATAATAATAATAATAATAATAATAATAATAATAATAATAATAATAATAATAATAATAATAATAATAATAATAATAATAATAATAATAATAATAATAATAATAATAATAATAATAATAATAATAATAATAATAATAATAATAATAATAATAATAATAATAATAATAATAATAATAATAATAATAATAATAATAATAATAATAATAATAATAATAATAATAATAATAATAATAATAATAATAATAATAATAATAATAATAATAATAATAATAATAATAATAATAATAATAATAATAATAATAATAATAATAATAATAATAATAATAATAATAATAATAATAATAATAATAATAATAATAATAATAATAATAATAATAATAATAATAATAATAATAATAATAATAATAATAATAATAATAATAATAATAATAATAATAATAATAATAATAATAATAATAATAATAATAATAATAATAATAATAATAATAATAATAATAATAATAATAATAATAATAATAATAATAATAATAATAACAACTCTGCCATTGCCGGTCCCAAGCCCGGATGAGAAAAGAGGAGGGGGAGGAGTAACAACCTCGTTAAAAAACCAGGGTTCATCTGGCCCGGATGATAGCACCCTGTAGGGGCCCCGGTCTAGGGTTACAGGTGAAGACATGCATGAAGATACCGAAGGCAGATGAGTGTCAAGAATACCAATGGCGTAGGTAACTCAACATGCGTCTTCAAGGTAGCGTTTGTTCTCAGAGAGGCGGCTACCTGACAGCGTCTGTTCTCCAGGTTAGGAGCGGCTGATATAGAGCAGTCGGAGGCTCGCTGGCAGTAGCTCTAAAATGCACAACCCTTTATGGTGTCAAAATGGTTAGAACTAGAAGAAACCGATACTCCGGTGGGCCGGAGCAGCAGGATCCGGGTCGGAACCGCCGTGAAGATTTACCTGCAACAGACAATGGCAATGATCAAACACCGACTTCATCCAACAGGAATGTTTTGGCAGACGAGATGCTGCCAACCACCCTGATGGGAAGAATAAGGCAGCGTACCAAGTGGACCAGTGAAATGAATGAATTTATTTACCGCTGTTACCTTATTCTTACGAAGATGGAGACAGACATTATGGGATATAGCAAAGAACTGCATGCACAGACACTTAGAGAATTTCCGCAGCTAGCTGGAAAGACAGTTCAAAATATTTTAGACCAAAAGAGAACAATTTTAACATCACACAAAATAACACATGAAATAAAAGACAGGATTAGAAGAGAAGTTTCTGTAGAATTAGGAATAAATATTCACAACGAGGCAGTTATTAATAACGCGGATGAGGAAGGGAGAGAAAATGACCAAGAAAGAACAACAGAAAGAGGAGATTTAATTGGTATCTGCTATGAAGAAACTTTTATGGAATATTCAGGTACAATACCTACTGTGAGACCGAGAATTCCGAAGCTCAAGATAAATAAAAACACAACAAATGTGCTCAAGACAATAAACAACATAATAGAGCAAAAAATTCGAGATATTAATAGATTAGAAGATCTGCACACAGTAGTTTATGTAGGTGCAGTCACAGCTATAAAAATGCATAAACAGAAGCTAAGTACGAGAGAAAACAGGCAGACGGTACAGATAAATAAAGAGCCACCGTGGGAACACAGATTGAATAAGAAAATAAAAAAGCTTAGGATTGAAATAGGACAATTAACACAAGCACTGAAACCAACAGCAAGTAGAAGGATAAAAAGAAGAGCACAAAAAATATTAGAAGAATATAGGAACCCTGACAACACAAACCTAATCGAAATACTTGATCTCCTTAAACAGAGACTAGCAGCTACTGCAAAACGCTTAAGAAGATACAAAGAAAGTTATAAGAGAAAACAAGACAATAGACAATTTCAAATAAAACGCTTAAGAAGATACAAAGAAAGTTATAAGAGAAAACAAGACAATAGACAATTTCAAATAGATCAGAAGCATTTCTATAGACAGTTGACAGAAGCACATCTTAAAGAACAGGAACAACATGAGGAAAACCCAGAAGAAGAAGATGTTAAACAATATTGGGGTGCCATATGGTCCCGAGAAAAACAGCATAGAGTAAATGCAAAATGGATTAAAGAAGAAAAGACTTATACAAGAAATAAAGCACATATGGTCGATCACATAATTACAATTGAAGATGTTGCAAAAGCTATAAGAAAAACACAGAACTGGAAGGCACCAGGGAAAGATGGAATACATAATTTTTGGTGGAAGAAATTTAGCAACACCCATCTAAAAATCGCCAATATCTTCACGACGTTGTTAGCAGATAATGATGAAAACCTGCCTGATTTCTTAACTGAAGGTGTCACATACCTTATCCCTAAAACAACACCCGCCAGTAAAGACCCCAGCAAATACAGACCCATTACCTGCCTTCCTACGATATATAAAATATTAACATCAATCATAACAGACAAGATATACCGACACTTAGAAAATAATAAGTTACTAGCGTTCGAGCAAAAAGGCAGTAGGAAGATGTCAAAGGGCTGCAAAGATCAACTAATAATAGATGCAACTGTTACTGGAAAAATAAAGAAAGGAAAAAAATCCTTATATACCACCTACATTGACTACAGGAAAGCCTTTGATAGCGTCCCCCATTCATGGTTGGTCGAAGTATTGCATATTTATAAAATAGACCCGCAAATAATTAATATACTAACGAGAGCAATGACTAAATGGAAAACTACACTTACCATCAATTCATCTCATCGTAGCACAGTCATAGGCGATGTGGACATATGCTCGGGAATATTTCAAGGAGATGCGCTTAGTGCCTTGTGGTTTTGTATGGCTCTAAATCCACTTTCGAATCTTATTAACAGGCAGAAGAAAGGCGTAAAGACCTCTGAAAACCAATTTTTAAGCCACCTGCTTTTCATGGATGACCTCAAATTGTTTGCCGAATCCAACGAAGACCTGCAAAAGTTAATAAAAACGGTTATTAAATACACTGAGGATATAGCGATGGAATTTGGTCTAGATAAGTGCCGTATAAATGCAATGGAGAAAGGAAAATGGATAAGACACGAAGGTTATGAGATGCAGCAAGGTCGGATTTTGGGAATGGAGGAAGGAGAACTATATAAATACTTAGGATATGAGCAGGCCAGAGGAATAAATCATAAAAAGGCTAAAGAACTACTTACAAATAAGCTTGAGACCAGACTTAAATCAATAATGAGAACGAAGCTATACGCCAAAAACATAACAAAAGCAATAAACACATATGCCATTCCAATATTAACTTACAGCTTCGGAATACTTACCTGGACGAAAACAGAGTTAGAGGACCTGAATAGAAGAATCCGCAAGTTAGCCACAAAACATCGAATTCACCATCCTAGGAGCTCCGTTGAGAGGTTTCATATCCCGCGCACGCAAGGAGGCCGTGGTATAACTGATGTTGTCAAACTTCATGACAAACAAATCGACAACCTTAGAACATATTTCTACAAGGAGTCTGAGCAGAACGATCTGTATAAATATATAGTTTCTATTGATAAAAAGATTACTCCTTTAAATTTATCAATAAGACAAAACGCGAGACCCGAACCAGACAATAAAATAGAACGTTGGCTCGGTAAAGAACTACATGGTAGATACCCGGCCCATTTGAACAGCGAACATATAGATAAAGCCGCTTCATTGGAATGGTTAAAAAAGGGAAATTTATTTCCTGAAACGGAAGGATTTGTTATAGCTATACAAGATCAGGTTGTCGCTACATTAAGCTACCAAAGATTCATAATGAAGAAAACAGAAGTAAACCCTAATTGCAGAATGTGCGGTGAGCAAAATGAATCTATTGACCATCTTATTAGCGGATGCACAGTACTAGCACCAGTGGAGTACACACAGCGACATAACAATATGGGAAAAGTGGTACATCAGGCAATATTAGCAAAACTCCGGCAAAACTATCAAAAAGTACCATACTATAAGTATAAACCTGAAACTGTAATTGATGAAGATAATTTCAAGCTATACTGGGACAGAGAAATTATAACAGACAACTTTATACAGAACAATAGACCGGATATGGTACTTACACTAAAAGAACAAAAACGTACATACATAATTGACTTCTCTGTACCTCTCCCTGCTAATATTAAGAAAAAATACTCGGAAAAAATAAACAAATATTTAATGCTGTCTCGAGAAATAAAAGATATGTGGGGACAAGACAAAGTTAGCACAATACCCCTCATAATAGGTGCAACTGGAGAAATACCAAAGTCTTTGAAGAAAAATTTAGAAGAGCTTGATATAAATAAAGACCTCTATCTAGAAATTCAAAAAATTGTTCTCCTCGAAACATGTGCAATAGTGAGGAAAGTACTCAATGACACAAATACCTAACAAATATTAAATTAACCATCTGCCAAAATATACTTACCATATCCTTGTACATACCCTGGTACCGGAATGGAGGTTTGCACCAAGGAGCATCTTGAGAAAACGAAAATAATAATAATAATAATAATAATAATAATAATAATAATAATAATAATAATAATAATGTAAAGTAAAGTAAAGTAAAGTAAAGTTTATTGACCACGTTACATATATAAAAGACATGTTTGAAGTCATAAATCATTGGTGCACATTATACCTACTACTATTGTATATAGTCCATATATTCTTTTACACTGTAGAAACACTTCTGTAAAAGTTTAGATTTTGCAAATTTAACAAAACGATTATAATTCATATTTCTAGTTTCCGCATAATAGCTAACAAATTTATTATATATATTAACATCTATTTTGTTTACCTCGGTAGTGCGCATACGGGAGTAAGATTGTAATAAATTTCCTGCTGTCCTTGTGTTATAATCATGAAAATCACTGTGTAACCTAAACTTCTGTAAATTCTTACGTATATATTTAAGGGTTTCTAGGACATATATACATGGCAGAGGCAGAATATCTAATTCTAGAAATATTGGCCTACAGGTAGCATCACTAGGTGCTCCATCAAGTATACGCACAGCCGCTTTTTGGTAAACAAACACTTTGCTAGCTTTTACAGAATTTCCCCAGAGAAGTACTCCATAGCTTAACACAGAATGTACGTTAGCATAATATACCGTTTTTAGGACATTTTTATTTAAGCAGTACTTGAGACGATTCAATCCGAAAACCTGGGATGCCAGCCTCGAGCAGAGATAGTCAACATGCGGCGACCAGTTTAAGAATGTATCTAAAAATATACCTAATAACTTTACTGGTTCAGATTTAGTAACCCATCTATCTGAGCTAACTTGCAAATATTGAGTTTTTGTTTCATTGAGCTTTAATTTATTTGCAGTGAACCAAGACTTTACACTACTCAGGCTGTTTAAGTTTGAATCTATTTTACTTCTATTCAAAAGTGTGGTGTCATCTGCAAACAGTATGCATTTACTATCTCTGTCCAGAGCTGACGGCAAATCATTTATATAATATAAAAATAAAATGGGGCCAAGTACCGAGCCCTGTGGAACTCCGTTTCTAACCGACAACATGTCTGACTCTTTATTATTACAATGTACATATTGCTTCCTATCCGTTAAGTATGAAGAAAGTAATTGTAATGTTTTATCTCTGATTCCATAAAATTCTAGTTTTAGCAACAACAGCTCCGTACTAACGCAGTCAAATGCTTTCGTCAGATCGCACATAGTAACCCAAGTACTTTGACCATTGTCAAGACCATTAACTACATCCTCAATAAGAGCTATCAGTGCCTTCACTGTAGAGCTATTCTTCCTAAACCCAAATTGGGCTGAGTTAAACAAACATTTATTTTCAGTGAATGAGACAAGTTTATCTTTCAAAATGATTTCAAATACCTTTCCAATGATCGGTACAATAGCTATCGGACGATAGTTATCAACATTATTCATTTCACCTTTCTTAAATATTGGAGTTATTTTTGTTATTTTCAAAGAATCAGGCCAATTACCTTCTTCAATGCAATGATTTACCAAGATTGTGAGTGGCTCAACGATGGAATTAACGGATGCTTTTAGCATCTTTGAGTTAAGTCCATAAAAATCGAGGGAACAAGAATTCTTAAGATTGCATATTGCTGCCCTTATATCAGAGGGCAGTATTGGAGACATAAAAAACGAAAATGAAGGTTTGTGATAATTATTCAAATACACTGTAGGATCTATGTCATTATCGCCAACACTGTTCATTATTCGCTCCGAAATAGATGAAAAGTATTGATTAAAATCTGTGCAATTTAGTGTTGTGCACATTTCCTTGTTTTTATGCGATTTTAATTCATTATTAACCAAGTGCCATGCCATTTTACTTTTATTACTCGAATCATATATTAATTTACTATATTTTGTTCTCTTTTCTTCTCTGATAGCTTTTCTATATTCAGTACGACTAGATGTATATGCTCTCCAATCAATGGCTTGATTAGTGGTATCAAATATTACTTTCAAACATTTAACTTGCTTACGCATATTTTTCAATCTATCGCTGAACCACCCAATCCTGTCAGTTTTACGTTTTGTATATTTTTTAGGAAAACAAATGTTTACATAATGTTGAAATATGTCTAGTATTAACTTAGCACAATCATTAGAGTTCATAGCATCGAGGTTTAAATCGTCCCAACAGATAGTACTTAACTCTTGAGCAAATCTATTAATCCTAACGTCAGTAATTATTCTCCTTTCCTCTGTGGCGCCATGGTTCATATTCTGCTGATTCTTAATAATTATATATACACCAAGATGGTCAGAGAGAAGAGGATCATATACATCTGCAATTAAATTATTCTGACATATGTTTGTCAAAATATTGTCCAGACAAGCACTAGTAGATGGTGTAATTCTAGTAGGTTTGTGAATAAAATGATTCACGCCATACATTGTACAAATATTACGTAAATCCTTAGCATGTTCTGTGTTGCTATCCAAATCAATGTTAAGGTCACCAACAATTATTATTTCTTTGTATTTGCTAACTATAAATTCAATAACTTTAACAAAACAGTTTTTGAATATATTTATATCACCATGACTTGAGGATCTATATAAAGTGAGGACAAATATATTTTTATTACAAATGACAGCTCCACAGAATTCCGCGTGAATGCTTACAGAGTAAGTTTCAAGATTTACATATTTTAAAGAGATGTGATTTCTAGAATAGATGGCTACACCACCATGGTATTTATTCTCCAAACGACAATGGCTTGAAACTAATATATAATTATTTATTTTAACCAAGTTGAGACTATTAGCGTCCAGCC